>JAWWES010000168.1:24970265-25376989 GCA_035583135.1 Lophotriccus pileatus
CGCCCCCGCACTCCCCCGCACCTCCCCCCGCCCAACCCCCGGCGTGTGGCGAGGCCCGGCGGCCGCTCCGGGCCGGGGGGTGGCGGGGGGCAGCGGCTCCGCGCCCGCCGGTACCGCGGGGCGCATCCGGCGGGCAGGGCGGGGAAGGGGCCTGTCCCTTTAAGAAGAGGCCCGGCTGCTGCGGCCGCCGGTCGGCGCGGGGGGTGAAACCGCGGCCTGCCCGCCCGGCGCCCCCGCCGCCGCCCGCAGTAGCCCCGGCCCCGCGTGTCCTTGCGCGGTCGCCGCGGTGGCTCACCTAGGTAGCGGGCCCGGCGGCGGTGCGGCGGCGGCGGTGGCGGGGGGCTGGGGGTGTCTCCCGGGCTAGCTCCCCCGCTTGCTCCACCCGGCCTCTTGCCCCGCGTTGCCGGGGCTGGCGCTGCCTGTCTCCTGCCGCGGAGCGCTCCCGGCTCCTGCCTCGCCAAGATGGCGCCCGCGCTGGTGCTGAGGAGGAGGCGGCGGCTGCGGGCGCTGGGACGGCGGCGGCGGCCACTTTCGCTCACTGAGAGGAGAGGAGCAGGGACACGGGGAGCCATGGCGGGGGGGAGGAGAGGCGCCATGCCCAGGCCTGATCAATCGAACCCCGCATGCCTCCCCGGCGCCCCGGACCCGCGTCTTGGCCCCGCCGCCCCGCCCCCGTCGCCGCGGCCGCCGCAAGGACCCCAGGCCCGCACCGCGGGGCTCGGGCACGCACGGACCCCGCGGGGGGTGCGCGCTCATCGATGCGCTCCCGCGCCAGATTGGTAGGGTCTGGAGGTGACGGAAATTGCCGAAGGGACTCGGCCGAGGCGGCGGGTGAGCCAGCGAGTCTCGCGCGAGGCGGGGCGGGGTCTCGCGATGCTGGCGCGAGGAGGCGGGTGCGTCCCGGAAGTGACGCTCGCTCGCCCTTGAGGCGCCGCGGGGCGGGCGCAGCCCCGCTCGGACCCCCGGGGTCGGACAGGGAGCGGGGGCCGCGTGTCCGTGTGTGTGTCCCGAGGGCGCTCCTTCCGACCACGCAGCAGGCGGCCTGTGCCGGCCCGGCCCCCGCGGCCGACGGCAGCGGTGCGGGGCTGACGGCGCTTGGAACCGGGGCGCCGTCACGGTTATAACACGTGAGGCTACGTGCGTTCCACCGCCTTCGCTTTGTCACGCACGAAGAGTTGCATCAGAGGAGCCCAGGACGAAATAGGCCCGAAAGTTAATTGGGAAGAGGCTTTGCAGTGAAAACACGCTGTGGCCATTGGCTGTTCGGCAGCGCTGCTTCCCCAAACCATTAAATAGTACTTATGCAGCAAATCCTTAAATACGTGATTAATCTAGACCACTTAGTGGATGGAGTTAAAAATTGCGTTTATGACTAAGTTGTGTCACTTCATGTCTCTGTAGGCACCACTGCGTCCTGGTTTTGGCTGGGATTGAGATAATTTCTGTAGCTTCTGCAGTGCTGAGTTTTGAATTTGGAATGAAAATAACGTGGATAACACATTGATGTTTTGGGGTTTGCTAAGTTGCATTTATCCCAAGTCATGGACAGTTTTTTGGTTTGCAATTTTTGGCAGTGAGGAGGTGCACAACAGAAACTGTGAGGAAGCATGGCTAGGACAACTGACCCGAACGGGCCAAAGGGATATTCCATACCATAGAATGTCATGCCTAGTATATAAACTGAGGGGGGGACAATCTGGGTTTGGGAAGGGCAGTCTGCAAGTGGTGAGCAATTGTATTGTGCATCACTTATTTTTCTTTTTTTTTTTTATTATCACTCTTACTATATTTTACTTCGGTTTCAATTATTAAACTGTTCTTATCTCAACCCAGAAGTTTTACTTTCAGTTCTCTTCCCCATTCCACTGCGGGGTGGGGGGGAGAAGAGGGAGGTTGAGGGAGTGTCTCTGTGGTGCTTAGTTGCCAGCTGGGCTTAAACCATAACACACAGTTACTAGGCAATAAAAATAAGACCATCACTACTGCCCCACTAAAACTTCACTGGAGTTGTCCTGAACTAGTGGTGGTACTTGTGTCCCTAACTGCAGCTGGGAAGTGGCGTTGTTCAGGAAGTCTGCATGGTTTGGTTACTTTTACCAAGCTTAGACAGAGCTAGCACTAAGCAGCATGACAAGGGCTTGTGGACCATTAAAAAAACCTTTTTTTTTTCTCCTTTAAGAAAATTGTAATTTTCAATCTTGTGCATCAATGAGTGATTACTCCATTCCAATCTTACTTCTTCTGTTTATGCTGGTCCCAAAAGAGAAGGAAAGGAAAAGTTGCAACCATGTTTATCCAGGAATTTGCTACATAGTGGCACAGATGCAATTAGACTGTCAATTCCCTCCCTGGAAATCCTTATTCCATGATAATACAGTTCCAGGAGATTTACTTCCTGGAAGAGGCTGAGAACGCAGCTCAGTGTCTTACTAAGAAGGGCGGCCTCAGCAATTAGTTTGTGTCCTGCACAGAGACACTCCAGACTGCTCTTCTACATCCCAGACTTGATGCCTTCATCTTCCAGCCACTCTTCCCTCCCTCCTTCCATTATCGCATTTTTCTCTCTCTGGTAATAGGTCTGGGTGGATCCAGATGATTTTGGTTGTGGAAATGAAACGTATTGGCTCTTTATCTGTCTCTGGCACAAAAGAGTTGGAGTGTTCCACATGGTACCTCACTGATCTGTGATATCCCATCACTGCTTGAAAGAATCTTGCTTCAGATAAATAAAAAAAGAGTAAACTTTGGCAATTTTTCTGGCAACTTTCCTGTCACTCTCAGAAGTGAGCAAGTCCTATCTATAGTTTCAAAGAAGAGAGCTGTTTAAATACTGCTGGTCTACTGCTCTATGGAAAGAGGAAAAAAACCCCACACGTTTCCCTGAATAATATTTAAAAGAAATGCAGACAGATACATCATAAGCAAAGTCACACCAATTTACATCCAAAGAAAACCAGCTCAAACAGGTATTGACATATACTCCCATGCAGACATCATGTCCCTTCCAACCTGGCATCATTACTATTCCCACATTTACAGCCTGATGCCCAGATTATTCTTGGACTTCAGTCTGGTTGGCACAGTGACCACTGAGTTCTTCCATTCTTCCCTCTTCCATGTTGCTCACCAGTGTTCACCAATATGCCACAAAAGTGTTCCAAGATTCAGACATGGCCTACATTAATGTTGTCATGTGGTAAATAGTACTTTTGCCTTCATACCTTATTTTGCTTGGGAAGGGACTGCTACACACCTTTTAAACCAATTTAACTGCTTCTGCCCCCTTGTTCATACACACTTGTCTATAGACACACAGCACGTGTGTGTTACAGCCTTATCTGCCCAAGCTGGATGCAGCAGTGCTGACAGACAGCGGTGGAAGC
Organism: Lophotriccus pileatus; assembly: GCA_035583135.1. NCBI lineage: Eukaryota > Metazoa > Chordata > Aves > Passeriformes > Tyrannidae > Lophotriccus > Lophotriccus pileatus. The sequence continues at coordinate 24,973,649 of JAWWES010000168.1, forward strand.
GGGATGCAACTTTCAGAAGGCCACTCTAATGAGAATTTTACATACCTGCAAAAAGTAACAAAAGAACCAATACAATTTAAAGCAGTGGTAGCAATGCCAGAAAAACAAAAGTCACTGTTTTAAAATCAAAAACAGCTCTTGGAAAAAATGGATCTCAAAAAAAGACCTGGAGAAGAACAGTCAGAGGCAGCAGGAATTTCCTCTAAAAGACAGACCATTTTTATTTCCATTCAACAATGGCTTTACCTCTAATTGCAAGGAGCATTTGACACTTCTGCATGGGGAATAGCCCCTTTTTTTCACTCACATGTCTCTAAACACCCAATATAAGCTCAGCAAAATGCCTGTGTCAGAAACTATATTCCATACAGTTGGCTTGAGGTCAGTTTAAGGTCCTTCCACAGATTTACCACGTGACTTTGATTTTCATGTTCTTCTTTGACAAAGTACATCCTGATCATTGAAGGATGTGATTTGAGACCCTGCTTTATTTGTGGGAAATCAATCCCAATTATGTCTGTAGTTTCCATCCCTTTGTGGATTTTTTTCTCTCTACTAAATTCCATGGCTGGTCTCACCAAAAGACCATCCTCATTCATCCTGTAGTCTTCTATTGCTTTCTCCCTTTGCAGCTTCTGGATGTCTGCCAGCTGACACAACTCCTCTGGCAGCTCCATGCAAGTGGGCTAATAAGGAAAAAGGAAAAGAAACAGAAAAAACCTTGAACCAATACATACTATACTTTTGTTAGAACCAGGGAAGAGTTCCCTCCTGTAATTAGCCAATAGAACACAACAATCATTAGATCTGTAGAATTTATCAACTACCTGTTTACACAAACAGAAGACCTTAAGGGAAAAAAAGTTGTATGTCCCCCACACTTTCTTTTAAAGGCAACCCAAAGTAAAAAAACACTAGGCTTCCATTTATTGTTTACTTTATTATGAAGATCTTCAAGTAATACTTATTAAATAATAACTTCACATATGGGTTTTTAGATTTCTCCTGAGAAGCCTTTTGCACTGTGAAGTTGTAAACCCCAAAAGAAGCATAACCAGTTCTTGTTTGCTTGTAGGAACCACTGCAAAGGCAGCTGTTCCAGCTTTTTATTTAAAACCATGATATTCTATTCTATCAGTAAAAAAAGACAACCCTTATGTGGACAAAAACCAACAACATAGTTAACAAATCAATGAAACAGCTTAGGAAGTATGTGAAGAGCCATATGCTCTTTGATTTGGCCTTGAGCACTGTTCAAAATACTAACTCCAAGGAGCTGTTCCTTAAGAAGGACTGCCACGTTCATGGTTTGTAGAAACAAGAAAATCCACAGTTATGTTCTGCTGTAGAAAGGGGAGTTACACAAATAAGAAAGCTTGATAAAAAGGAGTAAGAGCAGCCAAGCAAATTCAATCCTAGCAGGTAATATGGAGATAACTTCAAGACAACATACAAGCAGCATAGAGTAAACATTACCTAACATAGCAAAAGGGCACAGAAACAGTGAAAGAAAACTGGCAGGACTACAGGTTAGAGACTACATATACAGATTATGAAGTAAGAATCCCATCAGGAAAGCAATGCCACATCCATGTAAAGAAAATAGTAAGGATGAAGTTATAGAAAAAAGCAAAGAGCAGGAGAGACTATGTTTGATAATATTTTAAAAAATAGAACAACTAATAAAAAGATATCTGTAAACATGAGAAGAGCACAAAATGTCAACCAAGTGATGATCAAAATGCAAAAGCAGCACTGTAAAAACCACTTTTTTCCTTCATTCAGCATGAAAATGGAGATTCCCATACCAAACCTACTTGTTATGTACCCAAAATTGGTTTCAGATTGTCCATAAATGTTTAATACCAATACTTGAAATACAAATAACATGGTGGATTTCACCTAAAATTCCTGAACAGTGGAAGATGAACTAGTAACTGTAACTTGCTTAAAACCTGCCTTGATACCCAGGGGTAGAACTTGGTAAATGTTTAAAGGTCTCAAGAAAGATAGAGGAAACAACATGCCAGTAAGTCAGATGTCTGTATAAGCACATTGGTAGGAACACGAATAGCCGATGAGTGGATATACAGATGTGATGCACTGGAAAAGAATTACCACAATGTTTGCCAAGGGAAGCCATGCCTCAAAAACGTGTGTCTAAAAATTTGCATGGATCCAGAGGAAGGATAAATAATTTAGACAGGATTACAGAAAGAAGCAAAAGCAGCACTTATTTGAAAACACCCCACTGTCAGTTCCGTTTAACCAGAATACTGCACGTCCATCTTCCTAACTGCTGCTGTACCCTACAGTGAGGGGTAATCCATGCCCCAAGCCATTTAAGGCCAAGTTGCAGAAAATTCAGGCTGTATGTTCATAAAGATTAATATGCAATGTGTGTAGTCCCATCTCACCTGCCACTTAGGAAAACTTCTGGTTCAGAAGCAATTATATTTAAACAACAGAGTTTATGCCATCATATGTCATGAATGTGTTATCTGGTATAATATACTGCACTGCATTTTGTCTACTGCAGCTTTACCTTAAGTGCATTGGGGAAATCAACTCTGCAGGGGTGTGCTCTGTGGTACTAGAGCTCTGAGTGTGAACTATCACCACTTAAACAAGAAGGCTCTGCACTTCTAGAACATTTGCTTCTCTACACTGATGGGTTCCCAGGCTGTGTTTGTGTCTTTGAATTTAAGTCCTAAACATGAGAACGTGTCTGCATTTCCAAGTACCTAACAACACTCAGTATGAATCTACAAGGAGAGTTAGAACTGTAGCACATGTGGGTCCTTTACTAGCTCTTTTCTAGTGACAGAGTTGCACAGGCACAGACACTCATTTTACTAGGTGTCTGCATCCACAAGAACTACTGCTGGCAGACAGTTATGCCAAAAATGCAGTAAACTGCAGAGACATTCAGAGTGAGAAGTTTGTGTTGGGTTCTTCCCCTCAGCAGAAAGGAGGATTATCAGTTTCTGAAAGACGCTGAAGAGGGAAGCTGAGGGTTTTGATAACAAAGCACTGATGATCAGAGGTTACTGCTTTGCATCTGGTTTGTGGGTAAAATGTCAGTTGCTTATGAGGGTGTGTCCACTATTCAGAAGACTGAACTACCACTTGCAGGTGATGACACAAGAAACCACAGAAAGTGTCAACATACATTTCCAAAACCATCAGGATGAATGAGATGCCTTTCTTTTTATTTTCTTTTTATTTTGTTTTCTCTGTTTTATTCTTCCTTCTCTCCTACATCAACAAGAGTGTTGCATTATTATTTGTGCCTGCTGTGGACCACTGGCAGTACTTTACCATTGCTAATAAATTAGCCACATGCAATTATGAATAAGTCTGCAATCAAGCACTCCTGAATATGTTGAAGGCCACAAGGATGATCTGGCCCTAGTAGGAGCTGTGCATTTAGCCAGAAAGTGATCCTGGTATTTTGCCACTAGTGGGGGCCTGTTAGAGGATACAGAAACTTATCAGGGAGGAGCAAAATATGCACATGGAAAACTGACTGCAGTGACTGGGCATAGAGAGCCCAAGAAAGAGTGGTGACAATTACATTCATCAGCCTTATTCACATTTGTCTTTCCCCAGCTCTCAGTGGATGCAGTGATCCATAAGGGCAAGTGAACAGGATTGGCTTTTACTTCATGATTATGCATATTCACTTTTTCTTGCTGCTATTTCCAAGAGGAGAAAAAAGGGAGTCTGATCCTGATCTGCTTCCAGAGGTTGAATACCCTGATTAGACAGCCCAGGGAAGCACAGCTCTGTTCATTGCCCCAGTCAGGTAGGACATACTCAAACCTCTCTGTAGCCCAGAGGCACAATAGAAGACATGTCTGCATAACTAACTTTACCTTTTTCAAAAGGCTGAAGACCTGATGGTTCTGCTCAGACCAGAGCACAGTCCAGAAACTAAAAAAGAACAGAGGAGGGCCCAGGAGAGGCTTCCTTACCTGGAATAATGAAAGTTAGTTTCCTGATCTGGTCATCTTTTCCAAGTGCCTATAAATCAAAGAAGTCATGGTAACTTGGAGACTTTCTTGCCTAGTGACTTTCACAACTCTCAAGAAAGGGCTTGATATATCACAGATGGTTCCTGTTCACTCAGGAGTGATGCCCCCCTTCCAATTTAGCAGCTGAAGTAGTGCAAGGTACCTTTATGGCCCTGCAGCATTTATTGTCTTCATCTTTGCTGCAGTACTACTTCAGCAACAGAAGTCTCCCAGTTTTTCAGCATGAAAAGAGCATAGTAGATAACATACTTCAGGTTTCCAAGATTTTTCCCTGGTGCAGGTATCAGAATCCAAGGAGATCCATTACTTTTGCTGCAGTAGCATTGGAACTGCAGCAGATCACATCTGGAGAACACAGTAATCAAGCACAGGCAGTCCAGTGTTGCTCTTGTTTGAGACTGGCTCCAAGGTGAAGTCAAGCTCATTGCACCAGTTCACCAAGGGTCCAAGGAGGAGCACAAGTGTAAATTGTAACTGGTCACTGTAAAAAGTACAATAGCCCACTGAAAGCATTTTCCAGGTAACTTTCGTCTGTTGCTCCACAAAGTGTACAGAAGGCACAACGTAGATTTTAGGGGTGTATAAACTTCTAAATAACCATGAAAAAGCACTACAATAAATGGGGGTGGGTGTAAGTATTTTGATTATTACCTCTTTCTGAAATCAGATCTGGATAAAGGCTTTTTGATTTGAGGAAATAATACAGACTTAGCCGGAAAACCTAGAAATTGCAGAAACTAAAGGTTTGTGTTTTTTTCCTTCTTGTCTTAAAATGGATTTAGCTGAACTCATCACTTGCAAAGGATTCCCTTAACCTTTTTACTTACTGAGTGAAGAAACAGAAGTAATAGACAAGATTTAACTATATCACACTCCATATTTTGTGTTTAAATATGTATTGCAAGCAGATTTAAATAAAGCAGAATAAACTTTTATAAGATACAGAAACAACAGAAAATGATTAACAGTGAAATGATGATGAAAATTGCTACTTTTACTCCCTGTACTAGAATTCTAAAGCAGTTGCTAGAGAAGGCAACAGCTTTAAACTGCAGGAAGTATGATTACCAGATGTTATATTAAATAGGTCTTCAAAATGGCATTTGAAATACTCAGGATCAAATTAAGTCCTTGCCTAATCTTATGGAATAAATGGATTTTCAAAGGTATTTTCTTCAACAGCCTGAATACCACTTTAAAAATTCTACAAACAAATAGCCCAATGCAAAACAGAATTTGTACTCTTCACTTTAACAGACTGTTCTTTTCCCTTGTGTCATGCCTACTTTTGCATGCATTGCACATTGGAAATTCACATGTCCAGCTCATTTTTTTTTTCATGAGCTATGAACAACCTTCTTTTTTTGGCAGCTTTCCTCTAAAGAGAAAAGGTTTTCAGAAATGACCTCTTCTCTTGTATCTGTGAAGTAACTATGATCTCTTGTGTTATCTAATCTCTTCCTAAATCCTCAGTAATGGGATTTACTGCTCTGAGCTCTTAAGTAATTCCCAAAGGATTCAAGTCTGTGCTTCAGTGCTTTGTTAAACCAGGGAAAAAAAAAAACCACAATTTCTTTCATGAAGATAGAACTTCATTCTCTTTCCCTAATAAATATTTCAAGACATTTACAACTGCAAAAATGAGGCACTAAAAGGATTTAATCACGTTAGTTCAGTCTCTTTGTGATGAATGAGGATGTTTGACCATGCACTTTGCACCCGAATGTAATACCAACAATATCTTACATAGTTACTGCAAGCCCTCATAAGATTATTTCATTAAGAAGACAGAGAAAGACCACATCAATACCTCTGCTTGTTTGTTTTGCACGGACCTGTTCTTTCCAGTAGTGCAAGAAGTCAAGCTCCTTCACCAAAAATCTCATTTCCTGCACTTCCCATGTTGAAAATTAATAAACAATTACAGAAGTGTCCACCATCCAGCTACTCCAAGGCATGCACTACTACATTAGTTGATTAGTTCTACGTAATGAAAGATGACAAATGTTACTTTTAAATAACAAATGTGAGAATAAATTAGGAAGACCAGATAACTCAGTGATGCTTTTACAGAAATAAAAGTCTTTGGTTAACAAACATTACTCAGAAACACCCACTGTGTGCAAAACAGCTCAGCAGTAAAAATGACAGATTAGGAGAAAAATAGAACAAGATGTGGGGACTAAACATTTTTTACCAAAACAAAGCAATCCCATCAGCTCCAGGTACCAACACTTCACTCCTACCTGTCACTCTTCATGTCCTCACATGTACACTGCCCCTATTGAGCCCAGCTGTTCTCAGGCTCTGAGGAGAGTGAACAGAAGGCACAGGTGACCATGCCCATGCTTTAGCAGCTGCAACTCACCATCCACTAGGCTAACTTGAGCTGGATTCTGCTAATGAACTAATATGAAATGGAGCTAGGTAGATACAGACACCATCTCTTCTGCTGCTGCACACAGGAAACAAGGTACGTAGCATACAGGAGGGTGTACCGCTGCAAAAAGGAAGCTGCTGTAGCTCGGTCCTCCAGAGTTTATCCATTAGAGCCTTAGATCAAATCACTGCCATAGAAACAAGCAGAGACATACCTACCTATGTGCTCACAAGGTGATCTCCAGGACAGTCCAATAAGCATTAAGATAACCACGTAATACAGCTGATAGGTCAGACATCAAGTTACCCATTAGAGATGAGTGGACCAGCAGGAGGTACATGGTGTTCAGAACCAGTGCTTTAAGCAGAGAAGATGGGAAGGATCTCAAGAACTATATGTCAGGATCCTCCTATATATCTCAATGCAAATGAAAACAGTTACTGTTATGGTTTAATTCCAGCCACCAGTTATATACCATGCAGCCACGTGCTCACGCCCCTCAACCCCCCTCAGAGTAGGGAGGAGAATTGGAAAGAAAAGGTAAACCTTGTGGGTTGAAATAAAAATAGTTTAATAATTGAAACAAAATATAATAATAATGATAACAACAACAACAATAATATATGCTAATGATAATAGTAATGGTAAGGAGAGGGTAAGAGAGGAATAAACCCAAAAGAAACAAGTGATGCACGATATCCTATCCCCAAGCAGTGATTGGCCCCCTTCCAGGTAACTCCTCCAGTTTAAATACTGGGTATGACATTCTATGGTATGGAATAACCCTTTGGCCAGTTTGGATCACCTGTCCTGGCCATGCTCCCTCACAGCTTTCTGTGCATGAGCATGGAAAACTGTAAAGTCCTTGGCTTAGGGTAAGTACTACTCAGCAACAGCCAAAACATCAGTGTGTTCTCATACCAAATCCAAAAACCACACCACTGTACCAGTTCCTAAGAAGAAAATGTACTCTCTCCCAGCCAAAACCAGGACAGTTATTAAAGTAGAAAAAATTTTAACAAAGCTTATCATCACATTCTTCTGCAGTTTACAACATGTTTCCTGATGCTGATTTTTACTTTCAGTGCTACTGCATGATTTCAGCTTCTGGGGCCATCTGTTTCCCATCCTGTGGTGGTTAGAGAAGCAGAAGTTTGGAAGGAGAGATTGCTTCCTTAAAAAATAAAAAAACAAAAAACCAACCGGTCAACAAAAACACAAACCAAAAACCAACACACACCCATTCCAGCATTTAATGGTAGTTGTCTTTCATCTGTCTCTGAAACTAGGTTGGATTTCTAAGAGCTGAGCTGAAAGATCTCAATGGAAAAAAAAAACCCTCCCATGATAGTAACATCTTCAGCAATCACAACTGAAACTAGAAGAACATGAAAATAAGTGCCAGCATGACCGTGATACCCTGAGCAAAACTGTCAGTACAGAATGGTTGACAGTGGCATACTTATTACATGAATATTACACAGTCATTTTCCACTTTTAGCCCTCAGAGCAATAGGATAGTAAACTAAGGAAGGCATGTCATTCAGCTTAGATTTGCCATACAGAATTCTCAAAATAGAAAATTTGATAGAAGGCATTGAATTCTAAAACTTACATAAAAATAATACTGTGTTCAAATTACAGGTTTCACTGAGTAACTTTTATAGCAATATTAAATAGCATTTAATCCAGGCTTTTGAGAAAGACTTTAAGTGTATGAACAGGCAGTGCAAAATCACTCATATTTACTGTGGAAGTTACAAGACCAGTATGAAGGAAGAACTGGTTGGACTAGATGCTCAGTGTAGGTCCCTTTTATTATCAAGATTATGTTCCCCAGATCTTAGGAGCTCTTGGCCCATCAAGTTTTCCCGTGCTTGTCCCCATCTGAAAGATTAACAAAAATAAGGACAATAGAGAATAATGATTTGGCAAATGCTGCTCAACTGCACAAGTATTTTTTCATTCTAATAGTGCTGGCAATAAAAGTTCTCTTTTTCCCTGCTTGACTCAGGATTCATTGTAACCAGCTTGCTCTGTTGAAACTAGGTTTCAGAATTAGTCAAATATACTACAATATCCAGAACATTTTTTCGCCCAAGCTATTGTACAAGCTTTGTGGTTCTTCAAAACCTCAATTTCAAATGAGTTATTACGAAATACCAGCCCTGATGCCAACTAAGGCTTACACATCTCCCAAGTCATTGTTACAAAATGTCCTTATCTGCAGCAATTCAACCACTTTTCAGTGCCATGCTCTTAAAAAAAGCGAACTGACAGAAGCATCTCAAAATGGGCAAAGCACAGCTCAAGTGAGTCTTCAGAAGGTACTTCACTGAATTGAAGTCAACTTCAATCACTCATTGAAGTCAGCTTCTGCCTGCACTTCAGGATGGCATTCCATTTGGAAGGTAGGAAGGTATCTTCAAGGGCTGCATCAAACACTCCTGTAATGTGCAGATACAGTGTGGAAGGAAGGCACCTGTACTCATTGAAAACTGCAGAGCATCAGCAGCCTCTGATGGAAGGGATCAATATGCCATGACCAATGTCCATTAATCTAAGGCAAAGAATGTGGAGGTTTGACAGTGGAGATGCAAATTAGAAGCAAAGTATGCTACAAAACAAATTATTCAGCAATTTGACTGCATACAGTTGCAGAGATAGCAATTTGACTCCTTAAAGCTGTTAAGTTACATAAAAGGGTAAATTAAGTTTTAAGAATGACTTAATTTTATGTTGAGTACAACAATATGTCTAAAGCTCCTTCTAGCTGAGTACTCTCAGTACCAGGAGAGAGTAAACATACACTGATGCTTTCCCAGGATACTTATGGTTTTGCCTTTTATCCAAACCCTAAAATAGTTATGCAATATAAAGAAAACATGATGAAAGAATATGTAAGTTGTCATAAACCTTTTGCCTAAAACTTGATTTGCCAGTAAGACTCATATTTGACAGCACAAAGAGCCAGAAAGAGAGCAAGCAACAGCTTCCAGCACCAACTGTATGTCATGGTGTTTGCTTGTTTCTAATCCTGGTTTCATCCTTTTTACCTGTTTGCAGTAAAAGCAGGAACAGCCCTGAGAGCCCAGGAAAAGGAATGTCTGGAAGAGAATTCACTCACCAGGGGAATGGAAAGGAAAAAATAGAAAACCTGCATCCACAGTCAAAATCTGAGACTGAGCTATCTGTCATTAGAACAATCTACCCTTCTGACTTCCTCCACTACTCAAAAGCCCAGATTCCCATTCAGGTTCCCTGAAATCCCCACTGACTTCTCCCTTTTCTCCTTACCACTATCTCCTGAGAAACTGCAAGCCAGCACTCAGTGCAGACACCTACAGTCCCACCAACACCATCATGAGTTTACAGGTCAGCCTGGTTTTACTGCAAGAGCCACTGTTTGAGCTTTCTGGCACATGCTGCCCATGTGCTACCTAGACCTGCCCACGTAGTGCTTGGCAGCAGCAGCTCAGCCCCTGCAGTAGTGATCACAGAACTGTAACTGGCCTCTACTGGCCTCTTACAGTCACGGTAAATTCCAAGACCAACCTCCCTCCCCCTCCATTCCTAACTTATCTCTAAAGTCTTCGGTGGAAAAAAAAATAATCTATTCCTGTCCAATAGCAAAGGCAAGGAAGCTGGTATGATTTAATAATGCTAAAGCTGCCCCTAAGGCTGCCCCTAAGGCTGCCCCTAATCAGTTAAATAGATAACTACTGCCTTCTCTAGGAGAAAAGCCACGTATTTGCTAAGCCTGCTAGAAGAAAGTGCTAAGCCAATCCACGTACTGATTTTCTAAGGAATAAGATTGCAGGAAGGTATTATGAAGAAAATGCAAAAGTCTGCCTTGTTCTGTGGTAGGACAGAGAACCTAGGGCAGCCTATATTTCTGCTAGACTGGTTACATTGATGCAATCCAATGAAGACTACAACCACCAGCTGAAAAATGGCAGGGAACATATGTGGAGAAAGGAACAATTCAAAACTACTATTCATTGAAAAGAAAAAAAAAATTTGAGAAGATCCAGGTAGAGCTGACATTCACTGGATTATAAGCATAAATCACTAGGTAAAGAGGAAGTTTCCATCACTTCTTACTGAACAGTCCCTTGTATTCTACTTCTGACCACTAAAACCTTCTCTAGCTTTTCATTTTCAGTGGCCAAATGCAGATGAAGAGGAACCTCAGGATAGACCTTCTCTAGCAGTCAGTTACTTTTACTTAAAATCACAACAAAGATGATGTTCAAATCTGTAGAAATATATTCTAGATGGTTAGAGAGTTTCTAGTAAAAAAAAAACCAAACAACAAATCAATGCTTTCCAAATAAAAGAGAAAATACTTAAATATTTAAACAGAAATGAAAGCATCTTTGTGATCAGTATTAATAAAAACTGTAACCTGAATGAATAAGGTTATAGAATAAACTTTCCCTCAATAAAAGCCATGTTTTAGCTTTCACTGTGAAATTCTTTGTCCAAAGTCTAATGCATGCTAATGGATTTAAGGGCAGAAAACCCACAGCATGTTAAAAAGTAATGCATATTCATTGATCTGTGGAATCAGACAGCAACAGTGACTTCTTCACTTGTACACTTTATGGTTAAACCTTGCATGGGCTTCTAATGGAAAGTCTCAAGCTGTCAAATTTTCTTTAATTTTTTTCAGCACACACCTCTAGAAAGAATTGTGCTATTTCTTTTAGTAGAAAACAGATATGCAACCAACAACATTTTACAACAGGGAAGAATTTCAGAGTGTGAGGATGCTCCAACCTCCTGATGTGGTGTAGAAGTGCCACAATCAGGTCTATAAGCACTGACAGCAGCCAGCTGCCTGCTCACTATGCAGCCTTTTAGGCTGCAATAGCCCAACAGGGACACATCCCCCACCCCCAAGGAAGTAAAATGTGAAATAGTATCAAACTTTATCATTAAAAGTTACTTCAACAGGTGATGTTTAAGTACTACAGGAATGTCAGTGGGAAAGACAGTGAACATCAGCACACTGCCATCCTCTATATCATGTATTAATTACATTAGTTTACTTATGGTAAGAAATAAACAGTTGCAGCAACTGGCCAAACCCAGGGATAACATTTTTCAAATTATGTAGGCAGGATCCCATGTAAACCAGAGTTCCAAACTCCATTGCTGCCTTTTTAAAGCAGTATCTCACTTGTGCACACAGCCTGTGCCCGTTTTAACAACACTGGGAAGCTAAGAAGTGCTTCACAAAAAGCATCTGTGAGAATTTGCTCAGAAGTATCTCCCAGCTATTTGTTGCAGCAGTACAGAGTAGAAGATGAGACGGCTTAATTCCACAATATCATGTACCCTACAGGGTGGCCAAAATCAGACTATATCAGTAGCTTACTTACATTAGAAGAATAATACAGGCCAACAAATCAGAGTAATTGCATCTCTAAGCCTAGAGATCTATCAGTGCAAGAAAAGCCTGTGTGTCAGTTCATACCAAGACAACAAAACAATGAGTGCAATTCTGTGTACCTTGGACCCTAGGGTGGATAGTTCTGGTTAATTATTTCCACTGTATCAGTTACATGTTCTAGCTAGTACAGTTGGGAGCACTGGTGGGAATTTTCAGCCCTACCTTTTTCCTGCAGTCAAGACTTTACATGGGCTGATATTTAATCAGCCTTATAAAGCTTACTAAACAGCCCAGATTAGAGCTTTAAGGAGTTATTACAGGCAGTCATATCTATGAAATGAAAAGTCAGTATACATGCAAGGACAAGTCATACATAACTGTATAACATTATCTGTGCCCATTATGGAAGATCATAGCCATTATGTTACTTTATTCTCTCTCAGAAGGCTCTGATTCTCCCGTTAGTCACATATTAACTACCACAACTACTAGGGCCAGCACCAGCAGAAAGAGGTTTTTGTGATAACTTGGCCTGTTCTTTCACCCTGCAGATGATTCCCAGTGCTGGATATGTGTAGTCTGAATCTGTTTCTACACTTGTGAAAGGGGCAGAAAGAATAACAAAGAATGTAAAGCCCAATCTAACCAGGCTCCTGTTAAGTCACTGTAGCCTCAGGTTGGTTCAGTTTTGAACAAAACCAGCTAACACATCTTACCACATTAGACTTGCTGCTAATATTAGCTCTTATCTACCTTTTAAAATAGGTCTACACAAGGTTCTAAATAACACTATCAGCCTTGCTGGTTGTTTCTTTTCAGCTAAAACAATTTCAGCTAGAACCATTTACATGGTTCAACAACTGTCACATTCTAGTAATGTTAAACCTTCTTTGAGAAAATACCCTGAAGTTTCACTTGTTGAAGCTTTTGTTCCCAACCAGAACATTTGAAGGGTACCTGTGTATCCAAGACACTGAAGAACTGTACTGGTGAAAGAGACAGTCTAAGACACAGCAGCAATTAGATATGACCTGAAGCAATAGAGCTATCAAGGAAATCTGTATCCAACTGCATTTTTTTTTGGTGCAGCTAGATTATTATATATGTATATGACCTCTGCAACCACAAATGTCCTTACACACCCTGCATTCTTACCTTCAAGATGTTTTTATCTTCAAGCACCATTTTTCATCCATTTTTGAAAGCCTGAGGTCCCCGAAGGAAGATATCAAATAGAAAAACATGCCTCTTTGTTACTATCTAGAACAATTTCAGTTGCAGAGAGTGAGGGACAGAAGAACAAAGGATTTGCAAGTAGGAGAAACTGCACTGTTGCCCGAAGCCATAAACTCCTGTGTACAGGCTTATGTGGGGAAGAGTGGGTTTAGTTTATTTAGTGGTAATTCATAAACAAGTCTTGTTTTTTCCAGAGATGCTCAGAGACTTTCCCAATAATTGGAAAGAACAACACAGTTGTCTACTGTACACGGTTAAATAAAGTATTTTGAGATATATCAAGAGCACGCTACTTAAAACAAATATCTACACCTATTTATGGTGACATTTTTACAGAATTACTTCCAACAAAATTCTTGTGCCCATGACATTTGTTTCATTGTCAAAGACCACTACCAAAGAAATAGAGGACATCCATCCTAGCCTTTCAAACAGGTTATAAAATTTAAATTTTGCATATGTTCAAATTCATAATGGTTTAACAGAAGCAGAAAGTTTTTTAACAAAAGCTGAAAGCAATTTAGCCATACCAAAGCAAACATTTTGTGGACACTTACTTCTGCATAAAACAGTTAAATCTGAAGTATGAACTCCCACACATTTTTTTGCTTTGGATAAACAAACTGACTTTTAAACCTATTTAAAAATAAGCTAAGATGATTTTGAGCTATCACATAAAGCTATTCTCCTTTCTGGCTCTCCCTCTTCAGATAGTCACATCTAATTAAGGCACAGTATCATCTTTAGATGGATTTTACACCTTCAATTATATTGGCATTGTGATTAGGTCTTGCAGTTTTTTAATAGGCAACAACTGTATTACTGCAATAGCTCTACCTATATACAAGTATGCAAACCAAATTTGTTGCATTGTTATAAACAAATGTATATATTACACACAAGTTTAGTCATTATTGTATTACCTTATATAATTCTTTCTGTAACAGGTCTTTTATGAAATATTTAATCTCCCTTAAAGGACATCATATCCATTACCAGAACAGTTATGTAAGTCTTAAACACAGGGCAATCTTCAAATGTTTCTCAATTATGCCCCTGTAACACATTTTGGCAAGTATCTGTCTCTTACTTAGTGTCACATAAAGCAGGTGTTCCTTTTAGAAAAAAAGGGAAAACTTATGTTCTAAGGTATAAAAGAAAAAACTGTTACTCTTAGACACAAAAAAATTTCATACAATTAAGTAAAGCAACCTGTAATGCACATGTAACATGAGTGGAAGGCATAAATGGAAATAAAAAAGCCAGATTCTTTTTCAAGCAACGGTTAGATTACCTGTAAGCAGAGACACTTCTTCCTGTGGGAAAGAGGTTCTTCCTCTGTAGTTATAATAGATTTACCAAAATAAGAACCCAAAACCCAACCCATGTTACTGCAAGACAAAATGGCATGGAAGACCCTATAGTATTGCTGGTCTAATTTAGGATCTAAAAAATACTATTAAATTTAATAATAAATCTGTAATTGATTCCAAGTTCTCAAAGCCTTTCTAATCTCTAATTTCTGGGGATCAGTGATAGGACCTGAGGGCGTGGCATGAATCCGTGTAAGGGGAGATTTAGGTGGGATATTATGAAAAGGTTCTTCACCCAGAGGGTAGTTGTGCATTGGAACAGGCTCCCCCGGGAACTGGTCACAGCACCAAAGCTGACAGAGTTCAAGAAGCGTTTGGACACATGGTGTGATTCTCAGGGTTGTCCTGTGCTGGGCCAGGAGCCGGATTCAATGCTTCTTGTGGGTCCCTTTCAATTCAGGATATTCCATGATTCTACCAAGTTTGCTTTTTTATTATACATGATTTAAGAGAAAAAGGTCCAGTCATCTCCAGTCATCTCTGGAGTTCCAAACACCTGCAAAACCAACACAATTTCCTCTCTAAATCACAGCACATCCTCATGTTGCTCCTTTCCTACACAAAATAACTGTTCACTAAATAGTAATACTGACCCTTCGCCTCAGTTATTGGTGATACAGTGTCTGAAACCAGCAGCCAACACACACTGATGCAGATTTGTACACATCCACGGCAGTCTCGCATGCAGTGCACTCTTATGCACACTTTAATTATTCTTTGTTGCCACCAGAGATACTATTTCTACTTAATGGTATCTCTTAATAGTTATCTTACATAAGCCATTTACTACCTATTACTCAAATCTCACCGCAGTCTGCCAGAGTGTATTGACAATTAGAACAGAACTGGCCTAGAAGTCATATACATGGCATAAGAGCTATCACTACTACTTACTGCAGGGCCAAATTTCTGCTGGAAACAATCAACAACTGTTGTTCTTTCATTCTCTTCTTCCTTCTTCTCTAAAACAAAGGGAAAAAAATCATTAGACACTTCCTCTAACTTGAATGCACTTTGCACCAGGTATGTATTTTAGATGTAGAATCACTCTACTTCTCTAGTTAGGCTATTCAGTTCTATCCTCTCTTCTTCCTAAACACATCCAGATTCCCGAACTGTTTGGTTCAAATGCATATAGTCTAGAGCATGAGTCGAATTCTGTTTTTTAACAAAAAACTGGCTGTTTAAAAACGAGTTGACTTTTTGTTATTACAATACCCAAATGAAAAAAAAAATGTTTCAGTTAAAAAAATTATGTCCATTAAAAAAAAAGCAAGCACCCTAATTTCCAGCTTTGTCTAGAGAATGAGAAAGACTGTTGCAAAGACAAAACTAACAGACAGATCACATCAACCTGTGGTCATTTTTTGTTATTTCTGTAATTTTGGTATTTGAATTGTTAAATATAAAAGTGAATGGACAGTGAAATAGTAACTTAGCATCTCAGTGGTGGAGAATATACAAACAGAAGACTATCGTAAAATTACCAAAGTGCTGTATGTATTTTACATAAAAGAAGTTGCAGATGCCCTATCCCTGGAAGTGTTCAAAACCAGGTTGGATGGAGCTCTGAGCAACATGGTCTAGTGGAAGGTGTCCCTGGAACTAGATGACCTTTGAGGTTCCTTCCAACCCAAAACATTCTATGATTCTATTTTCTCCCCCACTACCCAGGTAAATGCAACTAACCTTTCTTTAGCCTATACAGGTCTTGTACTCTTGTCACAGCTCTATGGGAATGAAATGAGCTGATTTTGGATCTGCACCTGTGTATGTACACACCTGTGTACATGTTACAGCAGGAACCACATGTCCAAATCAATGCAAGCACCTGACAGCCAGCACAGATCCAACGAGCAATAGTCTTATTGAGCTTTGTGTTATCTGTCACACCACATATATTTCAGGAACACGTATAAGATTAGAATAGTCATCAAAGAGAAATACTTATTTCAGAATACCTCCTGTTCTGATACAGGCAAACCAAGAAATAACAGCCTCTGGGAAAGACATTATCTGACAAAGACTAACTACACTGCTTGACTAATATCCACATTACCTGAGAGGGAGTATTTTGAGCTGTCTGAGGCTCTGAGCTGGCTCTCTAAGGAGACACAAGGAGAACTCCATGGGCTGCAACCTGCTGCCTGTGGCTGCTTGTTTGTCCCCTTCAACAGCTGAAGTGCACCTGAATGAGCAAGGCAACCATACATAACACAGACATCAAAATATTATTAACATTTCCATGCTGATAAAATGTGCAAAGAAAATACTTCATCCAATACTCCCTACCTGTGTTCAGAAAATGAACTGCTGCGTATGAAGCAACCTCTTGGTGCTATGTGCGTGAATCTGCACAAAAAAATCCCCAAGCTTATTTTGCACAAAAGTGCCTTTATTTCAGATAAAATTTCACATTTATTCTGAAAATAAAGGGTGAAAGCAGAACCTGAAGTGGTGTTCACTGCAAAGGTCAGCAACAATCTTAAGGTGAGCTAGAATTCAAAGTACAAAGAATGAAGTACCTGACCTGAGCCCAAGAACCACACAGTTTAAATATCTGTAAATATTTACATTGATTCAATAGTATTTCATCCATTACTGTAATTATTAAGTTACTGTAATTGGAGGGCAATTATACAAGTTCACCAATACATAAAACAGTTGCACACACTGAAACCATACTGTAATCAAATGCAAGTTATAAAATCATAAAAAATGGTAGCATCTTGGGACCAAAAAAAAAAAAAGTATGCAAATATTCACCTGACTGAAAGACATCACACATAAGAGTGCTTAATTTCTACAACAGGGCAGCCTGATTTTAAGAATAATTGGGAAATATGATTTCTTAGTATAATTTCCTTATATTGATATAAAACTATTCAGTTATGATTACAGAGGTCAAATAATGTCCATCCCTATGTCAACAGAATAAAACATAAAAACACTTTTGTGACCAGCCTTTAAATGTAGCTGCAGACTCTTGTACCTAAAATTATATACTCGAAAAATTAACGCACAAATCTGCTACCGACCTGCCACTGTTCAAGTATGTGTTAACTTAGGCTTACTTAACAGGGAGAAAGAAGACAAGACAGCAGCAAGCAAGACGAGAAGTTGTGCAGCCTCCCTCACCGGAGATATTCACGAACGGTACGGACACAACCCTGTGCAATGTGCCCGATGAGCCTGCTTGGGCAGGGCGGTTGGACCAGGTAACCCGCTGTGAGCCCCTTGCAACCAGACCGGTTCTGCGATTTGCAAAACAAGGCCAGACCGCAGGACCCGGCAGTACTATTAACCAGGAACGAAACCCGACACAGGCGCTACTTTAAGTGACCGCTCTCTGCCTCCACAGCAGAGCCTTTTCACCCGCGCGTGCGGCTCCCGGGCGGGCACTGGGAGCGCTCCCAGCCGGAACGGGGCGGCCGCGCCGGGCGGGGGCGGCGGGACGGGCGGTGACGGCGGGGCGGTGACGGCGGGGCGGTGACAGAGGGCGGTGACGGCGGGGCGGTGACAGAGGGCGGTGACAGAGGGCGGTGACAGAGGGCGGTGACAAGGGGGCGGTGACGGGCGGAGCGTGCTCGCCTTC
This sequence comes from Lophotriccus pileatus, assembly GCA_035583135.1. NCBI lineage: Eukaryota > Metazoa > Chordata > Aves > Passeriformes > Tyrannidae > Lophotriccus > Lophotriccus pileatus. The sequence goes on from JAWWES010000168.1 coordinate 24,991,668, forward strand.
CGCCTCAGAGCAGCGGGGTGGCCGCGGTCGGGCCTGTGCCGGGGGCGGCTGTGGCTCCGCCGTCGCTGCTGTTCGGCTGCGTAACTCTCTCCTTGCCTTCCCTCCCCCGCGGGCCCAGCGGCGCGATGGGTTCCCGGGCGTCCACACTGCTGCGGGACGAGGAGATCGAGGAGATCAAGAAGGAGACGGGCTGTGAGTGCGGGGCTGTGATCGCGGCGGGGCGGGGCGGGCAGTGCCGCGGGGGTCGGCGCCCGGAGCGGGCGCTCGCAGGGCCGAGGGCCGGGGGGCCCTGCCCGGCAGTGGCCGCGCCGTCCGTGGGCCGGGACCCCGCCGCCCACAGCTGCCGGGGCCGGACATGTCTGGCAGGCCTGCGGAAACCTGGGAGACGCCTCTCGGCTCGCTCCCCGCTGCCGCCAGCGAGATCCCAATGGGATGGAAGGGAAGCAGTGCTTTTGGTATCCGCAGTATTGCATTTGGGCAGAGATAATTCGTTGGGTTTTGAAGAGTCGTCTGACTCAATGTCTGGTGCTGGAGTTTCTCTCCAACAGCATTTTTTAGCCCGGAAAAGCTCTCACTGTATAGTGAATGTTTTTCCCAAGTGTTATTTGTTTCACAGGCTAGTGCTAAAGTTGCCTTAAGGTTATTCAGAATGAATGCTGAGTGGTATTTAAACCATAAAGGATGGTAATGTGACTTGTGAGAGACAGGTGTGGTTAACTAAAAAAAGTGAAATCCCTGTACTTGCCAGCAACTGGAAGAGCATTATTCAAGCTGGTCAATAGCATTTAGCTACTTTACCTTATACTGTTTATTTGATCAAGTTGTTCTTCATAAACATAAAATACCTTAGAAAAGATGAAACTCCGTTGATGTTGATTTGCCTGATAGAATGAAAACTTGACAATTCTGGCAAATCCTGAATGAGAGGAAATGGAGGGTGCCCTCCTGACTACTTGGAGAGGGGAAGTCATAACATCATAGGTATTGCTTTGCTGTCTGTTCCCCCAGGAACCGTTTCAGGTAAACATGGTCTTCCCAGATGACATTTTTCATCTGCATATGCTCGCTGATCTGTTCTAGCTACTTGAAAATGCTTTCCTCAGTTTTCTTTTCAGTATAAGTGGTATCATATATTCTTCTTAGGTGTTAGTTTGTGTCAGGAAAATGAATGACTACAGAAAAGGAGTAGAAGAAAATTGAGAGCACTGGCACTAGTGTAGTGGAAGGCTGAGTTAACATACTTTCCATGATCCTTTTTCCATCTGTCAAAGGAACCTTCTACAGGAAGGCTGTGATAAACAAGTAGGAATATCAAAGTCTGCTTATCCAGCAATAACTTCGTGTGTTTTTTTTATTTTTAATCACAAACAATATAAAGATAGCCTCCTCATAAAGATGCTTCAAAAACCAAACCCCAAATCTGCAGTGTTTTTTCAAAAGGTTTTACATTTTTCCTCATGCAGCTATTTGATTTATTTTCTGTAGTGTTTTATTCCTAAAATTTTACTTACATGATATTTAAATAAATACATTAAGATGGCTATATAGGTATTCTAAGCAATAAAACCACTTGACTCTAGTCAGCCTCTAAATGATTTTCTTGTCTCATCAAAGTGGGGAGCTCAGCTTTGTGGTGTGAGTTTGGTTCATTTTCCTGTATTTTTATCCGTTCAATTTTATAAGTAATACCGCTTTGGTAATCAATGACTGCTAATCTCTGAGTCATGCTTGCTTGCAAGTCATCACAGCAGGTCTTGTTGACTTATGTTTTTTTTTTTCTCTTTCTCCAGCCTGTAAGTGCAGTCTAGGAATGTGATTTTTCTCTGCCTTTTATACTTCTCTAGGTAGATGGAAAATTCCAAGAAGCTTTTAGCTCTATTACACACTTCATCGAGGTGAAAATAGTTATACAAGGTGGGAAAAATGACAGGCACTGATTATCTGGATCAAAGTTCACAGGGAGAATATTCAGTAACACTACCTTAGCAGACTGTCCTGTGGTTTGTTAGAAACTTGATGCTGCTGGTGGTTTACCCACTAAGGAGCTTGAGGAAGGGACTTTGTAGATGGGAAACAATCTGGCAGTATTACATATCCATATTGAACTGATAGTCTGGTAAGTGCTGCTAAGGACTCTTTTTTTGGCCTCCTTGTGGTGAAATGTGTCTTCTTCAGTTCATCTGGGATAGGTATGAAGCACTGAATAGAATACTTAACCAGTTCTATTGAGTTCAACTATGGAATTATGCAACTGTTCTCTTGTTAAATTTTATGTAGCACAAAACTGAGATGGCTATGACAGTAATGTGTGAGAAACGGTATGGTAACGTTCTTTAGCAGAATAGATTTAAAAGATGTCTTTTAGGTGACTTGGAGCATAGTCTTTCAAAAGCCATACAATGATACTTAATCTGTTGAATGAAATTCATTTGGATTAAAGTTCCATATTATTTTTTTTTATGTTGTGGTGAAAAACAGAGGTGCTAAGCCTGAAGTTGACAGTCCTAAATGTTTTATGACGTTGTATGGAAACTGTTTGCTTTGCATATAAACATTTTGAGATTTGAGTTTGAAAAAACCTTGAGGTCATCCTAATTGCTTTTGTATTTCAGTAATAGCTATAAGAAACAGGTAAGACACCCAAGCTTGTCTACATTCTGTTGAAAGCTTTTGGAAAGCCGCTGGAATGTAACAGTATTCAAACTATTTTGTCCACACCCTTTGTTTCCATACGTCCAGTTAAGGATTAATAAACTAATGCTCGTATCTGAGTTTAGGGGAAAAAATATTTGTGTGATAACAGGTGATGGATTTTTCTGATGGATATTAATATATTTTCTAAGTATATAAGTATATTTGAGTTTATGCTGCTGTTTTAGACAAGAGTTTCAGTGGCCAAGTGCTAAAAACTTCACAATGAATTAACAGAAGTAAAATAGAGGGTACAGTTCCTAATTTAGAGGTCTTGACTTAAATTTTTAGAAGGACCTTGGTGGGGTAGCAATATAGATAAAATGGTTTCATCTAGCTTTAAGAGCAAGAAATGTCAAAATCTTTATTTTTGCACGAGAATGTGCTGAAAAATGTTTAGTGATGCAGCTTTCGTGAGGGGTGAGAACCAAAAGGAAATTATGAAAGGATACAGTGGTGGACCTGAATCATCTTTCTTTCTTATATAGCTATGATGTGCTTTTTGTCTAGCATGATGTTAACAAAAATAATCACTTCTCCTGCCAACAGCTATTACTGTTTCTCACATACTAGCTGTTACGGAGGTGTTCCAAAAATGGAGTTGCTGACGTTAGTTTGTAAATGGTAGCCGAGTAGAATTCTCATCACTTTCTTGGTATACAGGTGTGAGCATGGGGCTTCTTACTGGAGATCTGACTCCAGCCTGTTCTTTTTTCATCATCAGATATTGTTATTGCGTATGTTATCTAAAACACTAAATCAGAAATGCAGAAGTTTGAAGTCTTTAGAATACTGGTACTTGTTTTCTGTGCATGTGTTGCTTAACTTGGAATTGAGCAAGCTGCCCAGTCTGATTGTAGAGAGGTTGCCTTATGTGGAATTGAGCAAACTGACCAATCCTATGTGAAGAATGAAAGCTGAAGAAGGTGGAGGGTAAAAAAAAAACCTGAAAAACAACCTGGTTGCTGGCAGGTCTTCCTAGAGGAGGGAATGATTGAACCTAAACAAATAGCCTTGAGAAAGAACAAACCTGAAAAAAGAAATTTGCCTCACTTGTCACAGATCAAATAGCTACTGTGCAATCTGTCCCAAATAAGTTTTAGCAAGTAACAAAAGCATTGTGCATGTGCTGATGGAGGCATCTTAAACAAATAGATCTGAAAATGACATTTAAGTCCTAGTTTAACATTGTAGAAATCACGCCTTTACTGAATAAACATTAACATTCAATTAAGTCTTACTTCATGTATTTATTAACTTGATCAGAAGAAACTGAAAAGCCAAGATCTCCTGGAGGGCCTTGTGGTTTAACCCCAGCTGACAATGAAGTATCACAGTTGCTTGCTCGCTCCCTGCCCAGGTTGAATGGGGAGGAGAATTGGCGGGGAGGGGGGAGTTTGAAGAAGGTAAACCCCATAGATTGAGATCAGAACAGTTTAATAATTGAAATAAAGTAAGATATAATAATAAAAATGTTAATAATACTAAATGCAATGAAAATGGGAGAGATATAAATAAAACCCAGGAAATACAAGTGAAGCACAGTATAACTGCTCACTACCTACTGACCAATGCCCAGCCAGTCCCTGAACAGCAGTCGGCCCCTCCTGGCCAACTCCCGCAGTTTATACACTGAATATGACGTTCTGTGGTATGGAATCTCCTTTTGACCAGTTCGGGTCAGCTGTTCTGGCTCTGCTCCCTCACAGCTTTTTGTGCACCTCCTCACTGGCAAAACATGGGAAATGGAGAAGTCCTTGGCTTAGAGTGAGCACTACTCAGCAATAAGCAAAACACTGGTGTGTTGTCAACATTATTCTCATATGAAATTCAAAAACCATGTCACTGTACCAACTACTAAGAAGAAAATGAACTCTGTCCCAGATGAAACCAGGACAGGCATTCTTTCAGTGTTAAAGGAATTGCTATTCTGTATAGGTTTATCCCATTCATGGACTATTCTAAAGATCTAGTTGTCTAATATCTTGGGGTGTCTAATATCTTGGTAATGTTGACATAATTATGCTGAACTTAATACTGGCTTTGTAATTTCTGTTTCAGATGAAGACTTAAAAAGTCTGCAATAACTTTCTGCTTGCTTTGTGTCCCAACTAATTCTGAAATTTCTCTAGAAATAGGCTTTTTATTTTTAATCCATTGTCTTAAAGCCTGGAAATTACTTTTGTGAGCGACTGGCTCACAAGCTGGGTGCAAAGGATTATAGCAAATGGGGTTACATCAGGCTGGTGACTGGTCACTAGTGGGGTTCTACAGGACGCCATTTTAGGGCCAGTTCTCATCAGCATCATAAAACAACTTGTACTTAGGACTTGAAGGCATACTGAGAAAATTTGCTGATGACACTAAATTTGGAGGAGCTGTTCACTCCCTCAAGGGCAGAGATCTTGACATGTCAGAGCGCTGGGCACCAAAGTATTGGTTTAATACAGGATCTAAAATATACTATGAAATTTAATAATAAATCTATTGTTTGTTCTGAGTTCTGAAACAAAGCCTTTCTGAGTTCTTCTTTCCGGGGACCAGTGATACGACTGGGGGGAACGCTATGAAATTGTGACAGGGAAGGTTTAGGTAGATATTAGGAAAAGGTTCTTAACCTAGGGAGTGTTTGAGCACTGGAACAGGCTCCCCAGAGAAGTAGTCACAGCACCAAGCCTGACAGAGTTCAAATACAGTGCTCTAGGCACATGATGTGATTCTTGGGCTGATCTTGTGCTGGGTCAGGAGTTGGACTTTGATGATACTTGTGGGTTTCCTTTCCACTCAGGATATTCTATAAACCCCAAAATGACCAACCTTTAAATTCAGGCAGTTCTGTAAGGGAAGAAAAGTGAAGGCATAAAGCCTCTCTGACCACTTTGCAGATGCAGAGAAACTGAATACACTTTCCATCTTATGTGGAAAAAAGACAACAGGAGTAGAGATAAGCAGAAGAGGAGGAAAGATACTATAGCAGAAGTCTACAGTGTCATGAATGATGTAGAGGTCATCAGTGTAGGCTGTGTCCAGATTATCTCTAGCCATAAAGGAATTAAAAGAAATAAAGTGGAACTATGAATCAAATATTTTTTCTTTTTAATTGGCATTTACTGAGTCAGATAACTGAAAAATGTTAAAGACCGAAAATAGAAATAGAGGTCAGTTGACAGATTTTTGAAGAATGAGCTTATTTGTGGGTTCTTGAATATTAAGCTGTGATTTATAGCTCAGGAAGTCCCTAAATGCTGATTGCCATGTGCTTCCAATGTAACTTTTTCTGTGTGATCCTTTTTTTTGAACACAGCTTCTGGCAACAGAGTAGTTCAGTGTAATGAAGTCTGCTCCTGTGAGGAACCATAGACATGCTAATTTGTCTGTCTTTCTTTTTTTTCTTCAGTCTCCCACAGTCAAATCACCCGCTTGTACAGTCGCTTCACTAGCCTGGACAAAGGAGAAAATGGCACTCTTAGGTGGGTATTGTCACTAATTCAACTGTCCTTGGCACTGGCACATCTGTAGTGTTGAATTGCTGTTGCAGGATGCCTGCATGTTTTCCACATGTAATAAATCACTGAGGCTGTTATAACAGGTTCTTTCATACCTACTGTCTATATGGACATTGAAGTTTCTTTTCTTTCATGAAAGGTTTCATTATTGAACTGAGGTGCTCTGAATACCAGTTGTCTTTATATAGCGTTGAAGGTTTGTAGCAGTTAGTACAAGAAACATTAGATTTGATATTCAGAGTCTTATAAAAATGTTCAGAATTGTTAAATAACATTTTTAGATTATTTCTTACCTTTCTTTATATCTTGTTTCTAATAATTATTACAAGAATGGTTCTGCTGTATCTTCTTTATCTTGGCTTTCATAACAAAAAGACATGTTCATAGTTGTTTCTGATATCAAGTGTCTTTTAACACTACTTGGATCTGCAATCCATTTACTATACTTAACTTTGCACCTCTTTTTGAACACACATATCTATTAGAATGCTCAAAAATTAAAAAAAAATGAGCCGGAACAAAGTCACTGTGACTAAACAAACATTTTGTTCTTAGAAGTGGTAGTGCAGGATATTCTAAGACCTTTAAAGTGTTTGTCTCCTTTCAAAAACTTGAAAATTACAGAAGCAAACTGGTTTCCTACAGCTTAATCAGTTAAATAAAGATGAGCCTTTATCTGTGAAACATTTTCCATTTTAATGGACTGAGCCTGCTGGAAAGAGTATTCTCAACAAAAAGGTAAACTCTAGTGACATGATTGTCTGTTAAAATATATCTCTGCCTGTGGCTGTTGTGGCTCTCTAGCCTTCCACACTCTTGTGGATTTTGTTTGCCATTCACCATATAGCCACAGTGCACAGGAAAGCTGGAGACAATTCAGGAGAGAGTAGGAACGGGCAAGGAGCCTTGTTGTAGCATAATATATGGGATCTGGCTCTTACGGACTTAATTTCTTTCATAGCAACTCGATTCAAGTCAAATCCAGTAAACATAGATTCAGGGTTCACCTGAGGTTTTGTATGTGATCTTGTAAAATATGACTCTAGGATGCACTACAAATCCAGAAAAGCTCAACCTACCTATAAACCAACCTAACTGTAATGCTAGAATTGCCTCTTAAAAGATGAAAGAGGCAAGTTGTAAGACATGTGGCCTTTGGCAGTACTGTTGGCTTACTGCAGCTTCCTCTCCTGAAGGAAATGCGAAGTTCCTGCTGGCCCCTCAAATTGTTGACTTCTTAGCCTTTAAGTAATTGGATGTGGAATTGTGCTGTAAACAGGACTACTGAGTGATTATTTTAGGTTAAAAATACTCTCCCTTCCCTTTTGGAATGTATAGGTTTTGAAGATGATTGGACTGTGGCTGTACTGTAAATTTCTGGATGTGTATAGAGGAAGGGATGATAAAATGGATTGTGTGTGTGGAAAAAATTGGCTTGGGATGGCATATGCAGGAACTTCTTAAGCCCACTCTGACACTAAAGCCAATGTATCACATAAATTGTAGCCTTGGCAATTCTGACACAGAGATCAGCTGATATTGTAGGTAAGATTAATACTTCATAAGTCTTAAAACTGAATTATTTGGAAAAAACCCCAAGCCTCCAAACATTAACAGCCTTTTCAAACTTACATGTGGGTTTAATACTCACTGATGAATAAAGGTGATGGTTATCAGACTACTCTGTCACAATTTGAAGCTAGCACATGTTCCTCCTCAACATTTCCCTCCAACACTGAATTCACTTACTGAATCCAAAAGTTTGTATAAAATATTACAAGATACAAATAAAGATTTGTATAAAGATTGTAATCAGTTTACATAAAAGGAGTAATTTATTAAATATGCTATGAGTGTCTGCTGCACAACGCCTAGCTTCACAGTATTATGCGTCAGGAGGAGTTTGACTTCCAGTGTTGATAATCATGTGCTACTTCGGAAAGGAAGTGAAGATTGTTTGGAAAATCACAGCAACTCTGCTAATTATGATCCCTTAACTTGCAATCTTGGCCCCTAAACATAGCCCACTCTGAAATATGTCTGACTTAAGAGTGGCATTCAAATTTTTAAACTTGATCTGGCTCCCACAATGTGTTGAAACTATTAAGTTTAAGTAATAGAAAACTACTTCCCCAAAAAAAAGACAGAATGAGATGAAAGTAAGAACTACAGCCTGGAAGGTCATAGATGTTGGTTTCTGAAATACAGACCAAAGAGAACTTGCTTCTTTAAGACAAATAAGACGAAGTTATCACTTGCTTACTACCACCGAACCGTTCAGAAGGTGTGTCTTCTGTTTCCTGTAAGCAAGAATTACTGTTTCCCTAAGGATGACTTATGCCTTTGACTTACAAATCAAACATGACAAAATCACTCCTGTGACTGTGATTAGGAAAAGAAGTCTTAGGCAGTTCCTTATGGCATGAAATAAATCTTTAGATGTGTACCACCTTTCTGAAGCAGGGCAGGGTAAAGAGCACTTTGTACGGAAGATCTGGTAGATGATGATTAATCCAGTTACTTCTGGAACTATAATCAAAAGCAGAAATCTTTCCTAACCAGATGTTTCTATCCAGTGTACATATGAGAGTTTCAAGGCACTTTGTTTTTAAAGACTTACATAAATATTAGAGATGGTTATTGATGGAGACAAAACTTCATATGTCCTGTTTTTGCTTTCTTTTTTTCCTCTCTCATCCTTATTCTCTAAACGACTATGCTTCATTTTTACCTGTCAGTTCTTTTAAAAGTGTAGAAAATCATATGTTTTTCCTTAGCTTCATTTTTACTAAACAAAATGAGTAAGTTCCCTCAGATTTGCTGAGGGACTGAAACAAAATCACGTTATAAAAGACAGGACAAAAGTGTTCTTTCGAATATCCTTTTGTCACCTTTGATTTTAATATTGTGACATGCTGAATTGCCAAAACAAAATGTTGGATCCATACCCTTGGATGTCCATAGCTACATGTAAGTTGTGAAATCTGGAGCATACTTTTCTGCCTACATCCTAACTATAGCTCAGGAGGAAATCAGTGTGCCTGTTCTTATTTACATGCTGATTTTCAATATGAGGAAGTAGAAGGGTATGACCATGGTAAGTTTGTGGTTTGCTTCAGTGAGTCTCTTGTTGGGCTGGTAGTGAAGTGTACACCACACAAGAATACATCTGTTCCAAAGTTTATCTACTTGTAAGTAGCTCTAGACAGACATGTATAGAGCTATAAAAAGGAGATACTTGTCTAAACTGCTATTTTTGCACATAACTTTTGTGTGGAACCTCCCACTTAACAGTAGTTTCTTGTGCACTGGGGAAATGACAGGTTAAGCACTTCCAAAATATTTTTTACCATACAGTAATTGGTGTAGCCTGGTATGTGTGGAAGAAGGAGGGAAGGGCAAGTATTCTGAAAGCTGGTACCTACAGAGAGTAGATACACTGAGCTGTTTGTGCGTATCTCATGCTTATGAAAGCTGTTCACTAGACTGTGTCTCCTGGAGAACTTCAGAAAGCCTCTGATCCTGAGAGCTACTCAGGTAGGTAGGTAACATGAGCTACCCAGGCCATCTGTTACCCAGGCCATCTTTGTCAGTTAATTGAACCACCTCGATCTGGAACAGTGTCAGGCTTGTTCTTATTAGTTCAAACTGATATTGCAAGATTGCAAAGTAAAACATAAAAGCGAGCTTTCTGAATGTGGAATTCTTTTGCTTAAGAAAATGCAAAGCATTTTTAGGTTTATCAAAAATAGACAAGTCAGGAAGGATATGGGTTTGGATTGGATTGCCTTTTTTCTTTCCTTCCCTATTGCTCATCTAATTATCACCTTTCCACATACTTCTGGGCCTAATGTTTATGAACCAATTACTGCTCTGATACTTAAGCAACTTTTAATATTTGTGTGGAGCATGGATAAGGACGAAGTTAAATGAGATGGCTGACACAATCGTGAAAGAGGTGGAAGCCCATATTCTTTCCCCATAACTTCTCCAGTCTCCCAGCACCTCTTTGGCAGATGTGGTGCTCTTAGATTTTTTTTAAGTTTTGTGAACGGCCTCAAGTTTTTAATTCAACAGAAAGATAATTGGGAGAGGAGGAGGGTAGGGGGTTTTTTAGGAGGGGCACATTAAACCACCAAAAGGTTAGTTGAATGAGAATGCTGATGTTAACAAGGGAAGGGAGCAATGGAAACTCTTCAGTTTGACCAACTGTTTGACCTGATTGCACAATACACCTTCCTGCTTTTAATTATTTCCCTTCTTCAAGTAATTTCTTGTTACCTATATCTTCTGGCCATCTTTCATTTCATCTAGCACTTCTGATTTGCATATGTTTAGGGTTTTTTCTCCTCTCCATTACTTTGCTTTCCCTCAGCTCTAGAGAGCCCTACCCTTCTCATCCCTGGTGAGGTAACAGTGTTTTGCTACCATCTAGAAGTAACAGAAGGATGAACAAAAAGAAATGGAAGAAAAAAGGGGTCTAGTAGGGTTCTTGCAGTCTTTGGGGTAAAGATCCCTTTATAGTAGGGATGTGCTTTGTGCCTTAGAGGGTATACTCATGCTTAGGAATACTTGTCATGCTTAAAATCTATGAATTCTTTGCTGCAAAGTATGTTTGATTGTGAATACACTGGCATATATGTTAATGTTGGCCGGCGTAGTGTTCACATGCAGTTAAAGGTGCTTTGCTGTTGCATTTAAGGAGGGATTTAGTAAGAGCCAGGTTCCTGGAAAGATACCTTAGAAGAGCCTTGTTGCCCATTAAGTAGAGGGCATTAAATTTCCTGCAAGTTCCAGCTTCAGCCAGGTGAAGCTGGTTCCTAATGACTGCAGTAAGCCTTAGTTTTATAAAGGGGAGAATAACTTACCTCATGCATTCATTTGCCGTTATGGCTATTTCAGTTTATAACACTTGCTCAGTAATGTGCTCTTAATAAGCAAAAGTGGTCTACTGCAATTCTGATAATGACAGCACAAATAGATTTGAAACCTGGGGAGTTATTTGTGGTTAATTGTTAATCTCCTGTTAGAAGGCAGAATAACTAGAGATTGATATGCTGAGTGTGAACTGAGGCCAAATACTACAAAGTAGCGATATGCAAGTAAAAAATTGTAAAGCATTAGGATTTTGCTCTAAATGGAAGAGAGGGCAGCTGCTACTTTTAGGTTATGAATGTTAGCATTGACACTGAAGTTCTGTTGTTAAATTATTGTTAGTTACTAGGACATGGGTTTTCCACATCACTGCATCTCCTACTTAAATCACTAATGCATACTTTGCCCTTCAGCTGTAGCTTAAAATGCAGGAGACCTGAAGGATCTGATAAAAGTTGATCATGTTATACAGATGTTAACTTTGACTGTTAAAAATAACTCGGACCTGGTCAGGGAAGAAATTTACTGGGATAACTTAGAAATATGGTCAGGTCACTGTATTTAGAAGGTCAAAGAGTTTAACCAGGTTGTAACAGATATATTGTAACTGAGACTCTTAACAACAATGCTGTGGTGTGCCTGGGTGCAAGGAGTGCTTTAGAATACATTTAAAACTAGATCGTCTTGCTTCTCTGCCTTTCCCAAGCTAGACTAATGATAAGGTCAGCCAATTCCTTTTTTTCTCGTCTTTAACCTCACCGCATTATAAAAGGCCGGTATACTTAAATATACTCAAAATTTGTTTGTGCTTACTTCTTGGTATAATAACAATATGAATCAAACCTTGTTGCCAGTTCATTTAGTGCACATAGTTTTCAAAAGTAGCAAATATCCAGCAACCAAGTTTGAGACTTTGACCCAAACTTCAAAATCAGCAGGACTGCATTTGACTTGAAGGGAATTGTCAGTATTTCTGGAGATTGAGCAGGAAATACCAAGTTCTGCATTCAGACAGAATAGGGTGGGGGTTTTACAGCTTTTAAAATCGAAATGATTATGGAGTACATCTTGTACTAACTGATAAGTTGCTGTGTTCTGTTGTAGTGAAAAAATCAACAAACCAAACTTGTTCACTAAGACACATTTGGTGCATCTACCTTGATCACGCCAAGATTATCCCACTTCCCTGTCAGTGACAGTCTACTAGGTAGAAAGAAAAGATAAATTATTACTGCAGTTCTAATAATAGAATGAACCTTATGTTCATGTCATACTGATCTAAAATGTGTGTACAGTACAACTCATGATGTCTTTCAGATCAGAGAAAGTTATAACAATGTGTTTATATTGTGCTGTGTACATATAATCATGATCAGAAAAGAGAATGGCTAGCAAGAGCAGTGAGTATTTGCATGTACTGGTGAAATTATATCTGGTGTGCAAGCACCTGTAAAAGTGTAAATTTACTACTTTAAAATATGAATGAGGCTTGGTTGAAGCTGAAATAGTCTGAATTTTGGGGCTTATAATAATGTATAAATTTGTTGCATAAACAAACAAAAAAATCTATTGGAACCTGCAGATCACCTGTGTTATGGTTGCAGGAGTATGGTATTGTCCCAGAATCTGCAATTAGGCAGTCTGGAAAAGTCATGACAACTCCAATGATTTAGTACCAAAATAATTATTAAAACCCCCCAATCGTTATTTTCATTTTGAAGCCATAATTTCCTTCAAAGCCTTTTCAGAAGTTTTCTTTTCTAACACTGCAAACTAGTTGGCATCATTACAGTAAGGTTTCTAGCACAAACAATGTTAGTGTCTGAGAAGTGCTGTTAACGTGATAAATGAACACTGCTAGTTTGTAATGGAATACAGGCTTGGCATTGTCTTTTGCTTTGTTTTGTGCCATCAGTCATAGGGAAAACATGATTTAAAGAGTTACACTTTCAAAACCACCAAGTGTCTTGCTGCAGAAATAGAACTCCATGGATGTTTTACTGTGAATTCTTTCTAAGCAACTTCTCCTCTGACTTCAACTTTATGCAGACTTCTTGTATTCTTGCTTCACTTAGCCGTGAAGATTTCCAGCGGATTCCAGAGCTTGCCATCAATCCACTCGGAGACAGAATTATCAATGCCTTTTTTCCAGAAGGGTGAGTTCCAAACTGTATTGTGAGCAGGAACAAAATATATAGTCCATCAGAAGTTTTGATAGGAACGAAATGCTGATAATTAAAGCTCAGAATTTGAATTTACTAATAATTGAACACTTCAAACTTGTCATGCAGTGTGTGTGGGTACATTGTTTCCTCAGCATATTTTCATTTTCTAATGAAAAATATTTCATGACATGACAAGACTTTTTCTGTGCTTTTTTTATTGACAAACTCAGGCTTATCTTAGAGCAAATTTGTGTCAACACTATTTTATGGTAAGTAGCATTGCAGTTAACTAATTAGGTCTTATTATTCCTAAGTGTAGCATTGTTATTAAATTGGCTTTTTTGGTTGATTGCTTTTAGATTTTTATTACATTTAAGACCTAGCTTATGGCACTTCTAACACAAATCCAAAGAGATGATCAGATTTGCAGTATTGTGTCTCCTTCATTATACCTCCCTGGATTGTCTATGGAATCTGCTTCTCTTCTCAAACGCAGTTGTCATTACTGATTGATGGAAATTGGATTGTCTAATCAAGTTATAATATATCGGCTAATACCAGAGAGGGTTTACTGAGTAGAAAGCAGGAGTCCTGGAAAGAACTTACATGTCCAGTTCCCACAGAAACTAGAGAAGAGAATTCTTTGTCAGAGAGCAGTGAGCAATGGCAGCCCCACAGGCAGGAGCCAAGGGTGACAGCAAAGCTGGAAGGGGCCAGGTACTTACTGACAAAGGGCATGCAGAGAATAGCAGGGCAGGTCCAGTGACTGTTGGCAGGTCAGCCAACAGTCCAGTGGTTGACAGCAGTGAAACTAGTTTTAAGTCAATCCAGGGAATCAGGGTCCAGATCAGCAAGATACATTGCTCCATTCAGGCATAGCTGCAGCATAGCTCAGTCAAGGGTTAAAGGGGAGGGCTTGAGCTTCAACAGAACTTGCAGGCAAGGGGAGGGGACCCCTCAACAAGACTTCTCACAGTTTTGTTTTTTTTTCACACATAATACTTCATAACAGCATTATCCCAGCTTGCAACAGCATAGGCAGCCAAACCCTGGGGAGATGGGAGTGGAAGAGTTCATATGGTCTTGATGTTTCAGACATTCATAGTCTTCTGTACTGAAATAAAGAGCCTGTATAAGCTGTGCTAAAACTGACCTTCTGAAATGCTTATGCAGAGAGGACCAGGTGAATTTCCGTGGATTCATGAGGACACTAGCTCACTTCCGACCCATAGAAGATAATGAAAAGAGTAAAGACCAGAATGGACCAGAACCACTCAACAGCCGAAGTAACAAGCTCCACTGTAAGAAATGTGAACCTTTCGATAGAATCAGTTCTTTTTTATTTTCTATTTTTCCTTAGGAAGAGAGGAAAGGGGCCTGGGATCTTGTGTATAGTTGTTTCCTGTGGAATGATATCCTCTAATATCTGATTTTATTTTTTTTTATTAACTTGGAAACTTACCTGTTCAGAATGTCAATAACTGAGCCATTTCAGCATTGTAATTTGGTGGAGTCGTTTGAATCTTGAAATATATATAGTCTTTGCAAAATGTCTCATAACAGAAATGTTTCAAAATGCTTTGCATTCAAAGTTATTTCAGATTTAGAAGCTACATCCCATACATGAATGAGCTTTTCTGCTTCTTTTTCCTGTCTTCCATATAATACAGTGTTTTTTCCTCACCTTCAGCTGAGTACTTTCTTAAGTATTTGGATGTCTGCCTACAGTATATGAGCAGAATGCTCCTTCTTGCTAATCAAATTTGGCAACAGTCCTCAGGGCACTTAAAATTTCTGTCATATCTCATCCAGAATAGTCAAAGAGAATAAATGGTAATGTAAAAATGGTTGGCTTTGAAATTAAAGGATTGAATATATCTTAGTGATAATTATATTTCCATGACTTGGGGTTTTGAGGAAATACCCTGCAAACAGAGTCCTTCTGAAAGTAAAATTTTTACGTTATTGTCAGTAATGCTATACATGTGTGTGGTAATAACAGTTTATGGAACTGAGATGAGTTTCATGGTGAATTAAAATTCTAAGCTAATTCTCTTAAAATATTTTACAAATACTTAGTTTTGTTGTTTTTCTTTTAGATAAATCTATTGTTATGAAGAAAAATAATGGCTCTCAAATTTAACTGCTTGCTCTTTCTTCCCTGTAGTTGCTTTTCGATTATATGATCTAGATAAAGATGACAAGATTTCCAGGGATGAGCTTCTTCAGGTAAATAGCACAGGGCTGCTTTGAATAACTCAGTCATGACCTCCTCTGTGACTCTCTTAGAAAGAAGAGGGGAGTTACAGCAGTTTTCTCAAAAGAAAATCCTGGAGGAATTTGGTGGCTAATTGCTTACCTCTGGTTTAAAGCTTTAGTTATGGTAGGAGACTTTAATCTCATTTGGTAGGCTAGGCAGATCCTGTTGGAAGTGATACCTAAATATTAAACAGATACTCTAAACCACTTAAGAACTGCCTTCAATAACTTTGAAAGGTGCTTCTAACAGTACTTCAAAGGGACAATCATTGAGGAGGGTTAGGTTGTTTGCCTGATCCTTTTGTCATCCTCTCAACAGAATAAAACTTCTTGAAATTGCAGCAATGGTAATCAAAGTTCATCAGTGCTGCATATATATGAAACTAGGCTTGACCTAGGTGTAATTACATACTACTAATCCTGGGAAGTACACATGGCAATTTGTGGTTCCTGATGTAGGACAATGATTTGCTTTTGACTGGAACTGCCCTCTTCTATCTGCACAGAGAATGCTTTACTTACTGTGGAGAGTAATGGCAGTTACCATTTTACTGTGTACTTTCAAGATTCTTGTAGGCAACTATCTCAAACAGCAGATACTCAATCAAATGTTGGTATATTTTGTTGGGAAAAAAATAGAAGCATTGGACAGAATGACTCATTCCTAGTTCCTGAAGCTTTCGCTTACTTCTGCCTCTTCCTGCTGCCTACTGAAAAAGCAGGATTCTTTGTTGGTGGCTGCAAAAGGAAGTTGTCTTTCTTGAAAGCCTTAAGATACAAAGGACAATAGGAAGTCTATCTAGAAATTACTTCCATGAAAATCTTGTATAGTGTTGACAGTACGCACAAGAAAAAAGCACTAAGAATACTTCTGTTCCTAATAATTATTATGTCAATAATTATTTCTGTGTTACAGGTATTACGGATGATGGTTGGTGTAAATATTTCAGATGAGCAGCTGGGCAGCATTGCTGACAGGACAATCCAGGAAGCTGATCAAGATGGAGATAGTGCCATCTCCTTTGCAGAGTTTGTAAAGGTTGGTAAACAACATTTTTAATGACTAAATGAAACTGCTCAGTAACGAGCAAGTCATTCAGACTTAAATGCAAATAGGAACAGAGAGGAAGTCATTCAAATAGTTGTATCTGCATTTGGGCAAAGCCTTCTGCTAGCTTTTTCTTCCCTTTATTAGTTGAAGGGTTTTGGTGTTTTTTTTTTTTTTTTTTTTAGTACTCTCAGGGTACTAATAATTAGTCCACATGTTTCTTCATACTCTTACATGAAGCTACAGCACTGAATATACTGAAGAATTTTTACTTTTTCTTTTGCAACTGCTTCTTTCTATACAAGTAGCCTGACTAGACCATTTCAACAGAGTAATTCTTCTGCAGAAATAATACTGAGGAATTTTTGCTTGTAGACTTCATTTATTAGCAACACAACTAATACCAGTATTCAGGTTCCTAGCTCTAGTCCTTTTGATAGTCAGAAATACATAATATTTGGGAGCCATCAGATAGTCAGTGGAGAAAGTTTTCCTGTAGCAGAACAATTTCAGCTACTTAATGGGATTGCATCGATAAGAGGAACCAGACTTGGAGATGGACAAAAACCGACAGAAACAAGTTGCAACATGGGAAATTGTTGTTAGCTTTAAGGAAAACTTTTTACCAAGAGGATGTTCATAGCCACCGAAGATGTATAAATTCCTTCCTTGGAGAAATTTGAAGATTAACAAGACAAGACCCTAAGCAACATGATTTACTTGGCCCCACTTTAAGTAGGAGATTAGGGAGTTGGACTAAAAGACCTCCAGAGGTCTCTTCAAATGTAAATTACTCTAATCTTGCAATCACTGAAGTCTACTGCCTGAAATGGCCTGGAGCAGAGTAATGTCTTCATGCCTCAGTGTTCATGGCGATTTAGTGAATGAACTTGCCACCCCAGTTTTACAGAGACCTGCATCAGTGATGCTGTGGTCTTGATTTTTGCTCTTCAGTGGCTGCTCATGCCCCTTCCTCTACTCCATTCTCCCTTGCGTTTCCTGGCTGGGCATTCCCACACAATCTAGTGTTGAAAATCTAGACCTTTCTGTGCTGCTGGCTGACTGAAACTGCATTAGTTACATTTTGATTGATAGCCTTCTTTGCAGCTTTGACAGCTGAAGTTCCTTCCCTTGGGAGGACCTCAGTCCATAATGAAAAATAGCAGTCTCTAGGTGAAAGACTGGCATGCCAAATTGAAGACATCCCATGTTCCTGCTCATTTCCTCTATACTAGAGTAAGAAACCTTATAGGAGAGATGTACAGTAACTTCAGTAGCTGTTTCTCAATTTTATTGCAGGTTTTGGAGAAGGTGGATGTAGAGCAGAAAATGAGCATTCGATTTCTTCACTGATGGATGGAGAACCTACTCCTTTCTACTCCAGCTATGTAATGAATAGAACTTCATTTTATCCTTAGCACCATCCCCCAGAGCATTGCTACTGGTGCATATACAATACATCTCCAACCCCTCCCTGATTTGTTCTACCAATGTGAACATTCCCTGTGCATCAGGAACAAAGGGAAATGGCTGCCGTACAACTTGGAAAAGGAGCTTTTTTTAATGTTTTCCTTCGTGGTTTTTTTACCCTTTCTCTTGTCTCTTTCTGCACTACTGTTTCAGTAAAAATGTCTCTCCTTTTGCACTGCTGTTTAATCTACAAACTGATTCTTCTGAGCTCTGAATCTGAGAACGGAAAAACGGGAACATGCCACAGAAGTGCCCTCTGAAACATTTCGGAGACAAGCATCTACTCAAATACTAGATGCAGTGATAATGATCCACTTTTGCCACATGACAGCTGCCTTTTTTTTTTTTTTTTTTACCCCTTTCCTATTTGGCTCTTTACATACAGATTTGTTTCTTCACTGCTTCTAAATCTGCCTTTTACTTGAGGACTTCTCAATTTATATGGCTTCGTTGTATAACTAGCACTGAATGCATGATGATAGTCTAGAGTACTTTAAAGTACTGTGAATAGACTTTATTCTTTGTGGAATTAATTCATAGGGACAGTGGGAAAATCTGTGGTGGAGACAGGCTGTGATGTTCTCAAAAGGAATAGGAATTCTGCACTAAGTCACTTAAACTGTTCCAGTAGTAGATGCAGAAACTTGTTTCTTTTCTTGAGTAGCTTTCAGGCTTGACAGCCAGTGGCCCATGAAGTGTCCTCTCCAGATTTCTTTCGTCTAGGATCCCTCCTTTCATAAGGGTGGTTTTGCTTCTGAAAGTGTAAATTTGTTGACCAGTGTGCATAATACAAGAAAACTAGTCATGCCAAAATCTGGATTTGTAGTTCTGTCATTGCCCCCTGATAACAGTGTCATGAAACATGAAATCATGAAATTGATTTCATGGGGTTTTTTTCCCAGTTAGAGTGGCATGGATAATCAGTATTTATATTTTCCAGTATGAAAGTTCTGGTCTGTTAGATTTGTGTTGAGGATGGTAGCTGTATTTAGGAAAACTAGCATCAGAATACAATTTGGGGTAGTACATATGATCCCAAATATTTCAGAATGTATTTCTATGCAAATCTCTTTGCAAGTGTAAGATGATTAATACTATTAATAGAATGCTGATAAATTCAAGAGATCAAAATTCTTGAAGGTTTAATACTAACAATTTTCTGTGGCTAGACAAATGATCTCATCTAGTTCATCTGGAATATTCCACAGTCTGAGAGGTCCTTCCAATAAAACCAAAAAAACCCTGGGAGCTTCTTTATTGAAGAATCTGTGTTATAACTGCTTCTCTGTTATGTGCTGACATTTCTATAAATACTTAACAGTCTCAAACTACTCTCAAATGTGCATTTCTTTTTTTCTCAGTTCCTTTAATCATCACTTTTTTTAAAGAATAACATGCAAGTCTCTGACAAATTTTTGGTTTGTTTTAAATTAAGGAATTCAAAAGTAAAATGTTGCACTTCATTCTTTTGCAGAGTGCAGCACAATTCCAGAAAGAAATGTAAATTATAAACCTCTGCCTTGTATGAGAAAGAAAAACTATAGTTTTATAACCATGTCATGTAAAATAGGAATGTAACAATGTTAATGGATTGAAAAGTGAAATGTGCTTGTAGGTTTTGTGATTTGCTTAAATGTAGGTGTTGCTCTTTTCAGGCTCTATAGTGGTAACCTACAGTTGTGCCTTATTGTCCTAGTGAGACTGGATATTGTATTTATCAGTCCATAAATAAACCTTCCACCAAACAAACAAACCAAAACAAAAAAAACCAAACCAAACCAAAAAACACAAACAAACAAACAAACAGAAAAAAAACAGACCCCAAAACCAGACCCCAACTATTCCTGTAACTGATTACCCTTTAATGACTGGAAAAATTAAATACCAGTAGAATGGTGCTAGCAGGCCTTACAGATCAGTTTCTTGTAACTGAGCTTGTTTTCAGAGTATTAACAGTTCTTTATTCTGCTGGCAAAGTGGAGGAAACCAGTGCAAAACATGAGCTCCAGAAGAGGACACACACTCATAACCTGCACTATGGGTCCCACAACAGTATGAGCTTTACACCTCTCTGTGGTTCCAAATTAGACTTTCTGTTTGGGTTATTTTTTTCCCTCCCCATAATAGTTGTAGTGTTGTTCTAATTAAAAGGGTATATAATACGAATGCTGGTTTCTGACATCTGTCTTTACAAGCCCCCACTTCAGATGTCAAGTATTTTTGCTAATGTGCTTGAGATGAACACAAATGCTCTAAGAGATTCACTGAAAAAACCCCCCCACAATCAAAGCAAAGACCAGCTAACCTTTCTGCAATAAACAAAAAGACCCCCAACTATCAGTCTAACTTTGCCATTAGCAGAATAAATGACATGTAAGCCACTATCTTACTTAACGTTCTGAAATCTGTATATTGAATGTGTAACTTAAAAAGTTGTTGACAGTAAGAGGAGTTTTCCAGAGCTGAGTTCTTGAATTTGTTCAAAACTAAGCTGTAGAGACACGAGCAGATTTCCGCAAGAGTAGTATTTTTAGCATAGTTGGTTGCTTGTAGAAATATATTCAGTCGTCTTGAGAACAAAGGTTGTTTGTGAAGGTGAAAGTCTGGAAGAGGGATAAGATTAGCAGCTCAGAGGCAGAGTACTTAGTATTCCATCTTTGTCCTTTGGAAAAGCAGTATAGGGGATAGGAGTTTCAAGTACAGATGAACGGTTCTCCAGTCTGCTGGCAGATAGAACATCTATTTTCAATTCTGCAGACACGAGTTTGCCATGTTGAGAATCTCTGGACGGTTGATGCAGAAATCTGTGGTTGAGAACAGTTACCAGGGTATTATGGAGACTGTGGAAAGCTGGAATAGGTTTGATGTCTCATCAATACTGAAAGGTGGCAAATGGGTTTGCTCAAATACCTGTAGGCCCTTTAGCTTGGCATCAAGTCTGGGCAAAGCAAAAGAATCCAAAATCAAGATTTGACTCATGAAGAACAGGACTGAAAATGATGTTAGTTTCCATACCTTTACAACAGAAAATAAAAGTCTGCTTTTGATTCTTTGAAACTACAGCTTTGGTTGTAAGGAGCATGTGGGTATAATATTTAAGTTGGCAGCATTTCATTTAGGCTGATGGTCTGCACTAAAATGTGACACAGGAGAATAGTGTGTTAAATGTTTAACGCACGTGTTAAGATTTCAAGCAAAATGGCTTGTAGTAATCCGTGATGAATCACGGTGAGACGGGGGTGTTTCTCGAGGATTTTCTGAATGGGTACGTACTCCTCTTCACACTCTTCATTCACCCGTCAGCTTGAAGTGCAAAACTACCGCTGCTAAAAAAAATACACGTTTTTTGCAAGTGACACAAACCCGGTAGAAAGACCAGAGGCCGCCCTCCGGGGCAGCCGCGATCGCTCGGGGATCGCGGCGGGTGCCGCAGGGCTGCCGGGCCGGGGCCGGGGCTGGCGCGGGGGCGCCGTTCCCGCCGTTCCCGCCGTTCCCGCCGTTCCCGCCGCCCTCTGGCGGCTGCTCTGGGTGCCGCGGAGGTCACCGCGGGACTCGCCCGGGCCAGCCCCGCTCGCGCCGCTCCAGCCAATCCCAGGCCCGTGCCCTTCCCGGGGCCAATCAGAGACGGGAACTTTGGAGGCGGGAGGCCGGTCTCCATGATGGACGGCGCCGCTGACCAATCAGCGCCAAAGCCGGACGG
This sequence comes from Lophotriccus pileatus, assembly GCA_035583135.1. NCBI lineage: Eukaryota > Metazoa > Chordata > Aves > Passeriformes > Tyrannidae > Lophotriccus > Lophotriccus pileatus. Next base: position 25,013,382 of record JAWWES010000168.1, read on the forward strand.
CTGATGCATGGGCGCTGCACCCAATAGGCTCGCGGCCGAGGGGGCGGGCCCCGGCGCCGCGAGCCCCCGCCGGGCGGCCGGGGGAAGGAGGGGAAGATGGCGGAGTGAGGGGCGGAGGAGGCGGAGGGGTCGGGCCGCCCGCGGCCCCGCGGCCTCGGCCGCGCTCAGGTGAGTGCGGCGGGAGCAGCAGCCTGCCCAGCCCGGTCCCTGGCGCCGGCTCCCTGATTGGGCTGGGGCCGGGCGCCCGCGCACCCGCCTCCCCGTCCCGCCCCGTGATGGGGCTGGGCCCGGGCTCGTTCCGCGGGCCGGGCCGAGCGGTGGGAGCGGCTGCCCGCCCTCCCTGCGCCGGCCCCGGGCGAGGAGCGGGACGGTGTCCGGGCGGGTGCCGACGCGGAACCGGGCCGGGCCGGTCCGACCCGGCCGCTGCCCTGAAAAGTCCGGGCAACTTCGGAGCTGGGGGCGAGGGCGTGCTGGGGGTCTGGCAGCAGATGGGCGGGCGGGAGAGCTTGTGCCCTGCATAGCCGTGCCCCGGAGCCCGGCTGGGAACAGCTGCAGCTGGCGGCAGTGTGGGGAAGGGAAAGCGAAATGTATCACCCGAAATGAGCCTGTGCGTCTTCGACTACAGACATAGCGCTGATTAGAGCTACTCCGCTGTTCGTCGTGCGGTCTGTGTGCTGGGTGGATTCTGCTGATCTGAACGGTTGTATCCTTTTCTGATGTCTCTAGTGCTGACACAGGAGCTCACAAAGGGGATGGTGTCCGAGTCGTTTGACAAAATCAGAACGTACAAATAATCCACGGCGCAAAACAAGTTTTATAGAAAGCGGAGAGATTACAGTGGAATTTGTTTAGCCGTATGAATTCATGTGATAATAAGGTGAAAAAGACTTAAGACACGATGAAACCTGTGAAACTGTTACTAAAGCCACTCTCTCTTCTTTTCAGGTTAGTGCAATGCAGGTTAGCGGCGCTCTGAATTTTCAAAATTGTCCGTGGCATTTTGTGCTATAGGACGTACTTTGTCTAAATTAAAAAAAAGAAAAAAAAAAAGAGGGGTGGGGATAAAACTTCTTACTGAAAGCAAAAGAATTAGTGTCACTAGCATGGAATTTCCCATGTTCTGTAGTTAAAGGAGTTTTTTAAATCTCAAGTTTGTCATAGAATTGTGACTGCATTTTCAATAGGCATGGCAGGTAAAGAATTGATGTGGTTACCTGAGAACAATAGCTTTAAGTCTTGTGAAGACATGGTGTGTTAGTTTGTATGACCTAATAATGAAGTAACTGTTTGTAAGTGCTGAAATAACTCAAAAGAAGTATAAGCATGTTTGTTACAATTAGTTCTGAAAGCAGTAGCTACTTATGAGAAAAATTTCCAAAGGAACATTTTACCAATTTTCATGTGCTGCATTACTCATGTAGTAACAGTAATAGCTTAGGAGCAACATAACATTAAGGCACAGTATGCTGTTACTGGTGAATATTCCTGCTTATACATATCTGTGCATGAATTATTAAAGTATGACAGGGGATTTGCCTTTGGCATACTACATATAAAGATATGTATGGCTTTATATTATCGTTAAAAGAATAATAACAAATCAGCTTGCTTTTGTGTGAAGTTGTATGCTATTTTAGCAGTGAGAAATAGATTTGGATTAATATTTATTTTTAATTGCTTTCAATGCACAAGAGCTGTGAGAAGTAGTATCTCAAAAAAACAAAATTAGGGTTTTCTGTTATCCTGTTATATGTGAAATCAGCAATATGCAAATGCTTTGCAATCTTGCCCACAGTGCTGAGAGTCTGCAGTGTGAAAACCTGCATGAACAGGCTCTGCACCTCACGATGGTCACCTGTCATTCAGGGGTGTCAAAAATTGTGGGCCAGCTAAGGCTAAAAGAAGCTGACCTGAGTCTGTGAAGAGTTTGGAGTATCTTTTGAATGCCTCCCACGTTCATTCTTAAAAACTAGAAAAGGAACAGTGTTTGAAACCAGACCTGACGTGCTGGAGGTTACGTGAGTGCAAGGTGCAAAGCATAACTGTGCAGTCTTTGGAGGATTAAAAAAAAGAAGAGGATTTCTCTAAAATAGAATGAGAAGGAAGAGTTGTTTCTTTGCCTGAGCAATATTCCAGGAGCACATTCCTATAATGTGTCATGGAATTGAAAGCTCATCTTTAAACAGTATGTTCTCTGCTGCGGTAGGAAATGCTGTTACAACGTTGTACCAACAATGTGGCAGATATCCATTGGAAACTTTGTGGAAGGTGGTTTCATTCAAAAGTACAGAGTGAAACAAATCTCGGGCAGAATGTCTGCAGTGCCTGAGACATCTCTACAGCTGCCAAGCGCCATGGCAGGGGTGTGTAAGCTGTGCATTCAACAGTCTGGCAGTCTGTGTTGACAAGGGGCAGCAGCTGGCAGCTCCTTACTGTCTTCTGGCCTCTTCCTAGGCTGGCAGCCTTTCTAGGCTTCAGATATGCCTTTGTTCACGCTTTTGGAGATGACTTTGGTCTCTGACTTTGGATTATCAGTTTTCTTTGTCTCCAAATCTGTGTGTCTTCTGAAATTCCTGGGGGATGTCCTGGGGTCTTGATGGCCTGCTAACCTGGGTGCTGTAAACACAAGCCCCTTTTGAGACCCCAGTTCCTGCTCAGTGTTCCTTTTGGTGCCTCCACACTCAAGTTCTCCCGTTCTTTCTCCAGTCACACCACTCTTAGGCTTTCTATCACAGTTGTTGTCCTTGCCTCATAGGTTGGATTTAGAAGCCATTTCAAAGTTGCCTAGAAAGTAGAAAGAGCATGAAGGTATGCAGGTTTTTTTTGCAGGACTGTGAGATAATTCTGTTTTATTTTGTGTTTATGATTTAAGCTTTTGACATTGTCAAATTTCCAGGTTAAATTTGACATTTTTAAGACATAGGAAAGACCTCAGTGAACTTGTAATCTGTAGTGCTAATTTTGCTTTCTGTATCTCTATAGGTCTCCATCATACTTAACTTTCAAGTTTTTATGTTTTGATCTTTATATAAACCGGTTTTTAGATCTTTTCTTCCTTACACACTTCTCAGGCTGTAGGGAAGAGAAGATAAATCATCTTCTGTGTCCCTGTTAATTCTGCTTATCTCCTGGAGCATTTGTATATGTGTAAGAGACAAAGGTGGTATTTTGGAAAGTCGGATCTGATGGATCTGAGTTTTTGCTGAACAATGTAATTAAACCTAAGGGTACCTTAAAACAGAGTGTGAGTGGTGGAGTGAAAGTTGGTTGTATAGATGTACACTATTATTTCAGTATCAGTTTCCAATTCCAGTGTGCTGATTGTGTCAGAACACTGACTTTTTTTCCCCACACTTTTGCATTGGTAATAGAGTATTTTGATGTATATTAAAAGACAAATATTACAAATTTGCTGGTAAATTTATATGTGAGATATTTCTTCATCTCTTTTTGGCTTTGAAATCCCTAATGTTAGCTGCCTGCATCCAAGAAGTTCTCTATCTGAATGTGAGATATAAAATTCATGGAGACTAACCTTTAGTTATGGTAGAGCAAAAAAAATATGAATGGGCAATAGGTGAAAACTTAATAAAAATAATATTTTCTGAAATTTTAACAGAAAAGGATTAATGTAGGCAATGTTGAGTTTTTACAGTAACTTCTTGTTCCGTATCAATTGCTTGTGTGTTCAGTAAGGTGTGAACAAGAAAAACAGTATTTTTTTAATTTGTAATGTCCACTAGCTTTTATTTGAAGATTTGATATTGTCGCCATCAGTTTCAGTGCCTGCTAATGGTCAATAGCATTGGTTTATATTCAGTTGCATCTGCAAGTGCTCTTGGTACTACTGTGAAATTAGGTCCCACGTGGTAATCTATGAAAGTCAGCTAGAAAGTATAGCAAGCAGAGTAGGTAAAAACTGAGGCGTTCAAAGTTGGTGAACTTGTAATAATAAAATTTTAAAAAAAAATAGGTTAAACCCAATGAATTTCAGTGTTGGATGAACCATTCCTTTGCATGAGAAGTGTCACCTGCTGCTTTTTTTTAAGTAACGTTTACTTTAGTTTAGTTGATTCACAGTTTTAGAATAAGTGAAAGAAAATCCAACTTTTCAAAGATTGCATTGATTTGTATTATGACAAGGAAATTTGGGAGAGCTCTTGAGCTTCTTCTCAAATTAATTCTTTTGTGAATCATTTGCTGTTGGTTCCTCAGTCTCTCAAACTCACATAGTGCTTGAGGGAGGATTTGAGTAGGAAGAGTCAGCACTGACAACATGAGAATAACTACGCTAAAACGGGGATTTTCTGGTGACTGTGGTTTTTTTGAAGGTGCAGGTGTCTGGTGCTTGCAGAAATGCTGTGTTATGCAGGAGTGTGAAAGCTAGTATTACTTTGCTGAGGATACTGGGAATTTTTAATAATATATGTCTGTGTGATGAGATAGTTCTGCTTGTGGCAATCCATTATTTCTTCAGTTAGCTTGTCAGCTCAGTGTCCTTGAGAGCAGTCATTATGCTTCCTTGCTACAGTGATTTGTTATTAACATGAAAAAGCTTCTTGCCTTACTGGAGACTAAATTGTGTCCATCTCAGTTCCTTTGAAACTGAAATGTGTGTCTGTTGATGATACCTTACCATAACAAGATTCATCTTCAAAATATGCACAATTAAAAAGTTGTTCTGGTCATGGTGTACTTAATGCTCTGGATGTACTTGGTCAAGCATGGGCTGTAGGCTGTTCTCAGTAAAGTAGGAACCAACAAATTCCAGCAAAAAAGGGAATTCTGTGGCGAGAAAACTGCATTCTGTGAAATGAATGGCACACATGATTTTACTCCAGGAAGCAGAATGGTTTCTGAACAAAACCCTTTCAGACATGTTTTGGATATATGCTTCTCCTCCCCAGTCTGTTCTTAGTTAAAGTTTTCCTGTCCTGGGTCTTCCATACTTGGGTCCAATTCTCTTGACTTAGACTAAAGAAGGGGGGTGGATATGGTAATTTGAAAATTAACATTGGCGTATTTTATGTAGAAAGTCTAAAATTGTTAACTGGTTCGTGGAAGATACAGCTAATCTTTTGTGTCTTATGCAGATAATCATCTATGATCTCAATAGCTTCCTAAATGCAAATTTAATTTCATTTATTCATCTCTTTCTCTCTAAGCTCCCAGAAGACAATGTGGATTGATTAAAAAAAATGGTGAGTACAATTGTAAGGTCATTTAGGTAGTAAATATAACATATTAAACTTGTCAAGTTTGTTGGTTGATTCGGTTTCCTTTTCCCTGACCAAAGAAATTTGTCACTGAGATTTTAGTTTTTTGTAACATACTTTCAGGGAACTGGAATGTTGCCACAGTGTCAGCTTTCAGCTTGGGCTTTGTTTGCAAGAAGCATTGATTTAACTATTATTTATTCTAATAAGAATAAATGCTTTTAAAATTATAAAATTCCTGTCCTGTGATGTCATTTGCTAAGAAATACTAATTGTGTCATGGTGTTAACTTGGAGTAGTTACCTTAAAAGTTTTATTTGTTAAACAGTAGGATTGGAAGAATGATAACATAATCAAATATAAATTATCAAATAGAAAAAAGTACATTCAAAATTTCTAAGTATGACAGTAAACTTCTGGAGGTTTGATTTATTTTTTTTCCCGGTGAATCAAATTAAGATATTCTGGTATTAAGGTATTTCAGGTGTGTAACAGAGTGCTATATTCTGTTCTCAGCTCTGCCATGAACTTTTGGCATGTTTTGTTGCAGCTCTCCAGATCTGTTTTTCCACATCTTCCTAACAAGAATAAGACTTTCCCAACAGTATGAGCATGGATGGTCAACAAAAGGATCAGCAGAAGTATTTGAGTGCCTCAGAGAGAAAGAGATGGTGAAATGTACTGTATTTCCATTTTTATGATCTTCTTGCCACTTCTAACACAGGAGCTGAAAATTGTCAGTGGAAGACTCTGTCTGAACATGACCAACCAAATGGTTAAGGTAATTAGAATAAGATAAGTACAGAGAGGGAAAGGAGAGGAAGAGGTTAGTTACCCTCATGTTCTTGTATGTGAGAAAAAGAAACCAAAGAAAAATATTCTCTTTCACATCTCTCCTTTTAGCACAGGAGAATGGTAATATACATTTCTGGCACTGTATATGCAGGAGTGCACCCATCTTACCTTCCAACTTAAAACAAAAAAAATCATGTCTTAAGAGTCGCCATGACTGGGTGATACCAGGTGAGTGTCACTGATGAAAGGCCAGGACATCAGTGACAAATTACTGAAGTTTGTGCTGTGTATAAGTGGGGAGAAATGATTAAAGTAAGCACTTAATGTGTATGATCTTAAAATTGTCGTATAAAGTTTTTTCCTCTACAGCACTGACAGTTTCATAACTAGTTAGGTGATAGTTCAGGATGTGTCTTTGAACTATGACTTGCTAGAGCAGAATAAATTCTCTCTCTCTGCAGTTTGCATTCTGGTGCTTCCTCAACATTGTCATGCTGTATGTTGGAGACACAGTTAAGAAGCCCCACAGTTAATTAACAGTGATATATTTTTGGATGCATTGCTTCTCAGTAAGTGTATAGTTCAGCACTTCCGAAGTATTTCCTTAGCCAGCTTGTGGACATCTACAGTTAGATATAAAGTCTTAGAGAGCAAGGAATTATTGCCGTTTGTGAAGCCAGCTAATTTTGTCCATTACAGTCAGGCTTTTAAAGTAATGAACTGGTGGGTATTTTAATGTGGAATATATTTTATTCTGATTCCTAAACTACCTCTCCTGTTTTTTTGATTTGGGATTCCAGATCCTATCCTGACATTCAAGAAGGTGATCCTGTTACCTACTCATAGACTGCAAGATGTGGACGTTTGTCTTCTAGCAAGCAAAAACCTGTCCTTCACTTCCATGGAGCTGAATGAACAAAGATCTGTCCACTTTCTGTTTCAGTCATGTCACCAAATATTTGGTTCCCAGATGACTTCTCCTACAGAAGTACCCTTGTTTTATCAAAATACAAAAGCAGAGTAACAGAAATCAGCATTGGTTTCCCGAAGAAATGTCTTCTGTGCCAGCTCTTCAACCAGCTTTCTGCATTCTGTTTTAAAATGAGAAATGCTTTGTAATCAGATGCAAGTGGAAGCTGGTGTTCTTCACTGATATTTTCTTCTTCATTTTAGGAAGGTTAGGTACTTTGCTGTGTCATACTGGATTTCCTAGCAGATAAAGTGTCTGCATGCATTACTGTGTCAGACTGACCTGACATATATGAAAAGTTGCAGCAGGAAAAATTGCTCTGACATGAGGAGGAAACTTACCAAACAACTGGGGACATCCCATACAGGTATTTTCTAGTCCAAGACCCAGGCTTGACTTTGTAGATAGATGTCAAATCACATAAAGCAGCTAATGCAAGAACAAAACCAGATGCAGAATCAACTTATCTGTAGTGTGTAAATGCATTATCCCAGTCTGTGATCAAAATGTATATTTGCATGTGTAAACCTATGTAAGTGCTAGATATGAAGAGGTTTCAACAGAAGGAGAAATGTACCATTTAATTTTTAGCAAAACAAAATGAAGCTTTAAAGCCTTGCGGGTAAGAGGATAATGATTAGCTTTACGTTAAATCATTCCCTCCCTCTGGCTTTTTATGAATCCTTAGCAGCAAAAGGAACAAAACCATTCTATTGTAGAAGAGATGGGGCAGAACATGTTTCTTTATTATAGAAATTAACTTCAGGTGGGATGAAGGAGACCACAAGTATAAAGTTGTGGTGTATCCACCTGGCTTCCTTGACACAATTTCAGCTTTTCGTACTTCTGATGGAGTCAGATTGTTTTGTGACTGAGAACTGAGAGGACCTGTAGGTTTTCATTATCTAGGCAGAAATAGGCTGAAGAGAATGGAATGTTAGCCATGTAAGGGGGTAAGTCGAGGTATAGCAAAAATACTTAGGACGGGCCTTTTTCTGGCTCTTCTCGTTCCTTCCCAAACTAAGGCACAATCTGTTGTTCTTAAGTTTACACGAGATTCTTTGTCTACATCATTTGTGCTTATATAGGATGTTTTCTGTCATTTTGAGATGGGAGCATATATTGTTTACATGCTCCCTGCTATGTTATTGTTTAGGGCAAGTAAGATTTCTTGGCAAAAAAACACCAGACCTGGGATGTGTATTGTATTCCACTTCAAATCTGAAGCTTTTCTTAGTGCACCTTATTCCAAGCGTGTGATTTAGAAAATGTGACTTACTAGCTTAAAATAATGTTTTCAAATCTGGATCAAATAAGGGTATATAGCTTCTGCTAATATGTTTGGGGAGATACTAAAATGGTTGAGGAGAGGTTCTAGATTTCTTGTTTTGTTCTGTGTTGCCTTTTAGAAAACTGCTGGAGAGAGCCAAACAGCCTGAAAATGTCTGAAAAAGCAAACAATGGAAATCCTTCTTAAATCTTAAGGAAGCTTGCAAGGGCAGCATTCTAATATTTAAAATGTGGTGATATTTTATGGGACCAAGTTCCATAGCATAGAACAAGTGTTGATGTTGATCCTAATCTTCAGAGTAATGTCTGTGTTTAGACTTGCTTTGTAACAATAAGATTTAGTGACAGCTTTACCCGTTTTTTGTTTCCGTGAAGAAAAGAGCAGACATGTTAGCTAAAGGGTGGGGGGCAAGAGACTGTGTCTCAAAATAGTGCCAACTGTAATGAGCAGACAGGTGCACTAAAATTGTTTGTAACATTGTGGTGAGCTCTGTGATAAGAATTAACATTGATCTTGAGGCAACCATCAGCTTGGTCTGACTTCTTTTAAGAGCATAGGATTTCTTTGCTGAATATGGTCTGAATTTTCTGGCATTAGAGGCAACTAGAAAAGCACACTTCCTTTTAGGGCATCCTTATGTTGAAGCCAATAGGATTTAATGTAGATGTCTGTAGAAGCAGGATCCATCTCTAAGTGATGGAAAAGTACTGTCAATATCATAGGATTATAAATGGTTGGGAAGTATCTGGTATAAGAAATGCAGATTTGTTTGCCTACAGAGTAGACACTTCAAACTCTTTAATTTCTTTTTCTTTAGGAATAACCCTCAATATTTTGTAACCCACATTGTAACAACAAAAAAAAAAAGAATTGCTGATTTTTCATGACTCCTTTTTGATGACAATGTAGCAGCATTAGTTTTCAAATTTAATTTTAGAACATCAAGATTTTATTAGGCTAATGATATGTGGCTTTTACAGAAGTAATATTCCAATAGTCCATGTCCAGAAGACCCCAGTTGCTGTACCTTCCTGGCCAGCACTTTTATAAAACTGCTGTGTTAGGAAATGCTGCTTCAGCCTACTTACTTTTTCTTGCTCCACTTTTTCTCTGTGTTGGTTGGAAATCTTCCCATGTGAAAGATTACAAAAACAAGGGGCACGTGCAATAGATCATATATATATATATACATATATATATTTTAATACTTGTGGACAAAATGATGTTACAAGTTGTTTGAAAACAACAAAATCACCAATGTCTTCCATTTTGAGATGTGTATAGTTCCATAAGCATTAGTGCTTTGTAGCAAACTGTAGTGCCATGTTAGGATCAATGCATGAGCCTAGTAGTATTTTTACAATTTCAGAGTGACAAATTTGTTAGTTAACAGTGATGATAATGTAATTAACGCTAGAAAGGATACAATAGAAATGCCACAAACATGGTCTAAACATGCAGTATCCTCCCTTTGACAATGGCAATGCTATCCTTAAAACTGTTACGCATTAACTTAATGGGCTTCATAGGATCATAGTTGACTTTTTGTTATTTGTCTGTCTGTCCAACTGCAATAGTAAGCTAGAGTATGCAAGCGTCCATCTCTATCAGTGGGATTCTTTTCCTTGTAGTCTTTGTTGGTGTTTTCTTCCATTGCAGCATTTTCAATTTTATTGTTAGCCATCCCGTTATATACTCAGAAAAGTATGAATATGCTAAGGAGTTTGTGTGCATTCTGTACACATCTCTGTTACCTTCAGATCATTTACAAAGTCTGTGGATTAAGTAATTTTTTTCAGACTGACTATGATTATTATAGCTAGTTTAACATTATCCTCATTATGTGATAAGTTAATAGTTGCAAAATGCGATGTAGAAGACTTTTATCCATTATTGCAGGAATGGGGAACCTTTTTTGACTGAAGTCCTATTGAATTTTACAATAACTTTGGTGGATCCTGCATTTACATACATCTTAGTGTTAATAATAAGAAGAAAGAATATAATAAGGTCACGGGCTGTTGAAAAATGGTGTTGCAGACTGTATCTGTGCAGCAGGCTATCTCTAGCCAGTGGATCAGAGATTCCCCACTATCCTGTAGTAGTGTAGAATTCACTATCCTGTATTTTAGATAACTTCTAGTTTTGCTTTCCAGCTCTTGAGCTCAATTTTAATAATTTCTGTTTCTCCCTCTGCTTTTTCAGAAGGAAAGCTTAGACCGGGGAAGTCAAAATGACTTAGCACTCAATGGGCAGCTTGGACTGGTCAAATAGGGGACAGGTATTATTCTTGAGATGTGTGATGCTCTGTGGATGGCATCCTCTGATTTCCTAGGAATAAGTCTTTTATTTGGTGCCAGTGTTGCTTTTCACCTATTTTCTCTCTTTTACAAGAACAAAATTCTCTTTCAACTTAGAGAGGATACTGCATCTTTTTTTCCCTGAGACCTGCCTGTAAATGGCCATTAGGGGGAGGGAGGGAGTGGGTATTTGGTTTTGTAGTTTTGGTACAATGTCTCTAAAGTAATAAATCAAGAAGCATGTACTTCTGTGCAGTGGCAGTAATCCATGCAGAGTTGATGTATGTAACAGGGAAAAAACCCCAACAAAACAAAACAGACAACCCTCTGCATCTAATACATTTCCAAGAAAATTGGACAGATGGGCCATTTACAGCAGAGCTCTGGGGGACCTGTGCTAAAAGTCAGGTTCAGTTCTAAATGGAAGTAGCTGTACCATTGAATAAAGTAGTTAGTTTAGTGCTTGGGAGAATCAATTGAAAAATACCTCTGAAACTGGAATGCAAAATAGCACAGTATGTAGGGGGAAGAATCCCTGATGCAAACAAAGCCATAAGATGATTTAATAAGAAAATAGAACTTTAGTAGCAATAACTGTTTTGCATGTGATAGTAAATAACTTGCAAATTAGCAAGACTGTACAGTAGAGTAAGTGGGTAATAACCAAATAAGTTTGTGGCGCTCTGTGCTGCAGGGAGTTGTGTGAAGAGTCTTCCTGAGAAGAAGGGTGAATTCTTCTTATGTTCCTCTCACTGGAGGGAATTTGGCACTTGAATACAAACTTAATGAATTTGATATATATATATATAAAAAAAGAAAAATTAGCTTTGTCACATCGAAGCACTGTCAGTGAGTGCTAGGGGAAGGGCAGACAGTTCTTTTTGAAAGGATAGCTGGAGTTTCCCTGGTTTTTTTTTTTTTCTTTTTAGTAGTCTAGCACTTACTCTGTTTCTTTGAGAAGAAACTAAACCTTTCCAGATATTGGACTGTAAAGAGAACCTGATTCTGAAGTTAGAAGCTTTTATTGTGGGAAGTCCTTTCTAGTTTTTTGTTTTATTGTTTTCCTTTTTTTTGTTGTTTAAAAAGACCAGTCTGAGATGGTCTTTAAATAAATAAAAAACAAACTAAAAAATTTAAAGAGCACTTGACACTGAAAATGTTTGTGCATGCCAGACACAACTGTAGAATTCTAAAAATGTTACTTTACAGCAAGAAATAATTTTATCCTTGCTAAACACTGTTTCAGACCATAGTTGATTTCTGTTGATGCCAGAAGTTTTGCAGGGGCAAGTGCTGTGAAGCCTCTGGTAACACAAAGGGTTATTGATTACAGCTGTAGCCTCTGTATTTGCTGTCAAAGGATTACATAAAAGAGCCACAGGAGTTCTAAAGTGTTCCTAGTTGACACTGTTTTCAGTCTACAGTGACAATATGACCCAACAGATAATAATATATTCTAAACAGAATTATTTCATCAGCAGTTTAGATCTGTCTGGCTGGATTTCTTCTGGAAAGCTAAAGTAATTTAGGCTGTGACTTACAGCTGAACAGAAGCTTATGGTTTTGAAAGCACGGAGGTGAAGCAGTTTGGCTCTTCAGAAATTGATAATGGATCTGTGACAGCTGTGAGCATTTTTAGTGTATAAAGTAACAAGCACGAGAATGTCTAAATTAAGTGTTGGCTAGTATGTAATATGCATATGAAAATCTAATCGATCTGGAAGGCTGTAATCAGTTTAAATTCCAGCTATTGAATTATTGATAAAATTGGAAGCTGGCCAAAGGGGACCTTAATTTGATTGTTATCTGATTACATTAGAGAAATTATAAATTTATTCTGGTCTGTGGTCAGCAAGTACATTTACATAAAGTGAAATAATGAAAACACAGCCTTGCTGATACTTCAGAATTATGAACTTTGTGGTGGAACAGAATTCTTTAAGAATTCTTATCCGTTCAGAGAGGGGGAGAAGAAATCAAGACTGATGTAGCCAGGCAAGCTATCTGCATATTCTTCCCAGTTCAGGCTTTTTATAATGATCTGTATTCTCTGGGCTACTAGACTAGAAATTGTTATTCACAGCAAGGAAAGGAATCTCTTTGCCTTTCAGCTCTTGTACAATGGCATGACTTTTCCTTCAACCTCCTTGATTTAACTGCTTCTAAACCTAAGTGGAAGTGTTAGATGCTACTACACTTTGGTGTGGGATATCAAAGGTGTAGTGACTGGTACGGACATGCCTCCTTTAGCAGTACCAAACCCAGATGACACAAGTATGTGCTGTTCGCATATCCAGTAGTGCTGCTGCAGAGGGGCCGGCCAGTATGTGTGCAGGGAACTGCACCTTCAAGGATTGCACCTTTTGCAACTGAGGGTAATAGTCAAATTTAGGACAAAAAGAAAGTCTTCCAAAGACTTCTTGATAATGAGTGAGAAGAAATTGTACTGAGCTTGAGGTCACTGACACTTGGATTACATTATCGAGAGTTTCTGCTTTTTTGGGCAGAAAAGGGAAAAATATTGGAGATAGGAACAGTTTCTGATAGATAACCAATCTTAGAAAATACTGCTTCCTGCATCCTTAGGAAACTGTCTGGTCTTCCTCCAAAACTAATAATCCTGCTTGTTGTTCAGGTACAAAGCTGCATAATGGCAGTCCAAGTTAGATTCCACTGGATTTCTTTTACGGAATGATCCAGCATTTTGCCCCCTGTAGCATTTTGACTGGCACACAAAAGCCAACAATTGAACCAGGGTGTCTTGTTTAACAGTGCAGAACACTAACCACGGATTCTGATGTCTGTTCCCTTTCAGTCTGCTCTTCACTTTCTCCTGAGATTTAGAGAAGGTGTCAGTGTTCATGATGTCAGCAGAGCATGTTTCTGTCTCTGAGCCTATGTATCAGGTTATAATATAGACAGATTGCCAAGACTTTATACCACCTAAAGTTAAAGATAAAAGGTAACTTACTGTTCAGTGTGTCCTATGTAAATTCTGTCTGCTTCTCTCCATTTCCCCTCCAAATGAGTGTGTTTGCAGGTCAAATGAAAGGAGGCTAGTTTCTAATGCCTGAGGCATGAAGAACTGCATGGAGAAACTGAAGGAAAGCGGCACAGGCCCACAAACCAAACCTTAGAGCTAGTATTCTAATTATGCATGATTCAAAATGTCTAGTGTAATGTAGTTATTACCAGTAAATTGAGATATGCATTTATACATAATGAAGCAATAGGAATTAATATACCAATAGCTTGAACTTCCTGCTTTGATTCTTAAATTTTGGGTTTTTTTAGAGAATGTCCTGCCTCTGTAGAGAAAGGGGCAGAATGTATAGATAGGGACAGAAGCATGGCACCAAAACTGTAAATCAGGAACTAGGATCAGCAGAACTCGCCTTTATAACCTCTTGTCTGGTTCATATTAGTGTCCTGAGCATGTAAAAAGCAGGGCATGAACTAAGCATGTTTAGGGGCGAGATGAGGTTTCTCACCTGCTGCAGCTGTAGCAAGGAAAAGGGTGCAGAGTTTCTTACAAGGTGCAGGGAGGAGCAACTGGTGGGAAAGAAAAAAAACAAAGCCACAAAACAACACAAAAAAACCCCACCAACAAAAAACTCCAACAAGCCTCCAAACCAACAAACAAGTAACAGAAACCACAGACTCAAATTGAGTGTAGTATTTGCCAGGCAGTAGGTAATGAGCTTGGATGTGGTGAGAGAAATTACTTGGAGAAGACTGAAATTAATAAGCACAGTACATATTTTTCAGGTGTTGAATAGCTTTTTAATAGACAGTATTTTCAGGTAACTCTAGCCACATAGGCAGCTGTACTGAAGCATACTGGTACCAGCCAGCAATAATAGCACCTGCAGGAATGAACCTGAAAATACTGGTAATCTTGTATATTTTTTAAGTTCTTTAAATAGATTTTTTAAAAGCAGAAAATGAGGTTTGATCACTGAAGGTCTTTATCTTCTGCAACACAGGTTGCAATTGTCTTTCTTCTTTATTTCACTTATTAAATAAAAGGGAATTTGGGTGCCATCTTTCTGTAAACTCTTAATGTGTTCTCTGTAATATTTTGCAAAACTTAGTGGATAATGCAGTCAATTCTGCTGGCAGTTTGAAAATAAGAGAATGTGCGGCATAACCTACATCGCTAATACTTTTCCAAGTTTAAACTTGTAATTAAACATGTAGAATACTAGCTTGTTACTGCAGAATTCCATACTTTTAGCTTAGCTTAATTTTGTAAGTGGGCTTAACTTGTGCAGAACACTTCTCCATGTACAGAGGCTCAGTCCTCTTTCTTAAATAGAAAGAAGTGTCTTGGTGGAAGAAATTGTGTGTCAAGTTAACTCCTATTCGTACTTCATAGCCAACCATTCATGAAGCACCGTGATTTGGGTTTAGAACAGGGGTTGCGTTTTTCTCATGAATACTCTTTCCAGATAGATAAGAATTGCCAAATGAAGATAGGACTATTATAAGAGAAGATAACTATTTTATAGTATTAGAAGTTAGACTAATTGAAATACTTTGAGCCAACTTCTTCAAGCAACAAGTAAATTTGTAAGACAAGTTTAGCCCAGTGGTTAACCATGGTCATTCTTAAGTCTTTAGAATACTATGCATGATTTTAAACACTGTCTATTTTTTTGTTTTGTGATGAGTAAGCCATTGTATCCTTTGTATTTCCCTTCAGTATAACCTGGGGAAAAAGCTACTTTAGGATGTCAGTGAAGTTATCCTTCTTTTGGAAAGCATAACAGCAAAGGAGAATTATTGAATATAAATTCTTTAAAATTACCTTAGTACTTAAAACAAGCTAGAAAATACTTAGACTGAACTTCTGATGGCATTCTTACATGGATTAGTGGAGGAAATTATTGGTGTAACTAGGAACTGTGTACTCCCATTGCACATGTTTTACATGGTAACAGAGAAAGAATGTCTCCCTGCAAATTCTGATGTTTTTCCAAAAGGCAGCTTGCTTTTATATCTATGCATCTTTGAGGATTTCAAGATAAGAATTTATTCTTTTGACACTGTAAAGAGGAACTGTTTAAAAATGAACTTGGAAACTCTGCACCTGTATACAAATTTTTTTAGCAATAAAGCAGCACAGGCTGAGAATGCACTACAACTGGATGTGTCATCTGTTCAGAAGACAAATTAACCAACTTACTACACTCCACTTCCGAGGTGTTTGTACTTGCTGTATCTTTGTCAAAACTTAAAAATTTAACTAAACTGATATATGCTGAACATCTGCTTTAGGGTGAGCTGTTCCAGCAGACTTCAAGCACGAGAGCCTCTGTCTTGGAAGACAACTAAACCAAAATTGTTATACCACTCATGAGTAACTTACCAGTTAAAAGCTTCAAGGGTTGTTTTAGAGGGTAGCAGAACCCTATGTTGCTTGTAGAGATGGCCTAAAAGTAATAAGCTCCTCAAGTAACTGTTTTATATACATGGATTGTTTACTGTTTTGGTAATTACTTTTCTGAAAAATTTATTCTGTGGTTGGCTAGTCACAACCTCTAGGGAGGCACAACTTTCCTTGCAGTTGCTGCTGCAAGCAGTTTTGGGAACTGCTGTAATGCAGCAGTAGGACACCACCTCATCAGGACTACTGGAGAAGTGTTCCAACGCTGCCACAAGTTTTCCAAAATCTGTTATGGATTGCTGACCCTTCTGCTACCTTATGGAAGATTCACAGTATGATTGTTACTTCAATAGCCTGTTCAACCACTGTTTCATTTTCTGTGGATGCCAGAGAAGACAGCTGCTGATTTAGCTAACATAGGAAGGCCTGAGCTTGATTCTTACTTTCTAAGGGGTTGTTATTTATTTAAACAGAGAATCCATCCCTTGCAAGCCAGACTGGCCCTGGCTGCACTGAAGGCTAGAACACATCTCAAGATGCTTAGGTACAGGAGATAAGACTCAACTGTAGAATAACAAAAACATTTATTCACTGATCAATTTCAGATTGAAAGGAATTTGAATCCAGGAGAGGCTGTTGGATCAAACACTGAATCTTTCAGGGATGAGTTTATAAGTATCACTTAAATCAAAATGCATCCATTGGTTAAATTTGGTATCTCAGTAAATGTTCATCTCAAATTAATGAAGATAATGTATTTATTTTATGCAGCTTGCATCTTAAAACCAAATTTACTTAGAGGTCCTCCCAGTTAAAAAGATTACAGAAATGTAGTTTAAAAAATTAACAGCTATTATTTAGCACATATTCATTATTTGTTTAAATTCATGCTAAGTAATATAATTTGGGGAATTATTCATTAAATGCTTCTTAAAAACCCAGGACCCAAGCAAGACAAACTGATGTTTTTTTCCTGCAAACATAATCAAAGGAAAAGAAGTAGGCCTGTGACTCACGTGATATTGGCAATGATTTGCACAATATGAATTTCTGAATGTCAGGGTTTTTTTTATTTAAACAGTTTCTTTTTCACAACTGTAAATATAAAAATGTAACTGACAGCTTTCTTTCCCTTTTAGGGATTGACACTTAGCCAGATGAAACAAAGCTATTTAGCACTATTATACACAGTATATATAGACATAAAGTATATCGCAAGAAAGAGTTTCAATGCAGAAACTGAAAGGAAAGGGCAAAAGCAAGTAGTCCCATTATCAATCATGTTTCTTAGACTAAGGCAACAACAAAAGTGCTGTCACTTAGGAAGTACCACAAAGATGAAGTTATACAGTGGAAAACATTTACCTGAGGTGGAAAGGTGCTTGCACATATCATCACTGGAATTAAGCTGATCAAGTAAATAGAATCCTCTCTAGACTACTACAGACAACTACTAAACTTGCCATAAAATATATCAGCCCCTTAGGGAAAAACACTAGCCCTTTAAGCAGCAAAAACTGAAAGGAGAAGGACCCTTAACCTTCCAACAAACAAGAATTAGGGATAAAGATACTCTGTCCCAGAAACAAAGGGTAAGTAGTGCTCCTTCTTTTCCATCAAATTATTTTCCAATGTTTGGAAATAAGCAGAACCCATTCAAAATAGAGAGAAATGCCAATTAGGTGTTTTTTATGAAATATCTTGACTGGCCAATTGAAGGTAGCAAGCAGATCATCACAACTCTAGCAGAGCAGTTCCCATGACTGAGCAGAAGTGAAGGAGAAAAAAAGGCTGTTCCTTAGTTTCACAGTTTCAGCCACAGAAAAAATGCTCAAATCCATCAAAGGCAGTTGCTCACAGCCTAAATGGACATATGTGACTCGGTCCTGTGCAGTCATGGGGCTGCATTTCCAGAGGACTTGGCAGGTGCATGGGTTGCCCTTTAATTGAAATCCAAAACCTTGTGCTCCAGCCTGCATTGTGCCATTTAGATTCAGGCAGTAAGAACAGTGTGCAGCATCTGTGACATGCTAGCCTGCTCCTTTTGCAGGCCACACACACAAGCAAATGTAAAAGAACTCTTCAGGAGTCCATTTAGCAGTGCGTCCCATGAGATGTAGCTAATGAGCCACTTAACCAGCTGCCATTAACACTGTATCTATATGAAAAGGTAGGACAAGAACTTTACATCTTCAATTACATGTTCATTACATGTTCAATTTATAAAAGCTCTTCTTGAATATCACCTTGTTAGTGTGTTTGTATATCTCCAGAAACCTGACTTTAGTATTTCAAAGGCTGGTTTTCCCCCAATAGAAAAAAATGAAGTCACAGTTGTACTGCCTCAGAGAACAATGTGATGCATGGGTGAGCTATTCAGTCTTCCAAGCATAATTTCAGTATGTCAGGTTTTCAGGTGTTCCCCTGAAGGGATGCACTTAGTCATCAGTTCTTTCCATACACAGATAAAGTGACAGATCAACACTAAAACCTGATCTGGTGTGTTATTTCACCACAATGAACAAATTCAGCAGAGATGCAGAAACAACTCCAGCAGTTCTTGAAAACGGCTATTAGTTGATCCTAACTCCTGCATATCCTGATGGTAGGCCATCTGTATCTGGTGCAGAGCTCTGCCACTGTGTTACATAATTACTTTGTTCCAGTTCCTTCAGCTTGTTCGTCAGCAGTTCCAGGCGAATGTGGAACTCCACAAGCTTTTCTTTCAGCTAGAAAAAAAGAGTATTAAAACTAGTGAAAAATGTCCTAAAGCTGGATCTTTGAATGATCTGCATCACTCTTGCAATGGCTTAAGAGCAGCTCACTTTTAAGATGGGAAAATAATGGGGCTTGAATCTTTATACTGCATGTCTAGTATAGACAAAACCAGCACCCAAATCATAGGTCTGCATTACAAACTGGAAGTGGATGAATGTGTGCCAGCATCAGTCCTTCCAGGGATGTAGGGAAATACTGTATTTAAGGAGACGGGAGTTGCTGGAGTTTTACTATGATGAATCTGATCTTTCCTTGTTAACTCATTCCAAGTTTTCACACAACCGGAGACCTTCTTTGACAGTATCTGGACAAACTGTTTCATCATTAGCTTAGGAATATATGTGGACACATTATTTCTCAAAAAGCAAAGGCCAGATTCTAGAGCTTGTTTTAGTCAACAAGCAAACTCTCTACAGTCACATAATTTGTGTTTGCAATGAAATACTATCATTTTTTTACTTCAGAAAATTGCATCTCGACTTTACAAGTCTTGCCTGGATGTTTGACTTTAGTCTCACTTGACCTGTAAAAACACTATGTTCTTATGGACACTGTCAGATGACTTTAAAGAGGACAAAAGAAATGTCACAGGCCCATTAGAAGAGAAAACTAAACTCAAAAAAAAAAAAAAAAAGGAAAAAAAGTAAGGAATAAGTAAGCACATAAACTGGGTACGCTGGCTGTCTCCAACACACCAAATGGGACAGACAATTTACTAAGATAACAACTAACCAGGTGACAGACAAGAACATCCAATTTAAACACCAAAGAAGGAGGGAGGTCCTAGTGCTGTCTCTGAAGCTACAAATACTGCCATGCTGTTTTGAGCTTACACAGACATAAATACAACTGTGCAAGAATCCCTTTTAAATTAACAAATTACTATTTTTTAATTCTTCAACAGTGACAACACAAGTAGTAATACTTAGGCGAAGTCTGTATAAATGATTCTTGGGTTTTTTCTTTTCATGGTATAGAGGTGAAAGGATAAAAAACTTTTGCCAGAAATTTAGCTACAACTGGATATGTTTTGCAGATTAGGGGTCTTAGAAAATGTTCCATATGTCTCACACATTGAATCAGTCACTGTAATATAAGTCAGCATTTTCTCAATCTTATGCACTTAAAAAACCAGTAATTGTATCCATATTTTGGAACTAATATCCCAGATTATCAGCGGTTTAAAACTATTTTCCATTAATGCAGAGATTAATGTAGAAACCTTACTTCCTGCACTTGTTTCTTTAAGGTCACAGCAGGAAAATCCACCTTAGAAGCTTCTATAACGACTTGGTTTTCTAAGAGATAACTGGAAAACAAAAGGGGATAGGGAAAAAAGCCACAAGAAAAACAGTTAAAAGCTACACAGTTGCATTCATTGTTTAGACAGATTATTTAAGACAATTTTAAAGCAAACACAAAGTTGTTGCCAAAAGTAATCAATAATTAAGAAAATATGAAAAACATAACAGTGGTTTTACTTTGAGATCTTAAGATCCTCTCATTAGCAGCTATAAGTAATTCAGTTTCTATAGTCAAGTCCTCAACCTATCATGGAACTACTCTGATACCTTACATTAGCTCAGCAAATCTGGAACGGAAGGAGATTTCAGCATTGCACTCAACTAAATTTAAACCCTTACATTACATGAGGACACTCAAGAAGGGCAAGGCAAATTTATAACACAAACAACTTAGACATCCAGGATTTTAAAATCCCACACCAGTGTGCTCAGACAAAAATAAAGCCACTTTTGTTAGCTGTTGGCCAGTTGTACAGTAACTTACAAATACCTGTGAAATCCCTGACTGTAGGAATACAGTGTGCTCACCAGAGGATTCTGTCCTTGAAGAAACAGAACAAGCCTCGGAGATACGCCATGTCACTGGCGGCAGAATGGAGGATGAAGCCCACAGACAAGCCGCAGGACCGACAGGATAATGCATTGTAAGCACTAAAAGGAGAAAGGGAAAAATATTTTCAGACAGAAACTTTTGAAACCACAGATGCTACATGCCTGTTAGACAACATCAAATCTTCAGTTTTATTAGGACAAAAAAGACATAATAATGCTTTCTCATTAAAAAAAAAAATAGATACACAAAGAACATGAACATAAGAAGTTGGGCATGTTGTACCCAAGTAATAAAGTAATCTCTTTAATAAGTGAAGTTGCAATTACGGAAGAAAATATACGTCTTATTACCACAGAGTGGTTTAGGCTATACTACTCAAACAGGATTTAACTGATAAAGTATATGCCAGGTCACAGATGTGAAATTTTCTCTTGATAAGACAGACTATTGCTTCATGCAGAGAGAGAGGGTGGGAAAAATAGACAAAAAAATAGCAAGTCTTATATGACATTTTACATTCCTCCCATCAGATCAGTCCCTGAGTTACCAAACCTGTTGCCAATTGTAGGCTCAAGAATAGAGCAGCAGAAGTTACCCATTCTCAGTACTAAAAACCAACCAAAACTCACAAAAAACACAAATAAAAAAACCCCAAACAAACAAAAAATCAATCAAACAAACAAAAACAAACAAACAAACAAACACAAAAAAAACCAACCAAAAAAACCCTCCCAACAAATACCACCAAACCAAACATAACCCAGAGATGCTTTAATTTAGATAACAGACCTTTTAGGGAACGAAAGAAAGAGACCTAAAGGGTAGGCCGTCTCTTACTGCATTGCTCAAATGCTCCTCTCCACGACAAAGGTTAGAGTAGTAAAACTTTTGATTTTGACAGAAGCGAAAACTACATTCCTACAAAAAGTTTCTCCATCCGAAGCGGTGAAGCAGAGGTACAAAAAGCACCTGGGAGTTTGCTAAGCCCCTCATAACCCTCCGTGTACGAGCCGGAGGAGCCCCCGGCTCCCGGCCTTGGCAGACCCGGCTTTGCCCGCCCGATTTACCGCGGCGGCACGATGCCAAGAGAGCGGACTACGGGAACTACGCACCATCCCAGGAGCGGTTCCTCGAGGCCGATCAAGAGCGAATCCTCCCAGATCACATCACTGGTGACTTCTGCGAAGAGAGAGACGCGCTGCAGGCGAGAGCCCCAGGACTAACCTCAGCCCGGCCCGAGACCCCCCCGGGGCAACGGAGCGTCCTCCCGCCCCGCGGCCCCGGGGACAGGGGCAGCGCGGGCTCGGCACCCCGCTCCCCGAGGAGGCACTGACTGAAGCAGGCGAGGAAGCCGAGCCGCGGCACCTCCGGCGCGCACAGCTGCAGCGAGTCCCCCAGCACCGTCCAGCAGCCGCGGCAGTGGAACACGGCGCACAGCTCCGGCAGCGGACCCTGTCGCCGCGGCGGCGACGCCGGCTCCGCGGCCGGCGGCAAGGAAGACGGCGGCGACGGCGGCGGCTGCGGCGGCATCCGGGTGGTAGCGGCGGGGGCGGATGCCCGCTCCAGCACGATGGTCCCGACGGGCTGCGGGTCCTGGAACAGCTCCCGCAACTGCCGCCGCACCGCCATCTCCTCCCGCCGCGCGCTGGAGCGCGGCGCCCGCCCTCCGCGCCTGGCGATTGGAACGCGCTTCACGGGTCTGCGCTGCCACTGGGCAGGGAGCGCGTCAGTCGCGCCGCCCGGGGCTGTGGGGGCTGTCGGGCTGTGGGGGCTGTGGGGCGGGAGCCGCGCCGAGCAAGCCCGCCCCAGCCGGGAGTGCCCCAGCGCGATTGAAAGTAAGCACGCGCGGCGGGACGCGTCGCCATTGGCTGTTCCCTTGCCCCGCCCCCGCCCCTGTTCCAGCCAATGGGCTGGCGCGGCGGGCAGTTCGAACGGCGGGAGCGGCGGGCGCGGTGTCGGTTGGGCGCGCGGCGCGGGCAGGGAGTGCCGTCGCCATGCCGCTCACCTCGTCCCGCAACCTGGAGGCACTGAAATACACCCAGCTCCAGAGCCTCGCCAAGGCCGCCGGGCTGAGGGCCAACCTCCGTGTGAGCCGGGCGGCGGGGGTGGAGTGGTGGCGGGGAGCAGAGCGAGGGGTGGGCGCGGGAAGGTCCGGGTTGTGAGGCTCCCCCTCCGCCCGGCCGTGAGCCCGGGGCAGCGGTTGCCCCGCCATGAAGGCGCCCGTCCGTCCCCGCGGGCGGTGTTCTCGGTACGGGGCCGCAGCCGCCCTCCCCTCCCGGCGCTGGAGCGGCGCTGGCGGCGGCCCGGCCCGCGCGGTGCGTCCCGAGAGACGCGGCCCTGCCGTGCGGTGCCGTGCGGGGCTCGGGCAGGCGCTCGGGGAGGGGGTGACGCGGAGCTCCGGCCGCCTGGAGGCACCGAGGTGGGGAGGCTGCCCCGGCTGCTGGTGGCCCCGCTGCGCCTCTCTTGCCGCCGTCCCCGCGCTGTTTTCCCCCCCACCCGTCTCGGTGCGCGTAGGTGTGGTCAGTTGGGTGTTTTGTTTACGGCCTGGAGTCGGAGGAGCAGTGACCAGAGTGTACGTTCAGGAAGGGGAGCGTGTGTGCGCGTTTACCAGCCGCGGTTAAGGAGCGAACTTTCAGCTCTTCCCGATACCCTGCCTGGTGTAGGTCTGGCACGGCCTGGCGTCTCCTGGCAGGCGCTGCCAGCAACGGGGGAAGTCACAAAACCTTGAATAAAATCCACCGCTTCGGTGGACAAGGGAGTTCGTTGTCCTGACTTGACGAAGAATTTTTCCTGGAGTTTTAGTTTTGGGGTATTGTGCTCTTAAACTCCTAGTTCGGGTTTGATTTTATGCTGATCTTTCCAGTTAGGTGCTTAAGAGTCTTTCATAACCTGAATTATCAATGGCTTGGTTTTGTTGTTGCTTTGTTGCTGCTGCTGCTGAATGTATGCAAGGGACAAAAGCTGCTTTGCATGTAGTATGGACAAGACAGAACTTACTGAAGAAACATAATATGACTTTAATTTATGTTCAGCTGTGCAGTGTTGGTTAAAACAGCCTGTCTCATTCATCCTTGAACAATTAACTTTGTCAGAAAAACAGACAGACCGAAAGAAACCTAGACAGGGGAATTTGCCTTTGTGCCTCAGTGGAAAATATGCTACATACTTATCTGCGGTCTTAAGCACTTTCCCTAATTTGCTTTGAATGAAGCCCTAGGCACCTTATTCCATCAGATTCAGGAAATTTTCACCTTGTTTGATCAGTTTATAGGGCACTCGTTATGTTTATGTAGATTTTTGTTTGATGGCTGAATGGAATATTTGGTTCATAAGTTGCTTTGATTTCTCTCCAGGCAGACAAACTGTTGGAATTATTGAAGCAACACTTTCAAGAAACAGAACAAGAAAATATGGTAATAGATGATAAATTACCTATAGTTTAATAGATGATAAATTACCTATAGTTTTTAAGAGATATAAATTTAAATTTTTAACCAGTAGGATGGGGTGTGTGCTGGAGGGTGGTTTTGACCATGATGTGAACTATAATAGAAATACCTTTTTTCTTCTTAGTGTCTGTAGCTTCATGTACTCGTATACCAACAGAAATAGGTATGCTAATGATAGTTTTGAAGTGGCCTCTCATATGATCCAGAGCTGTTTCCCTCCAGCTGCAAAATTTAATAATATATTTTTCAGCATCAGTACAAAATTAGTCTCTGTAAACACTAACACCCGATTTCCATTGAACAAATCTTAATTCTTGCCTGTTTAGCTCCAGATAATAGTTACTACCAAATATAAAAATATTTTATTTTGCATGTCTAGATAGTAATTGGAAAACATTTTGCATCTACTACGACTTACTTACACTAACACTTTAATGAAAGTGATACAGTTGTGCTATTTCCTTTATTAATTTCTTAAGCTATTATTGTCTTAACTTTTTTTTTTTCAGTTTTCTGTAAGCAGAATTATCTTGTTGGGTGCAGTGATGCTTTTTGTTTTTGACTTAAAAAAAAGTAGCATCTGCTTTTTCTAAGAAGTATCTCCCTTGAAGTGCTTCCTTTAAAAAATCTTTAAAGGTTTGAGGGAGTGCTGTAATCCTTGTCAGCTTTTTAAGATTTTTTTTTTTTGATGAAGGTATTCCACAAACATACAAATCTGGGAGAGTTGCAGCATTATGCAAATTAGATTTCAAATATGAAATATGAGGCTTTTATAATATTAAAATACAATATAATAAAACAATCATAGAATTTATTTTGAGAGTATTCAAACAATGAGCTTTGATGTTTAGGGAAATCTAGATATTGCCAGTTTTGTGGTTACTATGCTGCTAAATGGCATACTTGCTACTGTTTTTCCTCTGTGTGAAATACTTTTTCCTGTAATAAAATTGAAACTGTCCCTGGAGTATCTAATTCGTGTTTGTGTCAGATATCTACCACATTATAGTATTTTTCTGCTACAGGATCCTGAGAAGAGTGCATCTACTTCCATCAAATTGGATGAACTGAGAAATCAGGAGGAAATTACACCTGATCCAGTGTGTTTTATTACAAAAAGATGTGGCAAAGAAAAGAAAATAACCAGAAAAAAGAGGAATTTCTGTGAGGAAACTAATACTAGTGAAGAAAACAGAGTGCTTTCTCATGAGAAACAGGTGATATGCATTGATTAGTTTTGTCTCCCCTTCCACTGAGTGTACTTTAAACACATTTGATTTCTTTTTACCACCATTGATAGATGGTATACATTTCTATATATATGTGCATGTATATATATATATACATATAAGAATTACATATGCAGTGTTCTGGTATTGGACATTCTAGGATTGACTTTTCTCTATCTTAACTCTGTGCTATTCCATAATAAACAGACATTACTTGCTAGTCATTGCTTCAAGGAAATAAATTTCTCTTAAGAAATATACAATACCAAGCATTTTATCTGAGTGTAAGAGTGCTCTCACCTACTTCATGATAGTATTCTAAATATTAAGCTAGTTTCAAAATTTATCTAAAATAAGGCAGTTCTCACTCTTTTAATACAGAAAAAAATTATCAGAAGTTGTACCATTGCCTAAATTTCACAATTTTATTGTGAGTGTTGTATGAGGGAGAGGAAGTTTCAAGGTGAGATGGAGGTAGAATTCTTTTTCTCTAGAGTTATAAGGAATGGGTAAACTAAGAACTGTCTGAAAGACTTTTACTGACCTAAGGCAGGAAATGGGGAGATGAGGAGTGTTAGAAAACTGTACAGTAACCAAAGCTCAATAGTGAAAAATAACATACCCAATGAATTTATTTTTACTTGCAAATAATTAACTTTTGTCAATAAAGGCAATTTTATACTAGAATGTTAGAGCTGTGCAGGTGAAAGCTTTCTAATATAACTGTTTGTGAAGTAACAGGGCAAGTATTTCACAGGTTAATTCAGGTTGGACTTCAGAAAATCTCAATCTCCCAACCAAAGCAGACTCAACTGTAAGGTTAGACCACAGTGCTTAAGGCTTTATCTAATCTGATATTGAAAACCCCTGATGATGGAGGCTGTGCAACTCTGGGCAAGCTGTTGCACTGATTGACTGTTCTCAGAAAAGCAGCCCTTCCCTGGAACAGAAAGGAACAAACAATTGGAAGAAATTGTGTAAATGAAGTACGTTTAAATTGCAGGTGCATTCTGAAATGAAAGAAAACAAAGTGCCTCAGGATGAGCCAGAAAAGGGACAAAAGGTATTCCAAAACAAGAAACAAGTAACCAAAAAGAGAGCTATTGAGAATGCAGGGATGGGTACTGGTCAGAAGAAACAAACAGAGAAGACATCTCTTAAAATCAGGGGAGATGAATGTAAGTAGAAAATTGAAAAAAGCAACTTTAATAATTTGTACTACTTAACCAAAAAGTACATTTAATTTTGTTATGAATATTTTTTGGCATGTCTGATGATTAGTACTTTATTTGGGAATACCAGAAGGAAATCTGTTTGGTTTGGGTTTTTTTTTAACATACTGTTACACAAATTCACACATTCTGCACTGTAGCAGTTTTGCTGGCTTTGACTTCAGAAATGTGGATCTGATGTTTTTAGTGAACGAGTTCTCAAAAGTCTGACTGTATTTGAGTCTTGCACTTCCAAAAGGATCAGTGCCTTTTGGAATATCCTTGAAGTTGTTACTTGGCTCCTTTAACAGGTGGCAAGGAAAAGAGAACTTGCTTCCTAAGGCTTCATTTATCTTTTCCTACAGATGAACATGTTTTTTTTTTTTTTTTTTCTGAGGAGTAAAACTAGTAGAAAAGGACATACAGACAGAATCCTTTATAATCTGTTTGAACTACCTAATAGTATCTGTATTCCAGTGCATCCTTTTTCCATATGGTGGTTTTTTTTTTAGTCCTTGCAACATGATACCACTGCAAATACTAATTAATTTATCCCCCACTCCTTTGTGTGCAGCTGACAGGAAGAAATGAGTTTGTCTAATCAATCTGATAATTTATTGGTATTGTGGATTTGTCAAGTAAGATATATACCTTTATTTGCTCTGGTTAGGCTACATGTATGTAGTCTGTAAGCTGGATTATGGATATTCTTGCTGTTCAGTAGAATTTACAAGGACCATCTTATGGGAGACCACCTATAATTTATTTTGAAAGTAGCCTAGTAGGATTTTCAATGAAGGTTATTTATAAAACAGAAGCAATAGAGTATTGTGGAGGATGTCTGGGCTGAAGCAGCGTTCATCCTGACAGCTGGTACAGTTCTCATCTCTTCCTGTAACTGTAGTGTAACTGTAGTTACAAGTGTCTACTACTTTCTATGTTCTGTTTTTGTGTCTTGTTGTTTTTTTGTTTTTGTTTTGTTTTGTTTTTTTGTTTTGCTTTGGTTTTTGGTGGTTTGTTTTGGTGGTTTTCTTTGGTTGTGGTGTTTTCTTCCTCCTCCCCCCCCCCCGTAATTTCAGACAGCAAGAGCTGTGTTACAGAAAAATACTATGTTGGCATTTAAGGTTGATGAGTTGATTTTTCAACAATTATTTTCAACAACACCCCATTATTTGCTTCCAATGAGGATTTCTTTCAGTATATGGAGGTCATCTGTGTTTACTTTTAAGGGGATGTGAATGAACAGAAAAGCAAATGTTTGCTTTTTATTTGCAAATGCTGAACTTGATGTGAAGTGTTTACCTGATTTTTTTTTTATAGAAAATTAATCAGTAAAATGTGAACATGAGCTTAATAATATACCTGAGAGCAGAGATTAACAAAAAGAACTGAGACTCTCTGTACATATATAAGGCAGTAGCAGAAAAGCTGGGCAAAAGGTATTTCCTCTTTATTATCAACATTTAAAAACCACAGATCATGGCCCGTGAATTTAAACTTGATTTTGCTTACTACAAGCACAGTTCTCTTTTTAACTTTCTCTGTAAAATACTTTACTATCATAAGATACTAACTTAATAGGACTGTAAGAGTCATGCTGGGCTTGTAGTTTGTCAAGACATCCTACTACTGACAAACCAAATAAAACACTTTGGAGTGACTTAAGACATAGTCCAGCTCTTTTTATTTCTCAAAACCCAAACCTGCTTTGAGATAAGGTGTGTTTTAGAAAAAAGTCTTTTAAAATCATTGTGATGACTTTAAAATGTTTTCCAGGAGTTCTAATTGTATTGTCTAATCTTACTGTGCCAGGTGATGCTCATAATGCAGGAGGGAAGACCCCTTCACCTGTAGGCTGTGCATCTAGGTCTGTAAAAACAAGGATGAAAGCTACTACACCAAGTAAGATTACCTTCCATCTTTAGAAATAGATGTGTTTTACTCTCTGTAAAGGGAGGCTTGACTTAGGTTGTTTTATAACTCAGCTTTCTATTTTTGCTCAAAGAAGAGAATGTCCTCTCTTTAAAAATCAAACAAACAAAAAGATTTCACAAAGGTTACATTTTAAGCTGAGTATTCGAACTTGTAAATTCAAAGTAGTAAATGACTGGCGTGTATGTTATAAAACTGTTGTTGAACACTTTGATGTTTTTTGGATATTATACTTGCATTAATGATTTTCAAAGAGCAGGAAGACATGCTATTACTCCTGCTTGTTTAGTTTTCACTTTATAAATACTACTGTTGTGCTATATTACTATGTATTAGCTCATTTTCATCACTTCTTATAATGCATTCATTAGTTTAAATTTAGAAGTACTGTTTTCTTTAACTGCAGAATTTGGGGGTTAGGTTAGATGATCTTTAAAGGTCCTTTCCAACCAAAACCGTTCTGTGATTCTGTAATTCTGCAGAGCACGCACCAGGTAACTGGTCACATAGCTGGGGAATAGGTTCTTTTTTGTAGTGTTTGGTCAGCTGTGTATGCAGTCTTTAATTAGAGGGATACCTTTTCTTTGAGCCTGTAACAATAGGTGTTGCAAAATTCTTCTATTAAGTATTAAACTTCCTTAGAGCATATTACATCTGTGGATCTTCTTTCTTAGACTTTAAGAAGTTGCACGAGGCTCACTTCAAGAGCTTAGAATCTATTGCTGACTACATGGAGAGGAAAAAAAAAAGGAATGAAAACTGTACTAGTTGTCTCAGTACAATCAAGGTAACCGATAACAGAGGAAGACATCTGTTGTTCCCATATTCATTTATTTCCAGGGCCTCTCTGTAAATGTCCCTGTAGAGTCTCTTTAGAGCAGTAAGTAGCTGGTCATGTGAAGAAGCAGTAGAATGTAATGATGAATGAAATGTAACTTTGTCCTATATAACTAATTATATGTAGTTATTTGTATATAACATTGTTTTGCCAAGGGATGAGAGGCAGCACAAGAGACACAGACATGAACTTTAAAGAACAAGTGTATAAATTTACTGTAATTCAAAACAGCAAATAATTACAAAAGGATAAGCTTTGCAACACACCTAATCATTACTACAAAGAGTGTCTATAGTGATTAAGAAAGATACATCACCAGTTACCCTTTAGTGCAACATCACCCAGATCCCCAGGTCAGCTGGGGAGCCCCAGTTGCAGCGAAGGGCCTGAGAACCACTCCTGGTAACTGGGAAATCCTATGCAGTGTGCGTTCACTCCTAGGTGAGGCTTCCACCTTCACTGTGAAAAGGGCCCAGCTTTTATTGGTAAACAAGCAAGCTTACATCACTGCTTAGTGTGGAAAAACATCGGAATTTCTTCTCTCCTGGGGTTTTGCCCAAAGCCTGGCCAGGGCTCAGAGCAAAATCAAGGGAGTCAATTTGGACCATCTGATATTGAACATTACTGGATAGAAATCTTCACTAATAAGCAGATACCTATATGTCTTACTAACAAGCATAGGTGTTTACACAGGGGTAGTCTTATCACACTACATATTTTACTAATGATTATACAGAATTATTGGCTAATAAGTAGATGCATGACTAAATATAACATTAGGTTGGAAGGTTCATCTAGAGGTCAACTCTGGCTCAGGGCCTGTTGTTTAGGTCTCAGCGCTTCAAACATATATGTTATATAACTTTTTATATATTAAGAGTGTATAGCTATAGGAACCAACTAATAACTTGTTTGTTTTGAGTTAAAATAATTATGTCACAACTACTTCAGTGGAAGATCTCCTGGAGCTTTTGTTTACAACTGTTTGAATTGCTGTGGAACTTAACTCAAGGGGATAGGCTGTCTTTCAAAGAGCAAGAATTAAATATTCATTTCCTCTTTTGTGCCTAAAAGAACTATTGTCCAACAGCTGCATATGACTCTCTTCTAAAATATGTGCAACATATATTGCTCTTAGTGTCCCTGACACTCAGTTCTTACATTTAACCCTTGTGTGGGTCAAAGCTGCTAACAGGACCTCTTGCAAGCGTGGCAGACCCTAGAGAAATTACAGTGTTGTATCAATGAATGTATAAATATGTCAATGGATTGAGAATTGTTCAGGTTGGAAAAGACCTTTAAGATTGACTCCAACCATTATCTTAGCACTGCTAAGCCCATATCAAAACAATAACACTGAAACTCCTGAACACTACATTTCTTTATGGCATACATGTATCAATGCATACTTGAGACAGATTACGATTGGCTGGTGCTGACCAAAAAATCAAATCCCTTAAAAACATCAGAAAAGGAACTTCATATAACAGTTCTAAGGAGTGTGTTTTCAGATCAGGATCAGTTTAAAAATAATAAAACCACTTATGTTTTTATGCTTTTAAAGAATAAAAGAGAAAAATAACCTGAAGAGATTGTATGCTTATGATTTGCTGTGTATTTTTCTTCCTCTTGGCTACTGTTCAGATAAATTTTTAGCAGAGTCTGGTGACTCATTATTCAATTTTTTTCCTAGAAAAGAAGCAGTGGCAAAGCACTTTTATTCAGCCCAAATCCAGCAAGAGGCAGATTCTCTACCACCTGCACTCCTGGTAACCTCCGGCGCTCACCACGCAATTCTCTGAATGCTGCAAATCGGAGTATTTTATCCCAGAAATCTTCATTTAATCCTTCTGTTCTTTCAACGTCCAAAATGAATGTCAGGTAAAAACAACAAAAGTAACAGCAAGCCATTTGATACAACACACATGAAATAATCAACACTGACTGTGATTTTACTACCTTATTTCTATTTTAAACATGAACTGTGCAAGATTAGTTCTGATTACTAACTTTCAGCCTAGCACTATAGCCTAAGGTTTAAGCCTTACTGTGGTATTACTGTCTTCCTTCTTTGTTTTTAAGTCTGTTGACAGCAGAATCTCGTATCTCAGCTTCCATTTTGCTAAACCAGGCAAGCAAATTATTTTTCTTACTGTATTAGGTTGTCTGACAAAATGGAAAACCTATCTTTTATATCTAAATAGATTTCTCTTTAAGATTTCTTAACCAGAACTGTATTCAGTATTCCAGGTGAGTCTTGCAATGGGCTCATCATTTGGGGTGTTTAGCTACTCTCTCTTCCTTTTGTCCTCTATTTCCCCTCCCCTCAGTGTCACAGCAGGGATCTTGTGATTGACTACTATAAGCAGATAGTTCCCATCTGATGGAAACAAAGTTGACACTAGTAAGTCATGAGGAATTGCTAAATGAATGAACTCATACTCAATGCTACTATTTTATCGCATTTCCTTTTAAAACATCATGTGTATGTCATTATTCCTCCACAGTAATCTAGTTCTCTACTAATGTTAGTTTCATGAACTTATTATCAGAAAAATTATTAATAAGCTAATAAAATTTGCTGAAGTTTTCATCAAGAAACTTTTTAAAAGATGGAATCAGAAGGACAGTCTTTATGGTATTCCACTAACAAATGTCCTTTTGCTTGGTTTTCTTTTTAGTGAGTCCTTGTCTGTACTATTCTTTAGTTGGTTTCTAGCTATTATACTAATTCTGTCTTGAATCATTTTACTAAACTTTCCACCGTGACTGAAATTCTGATTAGACATTCTCCTTTGCTAATAATACATGGTTGTTCTCAGGTCTTGGTTGTGTAACTGCCCGTTTCTCTTACAACCTTCACTTTTCAACTTTTGCACGCCAAGGTTATAACTGTTGGGGCTTTTTGTCCCTGAATAAAGTGTATGTGGGCTTGTTATTGTGAAGTCAGATAACGCAACTTCTAATATTGATATCGGATAATATAAAATTGTGACTTTGGAATGCAGGTCTTTTGCCGTTCAAAGGTCAAAATCAAGTTTATAAACTTTCTAGCTTTGTTTCTACTTTTAAAGTTCTCTTTTTTATTTCAGTAAATAACAACAAATAAAAAAATAACCATCATAAACTTGCTAGCCCACAAAACACAGGTTTCTTCACATATACTCACTGTCTTTCCAAATCTTGCAGGCTTTTAGCTTTTTCTCAGTACCTTTTTGATAAGGGTGTTACTTCATGCAAGATTTTGAATTTTCTTTCATGTTTTTAGATATGTGTGTATATGTACACATATATGTATTCACACATACACATTAAAAATGTATATATACACATATACATACAGCACGTACGTGCATCTTGGTATGCAAATAACTTGTGTGTTCTGACTAACATTTTGAGCTTCATCTTGTAGATCTTTGAGTTCCAGCATTGTTAGTTAATTTTCTTTCAGTTTTTCTTAATTTGAATTTTTAAACTAACAATAGTGAGATAGAATGCTTTACTACAGAATCCAGATCTAAAGTAAATCATATCTGTTGGTGAAGAAATCTACTCTCTTATTGCATCCAAATACATTTGCTCTCCAAAATAACAAGCGAGTTCTTTGTAATTCCTGATATCCTTTACTGCTATTGATGATGGCTCGTAACTTGAAAACTGTTATACCAGCAAGGCATTTTAGTGCAATTGATGCATGAGCTGTGAATATCTTATATATGCAAGAACATCTTATATATGTAAGAAAACCAGAATGCAGAACTTTCTGTATTCTGGCACATTGCTTACATTCCTTGCAGATGACTAAATTTGTCTTCATATTTTTAACTATTTTCAGGTTCTCAGAAGCCACAAAAGATAATGAGCACAAACGTTCCCTTACCAAAACTCCCTCTCGAATGTCTCCATACATGCAGGGGATTTGCACACCTGACACTCCAAAGAACTGCAAACCAATAAGTCAGAAAAGCAGCAAGGGAAATGCAAGAAGTGATCTGCCTGCACCAAAGGGTAAAGTGGCTGGTGAATATTTGGCTCTTTCAGATCAAGACTTTTGTCTTAGTGAATAATTATATATAAATTTTTAATAACACAATGTCATGTAGTCCCAGGTCTTAATTTAATTCTCTAATTTATGACTGATTTTTTAGAAACTGCAGTAGTTTTTGGTTTCATTTGTTTTCCAGTGGCTTGAGTAAAATGTCTGGGTGCCAAGACTTAAACATATGGTACCTGCTTACCTATAGAGAAGAGGATAGAAAATCCTCTGGACCTTTAGGGATTACACAGCAAAAGATTCATATTGCAGATACAGGGAGACCCTGTCTGTGGTGACAGGAGTGCCCAATGCCTTCTCAGAGATCTCATTTTCCTTGTGGGGTTAGCATGTATTAGGCTTTTAGCTGTGTTTTAGGACAACCTGTTATTACCAGCCTCAGCAACTCTGATTAACTCCAGAACTAAAACTAAGAAAAACCAGAAGTCTTCTGATTGCTAACTATCTCTGCACCAGCACAGCTCTGCTATCCAGCCACTGATATCTTTAGCACCACTAGCCTACTGGCACAGGCCAAGAACCCAGAGCTTCTTGGTTTGCTCTGTAACAATATTAATGTTTTCAAGGGGAAAACAAAGCTCCATGTTGATCTGAAGCTGATCTGTTCCAAAGGAATTCTTCTTTGTTTAATGTGAAAAGCCACTCAGTTCCACACAGAGACCAGGAAACACAATTTGCTCATAAGTATTAGAAAAACACATGAAGCTGTATATGCTCTTGAATAGTATAATCATACCAGAAGGGCTAGAAACTCTGCAACTTTTGTCCTCTCCAGACCTGGAAACTCCCTATTTCAAGTAATCTGTATTTGTGCAATTCTACTGTTAGAGGTACCAGACAGTAGCACTTAATGGCTCTTTGGTCTTAATAACTGTCAGATGGTCTTCACAGGCACTTCCCAACTTTGTGTGTACAGCTACACACAAAGCTACTCTTGCTACTATAATGATATTGTGATGCCTTTTGTAGTTGTCACTCCCTTCAAGTTTGGAGCTCAACCTGCAGAACCCACAAGCACTAAGAAGACATTTGATCTCAAAGCCAGTCTCTCAAGACCACTTCGGTATCAGCCACATAAAGGTACTGTGATCCTTTGCAGCTTGTGTTGGTCACCTCCCTTATACAAATTGTGATAGCAAGGTCTCTTTTCCTATCCCTTTTCCTTTCTCTTTGGATTCTCACACAGTCTGTGGACTGATGTTAAATTTCTACATAATATATGCTCCAAGAGCGTCACTACTGAAGATTAAGACTTTATGACTAAAAGCCCATCAATACAAGAATAAGCATCCTTGTATTCCATTGAATGATGTTATGTACAGGAAATAGGAAACATTCCTTATGTAATTAAACTTTTTTGAAGTGCACTATTGTTTAAGAAGCTGAACTTTGTGTGGTGAGTTCTAATTCTAAGTACAGTCACCTGTTACTACTTCTAGAAGGACTACTTGTAGGGAATGGGCTGGTGAAACTGATAATACAGCTTGAAAATGCATTTCATTTTAAAGTCAACCAGCAAAAAACAGGCTAGCTAGGATAAAATTCATGGTAAGAAGTTAAACACAGTTACTAAACTAGTAAAGTAGTATCTCTTTTTGCCCCTAAACCGTAGGACGACT
The DNA here is from genome assembly GCA_035583135.1 of Lophotriccus pileatus. NCBI lineage: Eukaryota > Metazoa > Chordata > Aves > Passeriformes > Tyrannidae > Lophotriccus > Lophotriccus pileatus. Next base: position 25,048,310 of record JAWWES010000168.1, read on the forward strand.
AAAACCGTGGGGAGAATTTAAAGAAAACACTGTCCTCAATAAGTCTGGTGGTAGCAATGTCTCTTCACGTAAGAAAGATTACAAACAGCCACATCTCCAGACAAGGTTAGTGCACCACTAGTCTTTGTGTGAGTACTGTTACTTAAAATTTTATCACTCATTCTTCTTGGGATTTAAATATGCAGTGCAGGAAACAATATTTTTGTATTAAAGCTATTTTTGCTTTCAATAACCGTATCAGGAAGGCCAGCAAGGATGTCCAATCTGAACTTGATAGACTTTTTTTAGGCTTTTTTTCCCTGAAAGTTATCAGTTCTAGAGTTTGGAGATTTACCTTCACCTTGGAAGAAGCTGGCAAGGGACACGTTGCTACCTTGAATGTTAGACCTTTATGTCTCAGAAGTATTTGCCTGAATGTGTGTTCAGTCCAAAATAGTACTGTTCTCTCTAGTGGAAAATGCAGCAGACTGATTAAAGTGGTGTGAAGTCCCGGTCAGTTTCAGATTCCTTTGGTTGCTTGTGTCTCTGCCTTTACTATAACTTGATATGGTCCATCTCTCTTCTTTTTCCCCTTTAGGGAACAAAGACGTGAGAAACATGAGCAAGAGAGAAAAAAGAAAAAGGCTCAGGCTCTCGGAAACCGTAGAGGAGTATCTGTCTGTTAGGATGAATAAGAAGTATCTAAGAAATCACTGTAAATATTGTTGCTGTCATGTAAATATTTGTGCTGTCTGTGTATGGTTCATGTTGCTATCAGCTAGTGGAATCCAGAGAGCAATTAATGAGACCTTGTATCTGAGCATAATATTATTGTGGTCAAGTTGTCCAATGAGATGAGAGTTCTAGACTTCCAGGAGCTTAGAACTCTCTCTTATTGCTTCATAATGTTTTAACTAATATAAACATGTTAAAGAAGGAAATGTAAGTGAAAAAAAGATGCTCAAGAAGGCTCCTTGCAGAACAGACTTCTGCACCAGTGTGTATTTGTTGCCCACTAGAATACAGGCTGTGGATAGCAAGCATCAAAATGTTCCACTCGTAAATTACAGGAATTGAAGATACCTCTTTTCCAGATCAATTCTTAAATTCTCTGAAGTTACAGCAATTATTCAGCATTTCTAATTGCATGCTTATGGCATAGTAGAGAATTTCAAAGAGAAGAAAAAATATGCAAGCTCTCTGGAAAACTAAAAGCTTGCAGCATAACATAATTATAAGCTATCTTATTTTAAAAAAAGCCACAACTGAGAATTTACAAATTACCAACTGAATGCTTTGAACAGTTAAGGCTGTTTTGTTCCTTTCTATGGTAAATAGCAATTGCTAACAAAATTCTTTTGCTTTTCATCCCTATGATGCTTAAGAGATTGTAGTAGTGTTGAGACATATTCAATACCTTAGATTTAAAAGCAGTTGTTACTTTTACTTTAAAAAAATACATAGAAAAGCTGTCTGGATTTGTTATGGATAGAACTAGAAAAGTAATTTACCAGTTGTAATCTCAGATATTGAGCAAATAAATGTTTCACTGAATTTAGTGTCCTGTCAACTATATGTTAATGTCAAGAACAAGTAATTTTTTTATGAACTTTATGAGGAGAAAACTAATATTTTGTATATATTGTGTTATCAGTGGCTATGTCATCTAGTGTACCATATACAACTGCTTCCTTAGTGTAGCCTTAGTTTTGTTCACACTTGTATTTACTACTCCATGTATTTTTCTGCACCATGTTTTCCTTACCAGCCTGCCTACCACTTCATGAAAGCCTGTTTGGTCTGGTATCTTTAGAAACAATAACCCTCACTCCTCTTTTGCACTCAAGCTGTTGAATTCTGTGCAAAATGAAAATTATAGTACAAGACATTGTTTCAGCTTGCTTTATTGTGGTCACTTCCATATAAAATGCAGGTACATTTAATATTTGTAAAATATACTTCAACAAGGTCCTGGTGGAGGAGGTCAGTGCTTGGTTAGACTAAATTTGTGACAGAAACAAGACCATTCAGCACTTACTTTGTAAAGTGTCTCCTGAATTACTGAAAACTAGACTTCTCAGAAAAAGGAAGGTATTGAGCTTCTGTGCCACCAGCTGAGGCTGTGACTTCTTGCACCACAGCCGAGTTAGGCTAATTGCACATACCAGAAGTGTGATCTGCTCTGCCCTGTAATGGTGCTAATCAAGCCAAGCTGTGACTTCTCAAGGAGCAGACAGTGCTGAGGATTTCCTCCCAGATCTCCCTCAGAGCACTACTTCTCTCCAACAACATCAGCTCTTTAATGCTGTATGATTATCCTCATGATTATTCCTCTAAAGGAAAACCCAAGCCTGTGGCATAGCTACTGTTTCAATCTTGGCAGCAGCAGATCTTTCTTTTTTTAGCTATCCAGAGGAGCCAAAGCTAAAGGTTGAAATCTTTTCCACTTCTTGGTACTGCTGTTTGTGAATTTCAGCAGCTGAGTCACACTTAAGCACCAGTCCTCAGGGGATTAATTCTCATCAGTGCTTTTTTTTTTGTTGTTGTTTAAAACTAGCAGGTTCAAGTGTTTTACAACTGTCAACAAACCATATAATGTATAAATTGAAAGTGGTGTACAAAAAAATAACTACAAGCTCATGAAATACTTTTAATTTTATTAAGGGTCAGGACAGAAGCCAAAACTTACCCAGGGAAGAGTTACTACTTCGTAAGAACACAACTCCCCTCAGGCTAGGTGCAGTACGTATCTGTATAGTCTCTCCAGCATTTGGAAGCTTCAAGATGCCAGTGGTGTCACACTTCAGGCAATTCTCTCTTTAATGTTTACAGAGGATCTTCAAGTTGTTATAAGCCACATGCTAAGTATTTTATAAAAATAAACCAAATATCTGAAGAATGTCCCAAAGGAGACTAGCCCACTTTAGACTGGAGTATTCTTGTCATATACTTCATAGGCAAATTCTTCTGTATGAGCTCTGTCATTTAACAGGCCAATAAAATCTATCTCCAGCTGGAATGGACCATCTATTTTATCTCCAATTGTGAATCCAAGGGTACTAATCTAATTAAAAAATACATAGGATAGAACAGTGTTTATAACGTTACAATCAAACCCAATTGTACCTCCCACTCCATATTTTACAAACAATTCATGGGCATCTACTTTGAACTGTTACTTGTTCAAAATGCAACAGCATTTCTTAAGGCTTACAGAGCAGTTGTGTGTTCCTCATACTGCCTTTTTGAAAGAAATTTCAGAGAAAACCTATAGAAAACTTGCCTTGTCCAGCCAGATAGGATGCTGACTATCCTGGATTCTTCCCCGACTGGAGAGAAAGAATTTGGAGAATGGAATCTGACATAAATAAAGCAAACCAAGAATTTAGTGTCACCAGTATATAAAATAGAACCTTTAGGAAATAAAAAAGCCTGTTTTAGTAAAAAAAGATAACACTGCTACATCTGGTATCAGCACTAGTTGGGTAGATAACACTGGCACAAAGAAACGTGCCAACATTAACTCTTTCAAGCAGCCGCTTGCAGCCAGCACCAGGCCATCCTGTTCTGCGGTGGCTGTAGCCATCATGCAGGGTGTAACCCTGTCAGGACACAATGAGGGGCTGCAGCACAGAAGGTCGCTGTTGGCATCGAGAATATCTCCTTCCAATAACATGTGAACATAAACCAGAAATAATTCAAAAGTCTGGCATGTGTGCACATTGGCAGCTCATGTGTATCTGGGTTGTGGATTTCACAGTGCAAACTTCGTACTGAGACATCAGTACTCCAGCAAAGCAATTCACAATAATGTAAAAATTACTTTGAATACAGTGGGAGCAAGAAAGAGGAAGGCTGGCTGAGGAAAACAACCAAGCCAGCAATGACACAATAACTTCCATTCTCCTGACTCCTCATCTGTAAAACAGTGGGCTGTTCCCATATGACTGGACAGTGGTATTGTGAGGCACTCAATGCCAATTCATAAGGATATACAAACCTTATTGTCATCAGCCAATTACAAAAGGTCCCCACGTTGCACCAGAAAAGAGCTGCAACTCACAATTTTAAAAAATATTTTGTGTCACAGATTCAAGCGTCACAAATGACAAACCACACCTCTGAGTCTCTGATTGACTCCAGCAAGGCTGTGGATTAAATCCTGTCACAGGGAACAAATCCTACACCAGCCTACGCCCATTTGTATTACAGACAAAAGGGTTATCACAGAGAATATTCAAGGCAACACCTGCTAAGCTTCAATTGCCATATCCTAATACTCCAGTAATAGCCAACAGCAGGCGTTCAAGCAAATGTATAGTAGATGAAATCTTTAATACAACTGACACAGCAGGCCCTCCCACAATCCAATTTTGGGAACTTCCAAGCCAAAGGCACATGTCTGTTGTATAACAAAAACACTGAATGAACAGCAATAGAAATAAACTGTGACTGTTGAAAGAATTCCCCTTCCAGTGTTTTGGCCAGGACCCCAAGACAGTCTCATTAATTTGAAAGACTCATTAGTTTACCTTTATTTCCTCCCAGTATGGGCCTCCTCGGGTGAACATAAAGTAGTTGTATAGGTCATCCTTCTGATGAGAGAAGTAAGGGTCTGTATAAATGTTTACCATCCAAGGTCTGCCATCACCACGGACACGTAAATACAGACTGTTGAAGTTTGACCAGTCATAATACTTCTTCCTTCTAAAAGATCCCTAGAAATTATTAATAAATAGAATTATTTCTCCTTAATAAGGGACATTGTTATTATAAAGAATAGAGCACTGTTGCTTTGATCACTGCCCTCATTATTATGAAAACTTTGGATTATTCTTTCATCACACTGGCTGCTGAGCTCACTTGACTTCCTTCAGCACTGTATTAGAGAGCCTACAAATTGCAATATTACCACCCTGAGGACTAACGCTTTCATTATAAGCCACAATCTTTTAAGTTTCGGAAATCAGACCTTCCTAAGACTGAATTCCCCACCAGGCCAGTATAGAAATGCTACAGTGATGGATCAGTAGTTATGTAGTTCATTAAGCTTAATATTCTGTGGTCAGTTCTAGATTATTCAGAGATGATGACAGGAAATTGAAGAAGTGGGATAATTTATCCCCTGTAATAACCTCCCAGTTGAAGACTAACATAAGCACTGGGAGCATTTAATGTTTTCTAACAATTTTTTTTTTCATTAACTGTGCATAATGATACCAACTGCAAGCATGTCTAATTCTCAACTGCATTTTTTCCAAAGATCTGCATCTTTGTTGCTATTTGCATACAGGCAGATCCAGGAGTCTTCAGAGAGTTACACTGAGGTCACTTAGAGCAAGGGTTAGAGTTATTCCTGACCAGAATTGCTTAAATGAAGTCAAAATTAGCCCCAAAAAATCAGATATTTCCCCTTTATTTTAAACCACTATTATGGGTTACATATCAACTATCCTTCCACCAATTCATCTTGTAGATAACAGGATGACTAGATCATCAGTACATTAATACAAGGCCTGCAGCTACTTGATTTTATGGTTTTGACAGTTTTCAGCCTTTTTACTTACATAAAGAAGTCTTTGTATTTATGTTTTCATCCTCCAATTTCAAACTGCCTTATAAAGATGGACTGATATACTTCACTACTTCAAAATTAGGAAGTGAAAGTTTGAGTCACATTGCACAAATCAGTAGCAGTCATGAGAATTTAATTCAAACAAGATTCCACTTGTTGTTCTACTTGTCTGACCCACTGTCACCATTTTAACTGGTTTTCTTCTGTTTCTCATTTACCCATTGATTTTGCCACTGATATGTTTTTTGCTGATATGTTCTGCTCTTCAAGATCCTGGACCAGAAATGATGTTACCTGCGTAGTTGTGCTGAGACACAAACAGAACAAACTAAACAGTTAAGGATTTTAGACACTGAGTCAAATGTTCCTTTGCTTTTAAGTGTGCTTAGAAATAAGGAATGAAACAAGCAGTGTCAATAACAAGCACATCCATTTCTGGTTCTATTTTGCTTAATTCTGAGCTATCAAAGATCTGTGTCTCCCTTTTTCTGATGAACAGTAGGAGGCAGACCTTTAAAAAGTTCTGTTCAAAGCATTCTTTTCTGTTCCTGTGAGAAAAAAAGATGAGCTTGTTCATCCTAAGCAACTAAGTTAAAGCCCAGAAATTTTTTTTTTTATGACACAATTAACTTCAAATTCATAATTTAATCATACCAATTCTGGATATAAAGCACTGAGTGCCATGGTCTAGTAATCACAGTAGGGTTGGATCAAGGGTTGGACATGATGATCTCAGAGGTCTCTTCCAATCCAGTTAATTCTATGATTCTGTGATTTGGACTCAGTGATCTTGGAGGTCCTTTCCAACCTTAATGATTCTATGATTACAGATCCTCCATTTGCAAGGATGCTGCAAACGGGTCTCTCTATGGCACACAAGCAAATGATCAAACACATATTATTCCTCTTCTAAGAAAGGTAACAAAATCCAAGAAAAATTTTAAGTTCCTTCCAGGTCAAAGAATACAGCAGCAATGACATCCCTGAAAGGATATCTAATACTCCTGAAAGTGATCAGTTTCAACTGCAGTAAACAGCAGGCCACTTGCTATCATGCCCTCAGATTCAGTGACAAAGCTGTGCAAACATGGAGCTGTACTTACCAGCTGTGGTTTAGCTCTCATACTACAGTATCCACTGTATTTTGTCTCCCCATCACGAGGTACTTCCGTGTTGAGGGTTCCGTACAGCAGAGCACCCTGGTTATTCCTACCCAATTTGAGGTGAACTTCACTTTTCCCTCCAATCTCTACATCAGAGGAAATAATCCATTTATTTAAATCTTCTTGGCTCCGAAACTGCCACACCACCCTCGTCTGTTCCAAGAGGTACTGACTTAATGGACGGCCTTCGGGTCCTACTATGTGATTTTGGGTTTCCTCCTTCAGTAAGCCCAGCTGAGTCTTTAAGACATCAAAGCCCTTCTTAAAGCTGAAATCAGCATTCTTCCACAATGTTTTTTTCTCAGGCTCTGCCCCTGGCCTCCTGTAGCTGCTGTACAATTTTGAATGGCTGAGGAGAGGTCCAAGTAACTGGAGCAAAGTTTTGTGCCTGCAGCATCCACCACGTAAGGAAGCACCGTTCAGCAACATCACAGTCATATTGGTAAAACTGAAGAATTAAGTTCCAGTAAGGCAATTAATGGGTTGGAAATTAACTGAACAACAAAACTAGTATCCAGAGCTGTCTTACTGTAGTTACTTCAGCTGATCTTCACCTTAAATACAAAAAAGAAAAGGTTAAAAAAATTGCAAATAGGATGCTTGTGAAACGGTTTAATTTTTAAAATTGATGTTAACTAGAAATCTAGTTAGCTAGATTTAACTAAAAAGTCACTGGAAAAAAGAATTAAAAAAAAAATCAATAATTACATTTCCTCAGAGTATTTCTTGACTTCCACACCCCCCACAATGTGAAATCCCCAGCGAAATAAGAAAACCCAGGTAAAACACTTCAAATAAAAAAAATTCCTATTCATTCTTCCACTGTAAATAAGTTTAGGTGCAACACCAGCCAAAACAACATAGAAGCTTTCTAAAAGCTGATAAAGAAAGCATTATCCCCTGCAAGAAAACCACAAATTCACAACAGGCAGACCCTGCTGCCACCAGCACCAGAATGACAGTCTCATTTGACAGTCAGATAACAAGACTTTTCAGATAAGTTGTCCTGCAGCAGCCATACTACGTGCCTCCTCCAGCTCCTTGTCCCCATCAATGTACCTGATTTAGAATCACAGAGACAACTGACAAGACTGAAAAAATTAGCATGAAAGACTGTAATTCAATAAGGTGTCTTTTTAATACAGTTTTAGAAAAATTGTGAAAATCTTTTCTTCTCCCTGTATCACTTTTGGTAAGAGCAGGTGTGTCACATTGCTATTCTCTAATTCATAAAGAAGAGCCTTAACATTCAATGCTCTGTACAGAAGCTGTTACCTCTGACTCATAAAATTAGACACTTTTTTCTTTTAATGCCTCAGAATAAATCAAAAAATTATATCAAAAGCATTCAGTTTCTCTGAGCTTTTAAGAATAGAGTACCCCACATATACTGGCACTCCACACATATTCACTACATGCCACGTGCCTCCCTTCACCCACGGCAAAATCCACTACTGCTGTTCTCACACTCCAGTTATGTTGTGCACTGTGGGCTAAAGCCGCAGTAAACGAATTCACATTTCCCTCCATCACGCATTCAGTAGGACTGGAGGAAAGTTCCCGAACAGGAAAACCCTGGCTCCTCTCCTTGTTTCCCCCGAGTACAAGGATATAAATGGTGAATTTTAATACATTTTACTTTTGCCCGATCTTTGGCAAGCTCGCCGGTTCGGCGCCACCACGACCTACGGCCCGGCAGTGTGGCGCCTCGGCTTCAGCCGCGGCCCGAGCACCGGGAGGGATCCCGCCCGCCCTCCCGATCCCGGCGGGCAGGGGCGAGGCCGGCACAGGGACACTGGCCTGTCCCCGCAGAGCGGCCGCCTCGGTCCCTCCCGCTCCGTGACCGACAGACCCAGCGCCGCCGCCGCCTCACCTTCCCGCCACCGCGGCGGGTCCGCCGCTCCCGGGCCCGCCGCGGAACGCGCCCCGCGCCGCTCCTGTTCCGCCGCCAGCGGCGGCCACAGCCGCTGCTGTCCCGCCCGCTCCGGCGGCCGCGGCGCGATCCTCGGCGCGCTCCCCTCCCGCGATCCCTCCCTCCCTCCCTCCGCGGCTCTCCGGGCGCCACAGCAGCGGCCGCGGGCCGGGGCGCGGGGACAGCGCGCGGGAACGGCGCGAGGGGACAGCGCGAGGGGACAGCGCGCACCTCCTCGCGCTGAGAGGCGACAGCCCCGCCTTGGCCCCGCCCCGCGGGCCGCGCATGCGCGGTGCCCTTTGTGTCGGGCGGGCGGGCGGCGCGGGTCAGGCCGGGCCGGGCCCTGCGAGCGCCGCCGCCGCCGCCGGGGCGGGGAGGGGGCACCGCGGCTCCGCCATGGTGAAGAAGCGGAAAGGCCGTGTCCTCATCGACTCCGACACTGAGGACAGCGGCAGCGAGGAGAACCTGGACCAGGTGCGCGGGCAGGCCCGGCCCGAACGCGGGGCCTGGGCTCGCCGGCCCGCGCGGGGCTCGGCGCCGCCATCCCCCCCTCGCTCCCGCCCGGAGGTTCCGCACCGCTCTCGCTTTCCTCAGCCCGATGGAGCCCCGCGGCCGCCGAGGGAGAGCCCGCGCCCCTCCGGCGGGTCCCCGGCCCGCCCCTAGCAGGCGGCCCGCCCTGGCGGGGGCTCCTTGCCGCGGGCCCGGTGCTCGGCGCCGGCGGGACGGAGGGGCGGTGGATGCTCAGGGGTGGTCTGGCCCTGAGGAGGGGTTAGAGAGGCCCGGCTGCCGGCGGTCTGAACCCCTCGGATGGTGGGGGAAGAGGCCCAAAGAGCTGGGCAACTTTTCGGTGCTGCTTTGGCAGCGGGAGAGCAGCGTGTCAGGTCCCTGCTCCCCTCCGGGCAGGCGGGCTCCCAGAGTGTAAATGCGTGTTTAATGTCCCCACCTCAGTCCTGGTGGATGCGCTGGGGGAACCCTTTTGATGAGAAACCGCATTGACTGAGGAGACTATAGATGTAACGAGGAAGTATTTGTTTATAATTTGTCATCAGGGCATCTCTCTGAGTTGTAAGTGCGATACCTGAATCGTATCAGGGCTACAAAGGGGGGGCCCTTCCTCTTTGGAGGGAGCTGCTTTTAAAGACTCATTTATTGGTGTAGCAGCTACTGATGGTGCGATTCAAACGATAAATAAAGACATTTTAGGTGAAGTGGTTACGGCTTGTATGGCAGTGCTTGTTCCGGGGAGAAGTTTAGCTGATTAAATATGCTGAAGCCTACATTGTCTGATGTAATTTAATTGTTGGACCTTCAGGGTTTTTAATATAGAAGATGTTGCTATGTTGCAATAAAAAGCCTTCCCAAATACTCAAAAATAGTTTTGCAGCTTGGTGAATACTCTATTAGACAAATACACTGGAGCAGAGCATGCTCTGGTGTGGTTGATCTTGCATACCTCTGTAGCCTTTAGAGCTGCCAGCATCTCACTGCTAGCATATCAGTTTGGTATTCTTTAGAACTTGAAAACAGAAGGAGTTGGACTAGCTCTAGCATCAATCAGGCAATCGGAGTGATGGTGGTAGGAATAACCACATGGCTCTGCATCTGTTCCATCACTCACTGGAAGCATCCATACGCAGCTGTACCTGAGTAGTAGGTGCTTCCCCCTACACTCAGCTGTTTGTAGCAACTGTAATAGCAGGGATATGTGCAAAGATTAAGATTAGGTAGCAGCGAAGCAGTGTTTTTGTGGTGTGATTTAAGAGTGTGGGGATACTGAGTTAAATGTCAAATACTGAGTTAACCCCTGCAGGTTAAATGTTTGACTTCTCCTAGCTTCCTCTCATGATCTAGGCTTGTTGAATCAGAGGAGTAGGGCCTTTCTGATATAGTATCTTGGAAAACAAAAAACAAATGTAGAAAGAAAGAAGGGGAACTTCTTGGAATAAAAGTGGTACTCCAGGAGCTTCCCAAAGAGGAGCACTACTGAAACTCCTTCAGGAGCTTCCTGATGAACTGTTAATTGTACAAATGTGCTCTGTTGATGTTGCATGGCTTCTTATGAGAAAAGTTGGTAAAAGGCCATTATTAATGGAAGGTTTCTTTGTTGGTAAGTAGCCTAGGCCATCAGATTCTGCAGTGTTTATGTTCTTATTTGAAGTACTAAATTATAATCCATGAGTTGTGGAAATTATCTTCCGGTTGAGAAATTAATGCAAACCAATCTGGTATCGACTTCCCAAGACTGCAGAAGTTGGTGTGATTGCATTTCTACACATAGCTAAGGTTCATCAGCCCCAGAGCAATGTCTTTAAGAATAAATTATGTGTCATGGGTTACAAAGACAATAATGCAGTTTCAGAAATGTTTTTTTTTTTGTGCTACTGCTTCTGACACCTGAGGAGGTTATGAACAGCAGATGATGCGATTATTTGAGGCATTTAGTTCTTTGTGCTGGTGCTTGCTGCCTTTGAAAGTGCTTCCATTTGTGGGGAACAGCTCTACTTAGTTTTGCAAACTTTGAGCTTGATGCCTGCTCTGTGTCTATCCAAAGTTTTAAAGCGCGTTCAGTGATGTGGAGGGACAGTGAAAAGGAATTGAACAGGCTGGCTAAATATTATCGGACATGACATTGTGGTGATGCCTAAAGTATTTCTCCTTTACAGTGTATAATTGCAGACATCTCTTTTGTAGAGGAAGGAGCTTTTTGGGTTAATGCTACACAGTGTATTTAGGGTTGCTTTGAATTATTACTCAATCCAAATAAAACAAACCTGGACATGACTCTGAAAGTAATTTGTCTTACATTGTTTATACCAAAAAAGTAATGGTACTACTTTGTTCCCTAGTCAGTGGGAATAATCATGTTACTGGGATGTGCCCAGATGTTGCAGAGAAGGTGCATGTGCACTGACCTGGATTGGTAAAATGAATTACGACTCTTTGAAATAAATGTGTATGTTTTCACCGCAGGAGCTCTTATCATTGGCCAAACGGAAACGCAGTGACTCGGAAGAAAAGGAACCACCTGTGAGCAAACCTACAGCATCTTCAGACTCTGAGACATCAGACAGTGATGATGAGGTGAGTTTGTCACATTGTCAGTGAAATTACTATGGGTTATTTTTCCAATCGTACCTAAGCAGTGCAAGTGCATTTATCATACAGTATATTTATCCTGCTGACTTCGTGAAATGGGACTGGCTGTCAGTGGAATTGATGGAGACCCATTAAGGCAAGAGGATGGGTTTTTTTTCTTTTTTCCTTTTTTTTTGTTTTTATTAACATGCTTTGAATTCTAACTGTATACAAAATAGTCTGTCTGTAGTAAAGATGACTGCTGGTTTAATCCCATGTTCAGATGGTCTGAATGGTCTGATGAGATCCCTGCTTAAAACTAGTGTTTTTCCTGTGTCATGCTTGCAGTTGAAGTAGCAGTGAAGCTGCTAAAGCTGGTCTCTGAATTGAGGGAGAGATTCTCAGCTTTAGAAGGGTCAGGGCAGGTGGTACTATTTTACAGGTAGTAAAACTGTCTTATTTAGCTACCTTGATGCTCCAAGAACTGTGTGAACTCGCTGTCTGGCCATTTGGACGTGCAACAGGGTATGTTTTGACTGACATTTTTGAAGAAAGGGGTGGGAAAGAGTTTAACATTACGTTGTTCTAGATGTTGTCAATTTCTTGTATAGGGCTGCTTGTCTGCTGGATCTGGTTTGAATGTTTGTTCTTGGTACCATATTCTGGTTAAAAGCTGGTTAAAAGATGGTTAAAAGTCTCTGCTTTCATCTAGAAAGGAAAATGGAAATAGACTTATTAAAACAGAAACTGACAAACGTTATATGGATATTTGAATAAAAACATTTTCTTGAAGGCATACAAATGTCTCTTGCAAGCTTTTGGCAAAGCACAGTGAGGTCAGTTATTCCATCTATTCTTAAAAATTTAACAGGGAGGTGTTTGATGTGGGTTTTTTTGTTTGTTTGTTTTCTGAAAGTACAGGAAGGATTATCTATTGTGGCAACTTGAAGACCATTTGGATAGGCCAATGATAAACTATTAAGCATTTGGCAGTGTAGCAGAGTTCTTCCAATAAGCGTGAAGACTGTGAATTAATTTTCCTTCTGAGGCATTTTTGAAATAAATATGTTTGGAAGTCTATTTCAATTAATCCTTTTCTTAAAAAAAAGATATTCTTTATCTATGTTTAAGGCATAAAGAGAGAGAATGGGCTAGTATGTTAGATTTGTTATTGGGTAACAGTGTGTCGCTGTTTGTGTTCAGCTCTGCTGGCACACAGTGTATTTATTCTAAGCTGTGTGGAGATCTGCCTGCTTGGGAAGGTAGACTTGGGTGTGAAAAGCATGTGGATGATAAAGCTTTCCGTTCTGTGTTTACCTTTGAAAACTGATAGAATTTTAGCTTGTGTAATAAGATCTACCTTTCCACTGTATGTAGACTATGATAATGTATCTCTTCAGGAATTTGCACATACATTGCACATGCAGTAGTGTCACTGTTGCACCCAGTGCATTTGATACTCTTTCTAATCTCTGTATCATTTCTAATTGATACTCTGTTCTTTCTGACCTCCATGCAGCAAGAGGAAAAGATTTAGAGAAGAGGTAATTAGGACACTTGCTTCTATTCCTGTGCCTGAAATATGCATTCTGAACTACTGCTTGTCACAGCAGGGTGAGGGGCTGGGTTATAACACTTCTGCTTCTGCCAGTCATTCAGTTGTGTGCATCCCTAGGCTTACCTACACTAGTACTGCTAAACAACTTTGGTTTTAATAAGTGTTACTGATGTTGGTTTGAAGTTTGTTCAACCTTGAGGATTGGTAGAGAGGGTCTAAAAGTTGGAATTGTATTACTGGAATTCCTGCAAGATAAGGACCTTGAGGCAAAAGCATGGAAATTGTTGCCTTGGGCAAATGTGCTAAAGCATACCCATGTGCTTCTACATAGGTTTTGCAGTGTGCATGTCCTTTGTGGTTCCTAGAAAGTGCTACATGTTCCAACAGTGTATTGCATGTAGAGGAAAGGAGCCTAAATCTCAACTTCAGAGGATAATAATGCAGCATGCTGCATTTTTTAAAGGGGGGAAAGTTTGTGGGGCATAGAGGAGAGAAAAGCATTTTGGAATTACTGAATAACAGCATGTACAGATCATGCCGCATCTATACAATAGTGCTCAAGGGATTTCACTAGATCTGTAATGTTATGTTTATGTGTCTCAGTGAGAATGCACTTCTCACCCAGATGCTGGTTTCTGTAACATTTAAAGGACCTAAGGACCTCTGAATTAAATTTCCTAGCCAAGGGACTGAAGGTGAGTTGCAGGCAATAAAATAGGAAGGATGCTCTAAACTGTCTTCTGTTGGTTCTGTGGAAACTGCATGACTGAATTGACAATGAACTGATAAATAGCAATGACAGCAGGGCTTTGCAATAAGAAGTGCTACCTTTGCAGAGAGATATTCTAAGCTGGGCACAGATATAGAAGCAGATAGTTCCTTTATCTGTGGATCAGTGTGTGGCTATGTCTACTCAAGAGCTCATCACCTCAAACTGGTAGCTTTCTGCATGTAACCAGTTTGGTGTTAGGCAAGTTACTGCTGGGGCTACTGTGCTAGAGGTATGTGTGTCCACAGTATATTGTTGTTGCTAATTAAAGGCATCGTGTGGATGATGTCCCTCAGTTGCAGTAGGTTAATTCTGGGCCCTCGACCATTCTTCTATCTTGGCATTGTTGCTTGCAGTAAGGTAATTCTTTCTGTTGTGTGGTGATGCCTGGATGACTTTTGCGACAACTGACATTAGTGTTGATTAGACAGAAAGCCACAATGCTGTAGGAGCTCCTCTTTGTTTCTTTTGAAAGGTTTGTTGTTACCAGTGGTGGTGTAAGACCTTCACCTTTCTACACTCATTGTAATGTCATGAAGGGTTTGGTTTTCTTTTAATACCTCTTGGGTGATGGCAGAAGATACCTCCAGGACCAGAAAAGTTATCTCATGAATACTTGTTACTAATCTGGAGTTTAGTGAGGAATATCTGTTTATGCCTCTTTTACAAATGTGCAGATTGTAGTTGAAGATCTTGTCAAGAACTATGGGACAGAGGAGGAGGTGAGCAGTAGTGGTGCAGCTGGTGAGGAAATCAGTCTCAAGTAACAGTTGTCCTAGAGGGAATTATGCCCCTATTTTGAGGAAAGGACTTGAAAGTTTGGATTTACTTACTGCATTTCAAGTTCTAGCATTCCAGCAAAGCACAGATTAGCAGAAAATTGCATGTGTTCTTTCTGTTTTGGGGGGTCTTTTGTGGGTTTGTAGAAATTACAGTGATTAACTTTGTCTTTTCCTGTGTGCTTTTGTTTCATAATATTGCTTAGTTAAACCTTCAAGAATGAGTTCTCCAGTTCTGTGAGGCCTTTGCCATACTTCTTTTCAAGCTTAGAAAATTTGAAACAGGCTGTGCTTTAATCTTCTTATACACAGCTTATAGGCTGTGTGCTTTGTAAGTTTGTCTCTTCTTGGGGTCAGTTTCCTTGAGCTGTTAATGGGTGCAGTGGTAAATCTTTTTTTCAAGGGAGAGAGATGCTATTACTTCCCCTACCCCAAATAAAGTGCAAGTGCAAATCTGAATAGCACAGACTAATTGTGTGAAGGCTAGCATGTCCAAAGAAGTAATTTGAACAAGCTGTAGACAAAAATGGGTGTAAAATTTAGTCTTCAAGCTCCTTTAAATTGCAAACTAGCATGGGGCTAACTTCTTGGGACTTGATTTATGTGGAGAGCCAGTAGAACCTCTGAAGAACAGCAGGTTGCTCTAGAAATAGACTCATGGAGGGATTGGAATTGAGTATGTGATTTTTATTTACCTTTTTGTTTTTTTTGCTGAACAAACTTTTCCTTTGCACTTATGGAGCAATTTTTGCTGAGAGTAATCCAGTCATAAGGCACTGTCTAATAACTAGAGAAATTGTTAAGTCTTTGTTAGTCCAGATGATGTTGACTGGATGGTGATGCTAAAGCTGTGCAAGGCACTTGTTGACCGAGTGTTTTATGGCTGTTGCCATCTCAAGCTGTTGGTCCAGGCTTCCTAAATAAAACATTGCAGGTTTTCACATCCAGTAGCATCCCAGTGTGTTTTGTTGATGGAGTGTGCTTCTTTATTGGCATTAGGTATCTACCATCTTGATGTTGCCACTTAGTTCTTGCCACTTTTCAGTATGTGGACACCCTCAAAATACTTCTAGAGCAAATGTTAACTTGAAGCTTAAACTGAATTCGAACCTACTAGTTCATCATTGTCTACAGTTACCTTTCAGTGGGCTCCTTAGAGCACTACTTGGACAACAAGGATAGATCAGGGGTCTGGTGATATTTTGGCCCATAAAGCCGCCTTTCAGACAGTTCCTAGCAAAGCCTCTTTTGTGGCTTCAGAAGGTGTCTTCTTTATTTGCTTATTTCCTTTCCATTTTGGTGATGACACCTAGAGTCTCCTTTCTGTGTCTAAAATGGTCTAAAAAGTTTTCTAATCGTTGGGCTGTTGCTATCATGAAAATGTCTGAGGTGTTCTCACGACAGGTGTCAGTCCTGAAAGGCAAGAAAAATAACAAGGGCTTTTTATTTTCTCTTTAGTTTTAAAAGTAGAGGTAGAGAGCCTTTTCTTCCTTATAGCTCTTGGAGTGCTGTCTGTAGAGTTTTCCCAGCTTTGAGGAACCCTGAAGACAGTGTCTTCATATCGGTGCTTTCTGCTCTTGTCTTCAGACAGGCTGAAACTGTAGTTTGATGACTTGCCTGGAGGGCTGCCTTTTGTTGTTCCTGTATGAATGGATGAAAGTTTGTAAGCTGGGCTAATATTATGTACCTTGATGCACTTAAGCTGTCACGTTGTCATGGTGTGTAAGTTTATCTGGCCTAGGAAAGGAACACATTGGTTCCTTGACCTGTTTTGTTGTGGCTTGTAGTTTGTCTTTTGCTTATAAAAGCCATATTCAGGAGGGAAAGATATGGCAGGGACAGGCTGGCAACCTTGCTTGTGCATCTCTGTCTGGTTTGATAGGGGGGAAGAGCTGGGAGAACACCTATTTGCAGCTTAAAATCTCAGTGGCTAATGTGTTCAGGTTCTGTGTGAATAGAAGAAAACGGCAAGTGTCTGAGCAGCGGGAATAAAACAGTTCTGCACTCTGAGCTCACTGCAGGTGTGTGGTTTTTTGGGTTTACTTTTTTTTTTCTCCATGATCTCATTTCATCTCCTAAGTGGAAATATAGCTGAGCTATAAACTATTTTCTTCAATCACTCTGTGTAGTTGCTTTTGTAGAAGCTGACATATAGATCTAGATAATTTCTAATGTGGTGGGTTGTTGTTTGTTTGTTTGTTTTTTTCCAAGTCCATTCTAGGTACTGTGGCTTGTCTTGGATTTCTTAGAATGATAGAATATTAAGATTGACAAGGACCTTTAAGAATATCATGTTCTACTGTATCTTGGGGGAAATATGCACGTTATTAGCACTATGAACCTTGGCAGCAAGAGGACAATTTGAAATGCTCTTCTGGCTACTTGTTTGGAATGAACCATAAAGCTCTGCTGTTCAGTAGTACTAAACAATATCCAGAAAGTCATGCTGCAGTACACTTCTTCATGGATTTATTAACTTGCTGTGTCTGGAACCATGGCGGGTTCCAGATGGTGGCTGAGGAGGCTGCTGTGAATAGAGGGGCTGTTTAGAGGAGGCATTATAGTCATGGGAAGCATGTGAGAAGCGTTGACTGGTGCTGCCTGACTGGAACATGGACGAGCAAACGTGGAGAAGCTTCGGTAGAGAACAGATTTTTGGAAGTGGTGGTTGTCTGTTGTTTGGAGTTAAGTGAGATAGTGCAAAGAAATGTTTTTGACTATAACTGTGTGTGCATTTTTACTTGATGTTGCATGCGAACATATTGTTGCCTTTTTGATTTCTGCCTGTGTGCTGAAGCATGAGGAAGAGGCTCAAGACTTTGATTTGGGCTGCAGGTTGCCATGCAGCCCATGGTTTTCCAGTATTGTCTCTTCCTCCCAGACCTGCTAATCTGTTATGTCTTCCTCTGCTGCAAGAAGAAACTTCATGCTGGCTCCTCTCTCTGAAAAATGCAGAGTGGTCATTCAGTGTCCAGATGACTGCTAGTGCTTCCTGAGTCTGCAGAGCAATTTTTGAGCCTAAAAGAGTCTTGCACTGACTGTGTCCTGGTTTTGATGATTTATTTGTCCTTAAGATTTGCTCTAACCCTTGTCTTGTCCGAGAGTGGTTCTGGGAATGACCAGGCATTCATGAGAGATTGGGAGAACTGAATAAGCCCTGAAGCACCTGAGTTGGATGAGGAAGAATTTTTTAAGTGACACTACTTAAACTGGGAGGTGGACATAGAGGTCACTTCCATAAGGAAAAGTGAGATGAAGTGTAATCTCCAGGATGAAATAGAAACCAAAGCACACTTACAAGATTAGGACAGATTCTTTATTACTTTTGTTGTTGTTGTTTTGGTTTGGGTTTTGTTTTGGTTTTGGTGGGTTTTGTTTGTTTTGTTCAAGAGGTTGTCACACAGGTTTCTTTTGAGTCCTATCTTCCTGGTCTCAAGTTCTCTCCCTGATTGTACTTGTGAGTTAAAGGCTGAAAACAGTGATTTGTAACCCATGTATGTACAGATATTAAACATTTTATTAACTGAAGTCCTGCTGTTTTTTATTGGATCTTCTTTCATCTCAGCATGACTTCTCAAGGTCTTGATATAACTGTGTTTGTATACTATGACTTTCTGTCTGCTGCTTCCTTGCTGTGCAGCATGCTGACATGAGGTATAATTCAGTGTTAGAACACTGAAAAGAAGTGGCAGAGCTCTGGAAAGGAGGCACCTCTGCATCACTGATAAATGCTTAGTTTCACTTTCTCGCTGTTGTGTTTTCACTGCTATGATTGAAGTAGGTGAGCTCTTGAGCAAATAGCAAAAATGCACGTTTCTGTACACCTGGGAGGTGATTCCTTAATGCTGAGGTTTGAGCAGATTCAAGCAAGAGTGCAAGCTTGTTCTTAATTGATTGTCATGGGCATAGTTAACCAGAAATATTGTTAGACAGCAATATTGTTAACACTGAACAAATAAAACTTTAATGCGGAAGCCAGTAAAGACTTTGCTACTAGCTCAGGGTGGTATAAAATCAGATGCTTTCTCTGCAGTTTCTCAACAATCCTATGGACCGTAACAGACTGGAGTACCTGCCTAAGGTATGAATTGCAAGGCTTGCAATTGTATTTTTACCTCAGGGAAATAAAAAAAAAATATTTCTGCATGGCCTTTGACAGATACTTTTGGATATACTGATGATGCTTAAAGAAAATGATGAAGCAGTTGGTAATATTGAAGGTACAAGGCTCAGTGTGAGAGCAGTCAAAACCTGGGAAATTCTAAAGTATTAGCAGATCAGGTAGTAGCTTATAACTACTTGGTTGAGTTTTATCCAGAGTAATTGAACACCAGGATTCTCTGAAGGTGGTGCCTGATCAGGCAGAACGATTAATGAAATTTGATGGAATGATTTGTTCTTGCAGAAATGGACTTGATTCATCTCCCAGGACAGGGTGGATGAGTGAGAAGCCTAAAGCTTGTTGTGTACCTGAAGTCAAACCTAAAGTGGCTTTTTTTCCACTTAAGAGTAGTTTGCAGTGCAAGATCTCAATTATGCAAAAACGTATTTGCTCACTTGAATTAGGAATATGTTTTAATAGACTACATGCTTGAACTGATGGTGACATGCATGAAAGATGAGAATAATATACAGGTATGAAGAAGATTATGGTCTAAATATATATATATTTAGAAAAAACCCTGTTATATCCCTGAGAGTCTCATTCCTGGAGAGTTTCTAGGAAAGGCGTTGAAATGCAAAATATTGTAAAGCCTTAAAGTAATACATGGGCAATCCTTATTGGTTTTATTCCCTTCTGGCTTTACCAAGGTAGTTGGTACAATGCAAAAATTCTATTAAGAAATCACACTGTAAGGTAAATTTGAGTTTTTCTGGGACTTTGTGATTTAAAGTGGCTATCTTTGTATGTGTGGTAATGTAAGTCCTGTACTTGGAATCTGCAGTCTCAGTTAAGTGACGATATGATATTAAGAAAAAAGTTAAAATTAGGACTTGACTTCCCCCTCCTCCCACTACTACCTTGATTCTGATTCGATTCTACCTTGTGTATATAGATAGTGCCATCACTTGCATCTGTGAGTGCACTATTAGCTTCTTACATAGAAATACAGACAGTATGTAATTTTGATAAAACTGAGAATTTAGAAAGGCTGTTGTGTAATTGGTGTGCTTCATGAAATGTAAAATCTGCTTTTGGTTAAACTAGTTCTGGAAACACATCTGTTGCTTCTGTTTAATAGTAAACTGAAGCTAATCTTTACAAATGCAGTTGGACATGTTTAAAATTTATTTCCTAGGAAAATGTTTTCAGTTACTCTTCTCTTGGTGTATATTGCAGACTTTAAATTCTTCATTATTTTTTAAAAAGGAGTGTCCTACTCACTGTTGACTTGCATTGATAACTGATTTTTTTTTTTTTTTAAAGAAAAATCCCAAATCAACCATACAACACCCCACCCCCAAAAAACCTTGTAAAAGACTTTCATTTGATAAGTTTCCTATTGGCTTCTTTTTTTCCCCCTCTTCCCTCTTGTATGATATTTTTTGCTGCCAGGTATTGGACTGTTTCTCAGCTGTTTTTACTCCAGTGTTTTGGAGAAGGAAGAAGAGAGTGATGTTCATGCCTCATGATCCCTTTCTTGGTTCTTTCCTTGCAGTGGACTGTTGGAGGTTCTAAAAACAAAAAAAAGGGAAAAGCGGGTAAGGCAGAGAAGAAAGGAGCCATGAGGAAGCAGATGAACAAAGCTGCCTCTTCAGGCAGCTCAGATAAAGACAGCTCGGCTGAGAGCTCGGCACCTGAAGAGGGTAAGATAACACGTGTGCATCTACTTACTGTGTGGTCGATTCGAAGGGAAGTTACCGTTTGTGCACACTGAAGAGTAGTGTTAAATGGTGATGTTAAAGACTAGCTTCAAAGGCTTTTCACTGTTACTGGTAGTCAAGATAACTTCAACTTGCCATGGCTTGAAGTGCATGTAATTCAGTATAGCATTGCTGTGAGCACTTCATTACAACTGCAACACTGAGTGCTGTTTCAACTGAAGAATGTATGACATATTTCATTACTTGACTTTCTCTTGGAAAATTGTTTGCTTCTTTCTAGCATATCCCATCTTTAGTGTGGGTAGAATTTTTTATT
This sequence comes from Lophotriccus pileatus, assembly GCA_035583135.1. Taxonomy (NCBI): domain Eukaryota; kingdom Metazoa; phylum Chordata; class Aves; order Passeriformes; family Tyrannidae; genus Lophotriccus; species Lophotriccus pileatus. The sequence goes on from JAWWES010000168.1 coordinate 25,069,262, forward strand.
CCCACTGACATATTTTCCCTTCCCAAACATCTTGTGAGAGCAAGGGCAGATGTGTATAATATTTGTGATGCAAATAGGAGCTTATCTTGCATGCATTTGCTCTGAATTGGAATTCTTACATGTTTATACTGCTATGGAAGAAGGCAAATTATTCTATAACTTTGTCAAATTTTTTTTATATGAGAATTGAATCCATTTCAATGCTGGGCAGAATTCCTGTCTTTTCTCTTTTCATCATGCCCATGAAGGTTTGCAGTTGCTTAGTTGCAATTTCAGCTCATACTAAAAAAGAAAGTTAAGGAAGAGTATAAAGGAACCTACAGTTTTAAGTATATCAAGGACAGCACAGACAGACAAAAGCATGAAGTGACTGAACCTGTGTATATCAATGCTTACAAATCAAGGTTTTTCATAGTGTGAGCCTGCAAAGCTGGTTTCCAGAAATACTAGTACCAGAATGAAAGTGAAAGAACGAATCCTGATGTCTGCTTTTGCAATTTAGTGTAATTTAGTTGATTAGGTGAGATAATGAAAGTGCTTGGACTTGGATCAAGTTTAAAGGTGGTGTTACCCAATACTGCTGTGGAGTCAGCTAATCCTTAAGCCCATGTGTAACTGGGAGGACTTGTTACGAGTAAGGGAGCTAGCCTTGCCAGCCTTGAGGGTATTATGTTTCAACTTTATCTCCTGATGTAGTAATTTGTAGTGTTGCAGTCCTCAAATGATGAATTTGGGTCCATCATGTTGCTCTATTGATGGTGGTTAATAGTGGTGTTTGAGGTGCATGCACACAAAGTTATGGCTGTATAAGCAACTTCTCTGGAGCATAAGCATGTAGACATATGCTTTAAGACCCTAACACATTAACCTAAAGGCCTCCTAAAATTTTCTTGTTCTACCAAGAATTTTTACTTATAATCCAATTTGTCTTCAAATGTAGTACCACTCATTTTATCATTTTTTAGCATGCATATTTTATGGTAATTTCCACCTGGGTTTAATTTTCATTGTATGTATGCTTTTAGTATAGTGGAAGATGAGTGTAAAATTCAGTCTTGCTATTCTTTGCTAATATGCTATAATGAAGTGGTTGGGCTTTGCTCCAGCTGAATCTCACTACCTTATATTTTTGAATTAGGAGAAGTCTCTGACTCAGAAAGCAACAGCTCCTCATCTAGCTCAGATTCAGATTCTTCATCTGAAGATGAGGAGTTCCATGATGGCTATGGAGAAGATCTGATGGGAGATGAAGAAGACCGGGCTCGACTGGAACAAATGACAGAAAAGGAGAGAGAGCAGGAACTGTTTAACCGGATAGAGAAGAGAGAAGTGCTAAAGAGAAGGTGAATTTGATATTTGTTGATTTTTGGTAACGAATTCTTACAGACTATATGGAGAGTATGCTGACTGTGCTCTCATATTTAAGGTCCAAGAGTTCAACTCTATAAAGTGAATTAATTCACTGTATGTTTTTTTTCATAAGCTGTCCTTGTAGCTGGTTGAGAATCACACAGCGAGAATTCTGCATGTTCTTATAAAAGTTTTTAAAATTCCTCAGCTATTGAATACACATGATTCTGTCAGCTACACTTGTGGCTATGTTACTGCTTCACAGATTAGGTGCCAGACAGCCAAACAGCCTGATTTCTGTCTTCTTTTGTATTGATACTTCGGAAAAAGACAAACAAAGTGTAAGGTGTACATGAGTTTCTGGAATTTTTCAGAAAACAATGGTGAAGAATAGAGCAGTGTTAGGGTTGCCTGTATATGGGTGTGAAACTGGTTTGGCTCTTAATAGAAGAGAGAGTGAAATAATGAGGACTAGTGTTGGATATGTCATTTTCATGGGATTTTTCTGGATTTCTTACCTTGTGTCTTGTGGTTTGGTTTTGTCTGTTACTGTTATACTACCCAGTCAGGCAGCTTCTTTGTAGTAAAGGTATTTTTCTTCCCATTTGTCAGGTTGAAAAGATTTGGCACGTATGGGACAAGTTTTCTCCATTTTCTTTCCTCTTTAGTGCCTTCTCTTTTCTTAGTTGCTGAGAAATTTCCCTAGAGGACTGACATCTGTTAAGTAAATCATGTTGATACAAGTGACTGCCAGACTGTCCATTTGGTAGAGCACTGCCTGCCTGACTGTAGTTTTAATACTACGTTCAGGATCTTATGTGGTCTTCTGCTCTCCTCAAAGGGATCAGAATGATTGAAAGTTTGAATTTAGATCGCGTAGAAGGACATAATATTTTTAAATTTTATTCAGTATTCCACATCAACTGTGTCTGTCTTTTAGAATGAATGCTGTGGAATAGTTGATACAAACAAGCTAAGGGATCTAAGCTTGAGTTACTGATTTAATCTTAAATTAATTTGTGCTGTTGTATGTAAAGGTTTGGCAGGTAGAACTAAGGGAGTGGCAGGGTAGTCATTTAACTTCATGGTCAGTTCAATCTTTCAAAAGCTTTTTGTATACACATTATACTGTGATTTCTTTGGAATTATAGCAGGCATTGCATGGGATACAATGCCTGTGCCTTGTGTGTTATGCTTCATGTTAAAAGCATAAAGGGCAATGAGCTTTCTGGCACTTCAGTTTGTCGTTTGCAAAATCCAGAAGAAGAGTGAACTGTGTAATGTACATGTGGATAACACATTTTGAATTTCAGTTATTGAAAGTTAAGTAATTTTTTTGTGTTTGTGCATATGCACACTTCACTAAAGCAATGACGAGTCCACAGTACAGTGGAATCTGTCATGGGACTGTTCCATCAAAATCACTACTCTTGTGAATATAGTGGCTGAAAAGAAAATATCAGGGTGATATATTTCATGGAAGTAGAAATTTAGGCATGGAAGTGCTTAAAATCTTCTGCAGAAACTGCCAGTCTGATGAAATCTTCTGATGCTGAAGGAGGACTCGCTGGGACTTCTTTGCAGTCAGTCTTTTACAGACCAGTGCCAGTAGATACATGAAGTTCAAGCATGAAAAAGTTAGCATGATAGTGGCTTTAAACAGAAGAGGTTTTATCTGTTCAGGTTCAAATGATGTGAAATAGCCAGTTGATTTTAGAGTTGGAGGCAGCATTCAATGATCACTACACTAGCAGAGAGGAAGATGGACTAAGGACAGATTTCTGTGGAATAGTCATTACTATGTGGTCTCATCTGCCCTTTAGGTTAGTTCTCTGTAAGTCTGCACTTTTCTGTGCTTGACTTGTTTTCACCTTATTTTCTTGGGTAAGGAGAGGGAAGGTATGGGAATAAGGGACAGGATAGCATTGAAGAAGCAAGCAGTTGAAGTTTTTCTTGCAGCCTACTAACAATTGTGACAGCGTCTGAGCAGTCCCTTTCTCTCTCAGGGAGAGCATTGTTTCATACGTTCTTTTTGTTTCAATATCTGCTACTAGATTTGAAATCAAGAAAAAACTAAAAACAGCAAAGAAGAAAGAAAAGAAAGAGAAAAAGAAAAAACAAGAGGAAGAGCAGGAGAAGAAAAAACTCACACAGATCCAGGAATCCCAGGTAGGAAATGAAGCTATTCTTACTGACAAATACTTCTCCCATGGCAATAGGGGGTAGGATGCTGCCTCTCTCTGGCCCTGATGTTTTCTCTTACTGTCAAAAATTGTACTATGCAGGTCAGAACTTATATCAAAGTTTAAATGCTCAAACTATCTTTAGTATTTAGTATTTACTATATTTAGTATTTACTATATTTAGTATTTCTAGTTCATTTAAAGAAATGGCCTGCTGAGGGGTGCACTGATAACTTCTTCTAATGAAAAATGCAGAGTTGCAGCTATATCTAGTGTCGCTGTGATAGTCCTCCCACATGAGGACAGTAAAGCAACCTTTTACAGTTACTTAGCCAAACTTCTATCATTCAAATGAAACATTACATAAACTCCCTCTCTTGCAAATGAAAATTTGAGAGAGCAGACCAGAAACTGCTCAACTGTTGTCTTCATTATTTTGCATGCGCGTAGAGTGTTAAAAATGCTTAGTTTCTACTAGTAGGGATCTTAAGGAAAAGCTTGAATGCCAGGAGGAGCAGAAGTAGTTCTATAGTTTTTCCACCACCAGTAGAAAGAGGATAACAGCAGTTTTTGGGGCAAGGCCTCTGTAACTGAACTGTAGTTTCAAATGGCTAAAGTGGCTGTAGTTGCAAATGGTGAAGATCCTGTCATTAATAGAAAGTCGGGGCAGACAGGCTCCCGGAGTGGGATGGAATTCATCTTACCTAACTTGAGCCGTTGAAGAAATAGTTGCTTGTTTGCACTTGTTGTCACGGCTAACTTTGTGCAGCAGAGGAGGGCATCTTAAGAGCTGACATCTTATTTTCTAGTGAAACAGATGTTTAACATCTAAATCAAATTAGGTGAGATGAATATCCCTGTAGCACATAGTGAGTGGAGTGAGTCTCATCTCCCTACTCCCCCAGCTTCATATACATACACGTGTGTACACTTAAATAGTCCATCTATATAGGCCATCCTGTAATCTTAAGTAGTCCATCTATAATAGTGTAGATGCATATACATATATGCATGCGTAAAAGGATGTTATTTAGAGTTCTTTTACAGTGCCTTGAAGAAATTACTTCACCCTAGCTCAGATGACTGTCTTTTATGTTCATTTAGGGGCTACTTTCTGTGCTTACCTAGTATTCCAGATACATCTGGATAGAAATGGAAAATACTAGAAGACTTAAAAGATTTAAGATTTGGATTCATATTGCAGACTTTGCAAACAGCTGTATTTCTGCTCTAAGTATTTTTTAACATAAGTTTTTTTTCCTTGCTGCTGAATGAGTACAAGTGCTTTGATTTGGCCTTGCAGAAGGAGAAGTAAATGAGAAGAATATTCATCCAGTTTTTTCTCATTACATGTTATTTGCAGAATTATTTCCATTTTATTTCTCTAGTCCTTTTTTAACTTTAGGAGGAGTCTTCAGACTGAAACTTGCTGGCAGAAGTGTTGAAGTATAAATTTGTTCATTATTTTTGATATGAAGCAGAATAAAGAAATACGTTTCAGACTGATTTCCCTACCTCCAGCCTCTGTAAAAAAATGAACTGAAAAAAAAAACATTTTAAAAGAGGAGTTGTTAGTAATTTCTATTTGAAAATTTTTCAAAGTGTGCAAATAATCTTTGCTTTAATGCTTTTCAGTTTATGGGTTTACGGTATTCAGGCACTTGCTGTGCATGTTTTTAGGTCACGTCACATAACAAAGAGCGGCGATCAAAGCGGGATGAGAAACTAGACAAGAAATCTCAGGCAATGGAGGAGCTAAAAGCAGAAAGAGAGAAAAGGAAGAACAGAACAGGTATGAAAGCATGTTACTATTGCTACGGTTTTCCGAAAGTGCTACTTAAAATTTAAAATCAGTGCAACAGTCCCACATGAGTGAATGGTGTGAATGAATTTTGAGTCTGTTTTCCTTGGTCTTTTGCCCAACATGACCATGTAGGGTGTTGTTTGGCACCACTGATGCTGTATTCCTCACCCTGGTCCCTCCCTGGAATGGTCTAAAAACAAAGTGAACTTTCATCACAGTCCACTGAATGGCTCTTAGTAATGTTTAATTAACATATTTGAATTGATCACTTAGATTCAGTTATTTAATCTCTGAAATATCCAAACTGTATTTATTGTACTTGTGCTACCTTGTTGAAATTTGCTTGTTTCTTCACTGGCACATCATCTTGTCCGTCTTGCCACTGACTTTTGATGCAACCTTTTTTGTTACTCTGCTGGATTTTATTGTAATCTTCTCCAAATATTTTTTCTTTTTTGCTTACAAAATAACAATGAGTTGCCTGATCATAGTATTTTTATCTTGTATATCCAGTTGTTACACCCATTTTGAATTACTATGTGCAGTCAAGTTGGGAGACTGAAGATAAGTATAACTGAGATTTAAGATGCTTTTAAATATTCTGTATATATTCAAAGACAGAAATCAATGCTTAGCTTGATTACCAGTGGATTTGAATCTGTGCCACTTGTATCCAGCACAAAATTAATAGCTATCTGCATCTTGGATGTTTTTAACCACCTTTCATCTCTTAAAGGAAGCTTTCATGACAGATTTACAGCTTGCTTTTCTTTTCTCTGTCCTTCCTCCAGCTGAATTGCTTGCAAAAAAACAGCCATTAAAAACTAGTGAAGTATACTCTGATGATGAAGAAGAGGAGGAGGATGATAAGTCTAGTGAGAAAAGTGATCGTTCATCCAGATCATCATCTTCTGATGAAGAGGAAGAGTAAGCAGTAAACTAGTCCTGGCCTATGATTACTTGTGTGTTCCAAAACAGAGACCCACGTTAGGTAGACACATGCTGTGTTAGAGGACTGTTTGGGGCAGTTCGGTGTCTCTAGTGTTTTTGCCTCTAGGCACAATTGCATTGGGCAGATTTGAGTCCTTGTCACTATATCATGTTTCATGGGACTCATTTACCTTGGATGAGTTTGCAGCTTCAGTTCCCTTCTGTTACCTTTAGCCCAGATTGCCCGGCTGTTTACAGATTTGTTTAGTTGTACGGTTTAGCAGCCGCAGAACCCTGGCGTGTATCAGGGCAGAGATGTGTGCTGGCTATCTTAAACCATTAGTCTGTAAACTGCCTTGGTGTGTATCTTTCTGCTTTGCGGTAGCAGGGGCAGTAGGTAACAAGTCTGGGACTTCACATTAAGCCTTTATCATGAATGCTAAATTCACACCCCTACAGTCAACTAGCGATGATGAATCATTGCTTTTTACTAGTAATTTAAATAGCAATCACACTGCACCTTACTCTTAGCCCCTTTTTTGGGGATTATGTCTCTACTTTTTTCTTTACTCGCTCTCACCTTTCCCAAATCAGGAAAGAAGAAATCCCTCCTAAGTCCCAGCCGGTGTCCTTGCCTGAAGAACTGAACCGAGTACGGTTATCACGACACAAGCTGGAACGCTGGTGTCATATGCCCTTCTTTGCCAAGACAGTCACTGGCTGCTTTGTGCGTATTGGCATTGGCAATCACAACAGTAAACCTGTTTATCGGGTGAGTTTAGCTCTGAGGCATTTAGTTCTTTTTTTAGTGCTGTAATACAATATTTGCAGCTTATCAGTTCTCAAGTACCTGTGATTGTTTGATTGATACAAAAGATTGCTTATTACGAGAAAATGCAGTTGCTGCCAAAGAAATGGAGGAGACTAGTGTAAGAATAAATAGATTGATGGGACCAGCTAGGGGAAGAGATTGATGTGGTGAGAGAGAGAGGGAGCACTAAAAAAGCCTGTTCTCCCGGCTTTGGTTCATGTTGTCTTGTCTCATCATTTGTATTGCATACTAGAGTTCTGGACTCTGCTCAAACCAAGCCAGGATGAGTAACATTCACTCCTCATTTCTGGGACCATTCCCTAGTTATTGTGTGGTCTTGATTTGTTTTTTTACAAAGTGTTGCCATTACATCAGTTTGCCTTTAGGACAGAAGGTGATTGAGAACACAGTTTTGTTTTTCTGTTTCATTGCTATAAGCATAGGATGCAATAATATTCTCTAAAATGGCATTAAAAAGGCCCTCAGAAGGGCTGTGTTTAGTCTGTAAGCAGCATTGGTGTATTCCATTTGGGACATACATTAACCTAAACCAACCTTAGCTGACAAGGAAATAGGAAAAGCAGGAGAGTGTACACTATTTGGTCAGGAGGGCAGGGCTGAGAAGAAAAAAAACTGCATCAGACATTCAGATGGTGTAATTTTTTAACTGAAAGATGATGTACGAAGCAACTAATTCAGTACCTGATAACATGCACTGAAGAGTCTTGCTTTCTTTGATCTGGTTAAAATTATTAGTTAGATTAAGGTTTTTATCTCTAATAGAAAGGCTTGAATATGCCAGATGTGTTCCAGGAACACAAAAAACCCACAACCCTCTTGCATCCTTCCTCTTGTGTGTTTTACTCTGATATAGGTTGCTGAAATAACTGGTGTTGTAGAAACTGCAAAGGTTTACCAGCTTGGTGGCACACGGACAAACAAAGGACTACAGTTGCGGTAAGATACTAAAGTAATCCTCTTTAGTTCATGAATCAGTGTCCTTTTGGTAGCAAATAATGTTCTGTGTGTGGTTTGGAGGTGAGAACTAAGAAGCAGACTTGGCCCTGTCATGCTACTTACTGCTGGAATGTTGGGTTTGGGTTTATTTGTGGCTTTTTTTCTCCTTGTGCATAATGGAAATTATATTTAAAAAAAAAAGTCTCATGCAGGGAGTTATGAGTGTATTGACATCTGGTTTTTGGTTTGGGGATTCTTTAATCAGTTTACATGTATAGATCCAAGATCACCACTTTCCACTATCAGAAAGGGATGTTTTCACACTTTCTTGTTGCAGGCATGGCAGTGATTCACGTGTGTTTCGTTTGGAGTTTGTCTCAAATCAGGAATTTACTGAAAGTGAATTTATGAAGTGGAAGGAAGCAGTAAGTTTGCCAGACTTTAGTTTCTTTTTAGCAGCCTTCTACCAAACATACTTTAAGTAGAAAGTAACTTGGTCTCTTGTGTTTAGATGTTCTCTGCTGGGATGCAGCTACCCACACTAGATGAGATAAACAAGAAGGAAGTGTCCATCAAAGAAGCCCTCAACTACAAGTTTAATGATCAGGACATTGAAGAGGTAAACAGTGCATTGTAGTGAGGCTGCGTCAGTGCTTAAAAGTGACAAGAGCTCATGGAGTAGAGCACTAGCTGGTACAAAGCAAAAGGATCATGGTATTTACTTTCTAATAAGGAAATAAAAGGCTAAAATTGAAGTTTCATAACTGGATAGAGTAGCTCAGTGATCCCACTGTTGTTTGGTGCTCACTCCTGGTTTTTCTCATCCTTTGTGCCCTTTTACCTCCTCTTGAACTTCTGTTGTGAAGCTCTAAACTTCTAACCCGAGTGTGGCAAGTTAGTTCTCAAGTTCTGAAAAGCTAATAGCATCATGATATTTGCATTTATCACAGCTTCTGCAGTTTAATACTTGCTTAAAACTGACCAAAGGCGATTAGCATCAGATTTTTGTTGGTCATAAGTGAGAAGAATGGAGCTGTAACTCATTACCAATTAAAAAAAAAAGTATCAGAGAAAAAGCATAAGTAAAATTCTGTGACAGTCATACATTTCTTAGGTAATACTGATCTGTTTCTTCTACTGTCCTAGTATTGAAATAAAGATATCATATTTGCATATTTATGCTGTTTCTTCTGCATCTTACAGATTGTGAAAGAGAAGGAAAGGTTCAGAAAAGCACCTCCAAATTATGCCATGAAGAAAACTCAGCTATTAAAGGAGAAGGTGAGAGATGAGATGATGCCTGCAAGCTTAATACACTCTTTGATTTTGAAGAACTGGAGCTCATCTGGAGTTTGGCGGTAGTCAGCAGTAAGCTCGACTTTAACTATGCAGCTAAAAGGTGGATCTCAAGGTTCAGAACACTCAGAACCCAGTTAGAGCTATTGCATTCTTTTTTTAAGAGTAATTGCTAGCAATTATAGCTGTCTCTTTTTGTGTCCTTTAAACAAGGTCTTAAGCTCTTCTTCCTCAGAAACTTTTCCTTTTTAACTTTGGAGGGTTTTTTTGTCTTTTGATTTTGTGGGGTTTTTTTGGTTTTTTTTTAGAGTACCCCAATAACATTGATTTCTTGTGCTTATTTTAAAATAGGCAAAATAAGGTTGTGTTACTTTTTTTTCCCCAGGGGTAACTGAATTGTCACTTTATGGCCAGTAGTTTATATTAAAAAGGAAAAAAAAAGGTGGCTGAAGGATGTACTTGCCACTGAACTGTTTTACATGTAGTCCTCCTGGAACAAATATACCCAAGAGAGCTGCGATGCCAAAGCCAAGAAGTGAAGAAACCAAGCAGTCTTAAATATCTCTGAAGATAGACCTGTTTTGTTTTTATTCATGCAGTTCTTTTTAAGATATTCATGCTTTGTATAGAGGAAAAACAAAGAGTTTGTATTAATCTACATTCCTTGGCTTAATTGTATTGTTTGGTCACCATATTACTATGCACAAATATGTAAATGATTGGTTTCCCATCGCAGGAGGGTGCAATTGCTTTTTGTTGTCACAAGGTGGCATAATAAGCTCATGTCGTGTTAGGGCGCTCTCCAGCTCCCTGAAATAAGTGGCAACTGGCAGTTGCTGAAACTATTCTTTTCCTGAGCTGGTAAATAGTGATGTTAAATTTTAATGAAACCTGTAACTTAAATCATCTAAATGACTTGCCCTTCTCATTCTGGGACTGGTGGGCCTATGTCTTCCTGAGTTTAAGGGATTTCAGAGGTTTTCAGAGTTCTTCAGAATAAGAAGTCCAGTTTTGCCTTGAGATGTAAGGAGCGTGTAGCTCTTTGTTGTATTCGTACCATGCAGAGAAGAACATTTGCAACTGGCATAGGGTTAGCTGTCTGATTCACAGGTACATCCCTTGTTTCTCTGACTAATTCTGTGGTAGAGAGTAGTGCTTAATAAGTCACTGTTTGGTTGAAGGCTATGGCTGAGGACTTGGGAGACCAAGATAAGGCCAAGCAGATTCAAGATCAGCTTAATGAACTTGAAGAGAGAGCAGAGGCGCTGGATCGTCAACGAACAAAAAATATTTCTGCAATCAGGTAAGAGGCAGATATTGGAAATTTTCTTTCTTAAATAGTATCAATCAAAATATTTAGAAAAGGGAAACTAATGCAGAAGCAAATTAACTGCAGAATTTTGTCACTTTTTTTCTGTACAATGTGTTAATGAAATGTGTATTGTGATAGCTCTGTTGGTGCTTGTCTATCTTCACTTTCTCGTACCTGTAATTCAGTTAAAACTGTTGAAAATGTGAACTCCTTTCAGCATACCCCTGGTAGCGGTTGTGTTGCAATAAGAATAATTTGTGATCAGGATGAAGCTGTAAGAATGCTTTCGTTTCATTGTTGTGCTTTGTTGTATAGGGACTGATAAATGACAGTCACTTTCTTTTTCTTTCCCTTGCCCTCCTTTTTTTTCCATTCTGCAGTTACATCAACCAGAGAAACAGGGAGTGGAATATCGTTGAGTCTGAGAAGGCTCTTGTGGTAAATAGCACTGAAGTAATACTTTTGTGCAAGTAGAGATGAAATGATATGAACAGGGATAATTGCATGGTGAAGTTACTAATTTTTTTCCTAATGTTCTGTAAAATTTTTCATATAGGCAAGTGACATGGTTTTAAGGCATATTGCGTTATCCTTTTGTTCACATCAATTATCAGCAGATTAGTGACTGTCATAGTGACTTGATGCATTTTGTATGGGAAAGAACTCGGAAAGTACACTTCATAGAATAAAACAGTGAAGGAGATATTAAATTCTCTGCAGTGACACTTTTGTTAAGCAAAAGTTAAGCTTGTTAACAAATGGTTAATCATAACTGTCCTGAGAATTGTGTGCCTATTTTCTGTGCTGAATTCAATAAGGACAGTTTTGCCCTGTGAAGCATAGAACGGTGGGTGGGTTAAAATCTTTCTAATCTGTAATGCTGTTGCTAATTTTCCTCTGATCTTGGCATTGTATTTAGATGGTGAGTGCTTGCATGGATGGGGTGCTGTGAGAGGATTTACCAGAGAGCAAATAGCTAACTCTGCAAAACCATGTTTTTTTTTTTTTTTTTCTTATTCAGGCTGAAAGTCACAGCATGAAAAATCAACAAATGGACCCCTTTACTAGGCGGCAGTGTAAGCCCACAATAGTGTCTAATGTGAGTGTAATACTTAAGTTCAATTGAGGCCATTTGCCGAAAACTAGAAACCAGTGTATAATGCAGAAAGTAAGAGGGAAAATTCCCAGCCATGCCATATGCTATTAATGTTCTGGATAGCAATGGGATATATAGTTGAGTGAGATCCTGGTGAAGGACATAAGTGGTGTGGGTATGTACTGCAAAAGCAACTATAATTTAGGCTTCTGTAGCGAGTTCTTCTGTGCAGAATTACTCAGATTTAGTTAGCACTTGGAAGACAGTTTGCTTTAGGTGTGAGTTTCACTTCTAATCAGCTGAAACTTTCCTGAAAGATTGGTGAAAAGAGAGAGGAAGAGTAGATGTTTTGGGCTGTGATGTATAAAGTAATTCAACATAAACTTCCCATGTGATACTGTGGCAAAACCTGTTACTGCGGTCCCTAGATATGTAACTGATGAACAGCAAATTGATCAACTCCTAATTAATCTGTCCTTGCTGAGGCATGTTCTGGAATAGTAGATGGTTCTGGTATTGGTACTTAAAAAAATCGTGGTAAGCTTGGGTCTTACCAGTCTTCACAAACCAGCAAGGGAATAGAAAAGAAATTCTATTGCAGGGCTTGAATTAAACATTTTTTTCTGAAATTTAAAAGTATCATAACTCAGTAGCTTTATTATGATGGGGAAATATTATGTATAGAAAATAGTCTTCTAAAGATTTCTTCTCTAGTAGAGTGTTTCAGCCAGAGCTGTAAGCAAATACATCTAACAATAGCATTAAGGGTAGTCACAGAAACAAACTATACCAATAGGAAATGTATTTCTTATTTTTTCAAGGAAAAGCTTTGTGAAGGATGATTTTCAGTTTGTTACTATCAGATGCATTACACAGGTATCAAGATGATTTCACTTGTCTCTGAGATCCTGAAGGCTGGGTGAACTAATGTACAGTCTTATATGGTTTTAGATTCATGGATATGAGCACTGTTTTAACAAAATGTAGTTCTACTTTTTGCCAATTTAAATGCAATTTTTAAAATTTTTATATTTTCCCTAATATTTCCCCTTTGCAGTCCAGAGATCCTGCTGTCCAAGCTGCCATCCTTGCCCAGCTAAATGCAAAATATGGATCTGGTGTATTACCAGATGCTCCAAAAGACATGAGTAAGGCAAGTTTCCATTGTGTCTCTATTATGTTCCTCACGGTCACCGTTTTACTCTGTGAAGCTTATGACTAATAGCAAGTGTGCATGCTTCAGTTCTAGAAATGGGTATCCTGAAGACCATTATCATAGAAAAGCAACAACTTTTTCTTTTTGTTTCTTGGGAAAGCAAACGTAAGTTTCTCTAGCAGTATGAAAGCTAAACTAAGTATGTTTGTGACAGAAGAGGGAAAACAATATTTTAATCTTTTTTTATCTGGACAGATCAGGGTTGAAGACTTACCTGTAGTTTCTATTTCAGGGTCAAGGAAAAGATAAAGATGTGAACTCTAAATCAGCCAGTGACCTCTCAGAAGATCTTTTCAAAGTGCATGACTTTGATGTAAAGATTGATCTTCAGGTTCCTAGTTCAGGTAGGTGTTCAGCTGAGTTTGGGAATGTGATTATCCATCTCATTACAGTACAGCTCACTTTTTCCAGAATAATATTTTCAAAATTATCAGTGGGCTTTTGAGAATGGGAGCAAGGATTCCGTTTGTCATCTTGGCAAGTATCTTGAACTGAGGCGGGGCTGTGTGATAGTGACATCTATTGAGAAAATAAGAACAACTGTATTGTATTAGACTAAAAACCTCTATATCCCCATATCCTCGCTTCAGAAGCTTGAATCTGCTACTTTACCAAGTTGCTGTTCTCTAATTTAGGTATTGCAGATGGTATTAGAAGATAAATTTTAGGGGAACAAAACCACCGGCTGGGGAGTGAAGATACAGACAGAAACTTGCTGACTCTTCCCCTTTGTGATCTTGACTTTGACAGCCTGCGTGCCAAGAACAGTTTAGTGTCATAGAATCATTTTGATTGGAAAAGACCCTTAAGATCAGAGTGCAACTGTTAACCCAAAACTGGCAAGTCTTCCACTAAACCATGTCCCCAGGTACCACATCTGCACATCTTTTGAATGCCTCCAAGGCACTCAACCACTTCCCTCAGCAGCCTGTTCCAATGCTCGACAACCTTGGTGGAGAAATTTTTCCTAACAGTCCAATCTAAACCTCCCTTAGGGCAATTTGAGGCCATTTCCTTGTGTCCTATGAAGTTGTTTTACAGTGGAGGGAAATCATGGGAGGGAGTATACCAGTGCAGTTTGACTTGAAAAATTACATCTGAAGTTTTTTAGAGGAAATAATTTAGGAACTACTGTAAGAATGCACGAAGACTTAAAACCTTGTCAAGGAGAGAGAGTAGGAGTAGTTGTCTTTCCAAACTAGGTCAAGATTGAAACTCTGGATGTAAGACTACAGAATGAGGTAGGATGCCAAGAATAGGAGACTTGCTGAAGCAGATAGTGAGAGTTAGCAAGCAGATGAGGGTTAGGCACTGAAAAGAGAAGGATGAGACACACAGTTTTCCTTAAACAGAACACCATTTTGGCTTCTTACTTCATGCAGTCTTCTTTCTTAATGGAGAAACATGGAGATTTGTTAAAATGTGTATTGTAGACATGGATAGGAAATTTGACTTTATCTGCTTACTTCCTGTATCTTTGTGTTTGCGATAGTGGGATAATGATTTACCAAAGATTCCCGAACTGAGCCTGAAAGCTGTTTATACTGTGACTTTAGAGTGCTATAGTTTTCTTAAGAAATGAAAGTATACTTGTCTACAGAAAGTTGGATTAACAAACAGAGTCAAAATTGCATGAGCTGTATCTCTGAAGATAAGCTCCCTGTATTATTAACTAAAGTTCTAACCTGATGCATACTAGAGAAGTCAAACATGGTTTTGTGATGAAGTTATCAACAAAAGCAGCAAGTAAAAATTTGCAGTTTTCATGTATTTTGGTCCTCACTCTTTTCTTATCCCCAACAGAATCTAAGGCACTGGCCATCACCTCCAAGGCTCCTCCAGCAAAAGATGGTGCCCCGCGGCGATCATTGAACTTGGAGGACTACAAAAAGAGACGGGGGCTTATTTGAGCATGCCCACTCTGCTGCTTCTGATCCTGCATGCTCCATGATGATGTCCTACCTTTTCTTCCTCCCTTTTCAGTTCTCCCTTCTGGGTTGGAGCAGCAATGGAGCTGGGAAGAGACTCTTTAAAACTGCCAGTCATCTGTAACATAAACCATCCAACTATTTACTGTATAGACCTCCCTTCTTGCCCTTTCCTCCTGCTCCCCTCACAAATGTGGATCTGTGCTATTTGGGATTTTCCCATTTTCTTTTAGTTTGAGTTTTGTTTTTATTTTGTTGATGCAGCTCGTTGGTCCACTCTGTGTTCAGTATTAGCCTGAGGTCCGGATTTCCATAGGAATCTCTTCGCAGTCACAGAATCAGCACTTGGTGATCTCCCCTTACATACCACCACAGGCACAGTGAATAAACATTGGCGCAAGACCATTGTGGCTGGAAGGTCATCCGCACTTTCTTCCTCTTCTTCTTCCTCCTTCATCCTAGCTTTGGAGAAGGGAATCTTCAAAAACTGGCCTAGGTTCAAAGTGTAAATTTTTTGGGAGGGTTGTGTGACTTTTTTTCAGGTGTTTTTTATCATTTTTAAGCTGCAGTACTATTTGTATCCGTCTGTCACAGTTCTTTACGGCTGTTTTGAATTTCTACCAGCTGTACTTGAGCATCTGAAATTGCAAGAAAGAAACTCATTAAATGTGATTCTTCTTACTAAAACGGCTTGGCTGATATAGCTGTTTAACTTCATGTTCCCTTTTTTAATTACACTTAACTGATGAGAAAGAGGTACACACAGCTCTTAATGTGGGACTTGTCATCCATAGCACATCCAGAGTCCCCAGCGGTAGCTGGGTGAGGTAGCTTTTTGTTGGATGACCCTGGGGTGCTCATTGGTTGGGCTTTAATTTCTTCTCCAGGCCTTCAGTATTACATATTTGTGAAGTCATCATGTTCTTCATTGGGCTTCAGCTCACTTTGTTTCTTGCTTTATGAACCATTTAAATGGGGCTTCTAAAAACAAACAAAAATTTTAAAAAAAAATCGCATTCTGTGGAAGGGGAAGGACGTAATAGAAAGGTCAGTGGGTAATGTATGAAAGGTAGCTGATGCACATTTTTCATGTATAAACTGGTACAAGTGAAGTGCACAGGAATTGTATGGCTTTATGGAATATTTGACTGGACACAAGTTGACAGCTAAATTATCACTCAGGTGTAAAAAAAAAAAAAAAAAAAATCAAGTGTAAATATAAGCAAAATTTAACAAAGAACTTTTCCAGACAAGATACAACTGAATATATGAAACTAAGAACTAAATTAAAAGAGAATTAGAAGTCTAAAAGGGTAGAGGCCCTCGTTCAGGTAAGCGTGCAAGCACGTGTTTGTTCCTGCTCAGGACAGTACGTATATAATAACTTCAGCACTGAACTGGATAGGAATGTTTCTGGGGGACCCTGAAGAGGGAAAATGCTGATGCTCTTCTTGTGTCAGAGCATTACTGTTTTTCTGAAATCATACACTGGTTACATTTCAACCTGTGTTTGATACTTTCTTGTTGGATTCTTAATGAAACTTTAATCTAGTTCTTATTTAACTCTCTCTTCCTTTTTTAACAGTAGCTTTAAAGAAACATCATGTAATTGTGTGCAGATTGATTCTACAAACTGTGTATAAAAAGAAAATCAACCTACGAAGCAGCTCTTGCCTATCATGTAAACAAATAATTAGGAAAATTTCAGTACTTATTTACTGAATAATCCATAGTTCTAGGACACATGTGGATTATTCTGTAAATATGTAATCATAGACTGCTTTATTTGATGGCCTATTTTACCAGCTTCTCTGGAGTTGTAGTAGGCTCTCACATATATGTACTTTTAACTTTTTAAGATTGAATTTATGAAATCTACAGTCATAACTTCATAGGAAACATTGTGATTCACTGTGTAGATATGCATTTGATATGATTTTGGTTTTTTCAACGGCTTCAGTGATGTTACAGATTTGTAATAAAAAAACCCTAAACTTACTTTGCAATAGCCAGTTTTCAAAATAATCACTCTCCAATGCTTTGCAGAAATAATTGCCAAATCAAGCAATTCAGGAGTTGATTTTTCCACAGAAATGCCTCAGAGTTCTGAGATGCAGTGACAAGTCTCTAAAGGTACAGTTAACTGAAATACAGTATTTTAATATGTTTGGCCTTCCTGTATTGGTTTTAGTTTTTACATTTGGTAACACAAGAATAACCTGTACTACAGCCAAAATGTGGATGAGACCCTGTACAGTGTTGCAAGTAACTTTTAGTAGAGATAACCAAAACAGAGGAGATGCAGTGAGTTTAGGATGCCAGTCTTAATGATGGACCATGTCCTAGTTATCTGCAACTATGAAACTGACACTTACCCTCTCAAAGTCTCTGGATTTTGCTGAATTGCTGTTTTTTAAGAGAGGTAACAGTAAATTATCATGCAAACCTCTTATATTGAGAATAATACATGAAGAAAGTACTCTTGAATAGTTATAAAATTGTATGAAAGCTGTAATCTTTTTTCCTTTAAGTGCATGTAAAGGTGAGTGACTACACCTCCCACTTGTTAGAGAGGGAGAGATTTGTTTACTTTGTTTTGTTGGTGTCCTAGCATAGTTCATCACAATTGTACAGACTTCTATAAATAAAATTGGTTTGTTGGTTTAATAAGGTTGATTGTTTATCCCTTGATCTGAGGTGCTAAGGGTTTCCTGTCTGGAATTTGTTTTTTTTTTTTTTTTAGAAACTGACACTTCACTTCTCAGTCTGGATGATTATATTTAATACCAATACTGTAAAATAATTTTTAAAAAGCCCCATCTTTTGCAAAAGGAGCTGTTAACTCCTGATCGCTCTCTAACATCTAGAGTTGGTCCTTTTCACTAGAATCAAATGGAGTCTCTTGGAAGGTCAATTCACTTGCACCTCTGCTACATCTCACTTAAAACACAGGCTTTGCTTGTCTTGTAGAAATCCAGAGTGCTTTTGTAATCAAAGATGGTAAAGCATACAGCTAAACTGAAGCTACTGAATGAGGTGAAAAAGACTGTTCTCAGGGGGTGCTTGGTGGAAGGATGAGACACAACAAGCATACCTTGAAACAGGATAAGTTCTTCCAAGATATGAGGATAAGAAAATCACTGTAGGACAGTTAGACAGTGCTCTAGGTTTCCCAGAGAGAATTTTCTCTCTTCATTTTGAGGTTTTCAAGAGCATGTTAGATTAAGCCATAAATAACATGATCCAACCACGTAGCTTACCCAGCTTTGAGCAGGAGGGTGGACTGGAGACCTCCCTGAGCTCCTCTCTGACCTGAATTATCCTACGATTCTATAAGTAATTTCATATTGCTCTTTCCAGTTTTTGTCTGTCTTCCCTGCAAGTACTGCCCCCTCCCAATCCCCTTTCCAACATGCAGACTACATGGAGTGCATAGAATTTCTCTCTCAGACATAGTGGCTTATGATGGGCTATTCCCAACACACACATCCTTTCTGAGACTCCCTGGTTGTAGACACCTATAGAATTCCTGCAAGGGCTGTCTGTGAAACAAAGTTGTCCTTACAGATTAACCACTGAGCAGGCTGGGGGACTGAGCCTTTTACAAGGTAGAGTGAAGAGCTGTTTTAAGAAAAATTATAGGAGTTACCCAAATTGCCAAACAGAACTTGGCTATTTGCAAATGAGGATTATAGGCTATTGATTTAGTTACAGTTTGGCTTCTCTATACAGTCCATGCATAAGTTTCTTAATTTTTATTGTTTAATTGAAAATGCTAAGAGGAGTTCTGCTACCATAGCGCACTGCTAATGTGGACAGTGACTCTCCTTGGGAAAAACCTGGAATTTATCAGCTGGTTCTTCCTAAATTCTGCATTCTGCATTCCAGTAGTCTGTGGGTTATAAAGTGTATTTTTTTTAGAGCAAATAATTTATCTGGGTGTTATTAGATTGGGTAGGTCAATTGGGAAATTAGTGGTTACTCATACAAATGCTTACAGGCAACATCTCTGACTTAACTGCATATGCATAAATTACTGTGGATTCTGCCCAAATTTGTTTGGTTTTAGTAAATGTGTATAATTTGTTATATGAGAACTATGTTTTTTGAGTACTGTTCTGGAGACATTACAGTAGGTCAGTGCAGAAACCCATGATTACAGCAAAGGAGAATGGAAAGAAAGCCACTGGAAAACAAAAACTTGATGGAAGCTTCATATTGATTTCCTAAATCTCACATTAATGCTCAAGTAAAAATTTTACATTTTCTCAGTCTTCCTGGGGCAGATTCTGTTTGTTATTAAACATCTGTCAGTTTGTTCCGCAGAAAATACAAGGGTGGATAGGGTAATAAATCATACTGCAGATGAGTAACTTTGCCAACTTGTTAAAGACCATTTTAGACAGGATTCGTAAATACAGCTTAATGCTAAATGAGCATTGGAATGGAAGCTAAGAATACAGGTTATTTTTTGGCAAGAGTATATACATACAATGACCAAAATACATCAAGTCTTTGGGAAGTTTGGGTTTATGTCTCAGTGGGTTGGAGGAAGGGGCAGTAGAGTAGAAGATTAGAGGCTGAGAGTGATCTGCCTTTGTAAATGGGATGAATAAGATCACTATGCCTTGTTTCACTGCACCTGCTTCAGAAAAGAAATTCAAAATATCTCCACTCGAGAACGGGGAGGGAGAAATCTCAATGCTTGCAAAATATGGCACTAAATTAAACAGATAAAATTTTATCTGAAATTTGTGATGATTATGACTTTAATCTTTATGAAAGCACCATTCTTCAGTCATTTATTTGCTTTCCTTCATGACTGTGGACAAATGTGCAATTGCCGCATACCCCACCTGGTGCATGAAAATAATTGCCTTGAGTGCAACAGTGTAAATGGTGTCTACTTCATCCCTTCTCTGTAATTCTTCCTGGTGGTGTATCTGCTAACAGGTAACTTGCTTCCATTATTTTTCAAGGTTCAATTGTTGCATAAAAACTCAACTTCTAAAACTAGATGTGTGGCACTCAGTTTTTAGGCCCTTGACTGGAAGCAGTGGTGGAGGACTACAAGCTGATGAAAAGAAGCAGTCTGAACACCAGTGACTTGGCAGCTGATGATGCATAGCCATTTTCTGAGGTGGCAGTTCTAGGGAAGCCTTTGCTGCTTACCCATACCAGGTATTTCTCATTCAAGCAACAACTGACTTTTTGTGCTGATTGATGGTATGGCAATTAGAAAAAAATTGTTGCTCATATCCCAAATAAGCCTTAGAAGGTTACGATGAGAAATTACAGCTTTTCCCGAGAATGGCACTAATGCAGTGTTTTTTCTGGCTGCAGGTAGCACAAACACAAGCTCAACAGATGGTTTAATATTGTAGGCTTCCTTGATTTGGGTAAAAAAACTGTTCTACTGGAGTGGAAAATGCAGATCATATACAACATAAACACTTAAAAAGAAAAAGACAAACTTTTTTTTCATGCTTTCCTCTTGAAGACTTAGCAGTCATGAAAAAGTGAGAGGAGCGATTCTTCTTATAATGAAGTTCTCCCCTTTGCTGTTTTCACTGTTTGGTTTTTCACTATTAAGGTGAATTTGAACATTTGAATCAATGGCATTGTCATCTGAAAAGGACTAGGTGAATTTCAAACACAAAGCAGTCATTTTCAATTTTGAATCAAGATTAGTTGATTAATAATTTGATTATTGATTTTTATTTCCATTGCAAACTTCCACAATATTTTCCCAAATGGTCAAAGGCAGGAAGTTGAAGATAGCAAAGTACGATGGCAAAACCTGAATTTAAATATATGCTGAGTACCATTTTAGCATTTTGTAAAATTCTCTTCTAGCTTCTGGTAAAGGATCTGCTATGAAGAGTTTGGCAATTTAGCTTAGCAACCAAAGTCTGGAAGTGGGAATGAACTATTGTAACTGCAGGGGTTATAAGATCTTTAACAAAAACTTTCACTGTAAGCTAAAACCCCTTTTCTGCTCAGCAATGAAGAGTTTTTAATTTTACAGCATTAATGTTACAGAATGTACTCCTGGGTTTCCTGTCACTGTTCCTTGCCTGTTTCAGCTTGCACAATCTGTTCATAACTGCTAGTACTTTTCTAGAGGCAGATAAGAGTACAAGGAAAAAAAAATGTTTATAAATTGTATCTTGAAACATTTTAGGGTTGAATACCTAGAAGCCTGAAAACATACAATTCCATATATTATATTATGGCCATTTAGCCAGTGTTACAGTGGATGGGAAGATTCTGTGGGAGGCAGTGAAACTGGATAGAGTTCTCATGAGGAATAGTTTTACTCCCAGGTGACCTGAATTGCTAAATCTCAGGGCAGGACTGTTCTGTGGTTTGTTTTGTGGATTGTTTTGTGTTATTTACTGAAAGCTAATGTGGAGGTCTTTGTAGACTGCCATACACTGCATGACTGCTCATCAGAGACAGCCTGGGTAGTTCCTCTGGTCTTGCACTCTTCAGGAGTGATGCATAATGGAATCCACTGTAATCTATCATGAAGTGAGTCCTCACCTACAACATGTTTGTTGATGCCTGCTTAATAGTAATAACCATCAGTTATTACTATAAAATTAGAGAGCATTTAAATTCTGAAGGCTGCTTATTGCCCCTTTGTTTTTCTCTGTTTCTGCTCATGAACTTCCACCTTGAACAAATTCTTCATTTTATCACAGCTTGTATATTTATATGGCATATTAATTCCCTTTGCTGTAGTCCCTTTTCAAAGGGAATAGTGATGCGAACTTGACCTTGGAGGTAGAAACTAAGCTGCATTAATTTCTAAAAGATTTTATGATAATCCACTTGTTGGACTGCCTTTACATATAGTATGTCTCAGTTAACACTGTTCTTCGAAGTCCTTGGGGTATTTTTGACCTGACTTCTTCGAGATGATAGCAGATGGCCACAGTAAAACAATAGAAGTTTTTTCAAATGTTAAAATAGGGCTGAATTGAAGTGGGAGTTGGAAAGAAATACAACAAATGTGATCTGAACCCAGCTTTGAAAGGAAGGGCTGACTGAGTGGGCTGTCATAGAGCAAATGGTCCAGGCTACAGGAAAGTATTTCTAAGTCTTGGTCTAAATATAGGCTTTCTCAAAACACACGGTGCTGAGGTGAAGTGGCAACAACAGAAACCAGGAAGGAGACGCAGCAATGTTGTTACTTGAACAACCTTTCTGAGTGTGTGGCTTGGAGAAAACAAGATCTGGGGTGCTGAGACTGTGGTGCCTGGGGAGCAAAGAGAATGAAAGGCAGTGCCTCAAAGGCTGGCCCATTCAGACCTGGGAACTGTGCTTCTGAAGCAGGGGCTGGCTCCACTTCTGGTCCCTTGACTTGCTTTTTCAGTCCGCTGAGCTCAGGAGAGCAAGGAGGCAATGTTGCTACTGAGCATGCTGGAAAACTCCCACAGCTCAGCAGTGTCTCATAAGCACCTTCTCCAAATGCCTTCACTGGCTCTTTGACACAAGCTTGTAATAACACAGCTGTACTTGATAGGTTCTGGAAAAAATGTGCCAAGGTTTCTTTATAAAACAATATAGTTATATATTTCTATTCTTAATTTATTACCTTGACTGAAAATTAATCCTCTGGAAAAACCAACATGGTGGTGTAGAAAATCATTCAGTATTAAAAAGAACTGTCTTGTCAAGTTCAGGGAGGCAAAGCACTGTTCATCCATGGTAGGGAGCTACGGTATAACCGTAGACTTGGGCATGCACATAAAAACATGGTACTTTTTGCCACAGAATTTGACCAATATCTTTTCAATGAATTAGTAATCAGGCTATTGTTTCAATTCTGGATACTCTTTTAGCTGTAACATTGAACAAGGGTAGCAAAAGCTGAGTGTCCTGAGGCGTTTCTCTTGGTGTGGGAGGACTAAGTCTGCAGTCTTTGGATGTGAGCAAAATTGTTTGATTTGCTTGCCTGGTTGTGGAAGGAGCTACTGGTTCACTGTCTGAACGGGCTGAGATGGTGCTCCAGCTTACACCTGATAAAATGTTTACATGTTCTTTTTTGTCTCATCAATCCCAGACTTTATCTTCAGACACGAACAAAGCTAAGACAAAATGTGATTTGCTCACATAGGTGGTACTTCCATTATCAAGAAAAAATAGAAGGAGCACTTACTTGTAATGGTAGAACACTTAAGGTGAAATTTCTTGTTCTGGGTAATAGCAGACCATGAGGCTACAGAGATAACTTAGAATAAGATGTGAGCACTGAATTTAGTTTCCAAGAATTAGACACTCTTGAAGCTGGTAATCAGGCTAGAGAGACAAGGGTTTTGCAGAATAGCCTCTTTTTGGTCTTGAAATTGATTTGGGATTCGTTTAAAACAGAAGAAAGCTTGCAAGGATCTCTCTGAAAAAGTAAAGATTTCCTCGTGGGATAGACATATAGCTATAATAAGCTTTACTTTATTACTTATCTGACTAGGCTGTAAAAGATTGTTATATCTCTTTTCTGTCAAAGGACCGAAAGTTTCACAATAAAATTGTGTGGCGAGGGAGAAATATATTAGGTTTTTTAACAGGTTCCCAACAGGACAGACTTATGAATCATGCAAACCTGTCCAGCGAAGAAACAAAGATGCTGGGTAGGTAACAACTTCCACAAGAAAGCGGTTAGACTCTCAGAAGTTTTGCCAGGGAATACTCTTGCTTCTTCAGAGGGAAAAGCAGCATTCCTCTTGTAGGTGGGGAAGGGCTTCAGTCGGAGCTGCCAGGCTGAGTCTAATCAGATATCCCTTTGGGCCATTATCCTGTCTCAAACTATAGCCAGTGTGGGATGATTAGGTCAATGGCGTAAGAGATAGGGCACTTTCCCTTTGATAGTATCTTAACATCCACAGTTCAGGAACATCCTGAGCCAGAGGTTGTTTTGAAACTATTATTATGCTCAGTAACCACCAGCAGACCTAGCCCTTTTCTGTTTGTTCACAAAATCTTTTGGAACCAAGAGAAGACTAAAGTGGCAGAGAACACTACGTTTTTTACAACCAGTAGAAGCTGAGAGACATGGAGAGGAGTCTCTGAGATTCATTGGTCAAGAGACCATTCGAGGAGGAACAAGGGTCAAAGAGAAACTATGATGGTGTTCGACACATCCAAAATTTGCAGAGGAATTGTGCAGTGTGGGTGTGATTGTACAGTTTAAAGTAGCTGACTTGTTAAAGACCTTGATTTTTTTATTTTTCCAAGCAACGAATAGGTGAAGAGGAACTAAGAGTGGTACTGGAGGAAATAGTACGTTTGTAATGAGCAGATATCAGTGATACTTTTCAAAGCCTTCACTTTTTATTGGATCAAGACAAAGTGCAACATGAGAAGCTGGTAGTGGGAGCAGGGCACCTGCCTAACCATCACCCTTCTAAGCTAGCTGGCTGCTGGCATATGCTCCTTGCTGAGGTGCAAGCAGAACCAATACAGGGTTTTTACTGGTGTGGAGCAAAAAGCATCATTCCTTTGGCAGGTAGCCATGTTCTCTCAATCTCCTCTGCTACCAGGATTCAGCTGGCCGAGCCATGCTGTCCTGAGAAAAGTTTGAGAGAAACTGCTATAATGTCTGTCAGGTGCTGTACCCATGACTTTGCCATCTTTCTTAATTCAATGACAAGATAATGCTGTTTGGGACTTGTCAACCCAAAAAGACTTTAGGACAACATATGATCCTCTCTCTTGCTTCTTTGATCCTTTTCTGGGATATACTTTTCTAATTACAGCAAACATTGGCTATATGCTTTCATTTTTATGGCTCTCTGCTGTTTATCCCCACCCTACTAATCATCTTTAATTGTTAGTGAGATACTGACTTCTGCCTCTAATCTCTATGGCCAACTTAAAACATCTTTCAGACAAGCTCCTTCATGCTTTCTACCATGCTGCTTCTCAGGTTTTGGAGGTACTTTAGTAAACACTCTCAAGGGTCTCAGTTCATCTTTGTTTCCTCTACAGAGCCCCAGTTGCCCACTCTGCCACTTCCAGCCACACGTCCTTCCTTTTCTGTTCATGTCCCAGCCTGTCAGGCTCAGCCTTCTCCCCCAGCTCAGTCCTGGACAGTGGACCATGGCCAGGAGGAGAGAGCAGCAGAGATTTTTTTTTTTCTTGTCATTATGTTATTAAGGTCACATTTAGTGGTAGGTGCCAGTGCAGCACCGGGTCCTGCAGTCTTATTTTGCGCTGCAAGTCAAGATTTTCTCATAGGCTGTTAAAAGGGAAATCATGTTCCTGTCTGGGACAGAGGCACAGACTCGCTGCCTTTTGGTTTTTCATCCTGCCAGTTGGCAAGCATTGCTGCTGAGCTGCCACTTCAGTTTTTTAATACCTGGTACAGCTTTCCTTTCCTTTGCTTTAGTCTTCGGTCTAAAGATAAGGTCAGGAGAAGAGGCTAGTTGCAGAAGAGAAGGTAACACAGAGCAAATGAAGCACATACCTGTCTTGAGAACAGATATGGAGGGAAAAGCAGAAAACCTAATCCTCTGTGTCAAACCATAGTAATTAAAGCAGAGAGGAAAATCTTTTCAAGTCCAGCAATATTTCCTGATCCTTTAGTACCTGTGGAGCCATTGGCACGGCCTATATGTAAAGAGCTAAAAGCTAAAAGACAGTAGATTTTCCAACTCAAGTTCAGACTGTTCAGTAGAAGCTCACGTCCCACTGTACTACTACATCAGGGGCAAATACAGGGCCTTGGAACAAGATGCCAGACATGCCTCAGGCATGTTCTGTGGAGTTTAGGGGTGCATCTCAGAGGAGAGAATATGGAATTGCTGTTTCCCATCACTGACAATTTTAAGCAGCTCGGTTCTGTGCAAATGCAGCAGGATAAGAAAATCATAAAATAATTTGGGTTGGAAAACACCTCTAAGATGGAGTCCAATTGTTAACCCAGCACTGCCAAGTCCGCCACTAAACCATGTCCCTATTTGCCACATCCATATGTTTTTTGAACACTTCCAGAGATGGTTATTCTACATTTCTCAAGGTATCCTATTCCAGTGCTTGACCACCCTTTCAGTGAAGAAACTTCTGCTCATATCCTGATCTGCCCTGTCACAACTTGAGGCTGTTTCCTCTTGTCCTAGCACTTGTTACCTGGGAGGAGAGGCCGACTCCCACCTCGCTACAACCGTCTTACAGGTGATTGTAGAGATTATAAGGTCCTCTGAGCCTCTTTTACTCCAGGCTAAACACCCTCAGCTACTCCTCATAGGACTTACTTTCTAGACACTTCACCAGCTCTGTTGCCTTTCTCTGGACTGCTCCAGTACCTCAATGTCCTTCTTGTAATAGGGTGTCCAAAACTGAACACAGGGTTCAAGGTGCGGCCCCACCATGCCAAATACAGCGGGACAGTCACTGCATTAGTCCTGCTGGCTACTCTAATGCTGATAACAAGCCAGGATGCCATTGGCCTTCCTGGCCACATGGGCACATTGTTGGCTCATATTTAGCCAGCTGTCAAACAGCACCCTTAGGTCCTTTTCAGCTGGGCAGCTCTCCAGCCACTTTCCCCAGCCTGAAGAACTGCATGGGGTTGTTGTGACCCAAGTGCAGGACATGACACTTCACCTTGTTGAACCTCATACAATTGGCCTCAGCCCATAGATTGAGCCTGTCCAGATCTCTCTGCAGAGCCTTCAGCAGATCAACACTCCCACCCAATTTGGTGTTGTCTGAAAACTGACTCAATCCCCTCATTCAGGTCATCAGTAAAGGTATTAAAGAGGACTGGCCTCCTGAAATGTTCACAAGTGCTATTTTTTAATTTAACTATTCTTTTAATGTGTTTGAAAGGAAACTCAGCTATAAGTCTAAAAAAGTGTTCCATATGAGAAGTTTATATCCATATACTGGGTTTTCAGAATATTTTTCTCATCTTCCATAAAGATAATAATTGTATTGCATTCCACATCTTTTCTCCTTCCACAAAACCTTTCTTCAAACCTGAGGTTTTTGTAAGGATGTTTGAAAACTTAATTTTATGATGAAAAATGGGATAAATAAATCACTGCAGTTTTTTTGGTAGTTCTTTTACAGCTTTTTAATAAACTTGTGCTCTCTCCATATGACATATTTTTCCATCTTAAAACTGTGTGCAGCACACGTTCTCTTTTCCTCTTAGGAGTAAATAAGTACAGAAATGAACTGCTTAAAATGTTCTTTTTCCAAAATCTCAGAATGTTTTTGAAGGGGGTACAAGAAAGTATTATCTCTAGATCTTATTGGCATAGGAACTGGTAGTGTAGACCAAGTGAGTTCATTTTTCAAATACCACTCAAATAGGTAATGGACATATAATTTCGAAGATACTGATCTCTTGTCTGCTAGTGTCAATCCAGTTTGGAGCAAACAAATATTTCCAACATATCTAACATTCTACCAGTGCAAACAAGTCCATAGAGCAACTCCTGTAAAAAGTGTCAGATCAATATCACAGGAAGGGCACAGTGACTTGATCCCTTTACTCTGTTCAATACTTGAGAATTTTTACTGAGGTATTTATCATCTGAATGAACAAATCAGATGTCTTATGTGAATGTATTTTATGTGACTCCATATATATGAGTTATTTGACTGCTCTTATGATTCCAGTACTTCCTTGCATTAATCATAGGGCTTGAATGAAAATTTTTGTCTCAAAACATTTCCTCTTTTGTGTTTGTGCCCACTTCCAGCATTCTGAATAGCATCTCTGTGTGGGCAGAGAGCATTGTCCAATGCAATAATGAAACTTACCTGTGGCATTCTGTGGCCTTAGAAGACGGTGCTGTCCGTTCAAATTCCAGGTGCTGCTTTAACATTGCCATTAACATTATGAAATAGTTGTTATGATTAGAGCTCAGAGATTTCTCCTATTATGAAGAAAAGCAGTTTATTGCCTGTTGTATCTCCAGACTTTATAGTGTGGCAGTTTGGAGGGACTCATACAACAGAATTTGTAATTTACAATTTTTTTTTACTGTTACATTACACCAAAGCCAAGATTCCCCTAGATTAGCCAGTCACCACTTGTCTTCAGTCAGCTGTTAGAGTTCTTGTATAATCAGAGTCATAGAATGGTTGAGGCTGGAAGAGATGTCCAACCCCCCTGCTCAAGTGGTGTCACAGACAATGTCAAGACAATGTTTGGGTAGCTTTTGAATATCTACAGGGATGGAGACACTACAACTTCTTTTTTGCTACCTCTTCAAGTGCTCAGTAAAACAGTATTTCCTTATGTTCACAGGGAACATCCTATAAGTTTCAGTTTGTGCCCATTGCCTCTTCTTTTTTCGGGGGACACTACTGACAGGAGCCTGGCTCCATCTTCTTTACACTGTCCTTTCAGAGATCAGTCCATATCATATGCACTGATGAGATCCTCCCTGATTCTTCTCTTCTCCAAGCTAAGCACTCCCAGCTCTTAGTCTTTCCTCATAAGGGAGATGCCTCAGTCCTTTAATCAATCTTAATGGCCTTTACTGGACACTCCGTCTCCGTCTCCGTCTCTCTCTTGCACTAAAGAGCCCAGAACTGGACACACTACTCCAGGTGTAGCCTCACCAGTGCTGAGTAGAGAGGAAGGATCACCTCCCTCAGCCTGCTAGCAACAATTCTCCTAAGGCAGCCCAAGCCACTGTTATTCTTTTCCACAAAGGTACATTTCTGCCTCATGTTTGACACGATGTCCATCAGGACTTGCAGGTCCTTCTCTGCAAAGTGGCTTTTCAACTGGTTTGCTCCCAGAATGTAGTGGTAACTGGGTTATTACTTTCCAGGTGCAGGACTTGGTGCTTCTCTTTGTTGAGTTTTAAGAGGTTCCTATCGATTAATTTCTCCAGCCTGCAGAGGTTCCCTGAATAGCAAGACAACCATCTACTGTATCAGCCACTTCTAATAGTGACGTGTCAAGGATACACTCTGCTCCCTGTCCAGATTGCTAATGGAGCTGTTGATCAGTACTGGACCCAATATTGACACCTTGGATAAACTGCTGGTTACTGGCCCTCCGACTAGATGTTGTGCCAGTGATCACCACCCTTTGGGCTTGCCATTCAGTCAGTTTTCATATCACTATCTGCTCATCCAGCCCACAATTCATCAGCTATGAGGATCCTATGGGAGACAATGTCAAAAGCCTTCCTGAAGTCAATGTAGGTAATATCCGCGGCTCTGCTGTCATCTACCAAGCCTGTCTTTTCGTTGTAGAAGGTTATCAGGCCAATCAATCATGACTTGCCCTTGGTGAAGCCATAGTGAATGCTTCCAGTAATCTCCTTGTCCTTCATGTGCCTGGAAATGGTTTCCAGGATTATTTGTGTTGTACTATCCCCTTCCTGGGGACCAAGGTGATACTACCAGCCTGTAGTTCTCTAGCTCTTCCTTCTCCCCCTTTTTGATGATAGGAATGGTGTTTGCTTTCCTCCACTTCTCAAGCACTTCTCCCCAAGCACGATGGTTGTTCAGAGACAATGGAGCGGCCTCACACTGACATCAGTCAGCTCCCTAGCACTTGTAGGTGTGTCCCATCAAGGTCCATGGACTAACATACATTCAGTTTCCTTAAGTATTCTCTAACCCAATCCTCTTTCACCAAGGGTATATCTTTCTTGCTCCAGACTTTCCCCCTGCCCTTTGGGACTTGGGATTTCAGACGCTGGTCTTTCCAGAAAAGACTGGGGGGAAAAAGCATTAAGTATCTCAGCCTTTTTCATATCCTGTGTCATCAGAGCCTCATTCATCAGCAGGCCCACATTTTCCTTATTCTTTCTTTTGCCACTTTTTGCCATGAGCTGTTTCTTTATCCATGCTGACCTCCTGGCACAGACTTCCTGCTCTTTGGAGTGGAGTTCTCTTGAGCTTAGCAAAGATGATCCTTGAATATCAATCAGCTTTCTTGGACTCATTCTCCTTCCAGGACCTTATTCCATAGAACTCATTAAAGCAGATCCCTGAAGATGCCAAGTTCTGCTTTCATGAATTTCAGAACTGTGATCCTGCTTTTTGCACCATTCCTTCCTCTCAGGATCCTGAGGTCCATCATCTCACAGTCACTGAAGCCAAGTTTGCCTTTGATGTTTACATTCCCAATGATGGTTGTTTGTGAGTATGAAGTCTACCAGAGCACCTGTCTTTTTTGGTTCCACTGTCACTTTGGTCAGTAATTTGTCATTGATGTTCTCTAAGAACAAATATCTCCTGGATTGCTTGTGTCCTGCTGGGATGTTCCTCCAACATTTATCAGGGTGGTTGAATTCTCCCAAGAGGACAAGGGGCTGGGAATGTCAAGTGACATATATTTGTTGGCAGAAGTTCTTGTCCACTTGTTCTTCCTGGTCAGGTGGCTGGTCGCAGACACATCATCCATACTGGTCAGTTCTACAGTCCTTGCCCGTAGGTCTCAGTTGGCTCATCATCCATCCCCAGGCAAAGCTCTATAGACTCAAGCTATCCAGTCAAAAAGGGCAACTCCTCCTTGGCTTCCCAGCCTGTCGTTCCTAAGAGTTTGCATCTCTCTGTTGAAGCACATCAGCCATGATAGCCATTCCACCATGTCTCTGTGATCCCAAAAAGATCATAGCCTTGTGACAGTAGGCCGGTCTCAAGCTCCTCGTGTTTATTCCCCATGCTGCATCCGTGAGTGTGCAGGCACTTTGTAGGGGCACACTGTCATGCTGTCCCTATAGGCACTCCTTGCTTACATGCAATTGCTTGTAAGCAATTAAGGTGACCTTGCTTAACCCCATTTTGCTGATTTTGTGTTCCCTTTCATTCACATTATCCTGGGCCCTTTGCTTGTAAGCATGTCCATCATGCCCTCACAGGGCTATTGGTAACTCTCATCTTTCCCTGTCGTAATTCACATACTTTTCTGCTCCATTTAGATTCGTTCTGCGGAATTGCTTGTGCCTCCTGGGAAAATGTAAACAAAACAAAACCAGCCTTATTTTAAGTATGTATGATAGGGACAGAAAATTCTAATCTGTCCTCAAATATTTATGCTCACTGGAGTTGCTGTTTCTTTTCATGCTCTATGGGAAAAACTACACAATGTGTGCATTGGGGCTGAGTAAAGGTAGCTCAGAGGAATTGTCTTTTATCTTTGACAAAAACAAATGCTACAGAAGTCTCTTCCAAAAACCTGGACAACACAATAAGCTTTCAGAGAAGAGAAATGTTTCACTATGTTCACGTGTTCATTCGTATTTCTCAGTAAACTCAAAGGTCATACAGTTCTCAAGTCAAACAGTGGTATACTACAATGGCTGTTTCATCATATCTTTCCCTCTCTCTCTCCAAGATTGAACATGCTTTCAGCTTCACTTCATGGCCTAAGTGAAGACATGAAGTGCATTAGGCTTAGGACTGAATACTTCTGACACACAGAATGTGATTTTCACAGAAAACTGAGGAATGAAGAAAACTATGACTGGCCTCTACAGAAATCCATCCTTTCAGATTCAAAAAAGTCTGTGGTCCAGGCTCATGATAATAGATTTAAACCAGTGCATTTGGTGCAGAAAGAAGGAAAATGGCACAGAAAGAATTAAATTTCTCTGAGGAGCAGCTGAAATCTCAACATTATGATACTATGACGATTTGTTAATGTTATGATCTGCAATAGCTTAGCCTCTGTTTACTCTGGACAAACATGGTGCTGGTGAACAGTGCTCATCTCGCAACCCTGCAAGTGTCTATTCAGGGAGCACACACTGTGCTCACATTTTTGCTTCATCACTCCGCTGGCAGGCCCTCCTGCCTGCCCTGCCAAGAGGAAACCTCAGGGAAAGAGGCAGAGAGGCAAGTGGGTGCCCAGCGGGGAGCTGATGGGGCTTTATTAAGGGCTCCTCTGCATTCTAAGCCACCAACTCTGACTTTATTCTAGCTGCCACAGAAGAGGAACCTGCTACCAGGAGCATCATCTTCACCAGCAGCCAAACACAGGCAGCCGTTGCCAGGAGCAGGGTACGATAAACAGTGTGTCAGGAAGCTGCACAAGCGCTTGTGTACAAGGAGAGGAAACCAAAACCCCTAGTGTCTGAAATTCTCCAAGAGTGTGGCGGGCAAACTGAAGGTGCCTCTGTGAAAGTTCTGCTTAACCCTGAGCGCCATGTGAGAGTAAAGCAACTGTTAAAAAAAAAATCGTCAGAGGCTGGATATCTGTCAAAAACACGAGGTGAGGTAAGTTAAATTAATCAGGTACCTAAGAACACAGAATTGCCAGAAAGAAATAAATACAGATAAAGTCCTTACATAAAAAAAAGGGGTAAAACGATATTGGGGAGAGACTATCTGATCCAAGGCCTTCTTGTAACAAGATGTTATCCCCAACTGATGAAAATATAGTTAGAATTACCCAATTTATACTTAGTAAACAACAGGCAAACAGCACCAGGATGCAAAACAAAACCAGTAAGTCTCCAAGTGTTGGAAGGGAAAAAGCCTATGCTGTCCTGGGTGATATTAAATAAACACCCAAAACAACAACAGTGAAAACAGGAGAAGGAAGGTTGACAGATCCAAGGAGGAGTCTTTACAAGGCAGTCAGCATGCACTAACAGGGAGCAGTATGTAGGGCTGCACAAGGAAGTAACAGAGGCTGAAGTGGTTCCCAGCATTTCTAGTGACAGTACAATAGTCATGAGTAAAACTATTTCACAAAGCCCAAACACAAGGACTGAAAATGCTTACCAAGAAATTTACTAAATGTATTTTATACAACACAAAATAATTGTTTTGAAAACATTAAACAGAGAGCTGTGGCAAGAGACTGGAACATCTACTTATTGGCTGAAGTATTTATCAGGCAGTGAGGTATTAATATGCATTAAGAAAAAATGTATTCTTGTTAAGCATGACTCAAAATATACTGCACAGAAATAATTTCCTAGGCATAAGTAATCTAGGTATAAAGATAAAATCTTGGAAATAAATAGCCTACAATTGTTTTAGAAAAGAAAATATTTATTCCATGCTTGTAGACATGCCAGGGCTTGTTAAGAGAATGTGTACATTATGTGGATGTATATTCACAGACACAATGGTCAAGTGGCTTAATTCTGTAGTAATGATTAAAAATGAAGGTGTAAAAGGTCCAGGGACTAATACAACGTAAGAATTGCTAAAATTAGATACTGTTAAGTCTCAAATGAATGTAGATTTAGAAATATATTGAAGAAAAAGATATAGGGGAAAAAAATCAGAAATACTCAGGAAAATTTGGCAATGATAACTGCGGAAACTTAAGATCTGCAGTTGAAAATATTTGCTCTCATGTGCTTGACATTCTCTAGCAGTTTGGATTATTTTCTCAATTCACAAAAATAGCACTATTCAAGTACTAAATACGTAATGTCATTTTAAAAAGAGCTATGAATAATATCTAGTATGTTTGTGATGCCGCGCTAAATGTGAAAGTTGTTTATAAATAGTACCCAATTTCATTATTCTAAGTTCAAATTTTTGAAAAAAGAATACTACTTAACCCATTTTCTATTGAGCCTAGACTATCCACAATCCAATATTCCCATGGGAAAAAAGAAGTGCAGACATTTTAAGACTAGAGAGTTAAAGCAGAACTCTCAATTAACATAGCTCAAAATATCTGAAGCCAGGTAGTTTTCAGTAAAAAGCTGAAAACTTCTTTACAGTGTAATGAGTAGTATAAAAAATGTGAATATTGTAATCTGTTACTTACACAAGCAAAAATAAAACAAAATGTTCTAGAAAAAAAGCAGTCTTGAGACGGTGGCAAACAAGTTGGAAAATACTGTAGGCTTTTCTAAATTTTCGTCAGGTTCCTACAAAAGCGTTATTGAACATGATTAGGTATATAAAAACAACAGTGAATATTTGAATTCTTACACAAAAGGGGGAAGGGGGAAAAAAGGGGAAGTAGAACTTTCTAAGTTAAAACACAGGACAAACTGTATGTTAAAATCTGACATCTTTTAGGGACAGGAGTGAGCCAATCATTATAGAGGGCAAATGCTGGGAGCTGTTTTGTAAAGTCATGAAATGACATTTGAAAATGCCTTGTGTAATCTTTTTTCCTTATGGAAGAGGGGGTTATAAAGATAATTGTTCCTTTTTGAAACTGGCATGATTAACCCAGATCAGCTGTTGATGTGAGGCAGTGCAAGATGTACCAGATTTCTGTCAATTCTTCTTTCTTTGCTAGGCTCCCCTTCTCCCCCACCACAGTCTCTTAACTCTGTGTTAAAAATATACCCTTCTTATGAGTTTTTGATTCAGAGTTCAGAAGTTTTGGTTGATAGATTAAAGAGTGCCATGTTTTATACAGAAAATAAATTAGGAAAACCAGAGTTTAAATTAGACTGTATTAGTCTAACTGCTGAATTAATAGTAGCAGCTTGGTGTATGCATTATTTCTGGCTGAGTTACTCACACTCTCTCCTTTTTCTGCAGAATAGTGGGAGTGAGGCACTGAACAAACAAGACAAGGAACAAAAAATAAAGATTTTAAACTTGAATTCCAAACTGAACATTTCAGAGGGTTAACTGAAGGTCTGTTAGAAGCTGAACGTAAAGAAAATATGCAGCTATGGCACAGCAATATGATTATTTCCATTCATTGTTTATCTTACATTCTCTGGCAAATGAGATTAAAGCTACGACAGCAGATATGACATTTTGTGGGGAAGGTTGCTTTTCAAAAATAATTAACTCCATGCACACAAGAGAACAAGGTATTTCATGGGAAACCAAAGCCCTATAAGCCTCATCAACACAATCGCTGCACCAGAAGGACGGGGTCAATTTGCACCAAGTGCATTGTGCAGTCTGCTGCAGCCACAGAGAGTTCCCCATAACCAAGGCTTAGATGGAGTGAATGGTTCATCTCCAACATGAGCGTGGGCACCTATGGAGAAAACAATCCATGGATTATTTTCAGCCATAGATTCAGGGAAACTGTGACTCCCAGAGGTGAGCGGGATCCTGCTGACTCGGAGGACCAACCAGCTTGATCAAAGGACTGAGTTTAAGGAACTCTACTAAAAATATTTTTCACAAAGTGCAGCCAACAGAGGAAAAAAAAATGCAAAACAAAGATTGCATAAATGAAATATTGAAGTATAAAAAGCAGAAAGAGAAGAGCCTTAACACAGACATTTTGTAAGGCTGTCAAATGGCCCATGCCCACAGCTCACTGTAAGTACCGATGTCAGTTTTAGGCTTCCCCCATGCTGGCAGTGCTGGCTCCAGGGATACCACTGGGTTCAGATCAACTTCAGCTGGAGCCTCTCCACAGTCAAAGGCTCACTGTGAGCCCAGCCCAGGGCCCTCAGCCTCTGCCTGCCCTGTCAGGTGCTGGCCTACAGCTCAGCTGTGCCTGTGGGACACCTTGCTCTGGGCCAATGCCCTGGCATAGCCTGTCCCCATGGCTGTGCCTGGAGCCCTGTGGGTTGGCTTTTTGGCCAGTCCTGACCCAACACCAGGAGCCTGGTCTTGTCAGTCAGACCCAGCTGTCACCTCTGTCATCAGTACAGGCCCTGCCGCCCTGGGAATCCCTTTGTACTCATCTCTGCTGGAGCAGCTGCCATACTGCTCTCCATCTGGGGAAGCAGGAGTTTCTCCACGCAATCAGTCTTCATTTGAGACCTGTTGCCCTGAGGAAGGGTCATGGATTTAGTTTCCAGTCATTTTAGTTCAAAGCTGTGCTATGACAAGTAAGTAAGGAGGTCAGTAGTAAATTTAATGTGACTCTCTGTTCCAAAGCCAGCCAGGTCACACCTTTGCCTCGTGGCTATTGTGCAACCTGAAACCCCCAGCTCCCTCCTGCTGTCACTTCTGCCTCCCTCCCTTTAGCTGTCTTCTGGCCTAGCTTAGGTTAAAAGCCTTGATTTCTAAATGTAGTACACATACTGTGTTTTGAAGGTGTAGATTTTTTTCCTGCTTCTTTTTCAAGTAATGGGGAGTGGTGGTTCCCAATACTACCAGCAGACTGATTTCCCTGAAATTCTTCTTATTCCTTCTGTTAACAAGAAGGTTCTTGTTTTCTTCCCCAAAGAGTATCCAGTATCCCCTACATTAATCAGGGAACCTTTAAATCTAACAATTTAGGGTCTGCAAAAAATCTCTGTCCTTGATCAGTCTATACCAGAAGATCCAGATCAGGTTATTTATAGAAAAACATGGTGAAATGCTTGTCTCATATTAGTGATCAGCAAAAAGAAGGTCTAACTGGAATGTAAAAATTGCTTCTCTAGTTTACTCTCCTGAAAATATAGTGCAGAGTTCTACATGATCAGAAAAAGACACAATAGTCGCCATCTGTTAGTCAGTTCTGACCCATCTTTTTCCAGCGGTTCAAATGATTTATTTACAGTACAAAACTTTTT
This sequence comes from Lophotriccus pileatus, assembly GCA_035583135.1. Taxonomy (NCBI): domain Eukaryota; kingdom Metazoa; phylum Chordata; class Aves; order Passeriformes; family Tyrannidae; genus Lophotriccus; species Lophotriccus pileatus. Next base: position 25,105,528 of record JAWWES010000168.1, read on the forward strand.
TTAATGATGTATCTGTTTTCTTGATTACAGATAATTTGGGATTTTATGGAATAGCTAGACAAGGAGAAACCAAACAACTACAAGCTTATGAACATGTATCACATTCAGAAGAGCAAGATGCCTGAAATTCTCTCTTTTTAGCTCCAGGCAGATACCAGAGTTAAGAGTCATGTAGGAGGAAGAAAAACTGGCAGAAGATCTAAATATCAAAATTGCCTAGTTCTGTGAGTAAAGACATCAGTCTTGCATTCCTGAGTACAAGAAGACTCTCAGGTAACTTTCCACAGCTAACATCTTTTCAATAGGCACTTCCCGTGTTTTACTACTTCAGGATTTTCCCTTGAGTGTGGGGGCTTATGTTTAGGGCAGAATTTATCATCTCACTGTTTCTGTATTTTATATCTGCCTACCCAAATCAATATTCAGCCAAATCCCTGCAAAGAGAGTCTGAAATGTTAAACAGACTTTCTAGAATTTTTTTTCTGGTTGGAAACCTCTTAAGCCTCAGGTACCTTAAGGAGAGGGCAGGCATAAAAATCAGCAGTGTTTAGCCTGACTTACAATTATGTCTCAGATCTTCCCAAGTATTTAGGCACTTGAATGTCTGATGATTTCTCTGATCCTCCCCACTAGTTTGCTTCTATTAGCTGTATTGCTTCAAATCAGGATAGTATAGGGATATATTAGATACAGTGATTAACATGCTACCTTTGGACTGTTTGGAGTCCCAACTTTCACCTTCTAGTCTTGAAGCCAAAATAGACATGTTTTTCCTCCTTTATGAACTCTTTCACGAGTTCTTTGGTTTTACTGAGATTTTTGGCAGAGAAACTACGAGTACTTCCTGTGACAAAGACACACTAAGACATCTTTACGAAGAGTACATAAGATAGGAATATCTGGATATCCATGCAAGCTTGCAGTAGTGATATCAAGGAGAAAAATGAGGCAAAATGGGATCTTTTCTTGCAGAGGCCACTAAGTCCTTTATAGCAATGCTTGCTGTGGGCAGCTACAAGCACTGGTGAAACTCACACTGGGCTGTATACACCAGAGCACAGCACATACCCTGAGTTCAGAATGCTTCTCAGCAGCAAAAATGCTGCTGAGATTTATTTTCCAATCCTACAGATTTTGTTGTAAGCATCAGAGTAGAAATGATAGACTTTTAAACAAATCCTTGGATCTCTCAGTATGACTAGGAGATGCATCTAGAGGGTTAATTCTTTACCTTCTTACAGTATGTTGTTTCTTTTACAAAAATGTCAGAAAAAATAGGATACAGGAAGAAAGAACTAGCAGTTCTTGCAGACAAGCCTCTGCTCTTGTGAAAGAAAAGGTAAGTGTTATTTAGTCAAAACAGCAGAAGCAGCACAGAGCTGTGGTACTCTGCCTGCCAGCAAAAGAAGGAATTTGGAGCAAACAAGTCAAGTATCTGAGGCAGAGAGTGAAAGCTTGCAAACCTCTAATGCTAATGGTACTGCCCCCATAAGCCCTAGAATGTTGGCTCAGACAAAAGCTCATATAACTTCATGTCATGTCCTCTTTAAAATTAGGCAAAAACAACAGAGATGCCTCAAAAGTTGATCCCAGGCATTCAAAAACATCTGTGTTTAGGAACTTCTGTAATACTTTCATGCACACCATTCAGTGATATGTTTGACTCTAATATATTAATACAACTCATGTAGTGCAGGACACTTACACTTGCTTGAGCAATGTCCCTACCCCTTTCTGTATATTACAGAAGTGAATGTTAGAGTTAGTGTGGGCCTCAGTTTTCCACTTTATTTAGCGAAATTTTAAAACTTATTTGATACTTTTCAAAAGCATGGAGTGATAAGCAATAGTAAGCATTGCCTCTAACCAGGTAAATTCTGTCGTTTAACAATAATTTCAACAGATCTTCAAGACCTCTAATACATTCTTGCAGGCTCTGGGCAAAAGCCCAGTCTGTTCTCTTTTATTATGAGATACTCAATTATTGGTGTTGGAAGACAGCTTTAAACAAAACCATAAACTTTCTTCCCCAGTTTGTCAGATAGTTGCTTATGCACTAAACTGCACAGTGCTTGCACACTTTTTCCAGTTTTTTGCAAGGGCAGGAGTCCTCTGTGTGGCAGAGAAAAACACTACTTTTGTGAAACTTTTGGTGACAAGAAGAGGAAATGTTCTCTGCATTTATTTGAAAGGATTCTTACATATTTTAGCTGCCCTAAAATATGTTTGTTCCAAGGGCAGCTTTGAGATGATAGCCCTATATATATTATTTTGCCTTTTCCTTAAATTTGGCCTGCCCAGAGCCCTCCCTCTTCACACCATTGCCAGCTCCTATGGGGACCACTGGCTGTGGACAGCTGGCATAATGCTTCATGAAATACCCACTTTCTTCCCACACACAGGAGTTGTTCTCTGTATCTCCAGTGGGGATGTGGCAGTGCATATAGCAAAACCAAACTCCCTGTAAGTCGTCTTAATTAGCCTCCTGGCATCCAGTCCTTGGAGGTGCAGTGTATGGTCCAAAGCAGACTGTAGCTGACTTAGGCAGCCATGCTGTGACACAGTGGCTTATTCTTCCCAGAATCAGGCAAAGGGCTGATGAGGAAGGGCCACTTAACCACAAACTTCAGCTGCAGAGTAGTCAAGGGCACTCCTAAGGGATAGGCTCACTGTTGCAGCAGACTGGCACAAAGGATGACCTGGGCTGCTTAGCACTAGCCAGCAGAAAGGGTTTGCTTGTACGGTAAGTGCTGACAGTCCTGAACTGTTAGTGTACATTTTCAGTGCTGTTGAAGCACTGTTTAACATTATAAAACCATATCACTCTTGGCAGGATGTAGTTAAGACAAATAACTTCATACAAATCTTTTTTCAAGTTATCAAAAATCCAAGTTGTAAATGTATAGTGGAATCTGAGAATAGGTTGCACAATGGCTATATTGTATATGACTTACTGTGATACAACAGAGAAATCTGGCTGTAAATTTACTCTTACTACAAAGCAGAGGAAAGGAATCAAGCCACACTGTATGAAAACCCGTCAACATAGGTGGCTCTAAGTGCTGGCACTGCACAGTGTAAATACAAATTTATTTAACCCATCAGTTTGTTCTCAGCTGTACAGCAAGAGTTTATGGAAAGGATCCCAAGAGAGTCAGATATACAGATATCCTCTTACCTCTGAAATGGACATAATGACCATGCTGATGTTAAGAAAATTAGAAGGGCTTTCTGAGAAGGTATCTCTAGAAAAAAGCCTGTCCTCTCGTAAGGGGACAGGTGGAGATGGTCAGGAATAAAGGCCTGTATGTCTGTTATCAGAGACTGTACAGGTGTACTTCTTTCCTGGTGTATTAGGGTTGTCAGAAAGACTTCATTAGATCAGGTTCTGAACAACTTGTTTTTGTTGAAGATATCCTTGCAGGGGTGTTGGACTTGATGACCTTTAAAGATCCCTTCCAACTCAAACTATTCTGATTCATTAGGCACAATTCCTTCCTGAACATGCATGAGTCTAGTGAGTATGCACTGATCCCCTTCTGGATGGGATAGCTTATTCCGAGTGCAAGCAAAACCTTCCTGTTAGCAGTTTTGAAACCCTCTGAGTGTCAGCCTTCTCTTTAACTTCCAACCCCACTATCTTATTTTTGCAGCTAACACTTCTGGCAGTGAAACATCACCTGTGACTCTTCACGAAGCTTTAGCTCTTAATTTGGAGCAATTGTTTGGGTGGAAGCTTTATTATGAAACAGGGAAGAAAATAGCTATTGTTTAACACTGCTCATCTTAATACACCTTCTTGTTTACATCAGATTTGTGTTAAATGATCCACATTGCTCTGGGATTTTGTCAAAGCAACTATAAACATACAGCTAGTGGAAATGGTCATTCATTCTGTATTGCAAAAGATGCAAAAGCTAAACAAAGGATTATTTTCTTCAGGTGTCTTCAAACACCCTTACCTTGTTTTTCAGACTAGAGAGTAGAAATATATGTGTTCAGAGCAGTGTCCAAGGGCTTTTGTTTTCTTACCATTACTACATCTCAATGAAACATTCCCAGTGAATGAACACAAACACTGTACAAGGTGTAGTAGTATCTTCCTATGGTATCTTCTAACTTGCTGTTCTTCAGTTTTTTAAGACTTGACAAGTCTCTGGATGATGTGATTTGGTAGTGGTGATTGTTCCGCTTTGAGTAGTGGGTTGAACCAGGTGACTTTCAGAGAACCCTTCTAGCCATCTCTTCATGCTTTTTCTTTTTTTTTAATTATGTAGTCTTTGACTAATTACCTTTCAGCACAAAGACAGCATTTGAGCCAAGAATGAAGTTTTTGAGGCAGAGAATATTGCAAGTAAATATTCCAAGTAAAGCATACAGACTATCTATCAGGAAACTTCGACCTCTGTTTAGGAAAAAAAAAAAAAAGAAAGAAAAATTGGATGCAGTTGATGTAATGAGGAAACTTCTTTTTAAAAAGAATGACTCAATTTTGTGGGTAGGTAAAAAATTATGGTCTGAAGGCTGGGATCCAAGGACTGCTCACCCACATTCTGTCAGTATTAAATAAGTAAAAGAAGAGAACAAAAGATTGCACCAACTTCTGACAACCCCATTCTTGATTTCTGTCACAGCTAGTAGAGCACTGTCAGAAGCTTTCTAAAATTATTATACTGACTGGTGCCAGCATTATTTTAATTATTGCAGTTGAGCCACAGGTGATTGAACTCTAAGAATTGAACTGCATCCATACCTTTCTTTACAAACTCTCCCTTTGCTTTGGAGGGCAGAAAGTTTCAGAGTGGCCTGATCTCTTTGAAATGGAGAAACTACATTATTCATTATTGTAACTTCATTACAATGGACTCAGCCTAAGCATTCTGTGGAGTCTGAGCAAGTGGATGCAAGGCAGTTACAGAACGTCTATCCTTTTTTTCCTGTGCATTCATAACTTTCATGTCCCAAATCTTCTGTCTCGTTGATAAATGCATTTTCTTCACCTATTGAGTAATACACACCTGGTGGTATATCCGCATCTGTAGAGGTATGTGACAAGATAATCATCTTAGTGTGCAAACAGGCAATCTTTGACAAAGTCATGACACTTGACTTGATTGAGAAATGCTCATAAAACTGGAAAAAACTTAAGATTTCTTGTTTCTAAGACCTTAATGTGTATACTTTAGGCTTTTGGAAACATTCTTCTAGCAGCTGTTTATGTCAGGAAGAAAGTCTTTGTTCTTGTCTGTCCCTGGCCACTGAAGTGTACACTGTGTGTTGTTCACTGTCAAGCATGAAAAAGCAGCAGCCCTAGTGTGTGTATGTGTGTGCATGGACTTCCCACAGCAGAACAGAATTTTGAGCACTGCTGTAGGTTACCATAACAGAACAAACCTTCCTTGTGAGGGGAGGTAATGATGGTTCTCCAGAGGCAGCTGCTATACTGCAGCTACATGGATGCATGGGCTGGGGCTGAGAACAGCACAAAGAAACCTCTTTCTCCCTCAAGTAAGAGAAAACCAGAGCTGACCTCTGACGCTGAGGGTTGCATCTCAGTAATTCTGATCCTAGTTAGGGGAAGCATTGAGAACCAAGAAAACCATATTGTGAAAGTCACAGAAAAGTAGGGAAGGGAAACATGCCATGAAAACCCCACATGGCAGAGAAGCTGCAGCCTGCTTGGATAGTCTCTTGCTGGAGTTTACCAACATTATCACTATGATTTTATTTCTAATATCTACCTGAAGTTCCTCATTGTAGTACAGACACATTATTTCTCATTCCTTCCAAGGACAAGAGATTATTTCCTTTTCTTTGCAAAAGTGCCTTTTACTTATTTGAAGACTGTTACGTTTCATATCAGTGTTCTCTTCTTTAAGCCTAATAACTTCAGCTTTTGCATTCCATTATCAAAGGTCATAGTCTTTGGATGTCTAATCATTTTCACCTCTCTCCTGAGCCCTACTACATTTGATGGTGTTTTTCCTGAAGCACTGTGTCCAAAATTGAACTAAATATAGGAGAAAGGCAGCAAATCCTGCCTTTATTTTTCTTTAGAAAATGGCTTTAGATTCTGTTTTCAGAACTTGGACACATACACACATACACATAAATACGTACGTGTAGTTAAAAATTAACAGAAATTATATAGGGGCAAATTTCTTTCACCCTAATTGCAAGTAGACATGGAAAATTCTTAATCCTTGAAACAAAGTTATAAGACAAATGTTTTACTGAATAACCCAGTGTGGAGGCTTACCTCCATATCTTAATGATAAGGGTTCTTATCATTACAGAAAAATGTATAAAACATGGTTTTGACAAAGTTGGCTTAGCTTATAAAGATTTAATCAAGAACTTATTGAAACTTGTAGTTCTTGGTCTTTTCTCTGTAACGTAAGAGTGAGCTTACCTGATACTTTCTGCTACATGTTTGGGAATGTTTCTTGCTCTACCTGTTAGTTGGCTACTCTAAAATGTATAACTTCTTTCAGGAATGAGGTTTTGGATACATAACTTAACCTCAGAAACATTCCTTTAAGGCAGTGGCAATAAGAATATACTAGAGGAGCCTTAAATATAATAGATTGTTATTTAACTAGAAAAAGTTTATCAAATGGGTGCTAGAAAGTATATATTAATAATTGTGTGCATGATCATGATGTAAATATCCATAAATGCAGAAACAGAAATTAAATGTGAATTTCTGATATTCAGGGGAAGCTTTTATTCAGGATACAATTTTACTCAGCTTGCTGTATCCAGACTTGAACACGATCCTTATACATCTACATGCAAATTAGTATATACAGTTTATGTATAGCCAAGCAAGCAAAACATTTCATAAAAGTTCTTTTGAAAATCTGTGACCTTCATTGTATCCATGGATTACTGATGTTATTTTAGCCTCTGCCAGAACACAGCAAAACAGGAAATTGGCTACACTGGCAGTTGCCTCATATGCAGAGGATTAATTCTGCCACAGAGAGGAAAGACTAGTTAAGAGATTTTTTGCTACACCTGCCAAAGCTGGAGTCTTTGGTGCTGCTCATCTGTTAGTACTTGAATGTATGCAATACTTTAAGCTTCTCACATCTACCCTGTTGTGCCCCTCTCCTGGGACTTTAAAAAAAAAAGCCTTTTGTTCCACTTCGGAATCATATTAATATATTTTAACCTACATGAAAGAAGACTAAATCCAAATTCCATGTAAAGAGAAAAATCTCTAATTAGTGAAGTGCATATGCCAATTCCTTTAGTATGTGTATACTGGGAATGGAAGAAGTTTTGGTATAGGGATATTATCCCTAAGGTAATTTATCACTCAGTTAATCAACATATCAAATAATTTTGAAGGTCAATAAAGCAGAAAATCAGAAATTAAAGCATCATGATTATACTAATAGTTCAAATGAGAAGAAAGAATGCATTATTTTTCTTTTCAAGCCAGCCAAAACACTCGAAGTGTTTGAATGTGAGTCTGGTGAATGCAGGCATTTTGCCCGCATTGAAAATAAAGTTATATTGAATTTTCTTTGGACAACTGTGATACTGACAAGACTTTGGAGAGTGATTTGACTTTTTTTCTTTTATGAAGGGAAACAGCTCACTTTGATCAAATAAGCGTTTGAAAAACTGTGGTTTGCTTATTAGCATACAGATCCTGGCATACAAATTCTTTCAGTGCTTGTGGGGAATGGGCCATGCTCAATCTACTGCAGCCCTGGATTGCTGCAGATCATGCATTTTACAGGACTATCAGTTACTCTTCTAGCAGATTTTGTACCTATATTAAAGAAGGACCAAGGCGTGGCAGTAAAGCTGATACAGGGAACAACAGGTTTATTAGTCTGACTCAACAGTGTGCAAAGTTTTAGAACAGATTTTACAGGAAAGAAATAATTAAGGCATGACAATAAAATGAAACATACATTTTTTTCAATGGTAGATCATGCTATACTGATCCAATACCTCTGATAAAAGAAATTATTTAATTAAGAGAAATGCAATTGATTTAATTTGCTTCAACTTCAGGCGAAAGTTTAGTTCTGTGTCACTTTGAAAATCTTGCAGCTGAGGGAGCTGCACTTCTGATGAACACAGCAAGGACATATAAGGTCTTCAGAGCACAAACAAATGACTGATGCGTGACGTGATCGAAATGTAGGATTGCAAGAAGATGTAGAGAGTAAATGTAATAGGATAGACTTCTGAATGTAGTGTTTATAGCAAGGTGAGGCTGTAGTTATTAAGGTCTGAGAAGAACACTGCTAATTACTGATGTGTGAAGGGCAAAAATCTAATTGTGAATTTTGATTTTTTGAGCAGTATTAATGGAGGGACTGTGGAGGTTTCTATGCATATTCTCTTTTCCTTTTTATATTCATTATTGAATATTGGTTTTTTACATGTAGCAAGTGTATGTTACTTTCCCCTCTTTCCCCCTTCAGGAGAGAAAACATGTCTCATCCAAACTCACATCACAGCATCTACATTTTTTTAGGTTTTGTGTGTGTTTGGTTTGTTTGTTTGAATGTTTATTTGGTTGGTTTGGGTTTGGGTTTTTAAAGACTATCGAAGGAATTTGATTATAAAATACCCAAAACAAACCTTATTTTGTGTTGGTTATTTAAATAATCAAATTTAAATAGATTAAATTATGGAAAAGCCAACTGGCATATCTACCATCAAGAGATTAACAGAGTTTAATGCCAAGAATGCAACCCAGTCCTGCTATCTGCTTCCAGAGGTCTTTCTGGTCTTTTATTAGGTAACCCTGTCACTTCAACTATTTGCCTCGACACTCAAACGTATCAGTAACTTATATGGGTATTGTAATTTTATTTCTTACATGGAAAATCTTAACCCCAGATCAAGTGCTGAAGATCTCCCTGTTTGACTGTGATCAAGATTTTTCCCTGCCAAGTGTTTGTTTGAGACACACCCGCACTTCGAAATTTATCTCCAGGAGATTTAAATATGTATCACCCATTTCCATTAGTTTGCTTGGGGCAAATAATACAGTGGTTTCTGTGTAACTGATATTATTATGCTACTGAACAATCATGTGAGTATGTATGTTAATGTTTATCCATGTATGGAGGTAAAGGGTATACAGATACTCCTACTTTTAAAGTGGCACAACTTTTTTTCACTGTAAGAATTTCTTACTTGTAAGCTTTCCCAAATTTAATTGTTCAGATTGAAAATGTTCGATTTTCACTTGTTACTTTTCACAATTAAAACTAAGTTTATTTGATATTTCCAAAGCAAGATCAGTGTATTATATTGTAGGTCACTGTTTTAGAAGATAAAGGATGAAGAGTGTAATAACTAATGGCTGCTAGAAGCCATCATATGGCAAGAGAGCATGAATCCAGCCCTTCAGGCTCCTGTGTTTTATATCATGGGAAAATACTGCATTTCAAATACCTAATGAAACTGAATGTTCTTTCTGTGATACTGTTATATGCTCTTTCCTGGTACCAGCTGCAATACTTCTGTTTTTACTTAATGGATGATATGGAAGATTGAGGAGTGTCACAAGAATAACCAAAATACCTGATATGTGCTTAATTTGAGTACATTTCAAAGTCACCGGCTGCCCTTAGCTTTCTCTTATTCCTGTCTTTGTTCTACTTTGCAGACCAAAGTTTGATGATAGAAGCCTATTCACTCTTCTGGAGAAATATTTAACAAGATTCTGGGGCTGGTGACCTAGTTTTGTCAAAATCAAGCTGGAAAACAGGTGAAAATTTTTATTAGGAAAACCTGAATGGTAGTGAGTTAAGATAGAAGGACAGAGGATGGATTCATTATTGTTAAAAACATTTTAGTCCAGGTTGGGTGATTTTTAGAGAAGTATGTTTTAGCGCAAATCTTTGTCACTGGTTTCAAACAGTAACTAAATCAGACAGGAATTCTGCAAGAGACTAGCCTAGATAACCAGAGTCCCTTGCCCCATTACATCTAGGAATGTTTTTCCCAAACTAAAGCTCTCAATAGTTTCACTGAGAAGCTCTCAAACATCTGTGATATGAACCAGAAAGGGATCAATATTTTTCTGATCATGAGAATTCATGAAAATACATCGATATTTGCATGCTGTATATGTCTCTAGAAAAGTCTTTTTAGTAAGGGAAAGTTTCAACTGTACTCCTCAAGAATTGTACATGTGGCAAGCACGACTACCCTACTTTGCAGGAGCTATAGGATGTAAAGAGTTTTTTTAATTACTGAGATTGAAAGATTCTCTTCAGTTTGCACCATGTTACTCTGTAACAATATCAGTATTTGCTGATCTCCTTACATCTGCAAACATTAGCATGTTGACCACCTTTCTGTGATCTACTTATTCCTTTCCTGTACCATAAATATATTGCCACATGCTTTAATAACAATATGAGAGTAAGATAAAGGAATAAAATCCTCCTTCTTTCTCTGACACCAAAGTCACTTATCTTGATGTGTTGGAGGCTTCTGCTCCTGAATAATGAGCAAATTCCAACAAGATTAGTTTTTTTATCAGCAGTACTCCTTTGTAGTTTAGGCCTCCTGGGTGGGGATTGTGTTTCTGTTATACCTGCAAACAAGAACTATGATATTCTGATTCTTCTCTAGATATTGCTCTCTTAAAAACAGTCATAACTGAAAATTATTGCTTGTATATCATACTTTTGTCACAGTTGTTTTCATTTAACTTCTAAAGATATATAGATAATGTATAACTGAAGCACTTGTGATTTTAGTTGATAAGGTGTTGCTCTGCCTTAGGGTACAGTATAAAAAATTGTCAGCAAATTATTCCATCTTATAATCTTATTAAATTGTGATTGGCTAATAAAGTCAGTGAAGTCCATCATTCACCAGAGTATTAATAAGTCATAGACAACACGCAAATATACTGGGGAGCAACTTCCAGTGAACTTCTGTGGGCTTTCTTCCTTTTTGTTTAAATGGAGAGTAGGTAATATAGTGCTATTCCTTCAGTAAGCACAGAATCAGCAACTTTATCAAGAAAGCCATTTACATTTCTATATATTTTAATGGAAAACATACCACTTCTAGGTTTTACAGAAATTGAAGGAATCAGGCTCATGCTGTGGACTTGGTTCTTGGAGTGTTGCTCTTCTCTTTGCATAGGTGAGTACTAGTGATACATGTCTTTAGAGAGTTACGGTGGTCTGGTGATGCAGTCTGATTTTTATCTCCCAAACTAAACACTCAGCTTTACTCTAGACTGCAGAGTCTCACTTTTGAGGTACAAATGAGGGCGTGAAATGAAATAAAGGACAAGCCTAGGCAGAGCTGCTGATGCAGAACTACAGGGTACTACCATGTCCCAAATTAAACCTAAAACTTCCATGAGCTCAAGTTGCTGGTAGAGTCAGCAGGTAATGGGTTAGGCTCAAAGTCCAGCTTACCTCCTCCAGTCCCCTTCCTGCTCATGACAAAGGTGGAGTCAAAGTACACAGGATGCTATGCATAAGATAGGCCCCTTTTCTTTTTACATATTTGTTAGAGTTGGACAGCTTATTTCATAAAATCATAGAAGGGCATGGGTTGGAAGGGACGTTAGAGATCATCTAATTCCAACTGCCCTGCCATGGGCATGGATACTTTCCACCAGATCAGGTCGCTTGAAGCCCCATCCAACCTGTTTTTGAACACGTCCAGGGATGGGACATCCATAGCTTTTTTGGGCAACCTGTTCCAGTGTCTCACCACCCTCATCATAAAAAATGGCTTCCTTACATCTAGTCTAAATATATCCTCTTTAGTCTAAATATACCATCTTTCACTTTAAAGCCATTGCCCCTACTCCTATCACTACAGGCTCATTAAAGAGTTTGTCTCTATCTTTCTTATAAGCCCCCCTTTAGGTACTGGAAATTTGCACTAGGTCTCCCTGAGCCTTCTCTTCTCCAGGCTAAACAACCCCAACTCTCTCAGCCTGTCTTCAAAGGAGAGGTGCTCCAGCTCTCTGGTCATCTTTGTGACCCTCCTCTGCACTGAATTCAACAAGTTCATGTCCTTTCTATGTTGGGGTCTCCAGAGTTGGATGCAGTACTGTAGGTGTAGGTGGGGCCTCACCAGAGCAGAGCAGAGGGGCAGAATCCCCTCCCTCGACCTGTTGACCATACTGCTGTTGATGCAGCCCAGGACATGGTTGGCTCTCTGGGCTGTGAGTGCATATTGCCAGCTCATGTCCAGCTTCGTATCCAATAATACTCCCAAGTCATCCTCAGAGATGCTCTCAGTTATTCTCTGCCCAGCCTGTATTTGTGGTTGGGATTGCCACAAACAAGGAGCAGGACATTACACTCGGCCTTGTGAACTTTGTGACATTTTCATGGGCCCGCCTCTCAAGCCTGTCAAGTCCCTTTGGATGACAGGGGCTCTAGACATCTCCTTGGCAGCTGATATTTCATAATATCATCAGTGAGTTGCAAGAGAATTAAGGACAGATATTGGAAAAAGATTTCCAAATGCATACTATTAAGGTATTTAATTCCTTTTCCCAGCTTCTTCAATCGTTCTACCAATGTCAACCTCAGGATGAATTGAATGCTTGCACTGTCATACTCTCTGAATACGTCACATATATACTTTTGTATTTTTGCTAGAAGATAAATGATTGCAAACCACTCCAGAATAGGTAGAAATTAACGTATTTGACACCAGTGTCTGAAATATCTCAGACAGATTTCTGTGAGCTTTGAATCAGACCCTTTTTGAAGTAGAGATTTAGAGGTTGCATAGCGCAGGGATAAGAACATATGTAAAATCAAAGAAAATGTTAAAAACGAAGGTAAAGGTCACTCAGCCCAAGTATTTCCTCCCATTTTTTCTAATATTTCTAATATTAGAAATTAGAATATCAGATCTAATATTTCTGAGAAAACAATTCAAACTCTCTTGCTGAAGAAAGACCACAATGTGTCATGCTGTACGTATAGTATTCAAGGATACACCTTCTTTTTATTTGAACTAAGGCATTAAGTAAACAGAACGCAAACTTCAGCCAGAATTGTGCGAGGCTGTATCCAGACAGGAAGCTTCAGAGACAGACAACGTTGTAGAGGTACTTCCTTTTTATCTATTCCTTTTAGAATATTAGTATGATATTTCTTTTAATCTTCTAGGTGTTTTGCTAGCAAATCAAAGTTTTTGTATTTTCTATTTTTGTTTTAAAAGATTCTGACTTTAGTGATGTCAAGGGCAACTGGCTTTTCAACTGATCTCTTCAGATACAGAAATTGTTTTGCAATTGTTAACGTTTTGATGTAGTTTGTTAGTTTTTTTATTATATTGCCTTAATTGCAGTGAAAAAGTCATAAATGTGCAGAATTTAAGTTAGATATCCAGTGTCTAAGTCCTATTACCTGGGAAATGTTTATGTAGTTATTGGTGTAAAGGAGATGCACAAATCACATAGAAAACCAAACATTTTTTAGGCAATAGTAGTTTAAAGAAGAAATGTGGATCTTATTTATAGACTAATTCGAACTTCATGGGATATTACCTTCTAGGTTTTCTCTTTTGTTTTGTTTTGTTTTTTTCTGTCTGTTTCATTTAAAAGCCAGAACACAATCTTATTTAATGTCTTAAGCTTCTTCTTTGATATCTAAAACTCTTAGCTGCAAAATCCTAGAAAAACCTCTTAAGGCACAAGAATTTTTGCCCTTTCAAACTTCTGAACATTTTTATCTACAGATGTGATGTATTAACCTATTTTTATACTAGTGCAAGGACTCTTATTCATGAAAGCATACGGAAAATAAAAGAGTGCACACGAGTTTCTTTTACTGTCATTTAGTTTTTGAGATCACTTCCAGAATACTCTTTCCTTTTGCATTTTTATATGTCAGAACTGGGAAACCTTTCCACACTAAAACTTCCAAACTTCTGAGCACTTTTACCTGTAGTATGTGTTCTGCTACACTATTTTGGAAGCAGTAAACTGCCTCTGTTTTTCGGTTCTTTCAGCATTTGAATGGGCGATGCCAAGTGAAAATACAAATTAATTACTCATTTCTATTTCACACTCTGCTTTAATATTTTTTAAATTTTTACCTTTTGAAAGATACTAATAGTTCTAAATTTGAAACAAAGAATATTGAAGTGAGGGATCACCTTTTTTTTTTCCTTCAGGCTTCACATGTACTAGGAGTGCTTCCCTAGTTAGAAATATTTGTGGACAATATTGGCAGATTTTCTGTGTAAGCACATAAACATAAACGAGAAGTATGCTTTATACATTTAGTCATCCCTGTGTTCTGTGGACAAAGCAAGTGATAGGTGCCAAGAGATAAGTGCCATTGAACTGTGACTGTACAAAGTGCTTCTGCCATCCTCTTTTTCATTCCTATAGAAATTCCTCATTCTGTTATGGTGAGTGAGCCCTGGGTCCTATATTTGGTTAGTTATGTTTGTACAATCCATATTATGGTTATACAGCATGATAACATGTTCTCTTTCTTAAATAATTGTTAAAAGGGCCAGCAAAAGCCATATTTTGTTACTATATTCAGGCTGAAGGAGGATCTGTGGGGAGAAAAAAATCAATGAAGAGTCAGTAATTTAAAAAGTGATAATCTTTCCAGAGGATATCATTACAAGGCTTCATGCATATATACTTTTCCAAGGCTACATTAGTTATCCTAAATCCAGATGCTGCTATTGCTTCTTTTCTTTTTGGAAGAGTAGAAAGTGTGGGAAAACTGCAGTTTCTCTTACTTATTACTTAGGTTTAGATACTGTTGCTACTAATTAACATGGTTTAAATTAACATCTCTCATCTTTGAAGCCTGATAAGAATATAATAATGTCCAATACTGGTATTCACTGGCAATATAGTTGCATGTCCTAGGAATATGCAGTAGTGCATTAGTACAACAAACATCCTTCTATGATATTTTGTTTCAGCTGGTCATTCGTATGATACAGTTATTTTGCCAAGAATGTCTGTACATTGACAAAATTGGATCTTTGGTGGAAGGCAGACAAAAGAAATTTAGACTTTTTTGGTAAGTGAGGATACTTTATTAAATTCATAAGATCTTGAAATTTGATTAATACAAAGAAAAAGCACATGAAAAAAACTCTGAAATGAAACAACCATATTAAAAAATATGTCTCCATATTTTCTTCCCTCATCTCATTTCACTCGGTTGAGTGCTCTTTCATCTCTCATCATAAGTGGCCCCTGAGGCAAATGAGCTCTATGTCTTGTACCAGTTTGTGGATTAGCTCATAGAAGGCCAGGCTTCAGCAGATAAGAAGACTTCTTTAGCAGACTCCATAGGAATCCTAAGGAAAGAACACGTTTCTGACATTTGAAAGAGCAGTGCACAACCATCAAATATATCAGATACACTATCTCTGGAAGATAGCAGTCCTTTTGCCAAAACTCTTCACGTTTCTTTTAAGACTTAATGGGACTTACACTAGAAAAAGAGTGACATAGTGCCAACCTGGGCTATATGAAGCACTGTAGTGTCTTCACTGGCTCTGAGTCACTATATTGAAACAACAGTCTGGCTTTGTATAACTTTGCATGAAAATTTTTATAAGTGTAATTTCTCTAGGGAGTTAAGATGGGGCTTCTAAATTATACAACAGGATGAAACACAGACATACAGAAAAGGAGACTGAAAAAGACTTCAAGACCTCATCTTGTACATTCTGAAGCTCCAAGAGAGAATCACCTATACCTCAGAAATGAAAAAGTATCTCATTGTCTTCACTGTTAGTAAGGTTTTCTTAATATATTATATAACCTTCAGTGTCATAGTTTGAACCCATCACTTTATCCACTACATATAAAAAATGTAATTCCTCCTTACCTCTTCACAGGTAACTATGTGGATGACTATTTGCACGTATTTAGTTGTCCTTCTGTTCTCTGCACTGAGCAACCCAATTATTTCAGGTTTTTTCTTGTTTATTTGTTTGTTTTCCCACCAAAAAAACTGAACATTTTGTCTGCTCTTCTCTGGACTTTTTCCAGTTGTTCTGCTTTCTCTCAGAACAGTTTTGCTTGAACAGGACATAGTGCTAGTGGTTGCTGTGCTAGACAGAAATATAATAGGAGGTATTCCTCAATGTGTCATACAAGCAAAACAGTTTATGTTCCTAATATGCAGTTTGCATTTTTGTACATATATGATGTAACAATACTCATTCATGAACAGCTTCTGACTGACTGCTACCCTTCTTGTCCCTTCTTGGCAGAATGGCTGCCACATTTTTATGAACTATTATTCCCCCTCAGAACCTCACACTTGTAAATACCAGTGCATTGTGATGTGTTTTCTCCTACAGAAAGTTTTTTGTATTTGTCAAGAGCATTCTGAATTTAATGTATCATGCAATGAGTTGACTTCCACGTGGGCTTATTGTTGAACAAGGTTAAAGGATTATTCCTTTATCCAAGTCATTACTGTTCTTACACAGTACTTGGCCCAAAACAGATCCAGCTAGAATCTCACTGATTATGTTTTTTTTGAATTTGATAGTACATGATTAAACAGTAATCTTAGTCTGTGGTTTTGGTGTTGGTTTTGGTTGATTGGCTGGTTTCGGTTTCGGCTTCCTTTTTTTTCCCCCAGGTAGCTTTGCACTCTCCCAGAAGTAGCTTCACTTTAATTTACTTTTGAAAATGTTACGAGTCATTATTATAATGTCAATAACATTATCAAAAATTAAATCATATTTGACCTCCTGCTTCTCTATTGGTAAGACTTGTTGCCCTGTTACAGAAATTAATAGCAAACATACCAAAAAATAAAAAGGTATATAACTTTTTTAACTATCTCCAACCTCTTACAAATACTTGATATTTTCATTTATTCTAGTTTTTTTCTAGAATTGGTCTCTTCCTTATTCCTTGGCTTTTTTCAAGTGAGCATTGTGTTCTTCTCCTCACACGTTTCTCACACAACTTCTGAGAGTTTTCAGACGCAGCTAACAGATCTGAGCTTGTTTATCTGCATTCTCAAGGTATCTTAATGTGCATTTCTCACTATGCATAGAGCTCATTTTGCGTTTTTAGCTGCCTGTGAAATGGCCATTTATATCTGTGCAGGGGAGTAAGCTCCTATTTCAGTCAAGGGAGATTGGTGCACAAACTAGAGAGTTCTTCTTGAGTGAAGCTGTAGAGGTATACTTGAGGATGAGGTGAACTGCAGTATTTTCAAATTATTTTCAGTTCTGTTTTTTCCTATTTTAGATAGATTCTTCCTTACGGAGTTTACTTATTAGTCATGTAATTACAGTTCACCTTTTTTGTGAAGAGTTAAGGAAACTGCAGCCTTCTGCAAGTAAACTGTCACTAGGTTTTTCTTTTCCTGCCAGTTTAGTTTTCTTGCTATCTCTCATATTCATTGGTTTTTTGCAGTTAAATTTGTGACTTATCCTTTATGACTTTGTTTCAGCATCTTGTGCTATTCTTTCATACTTGTCCTTAGGAGTTTGACCTGGTTTCCACTTTCTGTACATTTCTTTCTTGTGTTTCAGGTCATGGAAGGCAGTGCTGCTTCGCCAAGTTGATCTCTGACTATACTTCCTATCCTTCTACTGTGTGAAACTGTTTGTGTTTGTATGCTAAACATAATTTCTTTAGGGAACTGCCAACTCTACTGAATTCCTTCTGCTTTAGCCATTTTTCCCATGAGAACTTACCTTCCACTTCCCAGGGTTTATTGGAGCCTTCTTGTATAGAGTCCATTGGGTTTGAATTGATCTTGCCTCTTGCTTTTCATCTATAAAAATAGTGTATATTATCACAGTTACCCTCAACCAAATTACCTTTGCCCTCATATTCCAAGCCATCCTCTTTCTTGGTTGCTTAGCAAGGCAGCCTGTTGGCAGGCTGCTCTTGAAGCACTTGGCAGGCTTTAACAGCTGCTGTAGACCATAGGCAGGGAGTGGTTAAATGCTGCTCGTTATACCTCAGAGACAGACACAGCACATTGGTTTGTACTGTGCAACTGGAGATGCTCACCTAAACACTCACAGGAAAACACTGGCACCTTTTACTTGGGCATTTAATCAAAACCAAGACAAATACTGCGTGTACAGAATGTTTCAGATGCTCTCCTGTGAAAGCATCTGTGCCCAGCCTTGAAGTTCAGGTAAGAAGAAGACAAAACCTTTTCCCTATTTCCTTTGCAGACCTATGCATAAAATTAAAATAATGTGTCTCTCTGGATTGATCTTTCCCTGTCTGAATCTTTATTTTCTATTTACCACCACTCAGAGGATTGGGAAATCTCCACTGATTGGTGAGTAAAATTGGATTGTTAGTAGCTTTTCATGTCACTGTGGTTTTCTAAGTGTAGGCGAATCTCTGCAAAGAGAGATTTCTTTGTCAGAGCTGATTGTTGGGAATTTTTTATTTATATACTAAGAAATTGTCATCAAATCTTTCAAGAAATAAGCTGAGACACTGTTTAGCTTTTGAAATCACACTGTGATGAGATGAATCTATAGAGGATTTTTTGGCAGTCTATTATTCACTGCAATATCTTTCATAAGTTAAGAAGTTGATGCTACAGGGATTCTAGTGCCTGAAATGAAGTGACAAAGGCTTTCATTCAGTTTCTGGCTTTGTTAAGGGTGATATGCATCTTGACTCTTCTAATTTCCATACAGTTTCCAACTATATAGGATTTTGTCAAATTTCAAACATTTCAGCAGAAATTTCTCAGGCTAGGTGTCTGCCTCAGGATATTTTTAAAAACCTTTGAGTAAAAATAGTTTATAGATTTTTATACAGGGAATCTGTCCTCTTTTTTCTCATCTCAAATGGTTCCAGTGACCTTTCTTCTAAGAAGTTCAGGTACATTACAGGCTTTGAAATAAGAATTTGAAAAATGAGGTTAAGAGGCTTCTTCCTGTGCATTCTCAGTGAAACCTCTGCTGGACCAAGATTGCACAAGAGAGTAAACCATCCCTTTTAAATAACAAGGCAAGCATGAGCAAGATACTTGAGAGAAAATTGTTGAGGATCACTGGCAAAATAGATTCAGAGAACAAAATCAGCGGGAAGAAACTGTGCCTTGATGGGTAGTGTGAAAATTGATGTGGGAGGGAAAGAAAAGGAAAATGTGTCAGTTTAGTTTGGAAGATACCAAAATAGCTATAGGACCTGAAGTGCAGAGCCTGGGACTGCTGAGTAGAGAAGTGAGAGCAAGAAGCAGTGGGGCTGCGTGGGAAGCTTGGAAGTAGAAGGAGAGACAGTTCTGATGAGCTGGACTCGGAAGTGTGTTTGGCGTAGGGGGCTGTGAGGCTGACTGAGGAAACTAAGGGAGGAGTCTGGCAGCGGGAGCCAGCAAGGAGCTGGCTTGTGCATGAAGAAGACTGAACAGAAGAATCAGGGTGAGATCTAATGGGTGTTTGGGAAGCTGGAAAACAGGATTTGCTGGGCAAGCTGCCTGGGGAGGATATGAGGAAGGCTTTTGGAAGTGAGGTGAGGATTTGCTGGAGACTGGGTTAAAATTTTGCCTGAGAAGTGGAAGCAGGGACTGGGGAAGAAGAGGTCAGAGCTGAGACAGGGGCTAAGGGAAAAGCTCTGGTGCCCAAGCAAATGTTCAGCAGGAGTGAAACAGTGTTGGAGTGCTCCTGGGGAGGGGAGTGCAAGGAGGTGGAATTGAGAGTAACAGGAGTGGAAGATTCTGGGCAGCCCATGCTGATGGTGGGAGCAGGAGAGGCAAGGACAAGCAGTGCTAGGGACCATTCTCCTTCAGTGTCAGGAGTGGCATCCTACGTATCGTTGTTTTGTTGCTGTCAGCGGGTAAGACTGGGTCTTGTCACTGTTGATGCTGGCTTTGTTCAGAAGATAGCAACCTGCTGCCACTACTGGTTATTCCATTAGAGTGGATATCATAAGGTTGGTCAAGGGAGCTGAATGATTCACCACTAAAATGATTTTTGTGCATGTTGTTATGATACCACATGAATACGTTTTTCAGTAGCTTTGCAGCACTGGGTTTTTAAAGAAACAAGATGCTCCATGCAACTTCGCACAGTTCAGAGGATGAATATGCTCTTGAGATGCTCAAGGTCTGTGCAGTAGGATCTCCACTATCTACAACAGATGAGGGAAGGTGTGCAGTGAGTCAGGCAAGAAGTTTTAGGATGAGTCTTTGTGTTCTTTGTCTGCTGTAATAATCCCACGTGGGGCACCCACCTTTTCAGAGACTCATTGACTGTCCATTCTCCATTTTTTGGGTACTTGAGCAGGCTCTGGAAACCAGATTTGCAGATCTTTTCAGCATTTCTATCTGCAACTGAATCAGCAAGACTACTTTGAACTTACAGTGTTTTGTAACATCAAGTACTTGAAATGTTAGGTTTTTAGTTTCAAGTTGTTTTTGCCAAAAGCCAGAAGATACTTCACCTTATGCTCTATGATTTAGCTCACCACTTTAATCCTACTGTCTCCAAATTTCTTAATGTTCGATACTGCATGTGCCATACCATGATGTAAAAACATGTTTCATAAAAACAGACTTTAAACATGACACTTCTGCTGAACAGCTTGCCCTGTAATACAGTGGAGAGCAAAAAGGAAAGGAAAAATAGGCCTAGATTCCTGTAGGAAGAGAGAAGAAGGTATACACACAGTTTGTCAGTAAGTGTCAGGATGTTTCAGCCAAAGAGGTTATTTCTGTAAAAGAGCAGACACCAAATCACTGGTATAAGGGCTTGCACCTGATTCCTACAAGGGAATCTTTGGAGGAGTATAAAAAAGGAAGAAGAAGGTGGGGGGGATGAGAGTAAAGGTATGGTTTTGGACAAAAGCATTGTTGGATTGTGAAAATTAGGTTCAAAATCTGGACTAGAATGACAGATGAAACTGGAGGAAATGGGACCAAAAAGGAAAATAATTTAAGCACAAACATTTTGTAATCACTGGAGCATAAAAAGAGAGTGATCATAGCTGTCATCAGTTATTGCTGAGGGGTACTAGTGGAAAGGATACAAGGATATAGTGAGGTGAACAGCAGCTGGGAGGTTGTCTGAGGGCTGTGTGTTAAGCAACCAGGACTGTTACAGGCAGCTGTGACTTTGTCCCCTCCTGCTTTTCACCTACCTGTGTAAACTTGATTCATTCATTCCTGCCATTGCACACCAAATAGCAAAGAGGATCTAGGGCTGAGACAAGGTGGGCACACTTGAATGGCAAGTGAAAACATTGCTATTACTGGTAGTAACTGAGAAGAGAAATATCATAGGGTACAGTACGATGTATGAAAAGGCAGAGAATTAGTTATATACATGAGAAAAGCAGAAGGATTTTGTGAGGCCCATCTCTCAAGAAACAAGCCACGGAGGAGATCGTTCATTGCCACCGTGGCTGTGGCCAGTGTCCATCATTCTAAACTTTTCTTCCCTACTCTCTTTTCTCCCTTTCCTCCTCCTTTCCAAGTCTTTAGGGGTCATCTAGAGTCCCTAAAAGAAAGCGGTGACTTTTGCTGTCCTATGATTGGTTTTGCAGTGATTTAATTGGCAGTTGATACGTGCATGAGATTCTGAATTAAGTTTTAGATAAAAAGGCCTCACAGCCCATTACCAGATGTCAGACACCAAAAGCACTAACAGGGCACTGCCCAGTCCCCTGGGTCTGTCCCCACCCTGCCCACAGCCCAGGGCCCCATGTCAGACTCCTGAGGCCATCAGTCCCTGCCCAAGCAATGCTGCAGCAGGACTGGTCTCCAGCTTCCCAGGGCCCAACCAAGCTGGGCCCATCCATGAGCTGGGGCTCTGCACCGAACCTGTCCATACTTAGGAAATGAAAAGTCCATGGCCCTTCTGGTACAGCTACAGGAAGTAAAGAGAGACAAGTTTGATCACATAGTAAGTGTATTGAGTGACTGCAGTGTATATAGTCTCATTCCTCTTTAAATGACTGTGATAATTTATTGGATAATTTGCATATTCCTTTCTATACTCATTTCTTTGTTTTTTTTCTTCTCCACCTTCACTTTACTGAATTATACTTTGTGTCTTTTTCAGTCCAAATCTCAACCTCCCTTTTCCACATGTTTTCAGAGCCAGCTACACAGCCTTTCTATTTCCCTTGGCCCCAACCCTGCCACTTTTCCTCTGATTGCTGCTTCCTGTCTCTCTCTGGGAGCTTTTCTGTTAGACTTGGTGCTGCCTTTTCCCTTTTTTTCTCCTCACTTTGGTTCTTTTCATACCCAAATTGACTCTTCCTTTTGCTTGCTCTTTTGTGGGCTGGTTGGTAACAGTTTTAGTACACTGGCACCCTCACTGGTGTTGGGATCCCTGTAAAGGAAGACTTTAAGGAGTAATTTTAGGTGAAAAATGTAATGGCTCTATAGGTGCTTCATAAACTTCATCCAAAATGCAAGGGCAGCAGAGGAGAAAGTAGGAGGTATTTGTTTATGAACAGGGGCTAATGTTAGCAGGGACTAGCAGTAGGACTGATGAGAAGGTAAAGTTGAGCTTTTAACCCTGCATGAGAAATGATAGATAAAGAAAAATCTTGGAAGGCAAGACAAGAAGATGACATGTAATGAAATAGAGAAGAAACTAAAAGACAGGCATAAGATACGGTGTAATAAGAATAACAAGCAGATTAACAATGGCAATGAGGAAGGTAGCACTATAGTTACTGAGACCAGAAAGAAATCTGATGCTGAGAGGGCTGAGATGACCACTGCACAGAATAAGAGTTTTAGCTTTGCTCTGTAATGGAAATTGTGACTTTGTACACACCTCAGTGCTCTAAGTGTGCTCTTCTATAGAAAACCTTGTCAATCTTTTCCTCAGCAGCCCCCAGCCTAGCTCATATGTTGTCTAAGCCTGTACCTTTTCTCCCCTAACACCTTTAGCCTTTACTGCAAATGAGATGTCAGACCCCATCTCTTGTTGACAAAATGTTGACAAGCGTTCTTCTAACCCGTGGTTGTCAGCAACCTGCTTGAGATTCCTAATCCATTAGTGATTTGCTA
The DNA here is from genome assembly GCA_035583135.1 of Lophotriccus pileatus. Lineage (NCBI taxonomy): Eukaryota > Metazoa > Chordata > Aves > Passeriformes > Tyrannidae > Lophotriccus > Lophotriccus pileatus. The sequence goes on from JAWWES010000168.1 coordinate 25,128,513, forward strand.
CTTCATGGGCCAAGCCAGCCTGGCTGCTAAGTTTCTCGTCTTCCTCCCTCCTATCCATCCATCACAAATCCTAGAGAAACAAGGGGGATGCAGATTTGGTTGAGCAAGGGTCTTGCTCTTGTAATTCACCATCATACAACAGCAAACTCAGAACTGCTTCCAGCAGAGCTTGTTTTTCCTGTTCATTTTCTATTATGGCTGTTCCTGGGGGGTTTCTACACGTCATCCCCTCCTCACCTTCTGTGTACCCATGCACATATCAGTATGTATGTATTTGCAGTTGTCTTTTTGAAAGGATTAACAGGGCTTAAGTACAGAATGGAGCTCAGCAACTGAGAATGTTATCTGTTTCCAGAGTTTTTCCCTACCTTCCACTGAGTTGCCCTGTTGGTACCTTTTTTTACTTCTGGCTTCAAATGTATCAGGAACACAAATAAGTATTGTTGTAATTTCATTCTTTTAATCTGGGAAGTCCCACTTATCGTCAAGTAGGGTGCAGAGGATCACCCCACATGCTCAGCTCTGACCAAGATCTGTCTGTGAAAAATTTGCTTGAGACACACCTTTGTGAATTTATCACCAGGAGACTTTAAATCCTTATCGACCTACTTAGTTAGTTTACTTTGAGCAAATAATATGCCAGTGTAACTGATATTAATGTTTCTGAACTACACATGCTTGTGTATATATATGTACACACATGTGTACATATGTTTCTATACTTGGGTAATAGGGGCCATACAGAAAGACTTAATAGTATTCAGTACTTCCAGCTATAATACTTCTTGTTGTTTATAAAAGTATGAAAATATTGGGTTTTCAGTCTGTTTTTTTTTATTTAGTATTTCTTTAAATACTGCAGTTTTTTCAATTGCAATGGTTCAGCATTTCCAGGAGAACGATTAGGGAATGCTATGTTATGGATCGTTGTTTCAGCAGGTCAGGGACAGCACAAAGTACCAGTGATACCTGTTCAAGGCAGTGGAGTCTATTCCTTTGGCACCTGTACTAAGAATAAATCTTCATGGCAGAAGAAAGAACTTCACTCTGAGTGTGAAGTACTACGTTGTGTGCTCACATGACTTCATCATCAAATGACTTTATCACTTATCACCTTTAGACTGTTTAAATATTTCCTAATTGAAATAGTACTAAAGGTGCTATATCAGGCCTTGTTTTGGTCAGGGGAAAAGGAACTCATTACAAACCCAAAGCTGGTGGTTGGATAAGTGTGAGTGGTTGTGATGTAGCTACACAAGGTCAAACAGTTAAAATCCAGACCAGTAACAGTTCCGTGGGATTGTTGCAGAAAGTCTAGTATCAAAAATGTAAATGAAGTATGAGACAAATGAACCAAGAGGAAGAAATTTAACAGAAAAACATATCCAGTAACTCCAGCACATGACAATTTTTTGAGACCCCTGGAAAAGTACAATATCCTAATTGAGATAGCTCTTCTGAGTCAAACCATCTAGCCTGACATACAGGGGATGTGCAAGTAGGTTGCAGCCACTCCTCCATACCCAGTGTAGCATATAGAAAAGGGAGATGTTGAAAGTAGTTAAAAGCAGAGATTTGTCAGAAATGTCTTGAAGTAAACAGAAGGATGGAAAGAGTATTTTATGGTCAGCAAACTTGAGAACAAAGATATGAACAACAGGATACAAATTTTTTTTGGTTTTGTCACAAGGAGTGTGTATATTAGGAAGAAAAGAATATTAACAATGGAATAGTAGAGGGAGATGGTAGAATTATCAGCAGTACAAAGAAAATTGGAAATCAGGCTTCGGGCCTTTTCTCCATCTTGCACGTGCCCGAGATGACTGGCACTTCCTTCTTCAATAATCCACCCCTGTCCTCCCCCCACCCCCAACTATGTGTAACAAGAACAAAGCAAATTCATGCCTTCTATTTAGTTTTTAGCATTTTCTCCTCTGGGGTTATGTTAGTTCCAAAGAGAGAGTTAGATCCCTGTCTCCTTGCTTTGTTACTTTTCACTAGAAGAGGTTTCTGTTGTGGTTTTTTTTGAGTCTTATCATACTGTCTTTCCATTTTGCTTGTGGAAGCCCATACTACTGCTCTTTGGTTACAACAGAATTAGTCTATTTAATATGGAGTTGTTGTGTTAATAGACTCATCACTTCTTGACTTAGGAATGCCTTGTAGTTACCTAAAATCATATTAATTCAAGGTAGGACGAGATAAAATGGAAATTTGCATTACATCATTACATCTAAAATAGCAAACACAGTTAAAAGCATCTTGAAAAGGCATAACAGATTGAAGAAAGAGTTCATCTGATTTACTGACACTGATACCTACTGACAAAAGTGCCTTTTGTTTTGGATTTTTTCCCTCCTTTTAAATTTGCAGGTGACTTGTCCCTCTTCTGACAAAATGGCTCTCAGAATTTTCTTTCCTCCTGTTCCCCAGGTTTCTCTTAGGTGATTTTCATCATTGGAAACCTTGCATTACATAGAACTCCATAGTGGATTCTCCCATCAGAAAACATCTTCTGAAGAAGCCTTTGGACTTCACCATAAGGTAGCTTTACGAACTGTCATGTTGACCTCACTTGTTGAGGGCAGTGTTACTTAGCACCAGTCTGCATTTGAAGTTTTCTAAGGAGTACAGACAGACTTCACCTATCATCTTGGAGCTCATTCTAGCCATCCTTACGGTCTGACTGTACTGAATTAAGTCAAAGATTCTTTTGTTTCCACAAAAACACTTAAGTCTTAGAAAAGGGGTTTAACCAGCTCTGTGGTGGGTTGATCTTGGCTGTACACCAGGTGCCCACCCAGCTGCTCTATCGCTCCCCTTCCCCGCCGGACAGGGGAGAGAGTAAGGCAGAAAACAACTTGTGGGTTGGGATAAGGTAGTTTATTCAAAGCAAAAGCAAAGCAGAAGCTTGCATGTGCAAAAACAAAGCAAAGCAGAAGATATCACAGTTTATTCTCTGCTTCCCATGAGCAGCGATGGTCGGCCACTCCCAAGCAGCAGGACTTCAGCACAGGTGATGGCTCCTCAGCAGGCAGCCACTGGAGACAATGAATGCCCCCCCTCCTGCTCCATGCCTTAGCTTTTATATCTGAGCTGACATCATATGGTCTGGAATATCCCTTTGGTCAGTCTGGGTCAGCTGGCCTACTTGGGTCCCCTCCCAGGGTCTTGCCCTCGACTGAGGAAGGAATGTTACAGTGCTGGTGCTGTGCTCGGCAGCAGCCAAACCACCGGTGTGTTATCAACACCCTTCTAGCTGCCAATGCAAAGCACTGTGAGGGATACTGTGGGGAAATGAACTCCAGCTCAGCCAGACCCAATACAATCTTCTAAACAGTTTCTTTTCACCAAGGAAGTAAGTCTCTCCTATTTCCCTCTTCTGACTCACTGACATGTTTCAATGTGAAATATGTCTTGTGGCAGACCTTATATTCTCTATCAGTACTGTAATTAAGAAATACATATGATACAAGTATCTCATTAGGGTAAAATTAATCCTGTTCATTTTCTGACTCCTGAGACAGGTATGATAACAATTACTTCTCTGAGATGACAGCATTTAAAGTGAATCTAAACATACTCTAACAAGAAGTCCTGTACAGAATTATTTAGTGTCATATTTATTTTAATTGCTACACAGTGTGAAATTGTGCCTTTAAAATGCTTCTGAAAAAGAACAAAAAGGAAACATTAATCTTGGACCTCACAAGATCAGTGAACAATCTGACTGACTGTACTTGGCCTTGAAAACAGCCCCTGATACATTAGGGTTCAATGGATCTCACTGTGAAGTGAGAATTGATGTGCAGTGAAGAAAAGGTTAAAGGAAGAAGATCTTCCCATAATTTTTTTTGTAGCCCTTACAGTGGTCTTACACAGCCAGGAAAATGAAACAATATTGACTAAGTACCATTATGTGTAAGAATACTGCATTAATTTGAGTGAGTATTGTTACAGTTTAATGTAAATACAAGTACATTTTTAATATAGAGATAATGAACATTCATCTCCCTTCATTCCTCAGGTCATACCTACGCTAACAGAGATTTAGTTACCAGTGATGCTGTTAACTGTATGAGTGCAGATATTCTGGTACAGATGTGTGTTATAATCACCTGTCAGCCCTGAAACGAAGAAGCCTTGTGTGTAAGTACAATTTCAGCAATTTAAGTAGTGCTGACACTACTGTCTCAGAACATACAGGAATCCAGTTGCCATTATGGCAGTTGGGGCTTATGTACATCCACACATTGGTGGCACACAAATGATCCTGTTGTATCTTGTAAAAATAATACAAAATATGAAAAATTGAAAAAAATTAAGTTGCATCCTTGAGAAATCCAAGCAAGGATGTTTTTATTTCTAGCAGCTTCAGGGTGAAAAATTGAAAAGCAGAAAATGAAGACAGTGTTGCTTGACTTTTTTTTGATGTGCATTTGCAAGCAGTTATAGCTTTGCAGTTAATTTTGTAACTTCAAATAAAAGCACAATGATGAAGAGCTTTCTACTGGGGGAAATGTAGTAAGATTGCACGGAGGACTTAGTTAGGTTTCTATCCATGAAGCGCAAGGAGACAGAATAAGTGATCGTGGGACAGGGAATATGTCACTGGACTGCATTTGCCTTTTCTCTTTTATCTGTGAACACAGAAAAACACCTTTTCTGTAGTTTTCTCTGCTGCTTCTATATGTTTCCTGTCATATGAAGCATTTTGGGGCTCTTAATGCTGCAGCAGCATTGTCACAAACATATACATGATGCAGTGCCTTTGGAGAAATAGAATGACAGAATACATCCACTGTTAGTTGTTAGGATTCTCTGGAGGAATAGAGAAGAGTTTCTCCTGCAGTGAATATTGATTTATTTGTACAAAGTGGAAAGCTTCAGGGAAATAGATGGAAAGAAACTCATTCTGAAGGTGCTGTAGGATTTCCAGATGTGCCTGTCACAGGTTATAGAGCACTTTGTATTCCCAGATTCTAAAGGTTATAAAAAAGTATGACTCTGTAATCCTAAATGAAGATATTGTTACCCAGTGTGAAAGGATAGAGAGTTTGCTTGGCAGCTTTAAACAACAGCTTTAAAAGAGAAGAAGAGAGAAGTAATTGCTCATAAACACGTTAGTGTTTTGAGAAAGGGGTGAATTTTGGAATATTATGAAATAGTCATATTATTTGTCTGTTTGATTTAACAGTATAATTGTGGTGAGTCTCTTCCATAAGAGAATTTCTACTTACTAAGAAAGCCTGTTTTTATAAGGCTTGAAAAGCCCTTCCGCTATCATAAATCTGTAAGAGAATTACATGTTATCTTTGTTATATAAGTCATATGAAGTCTAACTTGTATTATCTTTCCTTGTTGACAGAAAGACAGATTTCCACTTTAGAGATCACATCACACTCTATCTTGTGAAAATAATATGAACCAGAAAGTGTTGGTTTTCCTTCTCCCAAATTTTATATTTGGGATATTTCTTTTTGGATTTTTCTGTAAGAGACAAAAAACTGTAACAGGTGAGTAAAGAAATTATCAACAATAAGACTTCATGTTTTATAGAAGCAGGGACACCTTTGCCAAATGTGTTAGAAAGTAACTATGGAGCTTAAGTGATAAACAATACTATGAAAATATCCAAGGCCTGTCACTGTGATAGCTATTTTAGCAACATATGAGAGAAAGAACACTACAAAAACATGATGTTAGAACATCAGACTTGCTTAGACTAATAGTGCTAACATGTTGAAAGTTTTCATTTTAATAAACTTTTCACTACATAGCATAATTTATTGCATGTTTGCCATAGTGGAGACCAGTGACAGTACACAAAAAATTGATTTTAGCATCTTCGTTAGTTTTTGTAAGCAGGGTGATAGACTGAGTGCCATCACAAATTATTATGATTATTATGATTATCACAAATAAAGAGACTCAAATAAGCTTATTTCACTGAAATGGTTTAAATTTCTTCCTTGATTGCAGGTGCTTTTCCCAATCCTGCCGAAAATTGGGTGGCAATTCAAAATGGTCGCAAAGGCACACTGGCTTCTGTCTGCCTGAAGAACAACCTTACTAAATTAAAAAGCAAATTGGATGTTGCAAACCAGCTCTTTGTGGAGCACAAGCATAAATTTATCTACTGTGAAGTGCCCAAGGTAGGCTGCTCCAACTGGAAGAGAACTATTTTTCTTCTCCAAGCAGACTTGAATGCAGAAGCTTCTGAAATTGAGCATGACCACATCCACCAAACATCACTGATTAAAAGGTTGGGGTCTTATCCTCCTGCCATACAAAAGGAATTTCTAAACAATTACACCAAAGTGATGTTCACCAGACATCCCTTGGAACGGCTGGTTTCAGCTTATAGAGACAAACTTCTGCACTCTGAGCCATTCTACAGTATCACTGTTGCTAATGAGATTAGGGCAATGTTCAGGAAAAACAAAAATTCTTCTGAAAAAGTGAGTTTCCAGGAGTTTGTCAGCTTCATTTTAGCAAAACCACCAAATACTCTTGACATTCACTGGAAACCAATGTTTCTGCTCTGCAATCCTTGCAACATCGACTATGATGTTCTGGGTAAGTATGAAACTCTTGGATTAGACTCTGAGCATGTTCTGAAGGTCATTGGAGCACCAGAGAGCCTGCAGTACCCCAGCTTGAAGAGATACCGGTCAGAGAAACGAACTAATGGTGATATCACCTTGGAGTATCTCAGACAATTGACCTCAGAACAAATCGAGAAGATCAAAAAATTGTATCAAATGGATTTTTTGTTGTTCAACTATACTATGAAATATGAGGATTATTTTTCCCTGAATGACTAATATAGGTTAAACAAAGAACAGTTTTCTTTGTACAAAAATGGGCTGAACTTGACCTCACTGGTCCTTGATAGGTGGGTTGGTGACTGACTGCTGCTGAGATCTTCCTGGAGTTTGTAGATATGGTTTATCATCCTAAACACCCTTATAAAAAAATCCTGCCATGATCTCTTGTACTATACAGTACTTTACCTATGAAATTATTGTCTTCCTGTTGATCATTAGTGGCACACATTTGATTCATGTTTAAAGTGATAGATTTTGGTCCATTTGTAAGAGACATGGGAAGGATGTTGTTTTTCACAATGAATATTTTAGAACACCATTTTTATAAAAATTATTTAAAATTTTTTATTAGAAAAAAGACATAATCTGCTTGAGAGTCAAACCACTCTTTATCTGCAAAAGCCTTGGCATAAGGAGAGATCCAAAGTAAGAAGACCAACAAGAACAGTGAACAATTATTTTTTTAAAAATAGCCTATGATTTTATGAGGAATGGTTCTGATCTTGCCCTCACCATTACCATACTTGGTGTACCCACAGCCGTAGTATCCCCTGATACTGGATTACTCATGACACCCAGGCAATCCTGTAGTTCATGTAGATTTTTAATTTTTTTTTACTTTTTAGTTTGTTGAGGCAGAGGAAGCTGAAAATTACTCTCATCAAAGTTAAGGCTATGCAGAAAGATGCAAACTCTCTCTCTTTTTCCTGAATCAGAGCCATCTCCAGCTACATGCTTCTCCTGCTTTCTTTGACAGATCATGCAGAGATAGAGGGGAATAAGATTTGCTTCATAACTCACTTCTACATGGTAGAGCCTTCCAGAGCTCTAAGTATATCTGAAGCTGTAAGTATATCTAAAAATATTTTAGTTTTTTGAAACCATGAGCCAGCCTAGGAAAACTCTGAAGAAATTATACTGACAGAGTTTGATAGGTGTCTTTGCTATCAGCACTCTAGTGTTAACACCCCCCTCCAGTTTCTTGCTGTTAGATGTGAGTGGCTTTCTATTCTTATTTCCTCTTTCACACAGGATCACATATTCTTCCCTCAGTGGTGACAGAAAACTGATGGCTAATTCATTCATCACAAGTGCTAGTCAGTGTATCTACTGAAGCAGAAAAATCTCTGTAACTATTCACAAGGGACTTTAAGTTTTGACATTTGCCTGTAGGAAACTGTAAGTAGCATGTTGCCTTCAATCACTGGCTGCTGTAATGCTGGTGTGACTCTGAACAAACTAAAACAAAACTGCAGAGGACATGTGTGTGCATGTGTGGACATATAACAACAGTTTTAGGAAACAGCAATATACAAGAACAGTATAAATTGTGGGTTATCAACAGTAATAAAATGAGAATGGGTTGATATCTGTCGGAAAATAGAAAAAAAAAAAACCCTCTTGATATTGTAATGTAATAAAAATTGATGCTGGCTCTGGGCATTGTCCTAGTCAGCCCACCTCTAGACACCTGCAAGACATCTGTAAACTTTATGATGAAAATTATAACATGACTTTGTGACCTGGGAGAGAGATTTCCTGTACTGTCTTCCCTAGAAGTGCACTGCCCAGGACAAGGCTCTAAACTAAGTTAGGCTCCCTCCTGGCTTTTGCCCAGAGAAGAACCTCCAGTGGAGCTTCTTTCCTTTGAATGCTAACTCAGGGTGATGTTCTCCTGAGAGGAAAATGGATACTTGCTGTTGGGAGCAAGGGTGTAGGCAGTATGGTGAGGCTCAGGGTTCCTGGGGTGGATTTGAAGGTGTAGGGAGGGCCATAATTCATCTTTTGATTTATTATTATATGCCTGTGATATGACCGTTGTTATGTTGCATTGCTAATTACCTTAATAAACTGTAGTGAGTTAACACAATAATCTATTTGTTCATCCTTCTCAGTAACATCTGTTTAAAAAACAAACCCATGTGAAAGTTGTTCTATCAAATCATAATATAGGCCACACACTATTAGACAACAATAAATACAAAGCCACTTGCTCTACTTTGCTACATTAATATACATCTGTCTCACAGGACTTCTAAAGAATAGAAAGAATTAGCAAACACTAATGTGTGCTCCAGCTGGAATGGAAGTAAGTGGAGAAAGGAAGAGAAACAAGAAATCTTGCAAGGTCAGTCTTGTATCCTTCTTACAAATCTGTCAGCAGTGAGGAAATAAGAGAGACTTATCCCATTCTTATGGAAATCCTCATATACACTTTTAGGATAGGTATCCACAAACCTGATATCATGCTTGCTTCATGAAAGTATAAAAGATCTGACAGTTGATCAGTGTATGTAAGGACTGGGGACTGTGTCACCAGTTGCTCCTTGAAGCAGGTATTTCAAAATGATGATTCTGCCCATAAGCAGTCATAATTTTTCACACAGTTTTGCATGTGAGTCTTAACAGGTAAACTGTGATTAGTGGTTTCTTGTTCAGAGAACTTTCCAAAGCAGGACAGCTGTGAACAGAATAAAAGGTGTGAGCAATGAAATTTTGATCATTTGCTCTTCCACAGCAGTTGCTCACAACTAGAAGGTGATTCTATTTCTGCACTCAGTGTCGAAAAGTCAAAAGCTTTTAGCTCTTAGGTCTCCAATTTTCTTGACTTGTCTGTCATAAGGGTAGAAAACCAAAAGGAAACAGGAAAAGAAAAAGACACTAATGCTCCGTGATTGTGCTGCAGGCCTGATATGATTTCTCCCTGTCACAGCATTTCTTACCTCCCTTTGTTCCAGAATTATAAATTAGGTAATGGTTTATTAAAAACTAAAAAATTATCAAATTATATAACTTACATGAATCAATGTAAACCAAATAAAATCAAAACAGGCTGAGAATTTACCTGATAGAAGTGTCTGAAATTTCAGGAAGTTCCTCTTGATATCAGGTATCAGGCATCAAATGTACACAAGTGGGCAGTTACGATGCTGCTTCTAGTAAGAATTATTTTTAAGGGACAAAGCTCCAGTGATCATAAATCTCAGTCAGTATACTGAGAATAAAATTCCAAATGAATCAGCAGAGTAAAAATGAGTGATGCATCACAGGATCAGGTCTGTGAAAGGGAACTGGCTTGGCACCATTTCAGCACTACTCATGTACACCTCAGCTGTGCCCACCACACTTCATGGAATCCTAGAATCAACTGGGTTGGAAAAGACCTCTGAGATCATCAAGTCCAACCCTTGATCCAACACTGTTGTGATTATTAGACCTTGGCACTAAGCGTCACATCCAGTCTCATCTTAAAAACTTCCAGGGATGGTGAATCCACCACCTCCCTGGGCAGCCCATTCCAATGTCTGATTATTCTCTTTGTAAAAAATTTCTTCTTAATATCCAACCTAAACCTCCCTTGGCACAGCTCAAGACTGTGCCCTCTTGTCCCTCCTTTATATCTCCAGCATCCTTTTTATGGCTTCTTCTGGAGGTGTATCAAAGCTTAACAAGATGAAAAGGCTTTCTCAAAACATCCCATCATCCCACGCTATGGAGAGATTTTTGCCAGGATTATACAGCATTCCTGGTGTCCCACCAAAGGAACAACAGTCTGGACATAAGTGGATCTCAGAGCAGAACTTAGCACAGGTAACCAAAGACAGGTAGGCGTACTCCAGTTCATATTTTTATGATTTAGCAGAACTATGGGGAAACCTTTTTACTTACAAATCTATGACTAATATCCTGACTCCCACCTCACTTGATTGCATTGTCCTCTATTTTTTCCCAGACCCCTTCGTCATTATTCACCTGAACTGCATGTATGGACTCCTGCTGAATTCCCGCAGTTACGGGCCTCCAAACAGGTACTGCAGATGCTGAATTATTGAGTCACAGGTTGTTGCCAGATGTAAGTTTCTAAATCTATTGTAACTATTGTAAGAAGGCTTTTTGCGTGAGTTCTTTCAGCACCTGCTCCATGAGTGAGATATTCCTACAAGCTGAGAGATAAAGTGAAGGATGTTTTGGAGGCATTTCCCCTGCTAAAAATAAACTCATCTTCCATTCAGATAGGTTTAGTGGGTAAGGGAGAAAGCTAATCTTGGGATCATTGACATCAAGTCTCAGAGGCTCCTGTTAATTATACACCAAAAGAGACAGGAAACCCTCTCTCATGAGGGGACTTCATTCCCTGCAGGGTTAATTTTTGTTTATCTTCGGAGATTTTTTAAGATTGATCCTCAGGGATGCCTGCTTGGTAAAAGAGCCCACAACGATGCTTTTATTTATAGCAATATTCATTGTTGCTGTGCAAAGCCAGACACCCACTTAGCTGTATACCCTATCAACATTGGAATTTGTGTCCTCAGTTTTTGTTGCTGTGGTTTACACGCCACAGGACACTCAGGAGTACCCTGTCTCACTGCTGGCAGCTGACCATGTGCTACATGTCAGCATTTTTTACAGCCTCTGCCAAGGCTTTTCATTCTACTCCAGTTTTGGGACTTTGCTTGTATCTGAAACAAGTTTGGAAAAATTGCAATTTTGGGAGTTGATGAGAATAAAAATAGTAATAATATATATAATAAAAAATAGGTCTGAAATAGCTGTTTCAACCACTTATTTAATTTATAAACTGTTCTACAAATTCCTTATATGAATTTAGGTCTTGCAGCCTTTGTCAAGACAGAGTATTGCAATTCCTGTTTGCTTTGCTTTGTTTTTATCCTTGTTTGTGTTCTAATAAACTTTGGATTTTGTGAGTTTAGAGTAGCATGTAGATTGAAAGTATAAACTCAGGTAGGTCACATATTAAGTTCCCATTCCCATTGTCAATTCAATGTTAATTCAGTGTCAACCCTTGTATGAGTGGGTCACCTACTGTGATTTAAAAACTGAACCATGATACTCCGTGCAAATATTTCAGGATGTGAGATGTGGATTCTAATCCAAGATCTGTTCAAACTGGACCTGTTCAAACTCTACAGCCTCATGAGGCCAGATTTTGAGCGTTTCTTTTTTGCTTTGTTTTGTTTGGTTTCCGTTTTGGCAGCTAGCACAGCTGGAAATTAGACAGTGAAACACTTTAAGTCTTTTGAGCAAGTAACCAATTACCATCCGCATTCCTATGGGGCCATCTGGTGGCGAAGGGGGCTCGGTAAGGGAGCATCGCCTGGAGAGAGGTACCCGATGGCTGCTGTGTTTAATTTTTTTTTTTTTTTTTTTTAACCTTAAGTCTTGTATTTCCAGGCTCTCATGCCTGTTATTTCTCTCCCTCTGCTTCTCTATCCCTCTGCCTCTGATTATATGCCTCTTTCCCCAGAACAAGAATTCAGTTTCAACCTGGCCACTAGCAGCTTTCTTGTCCCAGTAGTTTTTTTTTTCACCAGTTTGCCTCAAACCATCCTTTCTACCTTGCTAGGTTGTGATGACTGACCAGCTGCTGACAGCTGGAAGTTACATTGTGCTGCTCTAGCAAGAACTTCTTGTTTCCATGTTGCACAGCTTTTTCTGTGGTGAAAGCCTACTTTGTTACTTTTTCCACCCCTCCAATTGAGTAAGAAAATATTGTATTATGGATTTGATTTATAATTAAGTTGTAACTGAATTTTATGGTTCAATGTTATATAAAAATGACATATGAAGACAGTATTCAGATGACTATATTTGGAAAGGCATTTTCTTTTGTGTGTTGTGATTCATCTCTGTCATTGTTTCAGGGAGACATTTATCTGTTCACTGTCTCTGAATATCTCTATGATATGTCTCTATCTTCATGTGACAATCTGAAAACCAGGTATGGTAAATGGTTATGTACGAACATCCAACCTGTCATTAGGCATTTTCTGAGTAAAATGCAGCTCAATACCTCCATTATTAATCTCCGCCAAAATTCTGCTGATGTTTACATGATGAAAGCTGCAAATAACATTGTTTTCCAGGAATCTCTATACATGTATATCAAACGGAAAACGCTTTCATGAAAATGACAAAAAAATGCCTGTGAGGGAAATGCAGTTCCTAGACTGAAAATTAAATCCCCCGTATCATCTCAGCCCAGTTTTTCCATTTCTGAAGATCCTTATATCCTCATGAGACACTTTCTCAAACTCTTTGACAAGAACTTTGATAACATTATAAGAGAAATATTATTTATCATTCCTCCAACTGATAGAAAAAAAAACACCAAAACTTACAAAAACATTAGATGCCAGTTAGTAAATATCATAACTAATTAATAGTCAACCTTATCAGCTTTGTAAAGCAAAAAACCCCAACACAAATGACAAACCAACAACTAAAAAAATCCCCAGCTAAAACCAAAACGTGTTTCTTCGGGTTGATAATAACAACCCCACTAGGGAAGCAGAGGCCTTCTCCTTGCATTTTCAAAGAGGATGTGTTTTAATTAGCTTCCTATCTAGTCATTAGGCAGCCTTGCAGAATTGTACTTACCTGAGGCAATGATGTATCAGATTCATGAGTAACATATTTCTGACAATTCTTCTTACTTTTGCTGGTTTTTTTGCCATTATGTTAAATATCATGTTAATAGGGGGGTTTTATGCCAGTAAAATCATGGAGTATTTTTCCTCTAGTACTTTTGCAGGGCTACTTTGTTTATCAAGATTGACAAATTTTGCAACTAGTCCAACAGAAAAGATCAAATGGTGGAAAGCACTTAGAGTTCAGGATGTTGGAAGAACGTTTAGTTTGCTGAGACACTTATTCTGCCAGAGGAATCAGGAGAATTTGCTGAAAGATTGACTACTCAGGCTTTCTTCCTTAGAAGACAGAATGATTGGTTTAATCCTGTCTTGTTTTCAGTGTCTTTTTCTAGCAATCTGATGTCATGGAGAGAAAACAGAGATTGAAACCCAACATAATGATCTGCAAACCCGGTTTAGTTACTGAAGAGAACTTTTTGTCCTCTCAGCAGTGGCAGAAACACCAAAAACAAGTGCCGGACATAAACTCAGCACACAGATATGTCAGCATTAACTTTTGCAGAAGAGTCCTGTGTGGTTTGTTTACGTACTGAATTTAAGAAATCCATCAGAACCATGGTGTAGGAAATCTCAGAAGTTTTCCAGTAGGCTGAAGGGGAAGACAAGGTAATTTATATTCTGATTTGAAACAAATGACAAATGAAAAAGATCTGTGGCCCTAGGAGAAGTAGATCTTCTCACAATATTTTTTACTGATTTGCTTCAGCAGAAATTGAGAGTTAACCTTTCTTTAATGCAAAAATCAGAGATTATTTTCCACTCAGCCTTCTACCTGCCCTACTTTCCAAATAATATGGGAAAAAAAAAAGTAATTGAAATTTCATACACACCATAGAAAAAGCTTGGAAGAAGACCTTAAGCATACCTTTTGCATGTTACTTTACCTACTTTTTATACAGATTTACTCCTGCAGCATTTAGTGCAATTGGTTGTCCATTGTGGCTGCTCACACAGCCTTGATGGTTATATCACACTTGCATTAGCAGCATCATTGTGGTTACAGTGTTATCATGCTCTGACCGATGCCCAGCCTGTCCCCAAGCAGCAGTTGGCCCCTCCTGGCCATCTCTCCCCAGTTTATATGCTGGGCATGACTTTCTGTGGTATGGAATATCCCTTTGCCCTGTTCAGATCAGCTGTCCTGGCCATGTTTCCCCCTGGCGAAGCTTCTTGTGCACCTCATCACTGGCAGAGCGTGAGAAACTGAAAAGTCCTTGGCTTAGGGTAAGCACTGCTCAGCAACATCCAAAACATCAGTGTGTTATCAACGTTATTCTCATACTAAACTCAAAACGTAGCACTATACTAGTTACTAGGAAGGAAACTAACTCTGCCCCAGCCCAAATGAGGACACTGTTTAAGAACCTTACCAGAAACTTTTTAGAGGCATTAGTAGTAGAAGTAGTGTTGGGAATTTCAAGATGATGACAGAACACGTGTTCTCTGTTTTGAAGGCAGAACCACTAATGCCACTCAGTACAAACATTAAGTTGTGGGTTATCAACTTATACAATCGCCTCACAATGCCTGGCGCTCCCAAAGCAAGCTCTCGCAGCTCGTACGGGAGGCCGAGGGCTCAGTCCGGAGGAGGCAGTGCCGGCGCGGCAGCGGCGGTGTCCCGGCGGTGAGCGGGCCCTGAGCTGTCCGCGGTGCTGAACGCGGCGCGCAGCACGGCCCGGCCCGCCCCGCAGCGCCCCGGCACGGCGCTCATGTTACCTGCCAGGGTGGGAACCTTCCTCTCCGCCTCTATTTTAATTCTGCTGCTCCTCGTGAATTCCATAGGTCACTCTTTCCCCTGACACATTTATGTTCGACTGGAGGAACTCATCACGCGGTGCGCTCCTTCGCAATGCTCTTGGCCTAAAAAATTTCCCAGATAGATGTAGTATAAAACCCCTTGAAGACAGTGACAACACGCATGTACTTATATTAGTGCTAAATCTGTTTCTACTGCTTCAAGTGAAGAAAGTACTTCTCACGTGCAAATAAATATAAAGCATGAAAATATTTAATTCTATGAAAAAAAATTACAAAACCCCCAAAGGAAAAGTTTCATGAATATTTTTTGAAAATTATTTTACTTTTTATTATGTCTTGTATTTCTGTTTTTATTCTATGTTTCAGTTGATTCCAGAGGACAAATAATCAAGTCTTCTGAGTAAAAATCCCTGTCAGATCCTTCATTATTCTTCATCATTCTTCATCATAATATGGCCTAGCCCACAAAGCTAGGCATTGTGTGTGCCAACAGGCATGCTGGGAATGTGCAGGAAAAAGTGATTTTTGTTATAGACACATGGACACTAATTTGCAATTAGGTCATACCAAAGAGCATTTTTATATCCTAAAAAATCCTCTACAAACCATTTGAGTAATTTCACACAAGCACAAACCAGATGCTCACATTAAAACAAAACTGTTTGCTCATTGCTTAGTACTTACTCCTGCTTACCTTTTTCTTAAAATATAGTCTTTTGGCATCATTAATTTCACTAGAGTGTGCCTATGACTTCTCAGGATGTATTTGACTTTTAGTGCAGCTCTGTCAAATGAACTGGCAAAGCAAACTGAGTGGACAAATAAATATTTAGGGTACTAAGATTCCCTCTTCCCACCTTCAGGTAGTTCAGTAAGAAGTTTTAGGGGTTTTCAAGAAATTTCCCTCTTGAAAAGGAAAAGCCTGCGGCTGTTGAGATACAAACTTCCGACCACATTTGTGTAGTAATACCCTTCGTTAAAAAGACTATTTCAGTTCAGCTACTGTACCAGATTCTTGTAACAAATACTACTAGCAATGGTTTCTGTGGAAAACATTAAATTGTCTTTAATCTTTATTAAACTCTGGTTATTTCAAACTTTCAGGATTTTTTCTGTAATCCAGAGAGATTTTCATAATTGTATCGGGTTTGCATGACAAGGTTTTGGTAGCATGGGGGCTACAGGAGTGGCTTCTTTGAGAAGCTTCTAGAAGCTTTCCCTACATATGATAGAGCCAATGCCAGCTGGCTGCAAGACAGACCTGCCACTGGCTGGGGCTGGGTCAATCAGTGATGGTAGTAATGCTTCTGTGATAACACATTTAAGAAGGAAAAAAAATGTTATTATGCAAAAGTACTTGCAGACACAGAAGAGAGAAGTGAGAATACATGAGAGAAATAAATACACAGACACCAAAGTTAGTGCAGAAGGGAGTGGCAGGAGGTGCTCTGGACCTGAGATTCCCTGGTAGCCCATGCTGAAGACCATGGTGAGGCAGGCTGTCCCCCTGCAGGTCAAATATGTGGGAGATATCTGGGGGAGCAAATATCCACCTGCAGCCCCTGAAGGACCCCTCACTGGAGCAGGTGAATGCCCTAAAGAAGGCTGGGACCCAGTGGGAAGCCCACACTGGAGCAGGCTCCTGGCAGGACTTGCAGACCTGTGGAGAGAGCAGCCTGTTCCTGAAGGACTGCACCCCATGGGAAGGTACCCACTCTGGAGCAGTTTATGAAGAACTGAAGTCCATGGAAAGGACTCACATTGGAGAAGTTCATGGAGGACTGTCTCCTGTGGGAGGGACCCAGTGCTGGAGCAGGGGAAGGACACCTCTCCCTGAGGAGGAAGCAGTGCAGAAACAACGTGTGATGAACTGACCAGAACCCCCATTTCCGTCTCCCTGCACTGCTGCAAAGAAGGAGGTAGAGAACTTGGATTAAGTTAAGCCCAAGAAGGAGGGAGGGGTGGGGGAAAATGTTTGTTAAGATTTGGTTTACTTCTCATTGTCTCATTGTCTTCTCATTGTCTCATTGTCCTATTCCTGTGCTGACTAGTAATACATTCAATTAATTTCTCCAAGTTGAGTCTGTTTTGCATAGTAATCAGTGAGTGACCTTTCCGCATCCTTGCCTCAACTCATGAACTTTCATCATATTTTCTCTCCCCTCTACAGTTCAGGAGGGGGATTGATTGAGCAGCTTTGGTGAGCATCCAGCCAGGATCAAACTATCATAATAATTTATACCTTTAAATGTTTTAGAAGTGGAAAAGCCTCTTGCTGAGTTATCTTTTAATTTCTTCTAAAAGGAAAGAATCATGATTTGTTCTTTAAGCACACCCACAGATTGAAGGATGAACGAACAGGTGAGATTAAACTTCTTGAAACAGTCTGTCTGTATTTACAATGAAACATATCCTGCTCTTCTTTACAGAATTATGAGCCAAGAATAAATCCATGAAATTTAATGTAAGCATCACTGTAAATACAGGCAAATATGTCCCAGTGTTCTAAGGGTTTATAAATGGCTAGCCAAAAATAACAATTATACTTCCTTGAAGTGGTTTCACTGGAGTAATTATCTTTACATCAAATCTTCATACTGAAGTTCTCACAGTCAGCTCACAGGGAACTAAGAGGAATGTGTTTGTTAGGATGACTGTTTCCTGTAATCATCCCAAACACAGCAGCAAAACTTTTTATTTTGTTATGACATTTTTGTGTGTATTTTCTGATAAAATGACAGTTGTGGAAGATAAGTCCTTTATGTGTGAACAGGGAAAAAACAAGCAGAAACCTGAGATTTTCTCAGATGCTACAGGAACTTTGAGGAGGGAGCACACATCAAACTAACAACCTGCAGCCAGTGATGCTATACCTGGTTGCACCTTTCAGCACACGTTTTTCATGATGGAATAGTATACCTGGGGCTGTTTCTCCTTCCCCATTTTATTCTGTTCCCTGGATATGTTGGCTCCCACACAAACAGTAAGAATGTGAGGGATTAAAGTAGTGGCGACAGGCTGAGAGAGAAGTGAGAAGAAAAGGCCTTTCTCTTCTTCTTTCATGAAGAAGAGCAGCTGCCTGCAGTGTGAGATGGTGCAGATGTGGGAGAAAAATGTTTTTTTTCTCCCAGGTTTTTCTCCCTCCATTATGATCTTCACCTCCTGTGTAGCTCTCACTTCCCATACCTTTCCTTATGGAGTAATACTGCACTCAATATACCAGCAGAGCACTGTGAGCCATCTTGGCAGCAGCGGTGCTGTGCACACTCCTTATTGCCCCCTGCCCTTATCCTTTGCGTCTTTTCTCACTGTCATGGCTGCCATCACCTTATGATCTGCAACCCCTTTTTCAAGGGGGAAGTTGTATCTGGCTGTGCCTGAGGTGTGTTTTCTTCCCCTCTAGCTCCCTCTCTTCCATTTATGAGGTAGCTGAATAGTCTGAGGTACTTTGTGCAGATGTGTGACTTGGAAATGTAATTTTAATTCCAGCCACGAGGGGACCTTCATAGTTTATTGTTTCTTTCCTGCAGGTTCATCTCATCCATGCACTTAAATCTGTAAAACCGTGCTCACATGCATAGATATCCTACATCTCCCTCCTAGCTGAGGATCTGTTTGATCCCCTGTTAAATCAGCTGTCATATCTTGGAACCTGCACCCAACTTTATTCCACTGCATAAACCCAGGAGCTTCTTTCCTATGTTTCCCCAGCAGCTTCTTTCCTATGTTTCCCCAGCAGCTTTGGATTCCCCTTTCAGTTTATCAATTTTCCAAATCCTCTGGATTCCTTGGGGGCAATACTATGGGATACTGAGCTGACAGCAGGGCTGGGGACTGCAAGAAGTGATTTCTGCCTATGCTGATCCACAGATTATGGGCCAGAGGTCCAGCGTGGGGGACAGCTGAAGCATTCTTTGTGCCACTGCACATAATCCAGCTACAGTATGATTTTAAAAATTGTCGTCTGAGTTACAGTTATGCTGCTTCTTAGGTAAAAAAGGATTCTTCTTTTTATTTATTTATTTTTATTATGGCTTTCGTTCAGCAGGTGTCCAGAGTTTATATCAAAAAGACCCCATGTCTTGCATAGAGAAATTTGGCAAATAGGCTACAAAACTTAATCTGAAAAATAAGGAGCTTCCATTTATTGCAGCAACTGTTTTCACGTCACATAATCTGGCCTTGGAGTCTCATTCCCCTCCTGCATGCAGCAGCTGCGTACTTGCATAATTTGATCTGGTTGTGTTTGTAGGACAAAAAGAGGATGTGACTGTAACATACACTGACTTGCTCACTTAGTCTAATGAACAGCAAAGAGAGAGCAATTAAAACACGCAGCCGGGGCCCCCAGCCCGGGGAGCTGGTGCCAAGCCAGTGAAGCTGCCCGTTGTCACTGCCGCTGTTACTCTGCCAGCTGCACTGGGCTGGCCAGCTGGCCACCCCATCACCTGATCTGCTCCCATCTCTTTTGTGCAGAGAAGCATCATCCCTCCTCAGAGCTGCTCCTGACACCACTCCTGAGAGGCCGGCAGCCCATCCATCCCTTTCCCCCTTGACTTCCTGGGAAGACATGTGCTCTTCATCTCAGCCACCGGGGGGAACCTCCGCCTCAGGCATGAACGGCCCGTGGATGAGCTCGGATCTTTCCTTAGGCATGGCCAGCACTCACCCATGTGCCTTTTTTCCAGTTCTGAAAGAAAGGAACTTTCTGTATCAAAATGCACCCAACTTTTTTTCTCCCCTGTTATATCCTGAAAGAGATATTATAACTACTTATAAAAGATACCTTGCTTGTATGTCTTGCATTCAAAAGGGATGTGATTCACAACACTCAAGTACTTTTCAGGTGTTCTAAGTTCATGCTCGGGTTGGAATTAAAGAACGTGGCATTTCTCAGATGTCATCCCCTAGGGTCTCAGAAATCTCACGTGGGCAGCAAAGTATTCTGTGCTACACAGGCTAAGCTAAACCCAAGGCTCCCCTCTAGATCACATTTAAACTGTTGTCTTCATGAAATCTTTCAAATCTGTTTAGAAATGTCCATCGCATCTTTGCCTCTGTATTGTCAAGGCTCAGACACCCTATGGTAACGCAAACTGAAAGGAAGTCGAAATAAGCAATATGTCAATGATAACAATATTTAGAAAGGGATTTCATGGGAATGAAATAGACTCTTATTTTTGCCAATATAAATAAAGGCAAAAGCTCTTTTTGTAGCAGGAGTGTGTGAAATGTGAAACCCTGGCAGTGCAAAGTAATACCGATATGAATCAGAATGACTGAGATAAGCAAAACGCTACTCCTGGAGGTGGGAACGTGATCTGGTGGTTACAGTAGCAGAGAGCAAATATGAAGCTCCCCGTTTCTTCCCCTGATAAACTCTATGTCTATAGATCATTCACGGACTGTCTATCAGTTTACCTATCTGTAAAACAGAGACATATTTATCTGTATCTTATCAGAGCCAACTCTTGCCAAGCATCACTAATGAGCGCCGATAGCCCTGTCTCGTCAGGAATGCAGGATTTCACAAGTGGAAAGTACAAGTCATTAGCACTTTGCCAGAACACAGAGCACCATTCCTTTTGTGAAAACAGCTGTACACTTACAAGCAAATGTGGAGATACTGACTGAAGAATCTCTTTATTCTCCTGGCAGTGCTGAAAGACTTGGAATTAAATCTTAAACAAACTTCACATCACTAGATCTCTAAAGCATATATCCTATAAAAGAACTCAATTAAACCAATCAATCTCCACTAATCAATATTATTAAAAGGTCATTTTTTATTTTTCTGCACTTATTAAAAAAATGTACTGGGTATTTTTATTTCTACCTTCATTAACTGAAAGTAAAATCTTTAGAGTGACATTTTATAACTGAACTGAGTTGGTAGTTTCACAGCCGTTGCCAAGGTTAAGGTTTCCTAAATAAGGTTTCCTAACCATAGACCACACATAATCCTGTCATTGCAGAATCAGCAAACAGAGCAACGGCTAATAGAAACTGGAAACCGAAATATCCTTCCACATGCAGCAGGGCACCCTTGAAGGGTTCCTGTTTGGCCTGTGAAAGCTCACACTTAACCCCTCTCCTGTGAATAAATATATTTTTCTAGCTTGCTTGCCTACAGATGGAAGGTGCCACAGTGACATAAAAGTCATATGTGTCCAACCTGTGTGTGTGTAATCCTGGATACCCATTTAAAACTAACCTTTACATTTTCTGCTCTATCTATAAATTTATCACTGTGAGCCTTCTTATAAAACCACCAATTATAAAATCATGCATTTGATTAAATTCATGTTCTGAGACTGCCTTTCTGCATCATGAAATCTGAAACTAATTACAAAGTTAATAATAAAAGCAGTGACTATCTTCTTTCAGAAGGAACTTAAACCCATTACAGTTTAACATAAAGGAATACCCTCCTACAGGTGCTTTGGTTGTCTTTCTGCCTATTGGAGAAAAGCTGCACTGCCAACCATTTTCCTCTGCACTTTACTGGTATTGTTTTCACATAGTTTGGCGGCGTTGTTACCCCTGCCTGATCTACCACATAAACTCTGGGAGAACTCCCACAACGGCTTGTACACAATGCATTAAATCCACCACAAGACTTGGCCACTTAAATTGGAAATTCAGACTGCCCAAAAATCCTGGTTAGGCACCACCAAATTCTAGAAAAGCACCTGAAGATGCCTGAATTATTATTTATTAAGTTTCCCAGCTGCCTTCCTGTCTGCTCCTAAACATTCATAGGTTGTGGGCCTTTGGAGAGGCACAGCAGTCACCTCAGGAGAAGGCATGTCACCTTGAAACAGTCTTTTTCAAAGGTTGCCTGTAAGATCGGACAGTAAAATAGTCAACTGCAGCTGAATAATCTGAACAAATCACAGGACAGGTTAACAAATTATTTTATAGCATCACGGGACCGAGGAGTCCCAGCCGTGGCCTGGGCTGGGCCTGTTACCTGTGGAGCGAGCACAGCCCCTTCTGCGAGGAACTCACAGCCCAAGTATCAGGCAAGAGACAGCAGATGGTAAGAGACAGATGGGAGCGTACAAGGAAACAATGAGATAAATGAGCAAAAACTCAGTTGAAGACTTCAGCATTTGGTTCCAAAATTATTAATTTTACTAATCATTTCAGCTGACGTAACCCTACGTTATAACGCCTTTCCTGTTCCAAAGGTCTTAATAGCTACAATTACAACACATGCCTCAGCCCAGCACGGGTTACATTTTACATAAAGAGTGGGAGTTAAGGAGGCAAGAAGTACCAAGGCGGGGGGTGGTGGGGGGGGGGTAGGCGCGGGATGGGGGTGTCAAATGCTGAAATTAATTCGTAAAGGGAGCTGGGGTATCTCGGCAACATACAGCCTAAGGCAACCTGATTAAGCACAGCTCAGTAGGTAACGCGCTGACAGACGGAAAATTCAGGCTTTAAGGGAGGCCGGCGCTGGCCCGCAGCCCCTGTCACACGCGGGCGAGCCTGTTCGCAGCCAGCCGGGGATGTCACACGCGAGACGCGCGGCCCCACCAGCTCGGCCGGCGGGAGCCCCCGCGCTCCGGAGGCTCAGTGAGCTGCTGCCCCGCGCCGTGCACCGGGGCGGACTCACCCCTGGTGACAGCCCAGTCCCCCCCCCGCCCCCGCGGGGAGCGCTAAGCCACCCCCAGGATGTCGGCAGCCCTGGAGGCCAGGGCGTGCGCTCGCTGCTAGGGCGCACCGAGGCGGGGGGCGGTCACACGCGGACCCTGAGGGGGTCGAAATCCCGAGAGAGGGGCAAAGGCCACCTCCCCCCGTCCTCACAGCTGGGAGGGGGCTGGGGCGGGCAGCACCGCCCCTCCGGCCCGCGGGCGGCCGGAGCGCACCGCCCTGCGCAGCCGCCGTGCCCGGGGAGCCGCTGCCCGGCGAGGGGCGACGGGCGGGAGGCGGCGCCGATCGGAGGTAAGGCGGAGGCGCCGTACCGGGACATCCCACCGGGACACCCCGAAGCCGCTCCCCGGGGGCCGCCTCAGGGAAACCGAAACCAAAAGGAGGGTGGCGGCGGTGGCAGCGGGAAGGGGCGGGCAAGGGGCTCCCCGCGGCGCGTCTCGACTCGACTCGCTCCTCCCCTCGGCGCCGAGGCGGAGCGGGCGGTGGCGGCGGGCGGGCTCAGCGCGCCCCCATGGCCCTGGTGCTGGGTCAGCGGGCACAGTAGCCGCCTCCGGCTATTCCCGCGGGTGACTCAGAGCTGCCCAGGGAAGACAGGCTGGAGATGCGCCTCGCCTCCGGGCTTCGGGCTGCGGCCGGAGACTGAGCCACAAAGAAGTTTCCCCGGCGGCGGCGGCGGCGGCGAGGCGCTCCCCCATGGACCCCTCCGGCCGCCGGTCCTGGGGCGCTGCTCGGCAGGCGCCCGGCGCCGACCCCGCCATGGAGCCCCGCGCGGGGCTGCACAGCAGCCCGGAGCTCAGCGGGGCCAAGCGGCTGAGCGTGGGGGAGCTCCGCTCCCTCTTCGAGGCTCGCTGCGCCGCCGTCGCTGCCGCCGCTGCCCGCCAGCTGCCCGACCCGGCGAAGAGGGGCTGCCGTCGCCCCAACGGGGTGCTGCCGCCCGTCATCCCCCGGCTCACCGTCACCGCCGAGGAGAGCGAGGAGACGCAGGGCAGCCCCCAGGCGCGGCCGCCGAAGCCGGAGGGCGGCTGTCTGAGGACGGGCAGCTCGCTGCACCTGCAGTCCCGCAGACTGTCCAACTCCTCGCTCTCCTCCACCGGCTCCTCGTCCCTCCTGGAGGACTCGGAGGACGACGTGCTGAGCGACACGGAGTGCAGGAGCCAGGGTATCGTGCACTTGGAGCACGGCGAGGACACCAGCCAGGTAGGGAGGAGCGGGGGGGAGCGGTTCGCGCCTGACGGGGCCGCTCGGCGTCTCACGGACGCCTCGGGGCCACCAGGCGCTCCCGCTTGGAGTGAAGTTTCCGTGACCCAACTCCACGTAAAGTCCGGAAAACTCCTGTCCGGGGGCCGGTAGCGGTGCAGTGCCGTACACGGGCTGTTGCGCCTGTTGGAAAAGCGTTGCTGCACGTTGGTTCTTCTAAAACCCGGCCAGGTGTGCGCTGTGGAGTTGTGCTTGATGTCCCAAGAATACGGGGAGGTGGTTTTTGATCATAAGTGAGTTGTTCTTTCTTTTCTTTTTTTTCCCCCAGTCTCCTGTGTCAGATGTTCAAAATAAAATTTTTCCAGGCACTTACCAGCAGGTATTTTTTTATCTCTTTCAATCCTGGAGTCTGTGGTTGTCAATTTTTGAGCTGCTTCTTGCTGTGAGCATGACAGGAGATGGGGAGGAGCTTGGAATGGATAGAATGCATGCTTTTGTCCGTTCTGGCAGCAACACATTCTTCTCAGTAAATCCCCTCTGTAATTTGGCAGCTTTCATCCATGAAGTGCACTTTTAAAGGCACATAGTTAGTTGCTTTTTCATGGTCTTTAATGTGTATTTGTCTGACTCCCTAGTGTGCTTCTGAGGCTTTTGTACTTGAAATATGTAGCTTTAGTGACTTTCCCCTCCTACCTTTATTGACACCACAACTTAAATTGTTGTTCTACTGCCAACTCATGGGTGCTGAATTGTTTTCAAGCAGAACATATGCTTTAATAAAAAAATGTATAAAGAAGAAATAATGCAACTTGTAGGTGATACCTCCAGCTGGACTTTTCTCATGGTAATTGTGGGTTTAGTACTTTAGAGGACACAGTACAGGAGCTAAAATGCTGTGCACAATATTGGTTTTGTTTGCATCAACTTGTGACCTGTTTTCGGAAGAGGAAAAAAAATAAAAAGGGGTTTGTAATTTGTCATGTTGAATACCAAGAAACTTGTAATAATAATATTTAATTTGTACCTTTGATTCTTTTTGGTTTGTAGGGGAAAAAATTACTGTAGTTTTGCTTTCTTTTCTAAAATACATGCTGTGCTAGTGGGGATTTTGTGAAAGTAGCAGGTGGATAGAAATTAA
The DNA here is from genome assembly GCA_035583135.1 of Lophotriccus pileatus. Classification (NCBI taxonomy): domain Eukaryota; kingdom Metazoa; phylum Chordata; class Aves; order Passeriformes; family Tyrannidae; genus Lophotriccus; species Lophotriccus pileatus. The sequence continues at coordinate 25,153,547 of JAWWES010000168.1, forward strand.
AGATAAAAAAAGGGCCATATCCCTGCTATTGCAGTGGCTGTATGTATGGTTAGTGAGGAACAAGAATTAAGTGGTGACACTTCAGCAATATGGAGAACTCCGAAATGGCATTGTGGCATGCGGTTAACTTTTTTGTGAATATAGATTGAAGCAAAACTGATTCATCAGACAAGAAGCCATGCTATTGCTGAGGTTTTGCTTCTGCATCTCTGGAGTCATTGGTATTGTGTGCAATATTGAGTCCTAAATGATTAGAAGTGTATCCTTCTCTGTAGCCTGACATGCATGTATCTAGTACAGCATAAATGGATGTGAGTGGTACTGCTTTCTTCTAAGAAACCTTTAAAGTCACATTTTAAAAGCGTTCAGTTACCTTTTAATTACAAGAAAATAAACTATTAAAAGAAGCAGATCTTTAACAATGATTTATAGACAAATTAAAAATATCTCTATTGTAAATGTTTTAACTCTGAAAGATTGTCCTGTTCATTAAGGTGCCTGGGAAATTGGGAACTTTGATACTATTATGATAATTCAGTTTTTGAAAACGTTTTTTGCAGTTTTCCCTTCTGTGACAAGTTGTCCAACCAGGGCAGGGACTGGTACCTTGGACTCTAAACCAGCAGAACTTCATGGCACTGCCTAATGAATTAGATGGGGCAAACATTTAATCTTCGCAATGAGAGCTCACATGCTTCATCCCTCCCTTCCTTGCTGCATTATCCTCAAATCCCAGGAATCTGCTGGTTCCCATGTGGTCAGGTACACTGCCCTTCATTGCAGATGGCTGCACTGTTTGTTCACCAATACCTGGAGGCGTCCACGACAGCCTTGTTCTTGTGTTTGATGTCTTCTGGTACTGGACAATGCTGTGACACTATTAATTCCTGCACTCAGCTATCTAGACTTCACAGAAACGGTTTCTTTAGTGAAGTAGGGAGTTCATACCATGCCAAAGTAGGAGCCTGTGCTTTGAATCTCTGAGGGTTCAACTTTACGGGTTGTGTCCTTTCTACTCTTAAATCTTGAGGCAGGATGAATAAGTGTGTTTTAGAATGAAAGGCTTTGGGTTCAAGGCAGACACATACATGTGAAAATAACTACAAATTTTGGGATAACCCAAGGAATGATTTTATATTTTGAAGATTTTATTTAGAGGCATTTTGGCACATTTTGTTCACATTTGTTCATTATAGTGTATTCTAAAAGGTGAACTTGTTCTCAGAGTGGAACACAAAGGATAGAGACTTTTCTGAAGGAAACTGAAATCAGAGGGGGGCCAGACTTACTGTTTTGACATTTTAAAATTTCCCTTGTATTGGGGAATTCCTTAGATTTTTCTTTGGAAATGTTAGAAATTAATTTGGAGCCTGGCACCTTTACAATTAAGCTCAGACCAGTGCTCAAAGAACTGCTGGGCTGTCAAGCCTACCAGGCTCCCCAGTGCCTAGCAAGGACCTTGGAAACTTGCCCAGGACTTCAACTGTGGGAGTAGAAGTTCTGATAATGTTCCTGTTATCAGGGCTTCAAGGCTTCCATCTGCAGATCCAGGAACGTAAACTGAAGAAAGTCCTCCCAGGCCTCTCTACTGTGCTGACCTGGAGATCAAGACCCAGCTGAGTCTTCAAAATATTGTGGGCTCTCAGGCAACCTGTGCAGAACCGTGTGAGGGATGGGAAGCTCTGGAGCCCTTCCTCTTTGTCCAGGGCTTGCTGCCCTGCAGTTCTCAGGCCTTAAATCCCAGGCCGGTATGCCTGGAAGTGCTGTCCCTAACTGTGTGCCTTGAAGGACAGTTTTCCTTGTCAGCTCACTTAGTAAACAGCCCTCCAGGAGGATGAGTGATTCAGTTAAGTGTTTCACAGAGCATTCTGGGTAGGATGGATTGACACATAATGACTATGTTAAATTTTTGTTTCTTATTGAGCACGGTATGTGGGCATGTCCCTGGAGTCTTAGGGCCTGTGTTGGGGAGCGTGAATACCTTGGGACCAATGGCTGACAATGACAGTGCAGTCCCAGCGTGGCTCCGCTGGAACAAAATGACGTTTTCATCTGGGCAGGCCCACCTTTGAGAGAAGCTCAGTGGGTGGTGTTCCAGTTTCTCTGCATACATTACATGTCATTTTGCAGTAATTAACAGAGACTTTGGAATCCGGGCTCTCCTGGCTTTCCTGAAGGAAACAGTGAAGAGTTGGAAGTGTGAGAGAAGCCTATTCTGTTGTTGGCCTGTTCCTTCAACTTGTGGTTCGGTGAAAACCAGCCGTGCAAAGAGGTGCCAATGGAATTAGCATAATGCCATAGTTGAAGCTTTGTCAATCTTGGCAATTAACTTAATGAAAAAATATTGGTTATTTTTTATATGGCCAATTGACAGACTAGATTTTACCCTATGGCAACAGCTAACATTCCTGCCTTCTCTTGCATTTAAATGGGAATCATACTTTTGTACCCGTGCTTCATGCCATCTGGGAGGTGTATACATACAGTTGAATCTTGCAGTGAAAACACCAGTGGTGCACTTATAGTAATGGAGAGAGTACAAGAGCTATATATTTTTGTCTTCATTCTGTGAATGAGCAATTTTGAGAAATGAAGTCTGGTTAGCACCTTCTTCATTGGGACAGAGACTCTAAAAAGTGTTTTTCATAGAAAATAAACACCATGATAATGTACAGCAGCCTCTTGTCCTCTTTATAGGAGAGTGTTGTTTACTAGATAGAAACATGCCAAATAAATCTACTCATTTTCATAACTGTGACCTGTCATTCCAAATTCCTAGAACTGTAACCATGAGAACAGCTGACAGTTTGCTAGAGAAAAGGCAGTTCTGTTTTTGCCTGCAATGATATCAGTCCAGAAACTTTGGGGGACTGCCATTAGTGAAGCGTATTTGATTTCACTGATCTTCTTGCCATTATTTTTCATAACACCAAATACCTTAAAAAGGACAAGTGTATAGAGAGGCACACACACTTAATAACTAACTAACTAAATTAATAAATACAGTCTGAAAGTTTCAACTACTTTGGCTCAGGGGTGGGTTACATAAGCTAATGCAGTAGAATAAAATTGTTATTTTTAAAGGAAGAATAGGAATGAAGGGATGACATAAGTAAGACCGTTAATGGGGTTTGAGCCTACTTTCAAAAGGAAAGAAAGCTTGTGTAATCACTCTATCAATTCCATTTTAACAACTTCAGTAGGCTTCAGCCAAATTTGACAGTGGCATAGACATCTCAAAGTTTCTTCAAGAGCTCTGTGAAGTTCCACAAAGATCAGACTCTGGGTGGAAGAGAGGAAACCAAAATAAGTGCATACTTTTTCTTCTCTGGGGGAGAAGATGCAAGAGGAGTTTAGCAGTTGTCTTCTGTTTTGCTTATTGACTAGCAAATTGGTATGTGCATAGTGGCTAGTCCATAGGTGCTTACATGCTTGATCCAGCTGCAGCAGGTACTGTCTCATGTACTGAGGGTCATCAGGAGAAAGTATGGAAGGGAGTAATGTGGTTGTGTGGGCTGGTGACGTTAGGGAATATGGAATGTGCTAATTAAGAGACATGGAAGAAAGGTGATGAAATTCCCAGGAGGTGGGGAAATGTGAGAGAGATTGGAGGGCTTTTGGAACAAGTTTATAGAGGACAGTGACATGCTGTAGATACTCTGATAAGGGTGCAGGACAGAAGATACCAGTCAAGTAGAAATCAGGCTTCATTAGTTAGCTGCTCATGAAACAGCTACTTTTAAGGGAGTACCTTTCATGCTTCTAAAAAAATCCAGATTTATAATGACAGTCCCATAGACTGAAATATTCCTATTGTATACTGAAAAAATATGAGGTGAACAGCAGTAATGTTCCACGTTTGCACGTTGCACAGTTATTGGAACAAATTCTGAATTGAGAGCCGCGTCTCAGTTTAAGAATGGGTTCTTTGCCACCGTACACTTGAGTGGTGGAGTATATCAAAACATCAGCAGTATCAGGTCTAATGGTGACTGTTTATTAGTAATGTGGATTCTTGTCTATAAGGCAATGAGTTGGCTCTTACCAAATCAGTTGAGAGAGAGGCAATTAAATGTCTTATCAGTTACGAGTTTCTGATCATGGATACATCTGGAATGGTGACTTAGAGGTTACAAGATTCTTGTCTTTTGATTCAATTTCACCCTTACAGATTTCATTTGTCAGATGTTAAAGGACATCTTGTTCGGGCATACAGTTTAAAATTGAAATAATTTTTTTCCTATGACCTGTTGGATTAGGTATGTTGTAGAAGTTTCTCTGTTTGCGCACTTCTACAGTTCAGACTTCCTTATAATACTTATTACAGCTGGAAAGAGGGGAAAAAAAATAACAACAGCTCCTCATCATTGGATGATGTGTATTTAAAGAAGTCACAGCATATTTTTCTCAAGCTATCATTGGCTGAGCAGATTTATTTCTGAAAACCTGTGCCAGTCTCAAAAGGAATAAGGGTAGTGGCTGGAGCAATTTTTTTGAAATTCTGCATGTGTGTATATTTTTGGGTTCTGACACTTATTACCCTGCTAGACTGGTTTGAACAGGTTTTTAATTGATTAATTTAATTGATTAATTTAACTATCACATTTAATTAATGTGGTAGCTAACATTCAAAAATAACCTCGTCACATTTAAAGCTTATTATAAATGGAATGTGTTTAACTGAATCAGTTCGATTAAATGCTCACAATGTGATGGAATTAAATATACTCAATATTTCTCAAAGCTGAGAATCCCTGCTATGTTTATGTTGTAGATAGTTTTTTGTTTAACAGTGAGAGAAGAACTAAGGATCATGATACAACATTTTGTGGTGATTATTTATAAAATGTGATGGCAGAAAAGGTAACATTAACCTTACACATCTTGGAAGGAAAAAGTGATCCTGTGTGCAGCAGCAAAGTCACTGTCTGTCTCTCTTCTATCTTCTCTATCAGTGTAGTTTTTGCAGAGAAAAGGGTCTGAGGTGGAGAGAATTGCCTTGTCAGTCCATGTTAATTTGGATCTTGATAGCATAGGTTTAAATTGCATTTATAAGTGCTCTTTTCAATCTTCTCTACCAAAAGAGCTTCCTCTGAAGGGCTCACAAGTTGGGCAAGATGGCATTGTTTGTCCATAGCATAGCACACCTGGGGAAAAATATAATGAAGAAGGGGTGTATGGGGGTGAGCAGGTGTTAGTCTCCATCAGCTCTTTCTGAACAAAAGCATAGGGAAGAGGGAGAGTCTACCTGTCCATCCAGTGTCAGAGTAGCGAATACACTGGTATATTGTTTTTTGTTTCTGTTGGGATAACACATAACCAGCAGCATTTGAGTGGATTTTTCTGTTGATAAATGGTAAGCTTCTCACAAGGGATGAAATTTTCTTTTATGTTTCAAAATATGGAGGTATGAGACTGATACTGTAGAAACCTACCCTGAACTCATCAGGCCTGGCTGTTATTGCTTGTTACCAAATCTTCTGTTCCTTGGCAAGACTGGGAAGAAGTTAGCCAAAGACCAATTGACAGATCATTTGAAGCAGTTATCATAGACTTGACATGATCCAGATTTAGAGCTTGGGACAGAATCTCCAAGCCAGTTGGTGACTATAGCAAGCATGACACAGATGCTGCTTTGTGGGAGCTTGGCATTAACCCAGAATCCAGGAACACTCCATATCTGCTGGCTGAGATATTCAAATAAGGCAGTGCAGTGAATGCAAGCTCTTTAAACTGTTTACCCCAGCCCACTGATACCACCTTTATTTTACTCGCATTCAACTTCAATCTGCCCTTCTTATTGTCTTCTGACCTCATCTGTACTTGAGCCACATTCATAACAGAGGTGTGGTTACAGGTGATAAAAGAATATGTTATGTCTGCATGTAATTGGTAATGAAATATCTGTGATTCATCAGTCCACCAAGGATTACCTGTTTAAGAGGAAGCTGAGATATTGCAGAACTGTGTGAATAAGTTAGTGGGAATGGCACAGTTCACTTGTGATGTATCAGAGGAAACTACTGTAGTCTTCATACAACTTTCGTGTGATAAGAATAATGCCCCTTGATAAATTACATTGAACACTGCATAGAAAGAGAATACCAGCGATGGTAGGAACTCATTCATTATCAATACAGCTGATTCTGCCTCCTGGTCTCTGCCACATTCCAACACATATCTTAGATATATCTGACTTCACTACTCTGAGCTGCTACAGAGAACACGGCTTTCTTTGTGTCTTAGCTGTTTTCAAGCAGTTCCATATAGTTGAGAACACTGCAGCAGTTCTTCTCAGTGATGTTCCCTCTAGACAGGACATCTTTTCTGTGCTCTACTTTTTTTGCTTCCTTTGGTGGAGTGCAGGCTTCTACTTCTCACCTTTGAGGTGCTGGTGCTTGTCAGAGTCTGTAGGTCCTGCACACACAAGGGATCAGTGGAGCTCAGCTGTGAGCGATGTGCTCAGCCAGCCCACTTCAGACATAGAAGGTGAGCTTGAGGAGGCTCAGCTGTGCATGATGCAGCTGTGAACTAGGTTTTCCTATATGAGGGCCGTCTCTCACTGGCATGTTAACTGGGCTAGCCAGCACTGGCTTACTCTGCAGTAGATGCTTTTGCTGACAGAAGGGGAGTGATTGCGAGTGGTTGGGAAGGCCACTGGAAATGCAAGAGGGAGGACTAGAGGGAAGATCGAAACTTAATGGGCAAGCAGACTATTATTGCTTTAAAAATCAAGGAAAATACATTTTCAAAAAAAACAGATCAGGAGAACATGTGACAACTAAATTAAGAAATCATCAGTCAGGCATTGACATATATGTAAGGAAAGGAGTCGAGTGCCTGCAGTGTGGGTATATTAATGTTCTACAGTCTTTAATTACAAGCAGGCATAGCACACCACGTACAGAATTCATGACTTTCAAGTGTTTAATATTTCCAGTCAACTCAAAGGACAAGTGACAGTTCCATAGTGACTGATGACATTGCAGGACCTCTGTTTTTTTGTACGTAGGTGTGCAGGAGATCACAGGAAGGGAAAGGCTGACTTTCTGATTTAACATTGCTGACTGCTGATGTGGAGAAACTACTTGCCTTTCACAGCATCCCTGAGAAAAACTAAGCAAGTTATTTATGCAGACTTTCACCATGGTCTGTAACTGCATTTTTCTTATTCTCCTGTTGACTGACATGAGAGTGTGGGTCTTACTAGCAGAAATGCTCAACATCTGTACATGCAACCAAAGTTAATGGGAGCTGTTCTACAGCACTGTGCTACTGTGTTGTATGACACTGGGTATTAAGAAAAGGAAACTGACATCTGAGATTAAGCTTTCAAAGTTAGTGGGTACTTTTCATATTAACCTATCTTTCCTTCAGTATTTTTCCTATAAGATATAAATAAAACAATTCATGTAACAAGATTGTGAAAACAGATTCACTGAAATTTGGAAAACACTCTCCTACTGCAGTGGTGGCTGTCTTAAAATGCCACACAACTCAGTAACCATGTTTATGGTAGATTTTTCAGTAGGTGAAGTAGAAACGGTAAAGGCAATGAGGACAGAATAAAAAATGCTGCTTTTCATAGAAATGCTGCTTATTATGTTTGTTTACACTGAATAAATAGGAACTACAATATGTTATTATGTAATTACTGTGTCATAAGCTCTGCACAAAATGGTAAGTGTTGCCATGAATAGGATAACTTTCGTATCAAAAACTTCGATTCTTCTGATTTCTAACTTTTAAGTACTTGGTTTTGCATTTAAGACATTTTTAAAGTTCCAGTGCAAATGTAATTCTGCATCTGAATGTGTTCCAGTAGTGGAAGGTGCTGACATATGGCAGGTGATGTTTCATCCTCCTTCCATTTCCAAAGCACATGCTGCAGAGCAAGCCCGCCACTGGCTGGCCTGGTTAACCTGCCGGTGCTGGAGAGGGCACTCACTAGAGTGCTGTACTTAGAGAGGCTCTTCAAGCCCCGTGAGAGGTGGTCCTCTTGTAGCAGGAAAACCTAGTTCACAGCTGCCTCATGCAGGGCTGAGCCTCCTCAAGCTCACCTCCTGTGTCTGCAGAGTCGGACAGCTGAACACATCCCTCATAGATGAGCTCCATCGATCCCTTGTGTGTGCTGTGCCCAGCAGTCTCCAGAGAAGGTAAATAAATACTACTGAAAGTCTACTGCAAATTAATTTGAGGTTTTTACAATTTGCCAGATTTGGCCAGGTTGACTTCTGCTCTTCAGAAGTAAGCTTCTTCTTCAAAGCTTGCTTCTGCTTTGAAAATCCACTCTTTCTAGATTTCCAGCTTCTTCTTCAAAATTCAAGGTTAAAAAGCTTTTCAGAGGATTCATTAGCAATTTTTTAGTGGGGTCAATATGAATCTTTTCGTAGCTTTGGAAACACCTTGAGTTTTTTTGAAGTTGTTCAATATGAAGCAAACCAAACACTTTTTCCCATTTTTGCCCTTCTTTGAGGTAACTTGGAGCAAATAACAAGAGAATGAAACAGAAAGAATTCTTGTGCATTGGAGCTTTGGTGACTGTACAGGACATCTGGGTTTTGAGACCCTGATCTTCTGAAAGAGGCAGAGCTAGAGCAGGTCTGTGTGGCCTCTGTATTCTTCTCTATTGTTGTATGCTTATGTGATGCAGTAGAAAGGATAAAACACTGTGTGAACAGTGTTCTTTCATACAGATTGGCTGTCATCTTCTGTGGAGTTTGAGTGGGTTGTTGGCTAAGTGCGCTTGACCTGAATGTTTTAATCACTATAAGCTCTGCTTGCTGTGGGATCCTTTGCCACCCATGTATGTTCTGTAGGAACAGCATCATCAACCCTACAAAGGGTCAGCTTTGATCAGAGGAAAATATAATCTGAAGAAATTTAGAAACCTTCCTGTGCTTCAGCTCTTACTTTTCCTAGTGGAAAATGCTGAGGATCAGAATTTTATGGTAGTTGGATGCAGTTTGTATTGTCTTGCTCTGTGGAATTCAGACAAGGAACTTTTTTGTCTTCTTTGTGCTAACCCAGAAAGAGTAAGCAATGAAATCCCAAGGTACTTATTTCAGTACAGATCCTGCCATTCTGCTGAAAAACCTATGAAAGAATTTTAAACCTGACTTCCAGGTGCTTTTGCTTATCACTTGTTCATCACATGGCTTCCAAAGGCAGGCAGTAATACAAATAATGAAGCTATGTTCTAAATATGTTAGGAAGAAGTGAGAAATCTAGAGTTCTGTCCAGCCTAGTGATCTGTCTGGATCTGGGCACTACTTAGGCTCCTATAAGAGTTTCATGACTTGTTTTCCCCAAATTTATAGCAAGACCAAAGAGAATGTGTGCCTTCAGCAAAGAAACGAGGAAGGGAGGAAGTCCTGTGCTCTCTAATAGCTCAGTGCATGTTAATCACTATGCCAACAGTCTCCAAGTCTTTTTTGAGCAGTAGGACTGGCTGATGCCCTGGGCATGGTTTCCCATTCCAATGTTTAAACTGGAGTGGCAGAAAACTAATTGTATTTTTTTTTGTCGCGGTATATCAGTTGGGACTTTCTGCGCTATCTGTAGAACTATGTCCTCTTCCCTTGCTACAGTTTTGTGTCTTGATCCTAGTCTACCTTTTCAGTCCTGATTTTATAGGCAACAATTCTGTCTGGGACAGGGGATGGCTATAGGATGAATGTGGCCGAGTCACCGATACTCTTTTTACATTGCATTCTTAAAGAAAAAGAAAAGAAAAAGGGCAGACAGGAGAGCAGAATCTTGGCTTGTGAAGTAACTTCTCTTCATGGCTTGTTCCCCTGTGCCCAGTTTAGGTTATCAAGCATCTACAAATGATATTTCAAAAGTCTGTTTTCTCTTTGTCTGTTGAACCCTGGTATTGATGTTGGTCGCTGTTGGGTTCTGCTACCTATGTCCAATCTGGCACAGAAGCTGCTGCTTGCCTCATTTTTCAGGAGGCTAGTGTAGGTGGTTGTGTGAGATATGGGAGTGTGGCTTGCAGTTCTGTTGCTAGGAGCCAACAGTATGAAGTTCTTTGAAGTTTTATGGGGTTTTTTTTGGTCTTTTTTACTATGAGATAAAAATTTTGATAGATAAATGGTCTATATAAACTACACCATGTTTATTTTACTTTATTTTTAGGTGGGTTTGCACCTTAATAGTTAGCAATTGATGTTTGTGCTTCTAAAAATGTGGGATCTCCAGTATCCTGATCATAAACACATGTGTTTACCTTTCGGGCAGAGGAAACATGCTCCGTAAAACACATTCACTATTGTTCAAACACCCACAACTCTTCAGGAAGACAGATGCCTTGTTTCAGTTTCAGTCTTTCGTTGAGTCACTTGTGCTTATGTAAGATGTGAATTTGATTCTCTTTCTTAAGACTGCATTATGGAAATTGAAATCTTAAATAATCCCTTGTCTCTGGGGCTACCTACTTCTGATACGGAGGAGGAATTCAGCTTGCCTCTCTTACGTTGTTCTGTTAACATAAATTCTCTTTTGATCCTGTAGTTTTGCTGAAGGGAGAAATCATCTTTTCTCTGGATTCCTTACATAGTTCTTAGGGCTGACTTGGGGCAGGAAGAGTTTCTCTAATGTTAGGTTTGCTCCAAAACCAAACCTTCTAACCCTCTCGCTCAGATGGTATAAAGTGAAGGGTCCTCATTTCCACAGAATTTCAGGTTTCTTCATCATTGCCATGTTCCATTAATGGGCTCACATCCTGCCTGGAATACTGGCCTCACTTGTTCTATTCTGATGCTAATTTAAATAGGAATGCGGGTTTTTGTTTTGCTGGGGTTGTTATTTTGTTTGTTTGTTTGCATTTTGGATTTCCTATATTTTTGTTTGGTTTTGTCATTTGTGGTTTTGTTTTTTTTATTTGTCATTTTATTTTGGGGGTTTTTTTTGCTTTTGAAATCCCTTCAGCGTAGTGGTTTGGAATAATCTCACAGTTACTCTGTTAAAGCTCAGAGTTATTACAGTGGTTGCTGAGGGATGTGGCTTTTTCCAAGGTGAATACCACACCCCGCTAAATAGCAGTGCCTATCGCATGTTGACACTTGCATTCCACTGCAAAGGGTGGGCCGTGTTTGAATAGTGGAGTGCATGATAGGTGAAGCAGTAACTGCTTATGCTTCTTCGGAGGATAATGGAGGTGTGAGTTTGGAGGAGATGAGGAAGGAGAGATGGAGTACTGGACTTTGTCTTGTGATAGATTAGAAGAGCAGATGGCAAACTACCAGTGTCTGTCCGATCTGTTTTTTTTACATGAGGTATTTTTAGACTCTAATAATCCTTTTCACTTACTACTATGTTGCTGTTTATTTGAGTACCTGACTGTCTTCTTTGAGTGCCTCTAATTTAGTTTACAGGCATTAATTACTTAAATTATTCAACAGAGTTCTGAGGTAGAGCTGTTACAGCCTGCAGTTATGGGAACCGGAGCAGAGAAAGGACATATATCTGGACCTAGATCCCATATTGAAAAAGTGGACTTTGCTCAGGTGTTTTGCAAATCAGTGTCTCACATTTTAGGATGTTAAAAGCTGAATTATTATGGTAAGAAGGAAAAAAGTTATGTAAGAACATTTTAAAAAACAATACCTATTGGTAACCTCTCTATATGTATGTGGCTATATACATGCATGTGTACAATAATTTTAAAAACCCTGATTTGTGGACAAGTATTAGTGTGCCTGACTTAATTTTCTAAATTAATGCTTTTAATACCTTCTAGGAAATGGAAATAAAGAACAAAAAGGGTTCATGTAACTTTCTTCACTGTCCTGCAGGACATAAGTACCATAAGACTACTGATGATGAACTGTCTTGGGGCTTATGACAAGGACTCCTTTGAAAGTATTGCAACTCATTGACACTGGGAGCAGCCTAGTTCTGTCTTGGTGGCAGGTCTCTCCCATGTCAGAGTTAAACCATAATTTTACAGGCATCTGTCAAGCTTGTGTTAAAACTTACTGATACCCCAGAAAGTCCTTTTCTCATATCTCACCTGAATATTTTGGGTTTGTTGTGAATTAAAGCCATTTGTTCTTGTCATTCCTAGTGGTTATGGAGAACAATTGACTGCTCTTATAGTTATGAAACCTTGTTATGTGTTAGAAAACAGTTGCCACGCTTGATCCTCTCAGGATAAACAAACACAGTTATTTTGGCCTCAACAATATGATGGTTGTTATTCATCCCTGGATTTTCCTGCAGTTTGTCGAAACTTTCTTGGAATAGCGACCAAAAGGGAACACAATCATCACAGATTGTAGGTATTTACAGCAACCTTAATTCTGTCCTTGTGCTTCCTATCCTTTCCTACAGAAAAAAAATTAATTATAGCACAATAGTCTCCCACTGTTACAATGTTACATCTCTTTCAGGCAGAATCTCAGTGTCATATGGGATACGGCTTCTGGGGCCCTTACACAAGGACTTGTTGAAAGCACAGTAAGCTTTCGACATGTGTCCACTAACCCAAGCTGCTAGGGATAGGAAGAGAGGAGTCTGATGGTAGTGTTTTCTGGTGAGTAGGAAAGTGTAGATAAAGGATAAGCGTCAACATTTTCTTTATTTCTCTTTATCTGTTTGGACTGGATATTGTCTTGTGGCCACTGAATCACTGGGGTGTTGAACTGGTGGTGAGCCTAGCCCCAAACTGCGGGGCCGGCAGGACAGAGCTGTATCTCCAGGTAACAGTCTGCACCACCACAGCAAGTAAGATGAAGCACATGCTTCATCTTCCCAAGTTCACTCAAGGCAGATTAGCTTCTTGCAGTTATTTCCTGGCTTGTTGCCAGAACACAGTTTCTCTTGATGTTATGCAGAAACTACACCTGATTAAATGAATTTGCACTGGTAGTACATTTGGATTTGAGGTCATGCACGGTTCACAAATGACATGTTCGTACCTTAAAAAATTGTGCTTATGTTTTAGGCTAAACCTGTTTATTGACCTATGTATAGATAAGTGTGGATGTGTTTGGGTTTTAAATATGCCCAAATATTCATCCTGTTTGGAACTGATAATTCTGTTTCCTACCTAATAGGATGTTAGGTTTATTTTATCATCTAAGGCGCTGTCTTTCTAGATGTCCCTTTCTCATAACTGGTGATGTCAGTCAGCAACCAATGACAGGTGGAGGAGAAGTGGGGAATGGGCAGAGAATTATCAAATTGCTAAACTGTTTCTGAAGATTTAAGCTGCAGTTGTTTTGGAGGTTAAGAAAGATTTCTTTCCTGCTGCCACACCATCTGCTAAAGTGAAGTTTGATTTTTCTGGGTGATGGACAGCCTGAATAAATCTCAGATGTCTGGGCTCTGCAAGTGAGTCAACTTTCCTATGGTGAGGAACGTTCCATTTACTTCTTGGATAATAAAATTTCGGTTTCCAGCAAGACTGATGTTTTGGCAAAACTCTGGTACAGTCAGATTGTCTTTGGTTCAGTTTTCCTGTGTTCAGTGGGGATAGGTGGCAGAGCTCCATCCTGTTAGAGAACAAGTGTCTTTCAGAGCAGAGCACAAGCTGTGAAAGTAGAGAAAATGGCCATGTTTAATGCCTGCTATGAAAGATAGATGGTTCAGTATCCCTTAGAACAGAAAATGTTTATCATATTAAAATAAAATCTGTCTTTCAGTCAACATATCTATGAGATAAGGAAGCCCTTATGACAGTGCAGCTTTAAAGCCATCTATACTTGACTGTTTTGTCTTTTGGCCTGGGAATAATGTAGAGGTTGTAGATATTTCAATTGGTTTTAACTAGAAACAAAATGCCAACATTGATTCCTGCAGAATAGTTAGCAGACTGTGGCTCTTGATGCTGTTTCCAGGAAGGCAAGCAATGCTTTTGCATCTTTGTAGTTCATTTTCCTCTGATTTGGAGAGGAATTTGCTCCTGGTCTTACAAATAGAATCCAGCTGTGGAGTGGGACATGGGATTTTGTGCTCCTAGTAATTTAGTTCAATACCAGCCATCTATTTCTCTTGACCTTCACTTCTTCCTTTAGCCCAGACATAATGAACACCCAGCAAGCTTACCAAGTATCCTAAAGGGTAGGAAAGCCAAATAATACGTACATTTCACTGCATGGTGGGGCACAACAGAGGAGAAAACACAGGAACCTGAGGCTTCTGACTTGCAGTGTTGTTTCTGCTTATTGCATTAAATGTTTTTTATGATTCTGAAGATTTAGCCCAACCCATCATGAGCGCAGAACAAACAGGAAATGGAAACCCTGCAGTCAGAGGATACACCTGCCAAACGCTGGTTGAGCAGCTGTGGCCCTCACCCATGGCTGAGTGCAAAGCCAGAAGCATCAAGGGCTAAGTACAGGCTGAGCGCTGTTTCTCCTAAAAGGTTTGGAGGCTGAAGAGTGAAAGAGAGGGAAGGAGAGATGAAGGTGTAGTCACAGTTTGCCTGGCAGTCTGTTGAGAGGTGTTGATCAGGAAGCTGCTTGTGTAGCATGCGAACTGCCATTCTTTAGGAGCACGTGTTCTCCCTTGCTGTTATCAGTCTTACAGCTCCAGCTGGCACTCGCACAGCACAGGAAGATCAACTGTGTGACAAAGCAGTGAGTGTTATGTTCCCTTGGGGACTGTAGCAGGTACAGGGATGGTCAAGGCTGCCAAGGCATCCAGCAGGTGGAGATCACTCAGGGATATCCTTGACCAGGGACATGGTTATACTGTTTGTATTCCTTGAGCGACAGCCGACAGCATTTGAAGTAACACAACTGCCCTGGCAAAAGGCCAATTGCAGTGATTTGGCCAAATTATCAGTTGACACTGGTTGCCATAGCACCTCAAACAGTCTGGAGAATGGTGCTGTTGCATGTCAGGGCACAGACTTTGTAAAGCTGATACTCAGAACTTTGGACTTTTTACCAGGCTGTCCAGATGTCAGATATGATAGAGGAACATTCTGGCCCTAAATACCTTTCTGTCCAGGGATAAACAGTCACTACTGTGCAGATTAGTATTTGTGTGCATCAGGAACCTGTTGCCTGGCCAGGACCAAGAGAAGATGAAATGTGGTAATACCAGGGCTAATTCAGTTGTTGTAGGAGCCTTACCCTATCTTGGGAGCTGAATTAAGTGTTGCACTCAGAAACTTAGTTATAAAGGTTTGTGTGAGGGTTTGCTCACATACGCTTGGGGAGCATTCTACTTCTTGACTTGCTCTTTCACCTCCCACCCATTGAGATCTTTGTCTCAATTTGTGATTCATGTCTGATTCAGCCAAGTGGGTAGTAGATTTGGCAGCAAGAATCTCCTTAGCTTGAGGATTCCACAAACCTTTAATAAGGGGCAAAAGCACAGAAACAAGCTACTGAAAATATAAAGTAAGTGCCTTAAAGTATGACAAATTCAGGGATTGTTGTTGTAGTTGTTATTTGGAGTATTTTTGGTTTAGCTATGGGAAAATCTTGCGCCTTGCTTCCCTACACAGAACCTTTGTGGATATTTAAGTTATATTTCTCCCAGCAAATAAGGGAAAATTGTCATGTATGCTTCACTTTCTCCATGTCTTGTTAGGTGTTTTAAGTTTCTTCAAATATCAAATGGTCCCAAGCCTAGGAGTTGTTATATTAACAATTAATCAAAATTCCATTTTCTTTTTAACTGCAATAAAAAGCTTTTACTATCTGCTTCAGATATTTTAGAAATGTGCATGAATGTGTGTATATATATATCTGTATACATTACTAGGAGAAACACCAAGGATAATTATACTTTGCTTACATTTGGCATAGAAATGTCTGCTGTTTCAGGATCTGGATCTGACCAAGTCAACTGCCTGCCTCTTTCAGATCTGCAAAGACAACTACACTAAACCTCAAAATGAAAAAACTCAAAACCAGATTCCCTTGGTAGGCAAATTTTGTTCTGTAACCGGAAAGATACTGTGTTGCTCAGCAACTCTATCTTTTTTATTTCAAATTTTTTTTTAATATATATAACATCACTCAAATCCCCAGTTCTCTCTGTGAGATGATGGGCTGTCCCAGAGCTGTACTCCCCTGAAAAAATTAAACCCCTAATACCCATTCAAGCTGGCTGCTGTGAGGCTGTGCCCCTGGAAAAGTCATTAGTATGGGGGAAATTATGCTGATAACAGCTTGTCTTGGTAGAGTATTGTGATTTTGACAAAGCAGTAGGTACACTTCAGTTGCTAATGTGTTGTGTGATTATGCTTTTTAATAGGTTGTAATTATAGGTCTGTAGTTATTGAT
This sequence comes from Lophotriccus pileatus, assembly GCA_035583135.1. Classification (NCBI taxonomy): domain Eukaryota; kingdom Metazoa; phylum Chordata; class Aves; order Passeriformes; family Tyrannidae; genus Lophotriccus; species Lophotriccus pileatus. The sequence goes on from JAWWES010000168.1 coordinate 25,169,794, forward strand.
TACATTCACAGAGAGAAGCAAATTTAATAACGGTAATTAAATTAAGCTAGTAACTGTCTTAGTTGTGGTTTACTCAAAATTATTTCTTATGGAAGCTTTCTGTGGTAGTGGCAGGTATTGATTACGTTGAAATAGGTGAAAATAAAGTTTTATTTGGGCTAGGCGTAGTTTATTAAGATAATATGGTTAGTAGCTTTGGAAGTACATTTAAGTTCTTTACCTGTATGGGTCCAATAAGTCAGGTCAAAGCCAATTCAAATAAAGTGATAAATACTAATGAAAACAGAGAACAAATCTGAATATGTTAATTTAATTTTCTAAATTATTAAATAATTGAATAAAATGGCATAGAGAATTAAGAAAACAAACTAGCTTTCAAACTGATTTCAGTTTTAATAAAGTACAATAAATAAAACAATCAAGAACTTTGTGATAAAATTAACTCAGAGGGTTTTAAAAACATTTTCAGTTAAGTAATTATGTATACTATAAAAAGTAAAACAGAGGGCCAAGAAGGCCAGTGGTATCCTGGGGTGCATTAGAAAGAGCATTGCCAGCAGGTCGAGGGAGGTGATCCTGGGCCATGTACTCAGCCTTAGTGAGGCTGCATCTGGAGTGCTGTGTTCAGTTCTGTGCTCATCACTACAAGAGAGACATGAGCTCCTTTAGCAGGTCCAAAGGAGGGCTGTGTAGATGATTAGGAGACTGGACCATCTCTCATATGAGGGAAGGCTGAGGGAGCTGGGCCTTGAGAAGAGCCGTGTTCAGTCTTGAGAAGAGATGACTGAGAGGGGACCTCATTAATGTCTATAAGTATCTGAAGCGAAGGTGTCAAAAGGAAGGATCCAGGCTCTTCCCTTGGTAGTGCCAAGCAATAGGACAAGAGGCAATGGGCAGAAATTGATGCACATGAAGTTCCATCTGAATATAAGGAAGAACGTTTTTACTGTGCAGGTGACTGTGCATTGGAACAGATTGCCCAGAGATGTCATGGAGTCTCCCTCACTGGAAATATGTAAGAACCATCTGGATGCAATCCTGTGCCTTGTGTTCTAGGATGACTGAGCAGAGAGGTTGGACAGATGACCCACCGTGGTCCCTTCCAACCTTACCCTTTTTGTGATTCTCTGAAACAGTAATAAAACTGTATAAGATACACAGAGTTTAAAAGGAACAGTTATTAAAAGAGAGTGACCACCTGCTCGCACTGTGACTTAAGACACCTCTGGGAGTAATATTATGGACCTCATGAGGATTTCTTTGTTCACTCAGTAATATTGGTGCTAGTGTGTGACAAGGAAGGAAAAAAGAAGAGAATTGGGGGCAAAAAAACCCCTATCAGAGCAGAAAAGTGAGCTACTGGAGAATGACTAATACTGTGCACAGATAAGTCATAACTGATACCCAGCTTAGTAATTCTTAGTGTTAGTTTTCGGCCTGCTTGCAGAAGGCAGTTCCAGCTACTGTCTGATGGGTTCCCAGGTGTAAGTTTTCCAGTCACTATTACTATGGTTACTGTGCCCCGAAAGAGGCCAACACCCATCACCACCTCATGTACTCGCTGCTCACTGCGTGTGCCAAGATCCTCAGGCAAGGCGGTGCTCCAGTGCTTCTGCATTTTCAGCACATGGCTCTTACAGGATTATTTTGAAATGCATTTTTGATAATTATAGTTTTCTGTACTCCTTGCAAGTCCCTGTGGAAGAACTTTTTTCCTTCTAAGAGTTAGTGAGACACTGAGTAGGCAGTGGCAACCAGCCTTATAGATCAGATATCAGCCCCCATGTCCCAGAGTGGCAGAATTCAGCCTAAATGATGTAAAGACTTTAAGAGAACAGTAGATAATGATGACTGACAATTAAGTACTCTTTCTTAAAGCCTTTTAGGAAAAAAAAATTACAAAAAAACCTTCTCATTTTCCTTTTGTTTCTTGCTGTCATAATAGCTCTCTGTAGGCTTGTGTAGGCTTTGTGCTAGTGCACAAAAAAAGACAACAGGATCTCAGATAAAGAAACTGTTGAAATCTTCCTGGAAAAAAAAAAAGATTCAAGGGTCATTGTTTACTGTAGTCTAGTAGAATTTCCATGACGATTTACGAGCTCAGGCAAGAAACTAGTCCTCCACTCTGCTACTGGTGGAATCATGGATGCTTTTAAAGACCCTGTTGATTCATGGGTTTTTTTAAGCAATCCCTCAGCCTTGGCCTTATTGACCATCACCATTGGTCCACTCTGGCCTCCAATTGGGAGGCCTGGAGACACACAATCTATAATGCTGCTGCTTCTTTTGAGAACACGCACGCACAGGATCACTCTCGAGGAGAAGAGACAGCGCAGAAAGAATCGCGTCTTGTCGATATCACCTGGGGAGTCTTTCTGCTGTGCCTTTTGCAACTGGACTTGTCTGTCTCGCATTGGCCTTTTTAGCCACCAGCGTGCTTGTAGCAAGCGTGGGTAGAGCCCTTCTCAAATCTTCGTTCGCGAAGCCCAGCCATGATGATGATGATGATGATTCATGTTAATTTTGGTGTTCTTTTGTTCTTTAGCTCACTATAGTTTCAAGTAGTGTGCTAGAACTATTAAAGCTGAATTACTTTCTTTTTCTGAAGGAAAGAGTTTTCTTATATCCCCTCCCCTAATACTTACTAATTGAGACATGGGTGATGTTTTTAATTATTGTAATTGCTGAAAAGTAGTAAGTGAAACAAAATCTTGTGTATGTTACCTATTTGTCAAAGGTTTCCTGAGGGTGGTACGTGTGTTTAAGTCATTCACAGAGCTGAGATATTTGTTTTCATTTTACCCTTAAATAAGGGAGAGATTTTATTTTTCCACAGAACAGCAGAGGAAGGTTCAGGTCCCTATCCCCCATTGCCTTTAGAATCCCTGAAGGGATTCATCATATGCTCAAAGAGATGCTGGTTGTTCTATACTGCCTGTAAAACAACAAGAGCAACCAAAAAAACCCCACCCAATTCAGGGAGTTTGCACTAATCTCTTCAGTGAGGTTGGCTATTTGGATGTTATAGTCCTTGTCCTGAAATGGTGGGAGGGTTTCTGGAAAGCCTGGTAGTCCCTGGAGATTAATTCTTGAAGACAGTGAGGTCTGGAGTCAAAACCTCTTGAAATGGATGAAACACATCCCAGTAATTTTAGTGGTTTTTCATTGGGCAAGTCCTACTGGTATATTTGTGCAGGCTCCCTTCCAACTCAGCGTATTCTGTGATTGTGGCTGTGCTGCTCCATACTAGTAATATATGAAGTTGTGCGCTCATCATGAGAAAAGGCCTGGAGAAAGCTGTGCTCACAGAAGCCAGTAGCGCTCAGTTGCTGCTGGTCTTCGCTCTTTCTTAATAGTTAGACATGGTGGCAGCTGCCACCTTTATCCAGGGTTGAATAGGTTGGGAATACCTCATTGGCATCTTGTCTGGATATGCCACGCTAGCATAATGCAAGTGTGCCACATCTGCCTCATGGATGTATGCTTCTCTTCAAATCTGTGCTTCAAATTCAGAGAAGTGATTCAAAAGAGTAATTCAAATAACAGATCAATGTCAGGTACCAAACCACAGTCCTTTGTGTGCATTGTGTCTGCATTGCTTGAATCGGTTCTCCCATTCTCTTCCCTGAATTTTTGTCCATTTGCTGCCAGGGATGCACTTGCCACATCAGCCTGTCACATGGCCTGACCTGTTGGCAGGAAAGTAGCTTTTCCCCTCTTTAGTGTCCCACACCCTCTATTGCTTAAGGAGGTTAATATAGTGTGTCAGTTACAATTTACATTGAGTAATTTATATGCTGAATCTAAGAAAGTTAATACTTTTCATGTTTGCCTCTTGACTCTTTTGGAATGCTTTCCTTTTTACTATTGGAAAACTCGTGAGTATATTGATCTCAAGAGGCATATAAAACAGCATCAGTGATGTCAAGAGCATCTGACTGAGGCAGTCATGAATGCAGATACAATACAGAGATATCTTGAGTTTTCACTGGGAATCTAGAAGCAACGAGGTCTTGGAGAAACCCAGGCAGAGCAAAAGATCATGGAAGACTGAGCAGGAATCTAGAAGAAACAGGGACTGAGAGAAATAAGGACTGCAAATACCAATGGGCAGTGGTAGAAACCGTCTTTGCCATTGCAGCATAAAACAGTGATTTGAAAAGCACATAATACCATTGCTAACAAAGAAGAAGAAATCTTGCTTTAGAAATAGAAGTGAGAAAGATTCCTCCTACAGCAGTCACAAAGTTTTCATCTTCCCACTCATACCATTGCTTCAACAGTATGCAGCTCTGCTTGCATCCTGGCAGTTCGTATCCTGATTGAGTTAGCTGGGAGACTGGAAGTCACAGCAGAGGAATGTGCAACTGCTGAACCCCTGCTGATGGCAGCGTGCTCCAGAGCATGGGTCTGAAAGCAATCCTTTTCCTCCTAGCTTGAGCCTTATGCTTTCCCTATCTTGAGGGGGGAAAAAAGATTTTGTGAAGAAATTACTTAAATTGTTAAAAAAAGTAAATAAAAATTGTCAGTGTCTATTTATTGGATGAATAACTTAAAGATACTCATCCAAGGCACCTGTAACCTAAGCAGCCAAAGTCCACTTGAGCTGGGGCTGAATTTGGCCGATTGTCTCTCCTTGACACCCACAGTACAAATAAAAGCTGCAGCCTCTTAGAGTTTGGTGGGAGGGAGGAGGTGGGAGAGCCACTGGAGTGTGATGTTGCACTGACAGTTGATGTGCATTCCTTGAAAACCTGTGCTTCTCATTACTGCTGGATATAGCAGTATGACAAGTCATTGGGAAAGAGGATGCAGTTTGTTAGAAGTGGAACATGATGATGAATATATTTTGATCTTTATGGAAGGATTGTGGAGCAATGCTAACTTCTGATTGGGATGGGGAAAGGGATGGGGAAAAATCAGTGTTACCCTGAAAATCGGTATAAGATCTTCAAAAACTAAATCTTTAGCAGAAGTTACATTCAAAGGGGTCATTTTACTTCAGAATGATGTTTACTTTCAACTATTCTTTAAATAACTTGGGCCTGTGTCCTTCTGTAGTAGAAACAGCACAGTAGACAAAGGACTTCTGCTGTCGCTTAAATCTGGCAAATAAAATATAAAAAATAAAATATCTTTGCAGGTGAATAACAATATTTACATTCTTATATAAATAACAATATTTACTTTCTTCCAGAAGGAGTCTATGGACATGTTTAAGTGGTGTACAAGAGTCGCTCATCCTCACTAAACAGCAGCTAGCTCTGCCACAGAGGCAAGTTGCTGTTTAGCACCGTAAGGCTGCAGTTTGGAACAGCTTAAGACAAATAATCTAAAATATGAAATCCAAATAATATAGCATATGAAAGGGTAATTTAAACCTGCAGAAGTTATTTATGAAATTGGAGTTTAGCTAGAGCTAGTAACAGCTCTGGAGTTCTGTTAAGTGCAACTGAGTCTTCATAATTCTCAAGCATCCAGGATTTTCTCTGCTTCTTCTCACTGGCATAGTGTGTTTTCTAAAGTATTCCTGATGCATAGGGCACATATCTGACCAAGAGTGACTTCATTTTAGCTTGAACTCTGTTCAAAACCAAATTAAGTCAAATAGAGAGAAACAATGTTATTTCAGAGTAAGTATGCTAATATAGTGATTATATTGGTATGTCAATTTAATTAGAAGGTTAACGTAAAACTTCCTTGGGAAGACAAATCCTTAAAAGGAAGATCGCTTGTGTCTGTGAGTTCACATATCATTTTAATACATTCTAAGATAGCTGCAGAGTTTTGTCCTGGCGTGGTGACCAGTGTTGCTAGAGGATACTTTATAAAAAACGTGGTTTAAAGTGAACAAGGCTGGGGAAGTGTAGCCAGGTCAGAGTGGGATCTGGAGAGCAATATTTTGCCTGTGTATCATTGCCTGCAATTTCACTTTTCCTGTTTTTCACTTTTATAGGAGTACAGTGTAGAAGACGATAAAAATTAGGTATCCCAAGCACCTAAATCATCAGATCAGTATTCATATTGCATGGATAGACACGGTTGTTTTGAATGGGGATTTTTCAGGTGATGAGTAAGCACCTAAACTTATTTTCAGTGACATCAATGCCTCCCATTGATTTTCGTGAATTCCAACTAGGCCATTGATAAGCACTTCTGTAAATGCAGCCTAATCCCCAATTATACTTGATCTCAACAAAAACCCTTTAGCACTAAATTGTCATGAAAGAGTATCGTGCAGCTCCGTTTTTCAGCTCCAGCAGAGTATCATGTTCTGGGGAATAAGGCTGCTCTCCTTGTCTGTAAAGCACTCCGGGATTCCTCAGAGTGTAACATGAATACTTGTGGGCTGTAGTTCTCTCCCACCTGCATTTGAGTTCCACAGCATGAGACTTCTTCACTTTCTACTTTTTTTTTTCTTTTCTGCTTTTGTCACAGAGCACTCAGTGCTCTTTGTGAGCAGCTGTTTGGTTTCCCTCTCTGCCTGCGGCACTACCCAAACAGCTGCACCATGTACACCAAAGGTTGCCAGAGCAATGCCCAGTTTTGTTAAAAAGTAACAGAATTGAGAAAGAGGGGAGGGAGCAGGAAAATTTGTGACCTGGGGGAGATTCTACAGCATACGGTCAGTGGGTACTGAGGGACCTGAGTGAGTTCCATGTCCAAGTAGAGATACATGTCACAGTAAGACATTACCTGCTGACTTGGAGAAAGCCGTTAATCATGAGGAGATGCTGAAGTTCTCTGGGAAAGGAAGTGTTGCTGACAGTGGCAAGCAGCTTATGTGCATGTCTCATGGAAACTTAAATGTGCGTATGTGTGCGTGTGTGTGTGTTCGTTCAACATCTGCTGTCCGCATACTGTGTGACTCAGACACAGAGAGAGTGAGGTGTGGCTAAGAACAGGCCTGTGACGTGCAGTATGACTTTTTTTTTTTTTATTTCTTGCAAGTAGCTTTCTTGTGCATGGTAGGGCGTTATCTTTATTTGTCCATTCTTGGGTTTGTGTGCATATTTTTCCAACAGCGATCACAGTGTTTGCTTTGTGGTTCCACCTCCGAGCACTTGCAAATTAGTGAGGGGCAATTCAGTGTGCATGAAGCTATGTGATACATTTGTCGCATGTCAGGATTTCAGCTTCTGCCCAATGTAATGTTTCTTTTCTTTGATTTCCAGAAAAAGGCATGGCATACGATTAAAACCATGGTTAACTTACCAGTCATCAGCCCCTTCAAGAAACGCTACTCATGGGTGCAGCTGGCTGGGCATACAGGTGAGATGCATATCTTCGATGTGTTTGTCTCTGGACTGAGGATGGCAGCAGCGAGGAAAACAGTGTTTCTCTCTGTTTCCTTCAGGTAAAAAGGAAGCAGCCAATATCACATATATCTGTGAACTAGAACATCTTTCAGTTGTGGTGGGGATAGGGAAGAGGGAGTGATACACCTGAATAATGAGATGAGCAAGGAAGCAATGGTGAGAATCTGGGAAAGGGCCAGGCTCCCAATTCCTCCTTACAAGGTGATATGTGTAAAATACATCTTAGAGGGAAACAAGAGGGACAGGGGAGTTAAAGCCCTAATCCATCTGTTGCCTTTGGTTGTGGTATGAGATCATTTTTCTTGACTGAGTAGCCAATAATTAGTTCTCTAGTGGGAAGGATTACTGTTCATGTCTGTATGTGCTTCAGCCCTGGCAAGGACAGTGTTTTTAACACCAACCACAAAACAAATGTGGTAAAAATTGACTTGCTGACCAGGTGTTTGCATTGTGAGCCCATCATTGTTCACTGTATGAGTGCAAGAAGCAGCTCACTTGGCAGGTTCTGATTTTGTGTCTGTAGAAGTTGGTAAATGTGCTCCTGATGTAGGCTTTGTTTCATTGGTAATGCAAAAAACCAACACAGGGAAGTCATTGTGTTTGCATATCTCATGCTTCATTTAATTCCTATGCAGTGCTAGTGGGGGGGTTATTAGTACACATGTGGGCAGACACCTACACTGCATCATGCTGTAATGCAGTACCCGAACCACCTCTTTATATGCTAATGCACTAGTAATTTATTTAGCCCTAGAAATTGCATTAGCTGCATCTTGCACAGTGGTGTTGGTGGGGCTGACTTGTATCACAGAGAGTGCCAAGATGACCCAGTCTTAGTGCAGTTTTTATGACAGAGTGTATGGAGTTGGCTTGATCTGCGTGGAGTGATGTACGAGTCATGTAATCATAACCTTCTGGAGACTTGTATGGTAGGGTGGAAGAGGAGGGTTAAAAGTTTACTAGAAGCTGATTAGGAGAGATACTGTTCTGGTTTCCTTTTAATAGTTTTCTGTGGTTGTGTTTAGTCCATCCTCTTTGCAGCTGTTTTTCTCTGATATGGCAGGTTTTTTCTGAACTAAAACCTGGGCCATCACCACTCTTACCCTATGCTGAAGCAGTGCCAGTTCTAGGATTTGTCAGAGAGGAACTAGCTTGCAATGGCTGAAAGATCCTGCTGTGATAAAAGTTGAGCGTTTTCCCCAGGATTAACGATGCTCCTACTTTGGTGCCCAGTTTGTTTCACGTAGATTAAAGGGTACCTCTGAATGAAATGTGCACTTTCCTCAGCTGTTTTTGCAGGTTGCAAGACAGGAGAGTGTTTGGATAGGAATCTCCAGACTGGAGTCTGCTTACTGCTAACCGTGACCTATGCAGGCTCATTTGTCCTGGATACCATTCAGACACAGGACTGTAAAAAAGACAATTTCACCACAGACTGTACCTTCAGGGTATTAGCAGGTTTCCAGAGAAGGGGCAGTACGTGCAGGTTAACGCTTGCGCAGTCACTGTGTGTGTAGAAAGGGCAGTGCCTGGCTTCTGGCCTGTTCCTGGCTGTTTAACGATCACTGATTGACTGCGCTGCCTCCGTACGTACACGCTCAGCAGGTATATATACCCTGTGCGAGGATTAAGGACAAAGCCAATGCTGGCAGGGTTATACAGCTTTAAAATAGCCTGTCAGAGGATTAATGAATTCTGGCTTGTGGCTTCTTCCTGTACATTTGAGTAAGTATAGTACTGTTTAATAATCTAGCAAAGACCTTTAGCTTGGAAAAAAAGCAAACACCAGCCCAATGGCCTGGAGCAGCTACACTCCTTAAAGCTATAAATTCTGACATGGGAATGTAGCCAAATGGACTTTCACTGCGAGTGGGTGTTTGTCTTGTGTATTTTATTTTTTATGAAAAGCATGTTATCTCTTGTATTCAGGGGAAATCTTTAACTGGTGCTATGAGGCTGAGGTAGATGAAGCTGGAGTGGTGGGGGAAGGGGTTTTTCTTTTTTTTGCATGTCAATCTTGTCAGCACTTGTTTGATTTCTTTTTTTAGGGAGTTTTAAGGCAGCTGATAGTGGGAAGATTCTCAAACGCTTCTCAGAGAATGAAAAAGCGTGTTTTGAACGATTGATGAAAGACCCACTACGCTCCTGTGTCCCTTGTTTCCATGGTGTGGTGGAGAGAGATGGCGAGAGCTACATTCAGCTGGATGACTTGCTTACTGATTTTGAAGGGCCAAGTGTGATGGACTGCAAGATGGGGATCAGGTGGGGTAAATAAAAAAGTGCTTTCTAACCCATGTGCGTTTGAAGGAAGGGAGAGATGTTGTCATGCTCTGTGTGGAGAAGTGTGGTAGCACCTTTGGATTCTTGGGATTCAGTACAGACAACCTATTGTTGTGGCAATTGCCTTGGACACCCTGAGGGCAGTATGTCCCATTATTGCCTGATTGGACATGGATTCTAGAAACTAACTGATCTATGGCCTCAGAAACTATCCGCATCAAGGAATTTTCAGGGGTGATTTAAGACAAAGTTTCTCTGCAGTGGCCTGATAATATAAGGGAAATATATATATTATATATAATATAATATAATGATTTATTCGCTGACAGTTCATTGAATCTTTCTGTATGCAGTGATCCAGAAAGCCTCTCAAAGAGTAAAATTCCCATCTCCAGATGCAAATGACTGAATAGCAGCATGAGAGTCCATTTCCAGTGTTTGAATGAGACTTCACTTGTATTGATCTTTTCTGTAAAGAGCTCTCCATCTGCTCAGGATTGACCTGTGTTTTTCCCTACTCTGGCATCTGAAGGTGTTGCTATTACCTTGTCTATGATTAAGAGGAAAACCTTAATAATATTATCTAAGCATAACAAATAGATAGGGATCTGTTGGGAGTCTGTAGTAACAGTAGAGAGGTATGAACTGTCATAGTAATTCTTTGGGTGTCATCTCAGATGCTCAAGAGTTGTTGTCATAAATGAGTTCCTTTACTTACAGGAGTGCAGGTACTCCTTTTCAAATAGATGCACAATTTTAAACGAATTGTCAGCTAAATCAGAGTAGAAATATGTAGCACTGGTATGCTCAGAAGGAAGAGGAGAAGGATTTGCAGCAGCACGTTATCAGCACCTTCAGAGTAGGTGATGTTCTGGCAATGAGTGATAGCATCTCCTAAACGCCACGCTGATTTGTTACACTGTGATGAAGCAAGTAAGCTCCAGGCACCTGACAAAGTGTAAGCTTCAGGAATCCAGTGAAACGTAGAGAACATGGGCAGTGCCTTTCTAATGGTTACCGGATTAATGGATTGAGTGATAAGAGCAAAATGTGGAAGGTTTGTGACCCTTCACCTTCCTGTTCTTAATTACCTCTTCTGATTTGGAACTGCTCAGATAATCTGCTTTACTCTTTAGTTTTTACTGTATGAAGAATGATTGTGTCTTTCACTGTGATGCATTAAGTAAAACTTAAAATTTCTGAGGCCTAAAAAAAGTACTAATGGCTGATGTTAGGGTTTTTTTTGAAGAAAGAGAATGCAGTAAGTCTTCAGAAGCCCTATTTGTTTTTGATTTTAAGTGATCTCTCCTAGCTGTCCTCTAAAAATACAGTTCTGTTTCATGGCACAGTAGGAATTCATCTTTCTCCTATTCTGTAACCAGGACATAACAATAACTTGTAACAGTAAGTAAAGGTGTAGTTAGAACTGGAAGTGAATGACAGTTTCTGATTCCTGCAGCTGTTTCACTGAGTACATCTGCAGAGTCATTACTCTGTGTTCTTTAGTTTCCCCATATGCAAAACTGGAGCAATGATAACACACACTTTTCTGGTTGATATTTTTTGCGGCCAGTTTGTAAGTTTTAAAAGGAAATGTTTGGGAAGTCCTTACAGTTTTGTTGGGATGGGCTGTTTTTGTAGAACGTACCTGGAGGAAGAGTTGACTAAGGCACGAGAGAAACCAAAGCTGCGTAAGGACATGTACAAAAAAATGATTGAAGTGGATCCTCTTGCTCCCACGGCTGAAGAGAATGCCCAGCATGCTGTCACCAAACCCCGCTATATGCAGTGGAGGGAAACCATCAGCTCTAGTGCCAACCTGGGTTTCAGGATTGAAGGAATTAAGGTAATAGTTTCACTTCTGCTTGTTTCTGGAGACCGAACTTTGATGTGTTAATTAATCAAAAAGTGCTAGTCCAAAGGATTATGTGAAAATGCACTAACTGAAACCATAGAGTTCACTGTATTGCAGTTTTAAAGCATTCATTGTAATTGTAACAGCAGTGTCAATGAATTTAAGCTTCAAGTACACATCAGCCATACTTGAATTCACCACAGAGACCTTGCAGGAAGGACTTAAGGAGGTACACAGTATAGATAGAATGAAAATGAGACTGTTATGAGGAGGAATTCAGAACAGAAGAATTAACCGCCTCTCCCCAGGCAATTACTTTTTTTATCCAGGAACTACATATATTTATTCCAAGTGAATCACAGTAAAGTGGTTTTGTTGCTTTTATGTTTATTTGCAAGGCATGTTAAAAGCATTTGCTTAGATACTCTCGGGATCGAGGAACCACTTTTCCGTTTAAGTACATGACGATATCCAGTATAGATGGAGCTGGAATGAAGCCAAAATAGTCCAAAATAAATTTTCTCTATCAACAAAGTCCATCTGTTTGTTCTTGATAGATAAGTCTGTGCCCCTGTACCTTTCCTAGAATACTACCTTACAGCCACAAGAGAAGCTTTGCAGTTTTGTTTCCTACCAATAAATTCTTCATACTAAATAGAATCGTAGAATGGCCTAGATTGGAAGGGACCTTTAAGATCATGTAACCCCCATGCTGTGGGCAGGAACAGCTTTCGCTAGAGCAGGTTGCTCAGATCTCCATTCAACCTGGCCTTAAACAGTTCTAGGGACAGGGCATCCACAACTTCTCTGGGCAGCCTGTTCCAGTGCCTCACCAGCCTTACATTAAAGAATTTTTTCCTAATAACTAATCTAAACCTACTCTCAGTTTGAAGCCATTCCCCTTTGTCCTATTCCTATATGCTCTTGCAGTAAATCCCTCTCCATCTTTCTTATAGGTTCCCTTCAGGTGCTGGAAGACCACAATTAGCTCACCCCAAAGCCTTCTCTTTTACAGCTGAATAAACCCAATTCTCTCAGCCTTTCCTCATAGGAGAAGTGTTCCATCCCTTTAAGCATCTTGGTGGACCTCCTCTGGACTTGCTCCAACAGATCTCTGCCCTTCCTGTGCTGGGGACCCCAGAAGTGGGCGCAGTATTCCGGATGGGATCTCACCAGAGCATAGGGGCAGAATCCCCTCCCTTGAGTCTGGCCACTCTGCTTTTGATGCAGCCCAGGATACAATTGGCTTTCTGGGCTGCAAGTGCACATTCATTGCCAGCTCACGTCCAGCCTCTCACCCATCAGCACCCCCAGGTCCTTCTTGGCAGGGCTGCTCTTCATCTGTCCATCCCCCAGCCTGGACTGATACCAGGGGTTGCCCTGACCCAGGTGCAGCACCTTGCGCTTAAACTGCATGAGATACCAATGAGCCCACTTCTTGGGCTTGTCTAGGTCCCTCTGGGTGGCGTCCTGTCCTTCAGGTGTGTCAACCACACCACTCAGCTTAATGTCATCTGCAAATTTGCTGAGGATGCACTCGATCCTTTTGTTTGTGTTCTTAATGAAGATATTAAATGACACTGGTCACAATATGGACCCCTGAGGGCCATCAGGTGTCACTGATGTCCCCTAGGACTTTGAGCCATCGACCACTACTCTCTGGATGCAACCATCCAACCCCTTTCTTATCCATCTAACAGTCGACTCCTCAAATCCATCTCTCTCCAGTTTCGAGAGAAAGATGTTGTGGGGGACTATGTCAAAGGCTTTACCCACGTCCAGATAAATGGCATCTGCAACCCTTCCCTTGTCCGCTGATGTAGTCACTCCGTCACAGAAGGGCCACTAGGTTGGTCAGGCAGGACTTGCCCTTGATGAAGCTGTGCTGGCTGTTTCAAATCACCTCCCTGTCCTCCATGTGTTATGTTCCATGGCAGTGTCAGACACCTACGCAGAAGCCTATTGTCAGAATATCACCCTGACTCAGTTACTTGAATGTTAGCACATGCTGGAATCCAGAAGCGTGCTTTCTGCTTGCATAGGCCTGTCACAGCCAGCCTTAAACTAGTTTGCTTGGATGTTGATAGAGGTTTACTTGTAGTGGCAGAGTGTATGGTGAGGGCTGTCCAAACCCACTTGCACCCTGGGTAGCTACTTGTTACCTGAAACCCACAACAAGACAGCAGTAAAGAAGCTAGTGTGGGTTATGCTGTGTGATGTCAGGATATACCCAGAGTATACACATTTAATTTAGGTCAATTAGGACATTGTAAATTATAACCCAGATTAGTTTTGCTTCCATTTCACAATTCAAGCACATAGAAATAAGAAAGGGATGAAAGAGGGTGATGCTGATGGACAGAGGCTCTTTAAATACCCCCTTCTTCTCTCCTTCCCTGTGTTGTCTTCTCCCTTCCTTATTCCCAGATTCTCCTGCTGTGATAGAGGAACTGGGGCTTCCAGCTCATGGTGTGTTGGCCCTCTGTACGCTGTGCCACCCACTCCTGGCTGTTAGACACAGGCATCATCATACAGGAACTGTCTGGGGGGTAGATGGTCTGGCTTTAGTCCAGCCAAGACACAGGATCTTGTCTTGCCCTTTAGCCAACTAATGATGTTATCAAGATGCCTGTTTTATTCCTATACCGCTTAGGTTTTTGTATACTCTGTTGTAATGGAATTAGAAACCCAGATGATCTTGAGACCTTTAATGTATGACTTGGAAAGATAGTTGGTCAGTGTACATGTACAGATATATGCTGAATTCTGGAGAGTGACTGAGCTAAGGGAGCACAGGGGAGATTTAAAATGTCTCGTGGCTTGTTCTTTGTGGTTTTGTTGGTTGTCAGAGATGGGTAGGAGCAGTATGGCACAAGACTGCATAATATTTCCCTCTGCGGAGACAATGCTCTAACTGTGAAAAACATGAATACTTAATCCTTGATTAAGCACAGGAAATGCTTTGGAGTAGTTCGTTACATTACCTTTCCCTCTATCACCCTGTGCTGTTATGAGGAATGTAGGTATCATTCTCTAATTTTTTTTACATGGAGGAATGATGCATGAAATTGAGTTGCTCAAGCAATACAGCTAGTCAGTACTCCTTACACTGTTTCACTGCAGCTGAACTGTATATCCAGTTCTGTATATTTCCAGAAAAGCAAAGCCATTCTGCAAGGATTCCCCATTTTGGGAGGAGAGCCTATAAGAGTCAGTGGTGCCAGCTAGTGGTTGTTGGGGAAAAAAGAGATGATCTCGCTGATCGCATCCAGGTGACTCCTGGAGTTAGCTGAGAAGATATGTTAGGTTTGGTCATTCAGAAATATTCCTGCTCTGTGGCTGCTTGAGTGAGATGCAGAAGCAAATAAAGTGAAATCATATAAGCCCTTCTGTGAAGTGGCTGCCGATAAATGAGATTCTATTTGCTCTATGCACTCTTTCATCAGTGGAGTACCTTTTCTCTTTAGGTTGATCAGCCTGTTTTCCTTGTCTTGCTTCTGTATCTCTGAAATCAAGTCAGGTTCATTTATGGGATTTGTCACTTTTTCTCCTATCAAAAATAATTCAAACCATTTGGTTTCCCTACAGCTGGAACCTGACACTTGCTATCTTGTGCCTGCCAGATTCTGAATACATGTTTCCTCTCTGGCAGGGCCTGTCTGAAGGCTAGGCATCACAAACATTTTCTCTACAGTATGAAGCTAATAGTTTTGCAGAGCAGAGATTCATGGGGCCAAGAACTGGGATTTCTGGCTTCCCATTCTATCACTGAATGTCAGTGCACTTTGAAAAGTTACTTCCTTTGGTACCATTCCTTTATCCATAGACCAGGGATAGCCATATTCCCAGGAGGACATCAGATATCATTCATAAATTTTTGTATATCTATTAAGGTAACCCAGAGTCTTTCAAGGGAAGTCTGCGGAGGACTCTGAGCAAGACCACACGGGTTAAGATAGGTAATACTATGGAGCTGTTCCATCTGCCCTCCTGCTAGCCATGTCACTGGCACATGTAATGAGAAGTGTTGCAAGTGACCCATGAGCTGCACTGGGTGGTGGACTGCTCTGCTGTGCAGGAATGTATGTGGAGTCCTTGACGAAGGTATGACTTCCAGAAGTGGGTCAGGCAGGTGCCTCGGGGGGATCAGGTATATCCAGAGGTGTTGCAGAGCCCTGGTTTAGAATACTGGGTATGGTACCATTCAAAATCTGGATGTTGTTTACAGGAAGTAAAGAAAGGCAGCAGTTATAATTCCTGCCAACCACTGGAAAGGAGCAAAATCATAGCAGTGTTTCTCAACCGCAGGGAAGCAAGCAACTAGTCTGTTCAGAGAAAAAAAAGGGTGAAAAGGGAACACAGAGCAGCTCTTCCAGACTGGGATTTGTGGCATAGGGAGAAATTCTTTTTAAAACAACCTTACTCCAGTGAAGAGGTACGAGGCATCAGATGAAGTTCCAAATTTCCGTGTGGTGTTGAATATTATCATACATCAGATCAGATGGCTCCTAACTTTCACTGCCTACCTGCTGAACTGCTCTTGCATAACTTGCACATCTCGTCAGGCTGACATGCCACACTTGTATCTGGCCCACAGCCTTGGAATAAAATTGTGTTTATTCTGCTGCTAGAAAGTCTGGTAGGTGGGAGGCAGTTCTGCATGGCTCTGCCATTCAGTCAGTTCATTCTCTTGCATGAGAGATCTGGAATTTTAGCATTATTGAAATTTTTTCATGTATACTTTAGAAGCCAAGTTCAGCTGTGGAATAAATAGTGGTTTACCTGCTGAGACTGGAGCTGAATTTATCCAGTTTTGATACAGTGACTTAATATGTAGGAGAGAACACATTTTGATGACCTGCTGATTTGCTCTTATAATGAAAATGAGGGATTTTCTGATACAGTGGAGAGGAAAACAGTTTGATAATCCTTCAGGGTTTTAGGGGATTTTTATTACCAACTTCAGTAATTGCTGTATTTTACACGATTGTCCTGAAATCTCCTATTTGTGTCTCTTGAAGCAGCAGGGATGCAGCAGGGATGCTGCATATTCATATAGTCTATGTTGACAGATACCTCTGATTCATGCTCTTATTTACTTTTAGTTCCAGAAGCACAAGCTGGTCACTACCACCACATAAAAAGACTTTTTTTTCAGTAGCAGGATACTTCTGTACTGAGCCTTACTGCTAGCACTAAAATACTCTGAATTTCTCCAAGACCCATGTGGAACAAGCATGCCTAAACGTTCCTTTGCCAAAATTCACTTACATTTGTTACTACTAGCATTGCAAATCCCAGGTTGTTCCTGTCTGCAACTAGATTTCCGTTCTATGACTTCTAGGTCACGTTAATGTTCAAAGGTGTATTGGGAACTGAGTCCTAACTGTGATTCTTTGGTTTTCCCATTGAAAAACAGAAAAAACAAAAACAAAAAAATAAAACCCCACGAAACAATAACAAAAAACCCTCACCAAATAGAAAAAAAAAAAAAAAAAAAGGACTAGTAAAATGGGGTGTGGAAATTTTCCGTTACACTCTCAGCCAGGGTTTCACTACATCTAGCAAGACAAGAGGACAACCAAAGAGGTCACTGTGGTTTGCCCCACTGAACTTTGCACTGCTAGCACTGACATGTGAGAAAACCCTCCTGCAAGCTTGTAATATCATGAGGTTTGTTTTTTTTTTTCTTGTACTCAACAGGAAATGAAGTGCCAGTGCCATTTAAAGTTATCCAATCAGCTTTTGTATCTCTTCTCCTCTACTTCTTTCTTGTTTTATCTGTTCTCTTCCTGTTCAACTGCTCACTTTCATCTGGTTAGCAAGAGCTGAACTGTTTATGGTTCAAGAGGATTGACTGATGAAGGGAATGATATGTGTGTGGTATAAATCATCTCTGTCTTTGTGTGGTTTTATGCAGAAGGCAGATGGAACATGTAACACAAACTTCAAAACTACGAAGACACAGGAGCAAGTTCTACAGGTTTTTGTGGAATTCATTGAGGGCAACACAACTATTCTGGTGAGTTTGAACTCTTCAGGTTAGCTGATCATGGGCCCCATGAACTTGCTTCAGGGCCAGGCTTTCTTTGGTGTATGAAATAGGACTTAGACTACCAAGGAAGTAAAGGTTTTGACTTCAGTTTCTCTCAGGACATGGTGGACATGGGAACTTGGTGGGCTGCAAGTAGTTGACTGAGACCAGTTCTGTCAGCTTGTGTCACGAGTTCACCCCAAATGCCTTGTGGTAACAAAATGTCGTTCAGACTAACTTGCCTTCAGCTTTGACAACATGAGTCAATTGCATCATATCTAAGCAAGGACTGTGTTGACAGGAAAACCTGTGATTTGGGAATTCAGTCTGGGGAGGAAAAAACAAGAGCATAGAGGCAGGAAGTGAGATTCGTGACTGGCTGTGCTTACATGTATGAAATTCATCTCAAAGAGCAATTCCTGTATGCTACTTCATGGGTAGCACAGCAGGCATGGGGTAGATGGCATAACACATCTCTTGTCTTTGAAACTTCAAAGAATGCCCTTTGGCTAGTGCTGCACTAGCCAAAGCCATTGTGGAAGCCATTATGAAGGCAGATTAGCCCTCCAGGAGGAGCATGGTAACAGGGGGCAGCATTAAAAATGTGCACTAGAGCTTTATACATTAGGCATTGATTCTTTTTATCCTCGTCACTGCCCTCACCATGGTTGAAGCTCCTTGTCTCTAACACAATTTCATTCTCTTTTCACTGTAGAGAGTGGAAAGATTTTTAATTGCTTGAAACATTTTTCTCTTTATTAAGAAGGAAAAAAAACAGATGCAGAAAGCCTCACTGCATCCAAATCAAGACAAATAAGTATACTTAGTGTAACACATGCAGCAAAGGAACTGCAGTCTGTTCATTCACTATGAAAGCTTGCTGAAGTGTATTTTCAGATTGACTTTCAAATTATGAACCTGTTGTTTTGAAGGACCTCTAGCCTAAAATTAGTATGGTCTTTTCATTATATTGACTCTTGCAAACAGAGTATCTTTATTCAGTCTTCAGTTAAATGTTTATGGGCTGTTTGTTTTTTTTTTTTCTCTTTCCTCTAGAAAAAATACCTCAAGCGTCTGCAGGAAATTAATGCCATTCTTGAATCCTCAGACTTCTTCAAGCGACATGAGGTGAGCAGTGAGTGTAATGTAGTGGAGGTGCAGTGCTTCTTCATTTGGTTGTTCAGATGTACTTAAGAATATCCTGCTGTATGAATAGAAAAGAGTTTGTAGAACAAAACTAATGTATGTTAACAACGCAGATACCACAAAGCCTTGATCACAATGATACAGAAGATTAAACTAGTTGAGAAATAGTAAATCCTCCCATCTTTATAATATCCCAGCACTTATAATTCTGGGCCATTGCACAGAGTGGTTTATTAGTACTGGTTTCCTGCAGTTTCTCTAATCTTGGTGTGTTCCAGTGGGAATCTTTACAGGAGAATGGCAGTTTGCATTTGGTGCAATGGCACTGTTGTATTTTGACAATGAGGGCTGTATTAGTTATAGTGGATTTACATTGAAATACTGTATAATTCTGCTTTAGATGTTCTGCCTGTGTGCTTTGCTGTGCAGAAGGCATCATTAGCATTGTAAGTTCTGCTTATTACAGCTCAAGATTCTGAGATTAGACATTTTATTTTACCTTGTTGATGTCCTCTTATCACTGGAGATATTTTTGTTTATCATGGGTCACAGTCTGTCTTTGAAAATAGCCACTGGCTTTGCTGAATTGCTCAAATTGAGACCTGTTGCTAAGTGAGATTGCTTTTCTTCCCGTTGCCTATCATGTCCATTTCTCATCTACATGCCCTTTTATACCTTACTGATTGAAATGGTTATGCAAATGGGGCATGTATATTGTCAATGGATAAGTGCAGCCCCAAAGTCTGTTGGGTGACAGGCCATCTGAGGAGGTCACCTTCTTAACAGGAAGTGTTAAGTGATGGGAGAGGGCTGAAGATGTATTTTTAAACTCATCATTTTAATCTGTCTTCCAGGTCGTTGGAAGTTCACTACTTTTTGTACATGATGGAAGTGGGAATGCCAATGTGTGGCTGATTGATTTTGGAAAGACTACCCTTCTCCCTGATGGGCAGACACTGGATCACAGAATCCCCTGGCAAGAAGGCAACAGGGAGGATGGGTACTTGTTGGGGTTGGACAATTTGATTGGCATCTTGGAAAGCATCACTGAAAGATGAGTTGAGGATGGCACAAAACTTGCAGGGCTTCCTTGTAATTTTCTGCTTTACTGAAGTAGAAGGAAACTCAGTTAGAAGGAAACCTTTAACTCCAAGCTCCTGAGGTGCAGAGGAAGCTACATCCAGAACTCAGCAGTTAGTGATCAAAATTACTTGGCATCAGCCCTCTGTGGACGTAAACAATAACTCCAGATTGGTCTCTACTGTACCAGATGAATTTGAGACTGGTCCTCAGAGAATGAAGATCTCCATACTTGGGAATCACACCAGCATGAGTCAAGAGGTCTGTGTGGTAAACCAGAATAATTGTGATTTCTGGCAAAATTGGACTCCAGATTACTTCGTAGTGAACCGGGGCAAGTGCTTCAAGTGCTTTTCAGGACAGAAAAAAATAATTTTTTTCAGGGAAAACATGGTTTCAGTTTTGAAACCAGATTGTTTTTTTCCTCTCTAATTCCAAGTCTTCTTGCACCTCTGTACACTATAGGTTGGACCAACAACTTCTGCCGCATTATGTTACAGAGTGAACAAGGTGGAAATGGGTGATAATCACAGGAAACCTGGAGCAAAGGGAGACAGCAGTTTGTGGTGGCTTGATGTGGCTAACGGCTGTTGACCATTCCTCCTCTTCCCCACCCTAGCCTTGCTTCTATCCAAGAACAGTCTTGGCTTTTTATGTAGCTTCTCAGGAGATTACAAGTACTCTAGGGAGAGAATAGCAGCCTATGGTCTCCAAAACCATTTGACTTTCCAGCTGGGTAGGCTGTTGGAAATGTTAGTAGCTTGGCAAGTTTGGCCTCTTGCAGCTGAACTGCAGTTCTGAAAATCACTAACGATCTTTCACACACAGATCAGGGAACTAAGTTTTTTTTCCAAGGCTTGTTTATAAGGATAAAACCCCTATACACAAGCACACAGATGCACGCACTAGTAATCAGCAACCAATGTGATCTCTTAAGATCATGGTTTGACTGTCTCCTAATATACGTGACTTCTTGGCCATGTTGCTGTTCTCAAATACAATGCTGCCACTTAAATGTATAAACTGGCACAGCAATCAGGATGGTAATGTTTCTGCATTCACAGCGTTACACAATGATGAGATAATTCCCAGGCATCCTTCCTCCAAGGTATCAGCTGTTAAATCCAGGCAGTTTGGGTGAAGGAATGTCAATACATCACATCCTCTAGTCCCTGTCTGGAATTATAGGGCGATCTGTGATTCATCCTTCTTTTGCTGTGGTTCAGGCACAGCCATAGAAAATTCACAGTTTTTAGGTTAAGAAGACTGAAGTGTTTTCTTGTTATGGCTTCACATATCTTCTCCTTGGTTTCCTCTAGTCACTTGAACAGTTCTTTAAATACTAGCCATGTAAATACTATCATTAGTCTCATGTTCACTCACATTCCAGGTTTTTAACATCAATAATGTGACAATGCAGTTTTCAAAATGTGGACTAGACTTGCATTGCTAGTTGATGGTTAATCCTCTTTCAACATCGAAAGCTAGTAATGCACATTGATCAGAAATTGCTGTCTTTTGCTGGTGTCCTGTGCTCAGGAGAGATTCTGAGAACTTTTGGATATATGAAGCTGACTCCATGGTTTGAGAAACTGCTACTTCAATAATAATCATTATCGTGAGCAAAAAAACTCTTTAGAGTTCAGATTCGGAATGAAATCTATGCGTAACATTTGTAATTAGAACTGAAGAGCCTAAAATAATTTCTAAAAGGAGTTACTTTGGATAACACACTACTGTACTAAAAGGTCAGTCAGATTAAATTACTTTTTCATCAGCTCTAAACAAAATAGCGATATTAAAAATTGAAGCTCAATTGTTACATAAATGTTAGATGACTTAGAGTAGGTATTCTGTAGGAAGTAATGACATGTGGAAACATATTCTAAACTAGAAGTTGTCTGAAGCTGGTAATTATTTTTGCAGTTCACTGCAAATTCAGATGACTTCTGTGGCCTCTCAGAGTCTCTCAGTTTTATATGCATGATAGTATGTTAATGAATTTTCCACTTAAATGTTTTAGAGGGTTTACACTGCTTTTTTTTTTTTTTCCCTAATTGACAGTGAGCACAGATATCATTCCAGATGCCTCCTAACTTTTGAACTGCTATGAAATGACAAATGAATCTGTGGTGAATTTCATACAATTTAAAAGAAAAGTATTTTTACTTTCCTGCAGCCAACAGATAAGCCACGAGATAACAGTGCTTAAGGAGAATAGCAGGTAAATAGGTCTCACAAGGAGGACTTAAATAACATTATCTTTTTTTATGAGACTTCAATTGCAAGCAGTCCTACCATAATAAAAAAAAATTGTTACAGTTAGACATAACACTGTGAAGATATAATTCATTTAGTAGTTTGCCTAATTAATCTTCAGAGTTAAATTTCTTTCTTCTGTTACCACACCTGTGAATCTTTTGCATCAGTGTAACTTATTTTCTAGAGGAGAGATTTAGATGGTAGAGGTTGATGCTCAAATGTCAGTTGAGAATTTAAGACAAACTTCTAGAATGACTGTTGGAAAGGTCAGGGAAAGATGAAAACCTCTGCTATAGCAAACTGTGGTCTGGAAACTCACGCTAGATGATACATAGTTCTAGCGAGTTAGTTTTGAAATGTCCTCTTTGCCTTGCTAAGGGATCAGAAAGGAAGAAATCACAATCATCTGCTACTGGTATGGGAAAGGAGAGAAATAGGCAGCTTTTCTTGGTAAACTGCCAAGGGTAGAATTTACAGCTGAGCACAGGAGTTCTAAGGGGGTGAGGCTATGAGTTCATAAGCCAATTGCCACAGGGTGTGTTAGATACCTTGTTTCTCATCAGATGGAGCAGGGGGCCTGTCTGTGTACACTCTCTCCTGTGAGGAAGCCTTCTTTCACTGTGGAGTAAGTTGCCTTCAATAAGCTTGTATTTACCAGAGAGTCAACGTGACGCATTTGCACAGGCATGTAACATAGAAGAGCTGGTGCATGATAACCAAGGTACTTGTTCACACACAAGTCCAGAATGTTGTTCATTAATGCATCTGCTGAGATAGTGCCTCGCTCTGGAGACACTGATATTGTGTGTGTTTCCACAGCATGGTAAGATATGCTGGCCCAGAGGCACTTTGGTGCTGAACAGCTGACCTCAGGCACCAAGGTCTTTAAATTCACTGGCTAGATGCAGCAATGCTTACTGCTGTAGCTGCTGCATTCCTGCGTGAATCTGAAAGTAGGACTTCTTTCCCTCAACTTGTCATTGACTTTTTTTGGCCTTGGACAACTAGGCATCAGGTTTTTTCCCATTTTACAGATGGGAACAGTACCTACTTACCTCCCAGGAATGGTGTGAGGTTGTCCTTCACTGTTGCCTGCAAGATGCTGTGAGATCATTTGGAGGAAGGTGCAATATAGAAAGAAATGCACAAAGAGATACAGCAGATAAGTTTTAAGATGTTGGGTGTTGAGGCCCCACAGGGATATAAATGTTAAAATATAAATGGTAACAATTAAATCCCTCTAAATTTTGTACAGGGAGAAATTCACTTAATAGGATCCAGTTCCTATTAAAGGGAAAGATTTCAATGGGAGTTGGACCAAACCCTTAAGTATCTCAGAGGGCTTTTGCTATTTTTTTTTTTATTGCTGTTGTTATTATTTGTTATTCTTAAGGTACTGAGATCAAATGGCCTGTATCATCCACATGCATCAGTTCTGAACACTACAATGCAATGCTGACCATGGTCACTTTTGACATTGACTGTATTGGATGAGTGTTTGTTACTCTGAAGTGTGTATGCTACTAAATAAATGAGACTGAAGAAAAAAAAGCTGCTGTGATATGGTCACATTAGAATGATATATTTTCTTTCAGAAATTCCTTAGGGAAGGGACAAAAAATATTTATTTCAATGTTTCTTTTGCTTTTAGTCTTTAGCATCTGGTATTTCCTAAAGCAAAACCAGTTCTAAGACAACTGGAAGCTAACACTGGAGCTTGATTCCAAACCCCACCGTGTGTGTTAACTTTAGAACCTGATCCACACAAAGCTTGTTGTCTTCCTTCACGGTAAATCTCAGTGAGTAGCCTATAGCATACAAAAAAAATATGCATGAAGAGGCACTTGTCAGACTCAGGGCAGTTAACTGTTCCACTGGGCAGTTTTGTATGGCCACGGGAAGGAACAGTCAACATACCAGGACCAGCAACATTTCTCAGCGTAAAAGTGTGTATTCTTACCTGTGTGCAAAATGTTCTTAACAGAGAGGGAAGCAAATACCACCATTAGTGTCTCTTTATTTTGTGTTGCAAATATAGAAGGATACACTTGTCCAGCTTTATATTGCATAGAAGCAGGCGTGTCATCTACTTATGTACAGTAGTCACCCAGAAAGGTAAGTTGGCAAGAAGTGCTGCCGTGGTCAGAGGTAATGACAAATCAAAACAAATTCAGATAGCATGATGGAGAGATGTTAGACATGATATATCACTAAGGTCTCTGCATCAGATTGAGAAGGGTGGACAGGCAGGAGGAGAGAGCACAGCTATGCCTACAGGAGGAACAGTCTCACAGAGCTCTGCTGCTCAGGGGTCTAAGGAAGTGTGATCCCTGGCTGACCCAGCTGTGGAGGCGCAAATACATGGCAGAAAACCATATTTGCAGCAGCATTTTCTTCTCTTTTGGGTAAGTAGGGGGAGTGTACTGGAGGTGGAATAAGTTACACGTGCAAAAGCTCTTAACTATTTTATTAGTCCTGGAAAGCTTTCTCAGTGCACACCTGCCCACTGGCAAATCAGTTTAGAAATTAGCTCAGGAAAAGGGTTGATATGAGGGGAACACCTTAAATGTGTGCAATTAAAAATTCTTTTTCTTTAAAGGGAAAAATGAAGATGCAAAGCACTTAAATGAAGAGTAACAGCTCAGGAGTATCAACAAACGTGAAAAGAAAGCAGAGAAAGACAAAATGACAGTTGCATTATTTTAAGTCCCTTCTTTAAAATGTAAGTATGAGGTTTTATGAAGCAACATAAAGTACTAATCCTGAACCCAGAAGAAAAAACAACTCCATACACTCAAATGCAAAACCAGTTTGCTAACATGTTAAATTGCTCTTCCTCTCAGGAAGAGGAATTTATAATAACCCTATAATGGCTGATTCTGCAGTGGGAAGTGTTGGAAGACTTTTCACGTGGATAACAGGACTGAATTAATCCCACATTTCCAGCTCATGTCATTCCTCTAGGAATCAAAATTGCATTTTGGCTTTCAGTTGCCAAAGTAATCTAATTTTGACACTATGGGTTTATCATCTCATTGATTATGCACTA
Source organism: Lophotriccus pileatus (assembly GCA_035583135.1). Taxonomy (NCBI): domain Eukaryota; kingdom Metazoa; phylum Chordata; class Aves; order Passeriformes; family Tyrannidae; genus Lophotriccus; species Lophotriccus pileatus. Next base: position 25,194,819 of record JAWWES010000168.1, read on the forward strand.
AAAGTGTCTCTTTAAAAAATGGTTTCAAGCCATTTTTATATTTTGAAATGGTAGCAATTGAGCAGTATGAATTCTCTGATTGTATGAGGTAAGTTTCAGAATTTAAGGACTGAAGGTTGTAGTGTGTAGCACTGTTATTTTTCTTTTGAGATAATATGGTTTGGACAGCATGTAGCATTCAGCATCACAACAGGAGCAATTTCAACATTATTTCCTCCAAGATATTAATTCATTATCTGTGAGGATTTTTAAAAAGCAGCTAAAAAAAAACCTATTACAGGTCAGAGATTCATGGCAACTATGCTGATAGAAGATTGTTCCATTTGAGAGAGTTAAAAGCTTGTATAAAATTTAGATTGCTAGTGCGGATGCTTTTAAAATTCTCAGCTCTTTCTTTTAGTGCCCATTTGGTATCTGCAGCTCCACATTCTGTCCTATTAGAAGGACTGCATCTGCCTTAGGACAGCTCTGAGCTACATGCTGTTGTAAACCATCAGAGTATTTCTAGGAAATAATCAATACATGCTCACTCAGCTCTTACTGTTGTTCTTCAACACACCGCTCTTGAGCACTCTTGGACATAAGATCCTGGTCAGGATAGAGTTCTGTTCTGCCTCAGTGCAGCTTTGTTTATGTGCTTCCTGTACTACCTTGATGCAGCTATTCAGTAAAAACAGGTATTTGTCCAAAGTGCTGGACTTGCATTCTCTTTATAAAGTGAAGCACAGCTGCAGTCAGGACTGTCTGTGGCACTGGTAGTAGAACTGTGCTCTTGTCTCACTTCACTTTTCAATGGCTTACCTAGTCTTATCACTATCAGCCTTTCTAAATTTGTCAATTACATTGGGACAAGTGCTATGTATGGGGAAGACGGTGGTAGCTCAAGGTGGGTAACCATATGGACAACGAGGATTCTACGTGCTTCTCACTGCAATCGTAGGGTGCTGTACAGTAATTTTATGAAGTAGCAGGCACAAGACAGTTCTTTGTATTTTTAATGTAAAAAAGTCTGTGGGAAGAGAAGGTGGTATAGTTCACTTCTCATGGCTCTTGAACAAGTCTCCTCTCCTGCATCAATTTCCAATCTGTGCTAACGGGTAAGGAGAAAACAGAGTCATAATGTGCCTGCAAAAGCATGGTCATGACCACCAGTGCTGTGCTTAGGACAGAGCCTGTTACAAACAGGGGTTGAAAAGTGAGCTGGCATCATGTCCAGTGTAGCTGAGCCAGGATCACTGCACTCTGCTGTGGCCTTATCACGTATTCAAGGAGGAAGCAGATGACTTGCTGACATCAAGTCACAACTGTTGGAGAATTTTATAGGTCACCTTCAGGGGAAAAAAATACTAATGCATAAACCATGAGACTAATATAATCTGAAAGGTAAGGATTAAACTGATGAAATTCCAATTAACTAAGAGTAGATGTATTGATTTTTGACTTGAATGTTCCAGAGGTGGCCATTCTGAAACATGTCCAAAATGTTAGGCTCTGCAAGAGGAAAGAATGAGAAAATTTCCTGCTAAATGGGCTCTTCTGCCTCATCTACCTGGGCTGTAGCAACCCCTGGATGTAAGATGGGATAGGAGATAAGCTAAATGTGAGAGAAACCAGAGAGCTAAAGCAAAGGTGAAAGAGAAAGAAGGGCAGGAGGCAAGATCAACCATCTCCCTTGGTCACTAAGCCCCTCAGTGCTCACACTACTACTGGAATTTGTCCCACACAGAGGGACCCCTGTCTTCTGACCATTTGTCATTTTACAACATGGATTTGGAATTATTTCCATACCATACAGCTCGTTGCTGAAAGGTGGCCGTTTGTGTCTGGAAATCACAGAAGGGTTGATGTTAGAAGGGACCTCCAGAGATCATCTAGTCCAACCCCCCCTGCTAAAGTAGCTTCACCTTGAGCAGGTTGCACAGGATCACATCCAAATCAAATGGGTTTTGAGTGTCTCTGAGAAGGAGACTCTGCAGCTTCTGTCACCCTCAAAGTAAACAAGTTTTTTTTCTCGCATTTAAATGGAATGTCCTGTGTTTCAGTTTGTGCCTGTTGCCCTTTGTCCTGTTGCTGGGTACCACTGGAATGAGTCTGGTCCAGTCCTCTTGACACCTGCTCTTAAGATATTTATATGCACTGAAATGACATTATATAAAACTATTTATTCTAAAGTCAAAGGCCTAAAACCATAAGAAGTTTGGAACAGATACAAAGTCAGACCAACAAAGCATAAACCTGTGCTGAGGATGCATTTCACTGAGGATGGATTCACGCTCTTAACTCTGTGCTTTTCTTTAACATAGCTCAGTAGTGTCCATCCCTAAATGCTGTAAAGGACAGGAAGTCTGTGTGGTCAAAGCAAACCCTCTCCTATTAGCCCACGTCTTCAGACTGTAGCTGCAGCTGACCACTAAGGATAAAGCATGCACCAGAGACCCTCTTGCCTCAGAAAGAAACAAGAATAGTCTACAACTGACATCTCACCACCCAACTTGATTACGCACAAAGGTAATTTGCCACTGTAGGTTGGCAGGGCGAGATTCAGGAGTAGTACAAGGACAGAATGCTTCCAAGACTGTTCAGAATGAATCCAAATTCTTTGCCTTTTCTGCCTCCTTATTTTGCAGACTTTAACCAGTAAACATTAGTTTAGATCCTAAGCAACCAAAGAAAACCTTAGAAATGAGCTGTCTTCAAAACAAACAACTACCTTTAACAGCAAGTCTGTGTGCTGTGCTTGCAAGGCAAGGAAAAATTACGACTTGCTCAGCTGTGTGAAGCCAAGTCATGATTTTAGCTTTCTCAAATGGTCAAGCTACTCTGCCTTCCAGTATAAAGAACACCTCAAGTTTCCCTTCACTCTGTCCTTCCTTTGCATGACTTTCTTTCTACCTCAGAGACATAGGTATTAAAACCAAGAACTCCAGTACGCCAAATGCTAGACAGTCATCCAAGAACCTCAGCCTAATGCTTACCAACATAGCACAGGGAATTAATCCTGAATATCAAAGTTCTTACAAAAATTAAGTTCATCTCAAGTAAAGTCTAAAGACAGTCTGTTTCTCATCATACCGTGCAGCTCTCCCTTTCTTGAAAAACCATCTGCCCCTTCAATGCCAGGAGCTGTGAGGAGAGCTACACCATGAGCCAAGCAGAACATTTTCTCCACTATTCAAAGGGATACTACTAGCTCCACCAACTACTGCTTTTCTAATGGTAAATTTGTTTTCCTCTTCATTGCTTATTTTCAAAGCACACGCTCAGAGGAGTTTGATTATTTTTTTTCCATCTTTCCTACTGCTTCCAATTTGAGGAATAGCTTTCACAAGGTCTACTAATAAAACAGATGAAAATGTGGTTGCTATTTTTTTTTACTTCCTGTATACTATATGAGAATTAGTAATTCATCAGGACTGTAAAAAGTCTCAGGAATGTAGCAGCCTTTGCAATTTGGTTGCTGCTGGCACAGCACACGTTTTTGGATTCTTCGGTCAGAAAGAAACACAACCTGTGTTGGTCATTATTTCCATCCAGATGCTGCAGCTGGATGGTAGGTGCATTTCTTTTCACCTGAGCATATTGAGGAGTCCATTCCTTAGGTGTTCAGAGAAGTAATGCCATTGCTCTCTGCCTCTAAGCTGGAACACATTTGAAGGACAGAGATAAAAATGCAACTCTCTTTAACAATCTGGGGATCCAGCAGGCAGCTGGAGGAAGCAGAACATTGCTGAGGTTGAAACTTCACCCATCTGAAGGAGTTAAAATGGAGGAAGTAAGTGAAATAGGAAGCAGTCCTTCCAGACACACACATTCCCTGATCTTGGGAAGAACCATTTCTACTATACTGGAGTAACACTCAGGTCATCTGACAAAGACAGACCAGAGTCCCTCTCTCTTGATGTTTTCTCTGTTTTATAAAAGGAGTTTTCGTCTCTGTGCAGACTGGAGCTTCTTAGCACAGCTGCTCTGACCTCAGCTAAAGCTAATGGCTGGTGCTCAGCACTATAGCACAGGTCATCGTAAGCATAATTTGCTTTGCCACAGGGGAAACTCTGGAGTTTCACCAGTTCTATCCCACTGACATCCAGGTGAGGGCAGTTGCTTCGACTTGGAGATGCTGGAGATGCCCGAGAGCTAGGAGAACTGCAATTCCCATCAAAGCCTGAATCTTCCCGCTCCGGATTTGCTTTGAGCTTGGAGTTGGGGCTGAAGTGACAGATATTCTCTAGCACCCATGATCCATAGGTTGGGTTCCAAAGATTTTTTGTTTTGTTTTTAAGTCTGTGGGCTGCTGGATTGGTGAGGTCCAACTTCTGGTTTGAGGTCTGCTGGAACCACGACCCGCTGTTGAAATCGCTGAGACATGGCAGGCTGGGCCCTCGCACAGTCCAGTTGCTAAGGTTCTCCACCAGTAGCTCTTGTGGGCATTGTACAAGTTTGTGCCCAGCATGGTGAGATTCCACTGTTTTAGGTGTTGTCTGAGGTGTGAGAGAAGGGCTTACCAGCAGTGGCACTATCCCACTGGAAATGTTTGGGCGGATGACCATACTCCCTTCATCCTCTGGTGTGGGGCTACACTCCATGGGCAGCTCAGTGTTGATCACATCAGGGTCCTTAAAAGCAGAGACAAGAATCAGTTACACCTCCAGGGTGATTGTCACATCTGCACTTCAAAAGAAATAGCTATGAGTTTGAAAAAGGTTTGGGCAGAGACTGCCCTTGGGTTTGGGCAGTATTCCTGCACGTTGTACAAGGTGCTATGTTCCACCTGGATGTAACATGCTGCTGGGAGTTGCAAAAATGGCCTCTTATCTAAATGCTTCCTTTGAGCAGAGGCTGTGCTTCGTTGAAATCAGTGGCTAATCTGCAGGTCACTAATATAAAATTTCTCCTTTGGGAAGTTGGATCCAGACCTGTAGCTATAAAATGCTACTAAATGGTGAACTCAACATGCCATTTCATTCCCCCTCTCTGCTCCATAACCATTCAGCTGTGGCTTTCGAGCAACATTAGGCAAGGTCAGAATATGGACCTTGAAAAAGACTTTAAGTACTTCATTACGAAATGAAGGACATTTTGCTACTGAACAAGCTGAGAGCTAAAGGTATCCACTTACACAAGAACAGGATATTTTCATTTTGGCTGGGCTGAGGATGGGAGAGTGAAGATGGATACTAGAAAAGAGCAGTTGAGCCAACAGCACCATCACAACTGGGAAAGTAATTCTATCAGTCTCTCAGAACTCTTCACTTGTTTTAGGGACTAAAGCTAATGTCTTTGGATAGCTGGCATTCCATGGATTATCATCCTCCTAGATACCAAAGAGCAATACCTGTGTGCAGTATTTGATTCTTTCCAGGATGGTAGAGAAGTTTGGCCGATACTCTGGGCTGTGCTGCCAGCACTGCGTCATGATCCGGTACCTTAAAGTAAGGAAAAAAAGAAAAAAAAAAAGGAAAAAAAGTATTGATCAAGAAAGATAATTATGAAAAAAAGTGTTTCAGTGTGAAGTGATCACAGGTGCAAGGAATGGCATTTGGTATGTGGCCCAAAGGAGGAGAACATAAGTGGATATGTCATCCCTGGATCCTGTCTCATTAGGGAACTACTAGTTGAAGCAAATCCGATAGTGCTCTTAGCTGTATATAAGAGGCAATAGCTCAAGAGACATTTAGTAATATCCACCTGATACTGAGGGCAATCACCATTCTCTGACTAGAGATGTCTTTGTATACATGTTTGATACCTGCTATACCTTGGCTTGTGAGAGTAAGGAAATACTTACACTGGTCCTGGACAGTTTTTTGGTGGATCCATTCTTCCTCCACTGGTGACAAATTCCAGCACTTCCTGATTGGTTTTGCAAGGGTAGGGCATGTAGCCTAGAGAGAAAATCTCCCAAAGCAGCACACCAAAGGACCTGTGTCAGAAACCAGCCAACAATACTGATTAGGTTTCACTGGTGGTCCACAAACCTAGCGTGAAGCTGCGTAGGTAACACCACAGCAACAAACTTTCAAAGGTGCAGTCCAACCACAGTAATGTACAATTAGTGTGATTATCAGTCAACTTTTACATGAAAAAACCCCAATCAATCAAAACCTTTGCTCAAGCTCCAAGAGTGTGAGGGTATAAAACACCAGGCTTTCCTTTGTTTGAGGTCCCTCTTTGGAGGCACCAGCTCAAGCTGTTATTTTGTTTTTGCACCATAATTAAATTGTTTTAAGGATCCAGACGTCTGAGATGCTGCTATGGGAAACTTGGGGCTGAGCTGGTGAGGAAACCTGGTCTGACTGTGTGAGTGTGGTGTGTGTAGCTGCCCAGAGGCCTCTATGCAGCTTAGGTGGTGTGAGTGTGACTGCCAGCGTGGCTCCTGGATGGTCAGACAGGAGAATTTCCTTCACATTTGAATCAGTGTTTGGGAAGAAGATGCTCAAGAATAAAATCAAGTAAGAGACATCCAATGAAACTGGAAGGCAGCAGCATTTATTTTTTGTTCTGATTAGGTTGTTCTGCTTTTTAACATCCACAGGTTAAATAGGCAGTGCCACTGGAAATTTTGTATGACCAGACACAGGGAAGTCAAGAGGATTCTGCCAGAACTTCAGCAGGGTCAGAATTTTAAGAGTCACTATTTGCTGCAAAGGTCAAAGTAATTTCCAGTACATGCATGTACTTATAATAGCCTATTACAGGAACTGTGGCATTTTCCTTCCAAGTACTTAGTACTGGCTGCTCACAGTTAGGTGCTGATAAGCAATCCTGTGTCTTCCGGCATCACTAACTTCAGGAAACTGGGTCAGTGTGGCATTTAAGGGAATGTCTCAGTACAGTATATTGAAGAATCTACTGTACAGAGAAAGAGGCATTCTTAAGCAACTGGAAAGCTTCCATTACCGAGCAATGTGCAAGAATGTACTACTGTTGAGGGGGTGCTTATTTTAAAGAAAACTCAAGTTACATGAGAAATCAAGATATAAATATTTTTTCCTCAGCAACCAACAAGGATTTCTGATTAAATCTGCTGTCATTCTATGTGCAGCAGAAAACAACATACAAAAGAGTAATCCTGGGTGGTACAGGAAATGTCACTTAAGAGGTATATAAGCAGGCCTTGTCACTGAAGGAAACTGAGTGGCAAATACTGAGGGCTGAGGAAAATGTCTGATGGTATTTCTCTGGATTTTTAACTGAGACTTCTAGAGAATCTAATCTGCTTTCACTTCTCACACTTCTTGATTGGCTTCATGTGATACTCTACATTTATGCATGGGAAGTTTTTGTTACCTTCATTTACATTTTACTTTTTAATTCCTTGTAATTCTTTAGCCATGCTTCTACTGAATACAGTAGGAGGGAAGATTTCTCATATTTTTCTAGGAAATTCAGACATTTTTAAGGTTCCTGCTGAGCAGACAATTTTTTTTCTTGAGCAGTACCTTTCTTGATGCTGATCAGTGAGTAGCAGAAGTGATTAAAAGACATTTATTACCAGGTATCAGTCTTGGAGGTGAAAATACCCTCTAGAAAAGCTTCTGGTGGCATCCACTTTACAGGAAGCATAGCTCTTCCTCCCTTGCGGTAGTAACTTGCTCTGGAAAATATAAAATGCACAGAGAATGTCACACAGCATGAAAGGGCTTTGATATATAAAGGATCTTATCACTACAGTAACAGCAGCTGGGGATTGCGTACGGCAATGAGGGCCAAGTGAGAAAGAGGAAAAGTCATCAACACAAATAGTGCATTGAAGGGGCATTTTATATCCTCTTTGCAACTGAGATGGAAACTGAGGATGTTTAGGTACACAGCTGAAGACATAAAACTTGGCAGGATATTGATGCAGCAAGTCTTCTTGACATAATAAACTGAGAATTATGGTTGTTGTGGGGTATTTTAATTTAAGGTTACTTATGATCAATTATCTAATACATTTGTCTATGCTTGGTTTAGTGTCCACACGTGCTTGCATTTTCCTGGGGCCACAGTTGAAGTGGATCAGCTTGTAAGCATGGATGTGTTAATTTACAGTCCGTTAACACTGGTTAGTTAACTGGTCATCAAAGTCACATATATAATGGATGGTTCCACTACTTTACCATGACACAGTTCAGATTGGTCAAAATGATACGAATTATGGAGTTACTCACAGGACTCAAATCGCCTTCCACTTACCTGTAAATATCCCTGGCCATGCCGAAATCACCAATTTTGGCTATTCGTCCTGCCCCAGTACAGGTCAAAAGGCAATTCCTTGCAGCTATATCTCTTAAAAAAAAAAAAAAAAAAATTCTAATTCTAAACTCTTAAGTAGCTAAAGGAATAAAGGAAAGAATATTAGACCCTGTCCTGCAAATCTCACTTGAGTCATCTTTACACAAATGAGAAGAGCCTTGTTAGAAAAAGAAATAATTCCAGCTATATTATAAGTGTCATTAACCACAATTCTTAAACTGTATTTGCATTACATTTTCTACCCAGTGTTTTCCAAACACTCCTTACTCCCATCTTCTTTCACTAAGGCAGAAAAGAACATGAGTGTTAGAAGAGGGAAGATATTCCCATGGAATCAAGCAAAACTCCATATGGGAGCAGCTATTTGATGGGTGCAGGTTTAGCTTGCGAGAAAAGGCAGTGATGCCTTCCTGGCCAAGGCTGAAGGATCTGTGTTCATTTTAAATATGCATTCTGAAAAGAAACTCATTAAAAATCATAGCACTGCGGGGGTCCTGTTGACTGCCAAGAAAAATTAGCTCCTTGAACAACTCATATGTTTCTTCCCATTGCCAGCTTTGAAAAATCCTTCAGGATTTGGAGTCAGGCCCAATTTTCTCTTCCATTATCGTTTGTGACTCCTAGAATGACAATACTTGCCCTTAGTGACCTCTCTGCAACCCCACTACATTACTTTTCATCCCTGGGATACCTGATATCTGTAGCGGCAACCTTCACTTCCCAACCCACTCTAAGAAATACTGACACCACTAAAAACACTAATACAGAACCTGAATGAAATTCTTTCTATACTGATTTCCTGCTTGTTGGCAAAACAAAATTAGTCTATTCCCAGGTTGCTTGTGTTAGAGATCTAACAGTTCAAAAACTGACCCAAAGGGTTTTTAAAAAATTATATGATGCTGTTAAAAGGATATTACTATTACTATAAGGATTTTTAACAAGTAATACCCTAGTGATTAGAAGTTTCCAATTAAAATAGTGATCCTCCCTTGTAATTATTAAGAGATCCAAGAGCCAAAACTTGTTGCACATTCTTACTGCTCTTTTGTAGTGACAGAAAATCCTAACACTTTTTCATGGGAACTTCGTTCTTGTTCCAATGCAACGTAGTCTGAAAACTGTTTCATGTGATCTAATCATGAAGCCGTAACGTATTCCTGTCCCTCAACCTCATGTCTTTCTGCTCCGATTGCTGTTTGCCACTTGTTTCCCTAAGTTTCTCCAGTCTCTACCCACTCTAGCCTATTTCTGTCTCTTTGCTATGTGCAATGTCATGCATATGTACACGTGCTCGTTCGTGTGGGTGAATCAGTTCTCAACTCGCAGATCTCTAGACTGTGTGTCAGTTTAGTTAAAGCCTGCGTGACCCTCTTGGGGAGGTCTCTCCTCTGCTTTACGCGTAAGGGCTGAACTCAGCATGCAGTTCATAGTAAGGAATTCATCTGTATGCTGTGCCTGGGAACGTTATGAGCTGAAACAGTTCATAGTCAGAAGCAAAGGAGTCCAGTGTCCAGCTGGGAGTTAAGGATACCTACAATAACTTTTAGCTCTTCTATTATATTTTATTCTTATTTGGAGCCTGCCTTATGAACAGGTTTTTGCTCTACAAAAGAGAGGAAAAAAAAGTGAGTAGACAAATATGGGCTTCCCAAGACCACACAGCAGGTCAGCCACCGAGCTGAGAAGGAAGCCTGAGCTGTGGTTTTATGTCCTGTTATCCGTGTTCTACCCTTCCCTAGTCATTGGCTCAAAATTGATGGGCTGTTCTGTCCTGATGGGATAGGGAAAGCATTTAAGTCAAGATAGGGAGATCAAACAGCCAACACAGAGTGACACTACCATCTAGTGGACTACAGGGCTCATCTCAAATGTCTTTACATTGCAGGCACCTGAAAATTAACACTTAAAACTGCTCACTTTGAACGGAAGATTCCTTTCCCCCCAGCAGTGCAAAGAACGGTGCAGAACCTAACTCCTAACAAAGAACAGTGAGACCCTCCTGGACATTTAGGCACAAGCCTGTATTGATAGGAGAAATATCTGTCTCCCCCCCTGGAGATTAGTCCTGTCTAATCCACTGCAAATTAAATCTGTATGAGCCTTGTGCACCTTGAGATACGTCAAAAGGGACTGTTTCTCCTCACCTGTGGATGAAATGATTCTCTTCCAGATATTTACAGCCGCAGGCAATATCCCTAGCTATGTTCAGCAGGTCCTGCATTGTTAGCATGGATGGCCGATTCTGGAAAAAGATACACAGAAAATAGTAAGGGTAGAATAGCAGAGCAGAAGAATGTAGTTCAGCCAGGGGATAAACTGCGAGGGACAGAAGAAGGGGAAGGAAGAAACATGCATTCAGGATGGTGGAAGGGTTAATTGAGTCAAGCAAAGAGGAACATAAGCAGAGTTAGAAAATTAGTAGACTCTTAGTTGAGACTTTCAGAGAATTTCTCCTCTCTTGAGAACAGTATATGAGTGCAAGCTGGTGAGAGATATATGGCCTGTAAAGGGTAGTAAAGGGTAAATCAAAAGATGAACAGGTTTAAAAGGTGAGATGGAAGAGAAAACAGTCCATCCACTTGTAAAGAGTGAGTCAATAAACTATCAACAGAAATTAACACTTGAACTCAGAGAGAGAGCAAAGATGCTCGAGTGCACGTCTCTGCACCAACAGTCAGCATTCATCAACATATCTGCTCTTGTAGAACAGCGATTTCCCTCAGGAAAAAAGTATGCAAAAAAGGCATGCTTTACCACAGGACTCCAGGACTGGTACTAACCCTTCACCATCTGCACTTCTCTAACTAAGAATAATAAACAAATGTTTCTCCAGGAGCCGTGCTTATTTTCACCCCATCATTTATTTATCCATAGGGAAATTTTCTGTTTTTCTAGGAATTTCTTTATTGCTCTCAGGAAGGGTGGAGAGAAATTTTTACACAGGTGATCAGAAATCAGAATCATATCAAATAAATTAGGCTCAGCTCTTCAACTAGTATAAATTTGTGCATCTTCATAGGGTGCTGATATACACCTGCTGAGGACCTAGTGCTATGAATTCCCATTATTATGTATTAGTGCTATAACTTCAGCTCCTCATGTACCATCACAATGCACAGAAAACAGGCAGACAGTGAAGAAAGAAAGCCCCTTAATTTGTAGTTTAGTTGACAGAGAACTCTGGAATGGCAGGACAGGATTTTACTCTTTCCTCCTCAGTTACTATTTGTCTCTCTGACATCTTCTTACTTCAAGCAAACAGACATAGGTATCCAGAAATCTGTAGGAGCTGGGACACACACACAGCCTAGCTTGGCTACAGTGTTTTTATCCAATTCATAAAACTATAAAACCAGTCATACTGAAGTGAACCACAAGCCTAGCAGGGAAGTTATCTCACCATCCTGGGTCGATTCTGCCGAAGAAAGCTCTTCATATCTCCTCCAGCCATGAGCTCAAGCAGAATGAAGCGAGGCAGCGTCTGTAGGCTGACACCAATGCATTGCACAATGTTCTGGTGATTGAACTTACTGAGAGCCAATGGCACAGCAACATGGAAGAGAAAGACAGCGTTAGTACCTGGCCATCATCCATCACACTCTCACTGTGCCTTGATCAACCTGTATTGAAGCAAATTCTGATGTGGTACAAGTTACCAAGCAAACTTCAGCCATGTCAAAATGCCTCCCTGGTTATGACAAGACCAGGACTATGCCCAGTTTTGCCCACAGAAAGTATTCAACACAAGGTATGAAAAGTTAAAAGCAAAACAGAGCCTTCTGTCTGTGAAAACAGAGTTTAATGGACGCACTGACTGAAAGAGGAGAGTGACATCAGTGGGATAGGAAAGTTAAGCATGAAAATTTTATTGGCATTTGTGAAACAAAGTCCTGACTCATAGGGATTTTCATTCAGCATTGGTTATTTTAAATATAGTACCGTCTAGTTTGGTGGACTTGGTTCGATATTTAGTCTGCCAAAGAACGACTCGGCTCATACCTATTGGAGCAGCTGCTTATGTGATGGCTTTCTGCTTTTTACAAAAGAAAGTTGAGGTTGTCAAGAAGCTCAGTAAGATTCAGTCATTAGACAGCAACATCTTCCCTTAGATAGTGATTACCTGGATAATACAGGAACTAAAAATAGTAGCATACGACTCTTTCTCTTCCCCAGCTTCTTTTCTAAGTGAATCAAGGTACTGTGTAATTGATTAAAATTACTCTTTAAAAAAGCATACATCAGTGTTACTTCCTGTTCAGCTGCCAAAGTTCTTGCAGACTGTAGGAAGGGGCACTATGTCATGAGATTCATGCTTTAATAGCAGAAAATCAGCATCTAGGTATGAACTGGGCGGACAATGACAAGAGGAACTTCATATTGCACAAATTCAAAATGCATGGATTCCGATCACTGACAGTGAACCCTGGCTATACTAATATTTTGAAGCCACTCTTGACTATACTGTTGTTTTAAATTATGTATTTGTGTTAACAAAATAAATTCCAAGACTGGAATACTTAAAGTACAGGTGGTAGCAGGAATGGCTACCTATTATCTTTTTCAGGCAGGTTTTATAGATCTTATAGTTCACTGTCAGAAGGTCATGCAGATGGGACCTTATAAAGGTTCTGTCAAGCTTGCAAAGGCATCAAAAGCCAGAACACATCTAAGAAAAGTGGCTGCACTGAGAGAAGGACTTTGTTCCACCTGTGCAAGCTACACAGACATATTCACTACCTTATCCCTGCAGAGGTTTCAGAATGTATCACTCAGCTATTTTTGTATAAAAAAAGGGTAAAAGCCCAGGATGTTCACTGCAAAAAGTGCTTTATTATGGCAAACAGTTCTGCAGATAGGAAAAGCAAAAACGCTGCACATACACTTAGCTACTGACTGAAAGCCATAATGGGAAAAGCTTTTCACAGTTTCTCCTTCAGCTGCCAAATCCGCTCCTATAAAAACTATTAACTTTTATTTGCAAGAGATAATATAGCTTAAGCCCTAGCACCTAAGCCTAAAAAACTCCCTGGCACACAGCCTATGTTGCACCATTCTGGTGCTGTTCTTGCAGAGACTGAACATCTCAGTGACTGCACAGGTGACTCTAATCTTTATCTTTCCTATTGCTTTCGATTTCATAATTGAAAATTTGCTTAGCAAGGGCCTTAGGACATGAATTATACTTATTAAGAGGGTAATAGGATTCTTTGAAAAGAGAAACATTTCAAATGCAGAATGTATTTGTAAAAAATGTTGTGGCTTCTCACTCCTCTGAATAAGACCAACCAACAGGAATTTTGTTAAATTGTTGTAATGTTTTGTTGTTTTTTTTTTTGTGGGATAGAGTTACTTTTCTTCACAGTAGCTCATATGGTGCTATATTTTGCATTTGTGATCAAAACAGTGTTGATAACACATTGATATTTTAGCTACTGCTGAGCAGTACTTATACAGCCTTAAGGTTTTTCACACGCACACCTCCCTTCCCTTCAGTGAAAAGATTGGAGGGGAACAAGAAGCTGTGAGGGGACACAGCCATGACAGCTGGCCCCAAATGACCAAAGGGATATCCCATACCATATGGCATCATGCTCAGCAATGACAACTGGGGAAAGAAGGAGGAAGGAGGGGAAGGATCATTCAGAGTTTGGCATTTTCTTCCCAAGTAGCTTTTAGATTTGATGGAGCCCCATTTTCCTGAGGATGCCTGAACACCTGCCTGCCCATGGGAAGTACTGAATTACTTTAACATTGCTTGGCTTGCACACACAGATTTTGCTTTATGTATTAAACTGTTTTTATCTCAACAGTGAGCTTTTTTTTCCCTTCTGATTCTGTTCTCCATCCACCTGCTGTGTGGGGCCAAGTTGTCTGCTGCATTAAATCACAAGAGATGGGCAACAAAAGAACCTGAATTATCTTGTTTGAGAAAAACAAGTAGCTGAAACCAGTAACTTATATGCTACTAAAATCCATCTGGTGAAAAATAAGACTGGATTTCATTTCGGAACAAAGCAAGTGGACAAATGATTCTATGATGACCTGCACTACTCTTTTTCCTCCTGCTCACCATCAGTAGAAAAACCTTAAACTGTACCTGATAATCAAAGCTTCCATCAGGAAATCCATCTCATCCTGCTCAGAGCAGACTTCTGGCAGGGTCTGTTGAGAGGCAAAGACAGAGAGGGCCATCCCACCAAGCGATTGAGAATATTTAGGTGACCACCAAAAAAAAAAAAAAAAAAGAAAAGAAAAGAACAAGCCTGTAATGTGAATCACTTCAGCAAAATACGAAGAGGGACTCATCTTTTCAGTGCTGGGTTTATTGCAGTGCATTTGACCCATTTGGTAGTTAAAGTCAGAATAGAAAACTAGTGACCTACTTCAAGATGTTTTTCTGTGGATTTAGCTCTATGTACACTTCTGGAGTAAAAATGGCTTCAGGTACACATTAAGGAAGACATTAGGTGGGGAATTACAGACCTAGAAAGCTCTTTTAAATTATGGGTGCTAATTTATTCTAATTTATCCTTTTCTTTATGTCCACATTGCAGCACATGCTTGCATGTCATATGACACATACAGCCACTTGATTTAAGTATTTGTGTCACATACCCTTATAGCTTTCTCTCCTGCCAGCAGATTTGGACAGCGTCTTCCACTGACACAGATGAACTGAGTGCACAGGCAGCAGTAGAAGCAGCACATGCTACTGTGCCCACTGTTTTAACGTTAGGGGGTGGTTTGGCCACAGCTGCATGTAGTGCCCACGGCCACACTGCACACAGAGAGGTGGGACGCTCAGTGTGGTGTGTCTGGCAGGGGAACAGCTCATATCATCAGTAATGTGGGCTACAGGAGGCAGGGCTGTGTTTTGCTATCTGAAATAAGGGATTGATTCACACAGAACAGTGCAGATCATCTACTGAATTGGTGGAAGACCCACAAACAATATGTGGATAACAAGAGGCCACTGCTGCCAAGACTTTCCAAACTGTTGACATCTTCTTCTGTTTGCCACTGTGCTCTGGTGCTTCCTCCAGTCTGGACAGTGAAACTGAGTTGGGCAGTTCCAACTGCTTGCTAGTGTCCTGGCTTTTCACCCACATTCATACCGTGGCACAGGGAAGTTCATAACAAAATGCCATAATGCACGATCCTTTCACTTTTTTTTTTTTTTTAAGAGGGTTTTGAAAGACAGGATGAATGAGAGTAGAACTTCTTTTTATTAATGAAAACTACATTCTTGAGCTGAACTCATAGAAGTAGATTTGGTTCTCTGAATTACAAGTTTATAACATACCAAATGCAGGCAATGAGTATCCTTAACTTCAGGGCTGAGTAACTGACAAATCCTGAGGAAATCTCAGCAATTTCACAGAAAACCAGCCTGTTATCCCTTGTCACTAATAACATGGAAATTCGCATAATATCACAATATAGATTCACAACAGCATATTTAACACTGTGCAATAACAAGGGATTACCAGAAGTTTCACATAGAGTAGAAAAACACTAGTCTCAGTGTAAAGGAAAGTAACTGAGAAAACCCACAAAAATTTTTAAATATGATAACATCATGTGAAAAACTTCGGAGAAAGCACTCAAACCCACTGAAATGCAGAAGCAATAATGTATAGGCATTACTGTAAATATTTACTGTTTGCTGTCACACAAATGATTCGTACTAGTATTTTCCAGTGCTTTCCTTTCTTTGTACAAAAGTTAGAAATCCCCTTCTAGTCCTCAATGTCCCAAAATGCCTGTTTGTTACTGTTCCCTTTAAGTTTCTTTTTTTCTTGGCTACTCACATCTATAAATCATTGTGGCAGAAAAGTCATTGTGGCAGAGTCCCTGCTGGGATGAACTAATAGTTCTGCGTTCATATATTGAGATATATTTAATAATGCTAATAGATAATTAATGCTAATAGATAATTAATTGTTTTAACTAATCATGATATGCAGTTTCCAGGTGACTAATTCACACAACTTCCAACCTGAGGGCACTGATTCTACCTCTACTGAGCAACAGGAACAAAGCTTACAAAACAGGTTGCCCTTTTTAGATTCTCTTCCTGCTTAGACCACACCTTACAGCCATTTGGCGTACAGCAAAAAGACAGATGCTTTACTTTCTAGCTGGTGTTAGGGCCATACAAATTAAAAAATCAAAGTTGATAATTCCTGGATGCAGCAAAGCATGGAAATATGCATTACACATACGTGTATGCGGTTATGCATGTGATGAATGTGAATCTCCAGGTGGAATAGTAATAGTATGACTTTTATGGGTCATTGTTGCTATATAAGAAATTTGTGGGTACTGACCTTGATAGCAACTTGAAGAGGGTTGGGATCCCCTGCAATGCCTACCACAGTTCCCTCATAAACCTCACCAAATGCACCATGTCCTAGTGCCCTGCAAGAAAAGAAGAGAGAGAACAGATATTATATACCCTTAGATTCAGCATTGGCCAAGCTCTTCTCTTCATCTAGTCCAAGAGTAGGAATAGAATCTGCTGTAAGACATGAAATCAACAACAGAGTTTTGTTTTCCTCTCATAGATTCTGAAGATAACTTATCAGTATTTTCTGTCACTGTCACTGAAACAGAACAGTTGGATCCTTGATGGTTCTGAACAAATAAAGCAGCCTCCTCAATCCTAGACCCTATCACCAAGTATGGCAATAGCAAAACAAGACGAAAATGGATGAGAATGAGGTGGCTGCAGACTGTTATCTTCAGGAGAGTGTGTAAGACAGCATATAAGAGTGACCAAGTTTTTCCTTCCAAAGTCTATAACTTTGATCAATATCATCTGGATGGTGTGGAGTCAAAGGGCAACCTAGCATGTATTTCCTTGTGACAGGAAATTTCCTTGTGGTAGGAAAATACTGAAAAAGAAACACTGCTATAGATTTGGAAGGGACTTACTGCCAGGAGGCAAGTGCAATCCAGGGCATCATATAAAAACGCCAAGGCAAAATACTGTATGCTGTGTGTGGGAGCATGTGACCCATGAGATTCATAATATAACATAAAATCATGAGACTCATGATTTTATACTTCTGCTTGAGAAGTTCATGGAATCAAAATATCATAGAGAAAATAATAAGTATCATATCAGTTGTATTTTGTCTGACTTGGACTAGGTACTTTGCCGTTAGTTATAGAGGTGGCCCTTGTTTTCCTACCGGAGCAGAGAGATGTTCTTCCGTGGGATCTCCTTCAGCTCGCTTAGAGTGGCAGCCTTCCCTGCGAAGCAGTAGTTGGGGTTGTAATCAGTCATGATGGCAGATGTCCGGATTTTGCTCAGTTTATATTCTGGGCTCTGCAGTCGTGCTCTGGCTCCTTCCAGCTGCTGCTTCTTAAGGTGATAAACTGCAGGTGAGGAAACAAATAAAAATGCACAAACAAGATCAATTCCTGGACAGAAAAGATATTGCTGGCCACACAGAACAGAAAGAAACAAACCCCATAATTATAAATGCTCAAGAAGCATTTTTAGCTTGTCAGTGTCACTCTCTTCTTCATGCCCTGTAGTGATTTAACACTGAATATGGAAGCAGTCATTCCTGCAGGCACCTGGGAACAACTTAGGTTTCCTATGCCTATTTGTACTTTGGCTGAGGAAAGAGTGCTCCGTAAGAAGTCTTGCTGACACTGAGTCCCAAAAATCAAACCATCTCCCTGAATGAATTATATGTTTAATTGCAGATTGTGACTTCATCCTGTATAGCACTGCCTGCTAAAGAAACAGCTACTAAGAAGGCTTTCCAAGCTCTTTTTTTTTTTCCTTTGGCAAATACCAGGGAAGAGCAGTCCTTACCCCTTGGGACTCTGCTTATGCCTAACTGCAGGGGATGCTGTTTTCTATCACTTCTTTTTCCCTGTCCCTCTGATCCACTTGGGACATGACAACATTTTGGCACCAAGTATTAAAAGCAGTGGCATGTGGTTGAGCAGTTTCCTTTTGTCTAATTTAACTGGGAAAAGCAAGTCAAAGGATGATAAGAAAGTAAGTGTTTCTTACTGATAGATAGGCTGCCACAAGTGAGGATCATTCCAAGCACCACAATCACAGACACCACAGCTAGGAGGAGCGGAAGAGACAGGTGTCCTTCTGGGATAGGACCCTGAGGCACTGGAAAAAATTAAAAAAAAAGAAGGTGAATTAACCAGAAAGCAACCAAAGCTACTGTAATGCATCCCTCTGAAGGTTGCTTGCATTTCAGAAAATAATACAGAGGTCATGGCCAGACCATCTTATAAAAATTACAGCAAATCCCTCTACAATGCTGGAGGTTGAAAAAGAAGCCTAAATAGTTTAAAAAACATAGTGAAGATAGAAGACCAACTGATTTCTGATGGATATTTCTTATCCATCCTTCAGTTTTCTATAAATGGGTAACATCACTGTTAACAAGTTGAAACTCTCTACAGTCTTGATGCTTTGCAGCTCCAAGAGACTGTGTCAGGAAATAACAGTGAGTACAAGGCATCAGCTGACAGGCACAGTGGGAAACTGCTGTGGAAGGAGGTAAATTGTGGCTTAAATAACTCAGCAGTAGGTGGTATGTTATCCTGGACAGGTATTTACACTTAAATAGCTGACACACTAAGCCTACTTAGGAAATTTACACCATGTCTATAGATATTTTACATTCTACTTAATCCAAACACAAATGTTGGAGATGGTGATAGAGATCCAGCTCAGCATGTAAGGAAAGGTCATCAGGAATTTTCAGTCATATATTTGACTGACATTTCTCACAACACCATGCCCACTGGAGCCACTAGTTGTAACTTTGGGAACTGAACATCCAAAAAGCCAGAAGGAGACGTGATATAAAGAATACAGATGTTATCCAATGAAGGTAATATTTCACAACTTACCAGTGCAGGTGACATTGTCATTGGCTAGCACAGCCCCCATCTCACACTGGCAGACTGGCAGGTTGGTGTCAGGGTCCCGCTTACAGTTGTCTGAGTGGCAGTGGCTGCAGTTAAGATAGATCTGAACCTCCACCTCACCGTGACTCTCCATGGCTGAACAAGGAATCAGACACAACAGGTGAGCATAGTACCCCAACAAAACAGAACCCAGCAAGCACCTAAAACTTCACTCCATCTCTGCAAGAGATCTGATAGTCCAACACAGTGTGGACATGTCAGAAGTCTGACTGGGGCCAGTAGGGAAGAAGATATTGGGTTCCTTAAGCAAACAGAAAGGCCTTGACTTTAATTGACCTGGAAAAGTCAGAGACTGAGGATGTGTGGTTGAACCTGAGGACTGGGTCTCTCCTGATTTAGAGACTGGGGGGAAAAAAGGTTCCAGAGCACTATGGAAATATTTAAAGAAATGGCCACAGCAAAAGATCTGACTTGCAGAATGAAACAAGCTTTAATGAAATTAATAAAAAGCAAAGATAGGAGAAGAAGGAGCAGGAAAGAGGAAACAGACGGGAAAAAGGAAAAAGGAGAAAAGAAATAAGAGGAGTGAGAAGTATATAGTACCTGCCAAAGGGTGCAAGAAGATCTCTCCAATAGGGTTCACAAAAGAGATGCCATCCTGCCCACCAGCTGTGATATCATCATTATCAGAGGCATGCCCTCCTGGGGAGAGAAGAGTATGGCTAGCTGATCAGTGCCGCATTCTGCAAAAAATGTGATGCCTCTGAAGTGTTGCATTCATTCCTGGCACTTATCTCCTGGGGTCACTCTGCAGTCTTCCAGTGATATTAGTATGTATAATACCATTGATGGGTAAACACTCACTTGACCCAGCCAGTACAAAGGTTACTGAAGTGACTTTATTTAATATAGGTTTCTCGGTTCAGCAAGGTAAAAATTTAATTTTTTAGAACAGAAAAAAAGAAATGGAACATGGATAACTTGGGAATGGATGAAGGAGTGATTCACCACACCTTCCAAATACTAAATCACATCGGAACACTTCTATAACCTTGATTTCCCCAGATATAGGGAGACAGTGGAGAGCAGGGCGGGTTTCATACTGTTCAGCTTGAAGTATCTGAGTCACCTTCTGCCGCAGTGTCCCTGCACTGAGTATTAACTCAGGTGCTCTGCAGGTACAAAACTGCGGGTACTCTGAACGGTACAAAATTAGATATCATGACCGATTCCTCAAGCAGACCCACCTCTGTACCCTCCGCCTCCTCCTCCAGAAGTACAGGCTCCTCCTCCCCCACCAAAACCACCAGAGGTGGCCCACTGGAGCTTGTCTAGTGCCTGGGGACAAGCTTGACCTCCCTCTCCACCTTCCAGAAGGGACTTCCCAGCCTGAGGAAGAAGACTCTCATCTTGCCAGCCACCACCTCCACCTTCAGAGAGTGAGAACATAAAACAAGAATAGGTAAGGGAAACACAAGCAGAGGAACTGTGTAGAAAGACAGAAATTAGACCTTATTAATTCCTTAAGTGTCTACGTTCAAGGTTACAGTTTCTTTAAGTTTAAGAAATATACACACAAGCTCCTTGCTGCAATAACCAAGTGGAAATCTAAGGCACAACCTGTGGTAAGTGCTGTATAAGCCAACACCTTAGCACCAATTTCTAGTGGCATTAAAGAAATAAGGAGCCATCACTCCCCTTCAGGATAACTGGTTAGGGCTTTCAGCCATGTGAGATGCTGAGTTCCCCAGGGAAATAAAAATAAACTCAATTTCTTCACCTCATTCTAGTGGCCCCTCTGTGAGGCTATTGCAGCAGGAGATGGACAACCACTGGATTTATCTTAGGTATGGATTCTAGGCCCAGCCAACAGAAGATTATAAATAAGCTTCCATTTATAATATAATTCGCATAATATAATTCTTGTCATTCGGGTATCCTGGTTTTGGTTAGGACAAGGTTAATTTTTGCAATAGCCGGTAGGGGGCATGTCTAGGACCCAGAAGTTATTCTGTACCACCTCATATCATGCCAGGGGGATGGCGGGGAGGGGGAAGGTTGTGGCGGGGGAGTAAGTCGAGGGAGCAGTGGGTAACGCCAGTTCTGAGCTGGAGGGAGCAGTCAGGTAAAACTGGTTCTGAGCAATTGCAGGTGAATCATTTGCCTATCTTGTACACTTTGTTATTAATATTGTTGTTGTTACTGTTCCATTTCTTATCTCACTGCTATTTCCAGTAATTTGTTCTTATCTCAATCCGTGATTTTCACCTTTTGTGCCTCAAATTCTCTCCATCCCACTGCAGGGAGCAAGTGGTATGTGGTTTTTTCCAGAGTCTCAGTGAGAGCACTAAACTGTGAAATATCATTCCTAAACCATGAGATAAGGTTTCAGGGGAGCAACAGGGAAAAAGTCTTCTCTTCAAAGGCTGTTGTTACAGTGTCAAGGAATAGGCTTTATCCCTCAAACATCATTTTCACCGGGTCAGTTCATAGAAGAGAGGAGTCCTCCTATGGAATAGCCTCTACTGGAGCACTCAACACCTTTCTTAAGAATTCTCTTTTATCTGGTGACACACCATATAAAAAAACATCCCTTACAGACTAGTCAGTATATTTATAAAAACAACTGTCACAGAAAGATTCCAGAAGATCAGAAGAGAAGCCCTTCACTTCATGCCCACAGGTCGATGTGTGTACTCAGCCACCTAATTCAGACCTTGTGTGGTTTTAGCACCTCACCTGATGCCCCAGTCCTTCCACTGACTCCAAGTACTGCAGTGCTGTTCTCAAATTGCTCCAGGGGTACATCATCCAGGGAGCTGTCTTGAGCCTTCAGGTAGGCTTTTCCTCCTCCTCCTGCTGCGATGAGCAAAGGTTCGAAAATCCCATCCTTCTGCTGGAAAACCCCCCATCAAACATCAGAAAACCTTCACATCCCTTGAATAGGTGAACTCATATAAACTCATCAATAAGCATGAAAGAATCCCAAAGAAGAGCGGACCAAGGCCAGGGCAACGCTACTGACTGTTTCACAGAATCATTACGAAAATATTTTACATCATGTTCCTGTGTACAAAAGTAATTGTTTAACTGAACACTAGGATTTCAGGGTTCATTTGTTTTAGGACTGTTGTCCATATTAAAGTGGGATCCTGGTGTAATTCTGAGATCTGAGCTATTAAGAACTAAAAAAACAGTTCAACTAGCTTAGTGACAGTGACAAATATGATATAGAAAGACATAAATAATTAAAAAGACAAAAAACAAAGAGAGACAGAAGGTGAGGGGAGAGAGAGAGAAAGGAGAGGGAGACTCCTTTTTCATCTCCTTTTTTTAAAGAACTGGTTATCATATGACATGATTGACAGTGAGAGCTAGTTGCTCTGCTGGACACTACTCAGGCAGGATGCAAAGAAGGAATACTTACCCTAAAGATGTAGGTTGCTCCTCCTCCACCCCCACCTCCTCCAGCCCACTCCCTCAGATCCTTTTTTTTTCTGTAATCTTCTTCAATGATAGATGACTCCCCTAAGCAGATCTTCTGGGTTTCAGGATTGCTCTGAAAGGAGATGAGAGATGTACTCAAATATCATTGAGTATATTTCAGTATAATAACATATCAGGCACATATAAATCAGTATGTAGATTATCTCTGTAGAAAGTGAATTCTTCTGCAAGGACCAACAGCTGAGGGATAGGTCTGTCTGTTACCTTGATTTTTAAACTCACATTATACATGCAAGTGAAAATATAGTAATAGTGATAACTCATTATTGATATCACATCATTAATATTTCACATATTTAGGACTTCTTATAACCAAAAACATTAATATGTTTTTCATTATGGATTAATTCTCAGAACTTTCTTACTGCTGTATTTTTTAGGTATTTCTCAAGATTATAAACATATAAAGCACACAGAGGTGACTGCACATAGTTAAGAATGATCTGCTGACTTATCTTGGAAGAATAACTTGGAGACCCAGTTTGCTATTCCTATATGGCACCAGTTTTACTTCCTGTGTCCTCTCATTCACATGGAATCATAGAATGGTTGAATGGGTAAGGTTGGAAGGGACCACTGGAGGTGATGTACTCCAACCTCTTTGCTCAAGCAGACTTCCTCAGAACAAATAATTCAGGATTGTTTCCAAACCACTTTTGAACATCTCCAGAGACAAAGACTCCACAACTCTCTGGAAAACCTGCTACAGTGCTCAGTCACCCTCACAAAAAAGAAGCTCTTCATCACATTCAGGTGGAACATCATGTGTTCCAGTTCCTGCCAATTGCATCTTATCCCAAGACTGAGACCGAGATTCATTGAAAACTAACAGAGGGAGAGCTCTTTCTCAGTTCTGGTGGCGGTGATTCATGGCCTTTCTTAGTTAGTGGAGCGATTCAAATAAGAAAACGGAAGTTGGGTGAAGAACCGGGAAAAGCAACTGGGGTAAATCTGAGGATAAAGAATCAAGGTTTGGAGCTGCAGAACTTCTTCAGAGAAAGGAAAACAAACATTAATTCCCCAATATGCAAATTCATTAGGATTTACAAAGTCAAAGAAAGTTAGGCTTTGAAAATGGGAAAAAAAAACCCTGAAACTTTTTCCGGTAGTGCCTGCCAAAGGGAGATTGTTCGTGCTGGGTTATACTTTGCAATTTGGAGAACAAGTCATGAAATGCAAGGAATTAATGTACAACTTTTCAGATTATGACCTAAGACTAGAGACTGCACTGGAAAGGGAACAGCAGATATACAAATGTATGTTTTATTTAGATAGATACAATTATTGTACTATATAAAGTGGAGAAAAGCTGGTTTTAGAATCTGTTGCAGCATCTGGGTAAGGCATCCTATGCTCTGGGCAAGGTAAACAGTCATTTTGAATGCCTACAAGAATAGTTTATGCATCTCAAAACACCTCAGTCTGTGGGGAAAGGAGAAAGCAGGTTTTTTCCTGGGCAGGAGTTAACTGATCACATTTCTAGAAAAAGGCAATATCAGAGAACTCATGCTGAAAAGAGACACTTTGAGCCTATGTGATAAAAGGATTTTCAAGTCATTTGGTCTAGCATTAGAAGACACATATATAAGTATTCATGTCCACTTCTCGTAAGTGGTTTTTTTTTGTCATTACAAATACCTAATCCAGGGGACAATGTAGTTAGTGGAAAGATTCTCGCTAGTTTTGATAGGCTTTGAACTCAGACCTTAGTTTCTAAGCCTAGAGAGTATTTAACACAGTGCAGCCACAAACACTGCTGGATGCTTCCGCAAATAATAATAAATTATCTGAAATCCTGGCAGACAGAAAGAAACCTAGGCTGTGGAAAAACAAGAGAGGGAGCACATCACTTTCACCTACTAGCTTCCTGCTTAAAATAATCACAAGAAAGCTGATGAGGAACTTATTTCAAATACCAGGAGCTTAAAGCAAAGTTCCTCTGGGCTTCATGTTTGTTTGTGCATTTTGGGATTGTTTTTCTTTTCAGAGTTCTCTATATTTTTGAGATTCTTTCTAACTTGCTTTATTGGTTCTCTCCAGTTTCCTGACTGGATTTTGTTCCTGGATTCTGGATTCTACCTTTTATCACCAAACTCCAAGCCACCCACTGAATCATATCTACAAGGTGTCTGCCCACACATGCTTGGCAACCCTCACCCCAGGGCAGGCATCTTCCCCCTGCTGCCCCACTAAGATGTATAGCAGTTCATCTTTCTCCAGGTGGAAGGTGGCTGAGATGAAGACTCCGTGGGACCTCTTATTGTGGTTTTTGGCTCCCTTGCCTCCAGCTGCTCCGTAGGCAGAAATCCTGCAAGAAAAAGTAAGTAGTTAAAGAAACAACTCTCACACTTCTCATCCCAAAGTAACTCCATCTGCAAGGTCTCCCCAAGCCTTCATTTCCTTCATTTCCAAACTGCATTGCTCCAGAGCAGGCTCCCCTCCTGTAGCAGCTCATGGCTATTCTTTGTCTCAGATCCAGGTAGACCTAGACTAACTCTACACTTGAGTACTGGAAGCAGAGACTTCAGGAGCAAATAGCACCAGCTGGTATAGCCCAATCTAAGAGTCGAAGACTTCAGGACTAAAATGATGGCAGCACTTCTACTTGGCAGCATGCCCATTCTCACTCCTGTCCTGACCTCTTCTAAGTCACCACTCCACCCTTCCATGCTTCACAGTATCTCAGGACACAGATCTTTATAGCTACCACTCCTATTTCTTTGTCCCCACTCAGTACAGATAGTCCCACTCTTGTGGTTGCTGAAACTCCACACACATAAAAAGTAGTTAAATGTGGCTGCCTCTCCAGAACATACTGATACTCACCTGTATCTGTTTGTGGCTGGCACTCTCCAGACTTGTACTCCCCGGAGCCTGCCCTCCTTCTCCACAGTCACTGTCACACTGCTGTTCTTATAGGCACTGTCGCACTGAGCTTGAGTTGGCCCATGTGGACCACTGGCACCACATGTTGAGAACCACCAGAAAACAACAGTTGTGTCTCCTGTGACCAAAACAGCAAGAATTGGGTCAGATGTGAGTTTCCCTGTATTTCTCAGATACACAATCATAGAATTGTTTAGGTTGGAAAAGACTTCTAAGATCACTGAGTTCAACTGTTAACCCAACACTGCCAAGTCTACCACTAAAGCATGTCCCCAAGAGCCACATCCACAGTACTTTTGAATACCTCCAGTAATGGAGGCCACCTGGGCACAGTGCTGGCTCATGCTCAGCCAGCTGTCAACCAACACCCCCAGGGCCTTTTCCATCAGGCAGCTTTCCAGCCACATGTGCAATAACTCACAGAACTACATAACCAAAGGACAAGTGCAATTGAAACAAACAACTGTTTCTTGTTGATATCTTTCCTTAATGATCCTTTGATAACAAAAATCACATTATTATTACTATTATTCACATAGAACATTAAGCATTTCTATATAAAAAATAAATGATCAAAGGAAAGACCATGTTGTAGCAGTATTTGCTATCTGTAGGGTTTTAAAACTCAATACATCTATTTGATCACATTCTTATAATTGTTATTTTTATCATACAAAAAAATGCTAAACTTGCATTTACAATGTGAAGACTTGAAAGTTAGTACATACTAAAGTTGCATTTATCTATTCAACTTAATGGAGCTCCCTAATACAATTCACTAAAATATCACTCTTAATTATAAGTTTACAGAATACTTATATTATCCTCATTTTGTTCTAGTCTTAGGACAACTACTGCTCTGTGTATAGGCACTGTTTGCTTTTCTCCATCGCTCCTTATTTCCTGCACAGTATTTAATAAATCATGGACTGGAGATAAACCCCATCATTTTTTTATTTTTTGGGAGAGGTGAGGGGGAGGTGAGAAGGGGAAAAGGACAGGACTTCTGTGAAAGGGTTTATCCAAGTGTCTTACAGACAGTGCCAGTGTGAAACAAGGAGATATTAGGCTTTCCAGATGAAAACTAAAGCATATATATAGAAACAAGGGTTGAAAACATCTGCCATTATGACTAGCGACCATCTATGCAACATGGTAAAAGTTTTAAGTGACTTGTCTCAGGCTTGCATAGGAAGCCCACGGCAGCAGCAACAGCCTCTTGTTATTTTCAGTAAGGGCCCTTCTCCAAGCCATTTTTTTTCCTGCTTCTTATTAAGCATTGTTCTTTTGTTTCTACAGTAGCAGCACATAACTATCTCCTCCACTTCACAACCCTTGTCCAAGAACCAAACATGTCCGCCTTGTGCAGTAAATGGGGCCTAAGAATAAAACTTTTCAATAACTTATCTAAAAATTGTGTGATGCAGCACATGCACCAAAGCCAGAGTCAAAGGTAGAACTGTCAAAGAGCTGAATGATTAAAATAGAGGTAAAAATCACAAACCTTTAAAAGAAAAATTCAAAACTTGTTTAAAGGAGAAGACAAACAAAGCCATCCCCAACAGATGCCATCCTGTGAATAGGTGCATGGATCACTGTGGTACAGATGTCAGCTACATTACAGAAATCTCTGTTCCTTGAGCTAAAGGGAACTGACAGCAGTACTGATTATCACATTCCAGGTGGACACAGCCTTCAGGAGCTGGTACAGTCACACACTGCTACTTGCCAGCTGCAAAACAGCCTCAAGGACAACCTCTCCCCCTCAGCCCTTCCTTTGGATCACTCTTCTCACCCAGACAGTTGTTATCTGTCCTCCAGAGTGGTAATCTCTACTACTACCAGTAAACTAGTCCCCAGTGTCCCCTGTTCTCCTAGTTTTTCATCCAATTTTTCTATTCAGTGAGTTTCCTGATCCTTATTTATTTCCCCTCCCTGGATTTTCATCTTTACACTGCTGTTCTGTAATCATTTGGTTCAGCTTCACTGCTCTCCAAATCCAAGTAAATCTCTATTCCTAACTTTCTGTGCCAGTCTACACCTTTTATTCCTGAGCTGCCTTTCATGCACTCTGAATTTGAGTCATGCAGCTTCTGCTTTTACTTTAAAAGATACTGGTTTTCTTTAAAGAGGACCTGCTATTTAAAGACTGGTGAGTTGGGCTCCAGCAAACTGCTTCCCCACAGTGAAACAGACTACCTGGCATGGTCTCCACATCTTTGGCATGGATATAGTTGCCCTATTGCTACAGGGCAGGCAGATCACACACAGGAGATAGGAAAGGAGCCACCTTTTACAACCAAGAGACAAGTTTTCAGTACTGAATCATATACCTGAGAGGGAGGGCTCTTCCAGCGGTTTCAGAAGACGCTCATCCATACTAATCTCGCGTGGGTACTGACGTTTCCCACCAAAGTTATTTGGTTGTCTTCCTGTAATAGTTTGTAGAATAGAGGAGAAAGGTGGGAGGATGGTGGAAAAGAGGGATGGAAAATTTCAAGATCACATGAATGAATGAAGTACAACCATTTCGTTAAATTAAGTAAATTTTACCTCAGGCAGAAAAGGTGTATTAGACAATCATAATTTTGTATTACTCTTCTAAGCCCATGCCTTGGATTAGCTACTTGTATGTGGGCTAAAGTCAGTGGGTCTCCACATGAACACAGGCCCTCCATGTTATCCCATGCAGGATAAGCTCTTTGGCCAGCAAATTACACTAGTTGGGATTACAACAGACTTTAGGAAAAATGTAGTGTGGGAGAACAGATACCACTGTTGATGCTCTGCTGGTCAAACGGGCAGGTGACAATTCTGGAGAGTCAAATCAGTGGAGGTGTAAAGGAGAGTAATAGCAAAAATCATTATCTTTGTTTCTGACTGGTGTGATGGCAAGTAAACCAGCCTAACAGATCACTCCCCTCTCAGCAACCAACTCTGAGCACCTGAGACCTTGCTTAGAGAATAAAATACTAAATAAAATTACATGTCGCACTAAGACAGACAATTAAGAAATGGCAGCATACCCTTGACACCAGATGTAAATGTTTGGACAAACCTTTTTGACAGCCACAGGGCAAAACTCCACATTTCTGACCAGTGAAATAGGCCTTTAAAAATCAGCCCTTTCTCAGAGAGAAGGGATTTCAAATCAATTGCTGATCCAAAACATCTGAATGCACTGAGAACACCACACAACCAATGCTGCCTTATAATAGGAAAAAGTAATAACTGAACCCTTGCCTTATAATCTGTAAACATCTAATTTCAATAGTTAAATTACCCATTTTAATGCAGATTTTTTGATTGGAAAATCTCAATAAGAAAAAGGACATACTTCCTTCCATTTTATGAACCCACAGTTAATTTAATACTGAATTTCTCATCAGTTGAAAAACATTACAAATATTTCAGTTTGTTCCAGTTGTGAGAATTAACAGCTGTTTGATGCTCTATTCAAAAGAGACTCACTCAGTTCCAGATGGACAATTATCTCTGCCACAAAGCCACTGCTCTAAATAGCAATAATTAACACCTTTGTTAGCTGTGTCAGAAAGGCCAAATAACTAATTGAAGCATGGCGACCTTGCTGAGCTTTTACTCCTGAGAATATTCCCCCCCAGGTCTGACTGAAAGCACATTGATGGATGGAAGTAAAAGAAAGCTTTGTACTGACATGCTCTGTTCATACTGAGATAGAGAACTTCAATGGATGAAATTGTCAAGCCAGTAAAAAATGAAATTAACCAAAACCAAATGAAATTAATCAAATACAAGAAGGAAAACAGAATGAAAAACACAACGAAGGACCAGAAAAGATGCTCCCAAGGCCTGCACTGAATTATAAATCCCAAAGGTCACAACAGTTTCAGATACTTAGCGATGTACAAGAAGTCTGGTTATGTTAGCCAGAGCAAAGGAATGTGAATAACTCTCTAAAACAGAGAGTTAATCTGTGTGTCTGCAGCGATTTTTTTCAGCATTGCAACTGAGTATCCTAAGGCACGGGCTCATTTCCAAACAAACAATCTTTCCTCCTTCTCCAAACAGTCTCAGTCTTTCACCCTCTGAAAGAAAGTTTCTGTCTCCTCTGTGCTCAGCAGGACACAAATTGCAAGACAGGCTGACCATTACCCTGTCCACATGAGCTGCTAACTCTTAGAAGGCTGATATTTTATGCAAAGTCCTATGTGAGCTTGTAAGGTGACTTTTTCTACAAACATGGTGTAGTCCTGGAATCCAGGGGCTGGTGCTCCAGTGTATTTTATCTTCCATTTCCTCTTCTAACAGCCAACATGTTGACTGCAAATGAATGGAAGGGAATAAGAATTAATTCCTATCAGGTGTATCTATATCAGAAAATATGAAGAGCAAGGAACTCCTTTCTCCAGATTTTAGCTAAAGTCATTGATTTCCCCATTGAAAAGGGACAGAGAGAAGTGCAAAGGAGAAAGACAAGACATCTCTTGCATGCAAAGAGATACAGTACTTCACTCCTACTTCTCTGTCTGTGGGACTGTAATGGAAACAGAGCTCTTGTGGCTGAGATTAATCTGAGTAAAATGCCTTACAGGACCCTCAAGGTGTGAATGGCCTCCTCAGAGATCCCACCTTACTAATGCAGGTTGTAGTATTCCTGGAAACCTCTCCAGCTTGTCCTGGAGTGGGACAGAGAATGGGGAAGCTGTACCAGCTTCTTCCTTCCCAATCCTTTTGGCTGATCTATTGCATTTCCAGTCAACACCTTCTTAAATCAGTGAAAGGAGGCAGTAATGAGTCTTGAACCACTCCCCACCATTCACCTCAAACAAAGAGACTTGCAGGTCAACAGAATCAGACTTTGCTGGATCATGGACTCTAAAGTCAAGAACTAGACATATGCTACATAAAAGCTCTCTTTGGACAGTCTTGTCATTTAAAAACCAGTCTTCTGAGAAATTGTAAATGATGCACAGAATGAAATGTAATTTCTAGACCAAAGTAGTAGAATCTGATAGATCAGAGACCTGTGATCTCAATTGAAACAATATAATGTTCAGAGCACAAAAAGGTAATAGCAAAGGCAATGAGCAGGGCAACCATCAGCACTCATATTGCTGTGTCAGTCCACATTTTCATATTTAGACACTGAAAATTCAGACCTTTTCCCGTGAAAACACTAGTTAACTAAAACAATGAAATATCTTTATGCCTGTCCATCTAAACTTCTCACAATGAACCAGACATATGCCATGTAGTCTGTGACACTGTCTTACACAGGGTGATTGTATAAACCAGAAGGTGGTTTCATCTCACCTTTTTCAGAGAAAACACCTTTCAGTGCTCAGGAGCTGCCATCCAAAGAATGGTTTGTGTTTTTTCCTTACTGATGTCTCTTGAGCTGCCCTTACTACCCAGTTTTCTCCTCTTTAATCTTACTGAAACTTTCCTCTCAATTTTGAGGTGTATGGAAAACCTCACCTTCTTTTCTGTCTTGCAAACATAAACACTGCTTTTAGTCTGCACTGGATTTTGTAGAGAATTGAACTACAGGATTGAAATAGATGGAGAAAATAATATTTACATCCTAGCAAGAAGCAACTCCTTCCTTCCTGCCATACATCCTTCCTGCTGCCCTTATGAAAAGAATTCACTACTTGGATTTTAATTGGCTGTGTCTCTGACATCTGAAACCTGTCCTTGCCAGGGAGAAATAATTTCATTACTGAAAACACAGCAGAGCTACTGGGCTTCTCTGCAACCTAACTGAATTAAAGTCATGAGAAGACAAATACAAGGGGTTGCTTTCACAGGCGAGAAAACATCAATTTGCACAGAGGATTCAAGGAACAGTGGCAAGTGCAAGGCTTCTGAGAAACATGTTTCCTTTGTGATGTGTTTGTTCTGCATGACTCACACATCTCTGGGTCATGCCTTCAGGTGGGGTAAGTATCAGCTGCTCCTTGACATCAGTACAATTTATACCAGTTGAAAATAAGAAGTAGCTTGGGCAGTCTAATGGGCGAGCTCTGATAACATTGATGCAGGGGCATTTGCACCCAACCTATTTGCAAAAGGATGCGTATCTACACCAGACCCAGCAAAATGTTTGTGGGTAAACTGGAGGCTGTATCTGCTCTCAGGAAGGCAATAAACTCCAGCAGCTGAGTGCATATCAGCTGCACAATCACATCTGGAATCACCCCCTTCAGTTTCCTCAAGATTTCAAAACAAAGTGTGAGCATGGAGGTTCCAAAGTGTTTGGGAGCCAGGGCTGTTAAGGAGCTGGAGTGAACAAATGACATCACCATTAAGGAACAGCTTTACCTCTTAATTTCAAATTAGAATATGCATGCTTAGCATTTTATAGAAAAGCAGTTTCTGCTCACAGAACAGAGGGACCGAGAACAGGAGACTGAATCAGAAAACGACGGGAAGGAAAAGGGGCTTTTGTTGATGAGCTTTTAACACAGGTCTGTTCTAATACAAGCCTTCCCATTTGTTATGTTAGGCTACAGCTAGGCACTGGAGGGACATGTTATTACCCTAAATGCCAGGATAGTGGGTGTGGTGACACATAAATTGTGGCACAGGACCACCAATATACATCTTGCCTGCAACAGAAGTCACAATTCAAGTGTTACCTATCCTCCAGTTCCTTTACAACAGAGCATATGTCTTTTTCCATGGGACAAAAAGGTAATTTCTTTTATTGGCATGTGGTTCAAGTGTCTAACTTTTTAGAAAATCCAACTCTTGCTAACATGATTCAGAGGGTAGCAATAGCTCCATTTCTCTGTGGAATATATAGTTGTCAGTCATGTTCACAGTAAGGAAGCAAAGGAAAAGCTGTTATATATCTGGCAGTGACAGTTAATGTTCCTCCTCACAGAGTAAAACAAATTTGTTGCAGTAATCTAAAATTTATTGTCAGAGAGTCACTTTATTCCTTAATTTTCTTCATTTGCTCCACTAAAATATGGTGACTTTCCCCTTCGATTTCAACAAATTCCCTTCAGCTATCAATTGCCAGGGTGCATAGGTCAGCAGGGACTGTGGAAGAACAGTGTGATGTAATCCTTCCACTTAGGGGCTAAGGAATAAGTCCAGTGCTTCTTGCCTTGGACAGGTCTCAACTATATGATACAGGATATCCCATCTTAGAGAAAAGAAGAGCAGTAGGAGAGTCTGACAGACCATGAAATTGTCTCTACTTGCAGTCTTCAGTAGGTCTGAGATAAAATGGCATAGCACTGAAAAAACTAACAAAAATGACCCATGTGCACTCTGTGGGGAGAACAGAACATGTGTCCTGGATCTGTGGGATGCTGATTACACTATCCAAATTCTTTAAAAGGTTCTGCAACATTTGTGGCTCACCGTCAGTGAAGCAGTCCAGTCCAAATGTGATATTGTCGATAGCAATGTCAGCTTGGGAATTCCAGCCCCAGGTTGCCAGGAGTTGCAGTTCAAACCTTTGCAATAAGACATAAGTTTTAGGGAAGACCAACAAAAGTGCAGGAGAGGGAAAAAACCAAACCAAGCCAAACCAAACCAAAGCCAACCAAACCCAACTCAACCCTAAAATTACAATGTTTCCTTGTCATGGAAACATAACCATCACTATTTACAATGTTTCCTCCAGACAAGCCCGTTGAGCAGCCAAAAGGGCTTGCTGTACGTCTTTAGATGTTCATCAACCACTAGTAAGGACCAACCAACATTCATATAATTCCACAATTAATACGGAACAAAAATGGCAGCCCTACTTCCCCTGCTGTCTTCACATACATGTGGAAATACAAGCTACTGTCTCCAACTAATTGTTTTACACAGGCAACCATCCATATTAAATCACCAGAAACAGTCAGAGAATTAGACGTGTAAAAGGGAAGGTGGGAAGAAAATCTCCTTCTTTCTACCCCAAAGAGATAGAGTAAAAACTGAACAGAATATCCAAAGCTCTTGGGCCTGATCTTCGGGCAGTGTAACTCAACAAGGTGATATGAGTTTATTTCAGAAGGTCAGGACATTTTAAATTTCAGCCATAACTCCCTGAAGTGTTAACTCTCTGGGCTGTCTCATCTTTTTCCACTGTGACCAGGTGTTAGTTATCTAGGAGCTCTGTTATGTCCCATGTGCATTGCTACATTCTGAATTCACAAGGAAGAAAGAAAATGGGCTGAAAGATCTCCTTCTAATGGATAGGACTGAATAGCTTTTCATTAAATTTCAGAAATAAACAGATGTCTGATGTCCAGTCCATTTAGAGCTTATTAAAAGCATATGGAGAGGACCTCTACTGCTGTCACTGGTGAGGCTCAATGGTGATTTATGAGAGATCGAGCACTGACCTGCCTAACACATTAATCATTCAGCCTAGGAACACACTTGTCCTAAATTAGTGGCAATAAAATATGTGTGTGTATTCCACCCACCAACCAAATGTTGGTTGATATCCACCATCAAGATAATGTTGCATAGCTGCAATGAAACCTTTAGGGATAAACTGCTCTTACCCTAACTCAAGAATGACCCCTTGTGCTTAAATGAAAGCATCCACA
This sequence comes from Lophotriccus pileatus, assembly GCA_035583135.1. Taxonomy (NCBI): domain Eukaryota; kingdom Metazoa; phylum Chordata; class Aves; order Passeriformes; family Tyrannidae; genus Lophotriccus; species Lophotriccus pileatus. The sequence goes on from JAWWES010000168.1 coordinate 25,228,910, forward strand.
CCTACAGGATCTTAGCACTCTGGGAGTAAGTGTTGGTGCAGTGAATGCAATCAAGGGTTTCTTGAATGACCACTCTCCTAGCTGTGGGATTAGAGGGGGAATTATTCATTAGATCCCCTTCCTACAGAAACATTCCTCTTCATTAGCACGTTTAGCGATAGCTTTGCATTTTCAAAACCTCCTATATAAATCCATTGAGACAGTAATTTTCCCTGTCATTTGATGGAAAAGAGTCACAGCACCTTGAGCTCAAACTAGGGCACTTCTAGGACCCACAGGCATAGATACAGCACCACAGCCTACTCCTTACTTTAGGCACTCACATGACATTATACCTTTGGTCAGATCAATCTGCTGCATCTGGTGCACGAAGGCAGAGCAGAAGAGGATCCATGGCACTGCACTACAAGGTAAATTTCTGCTCCAGCTGAATACAAGTGGGAACTTGGGGAATGATGCCCCTCCCCCATTGCATGAGAATAGACACCTCATAAGCTCTGGGCTCTGTATGCCTCCCCTTCCTCATAACTTCAGAAAAAGGGGAGGAATTTGCCTTTTGAACTCTGTGCTGTGTTAGCCAGAGGGGTTTCCAGTATTTCTGCTCACTGAGCTCATTTTGCTGACTCCAGCAGATTACATTCTCAAGCTCTCTGGTGTCTGGTCTTTTGCCTGTTTGATTTTCTTCTGACAGTAGCCTTTTACCCTGTGTCTGGTATGAACCAAGTAAGTGAATTTGCCAGCTGATCACCAGAAGCAGTTTCCCAAGTAGTTAGATGCCCAGCTGGGAGGCTGATCAGCAAACTATGTAGTCTTCCTTCGCTTCTAAGAAATAAATTAATTGGAGGAAGCTCTTGTGAAAAACTATCTCTATATATGGCTTCCTCATTCCTTCACTAGGGCTTCTCTACATCTGGTCCATCAAGTTCAGGACCTGCTACAGCAACTATTTTGCCACAATTCATGTCTACTCCTTGTCCCTGTGTGATCTGTCCTCTTCCTACCCATTTTATTACTGGCTATCCTCCCTTTAAGGAACCAGGGAAAAATATAGCCCTCTAGCAAGAGAAGGACAGGAGTCTCCAGAAGATTTGGGATACAGAAAAACAACATGACAGCACTAAAAATTTCCCTAAGCGCAGCATTGCTAGAGTTTGCATTTCCACAGAAAGCTGACAGCATCCATAAACGTGCAGAAAAGTAACTCATGGAGGTTTATACCAAACTGTACTAAGATTGTACAATCAACATTCGTTACACACCTTTGTTTACAATTGTTTGCAGCTTCACTAATCTTAAAGCAATTTGGGCTGAACTTTTCTATTTTGGGTTATTTGGTATGACTTTTCTAGCAGTCAAAAACTAGTCAGTTTTGCTAGTGTTGAGGATACAACACTATCCCCATCATTTTGCAGGGGCTCATCATTTTGACCATGCTAAAAATGCTGGTGACTTTTTAAGCACTCTGTGCTACCAGGTACTGGAAGTGGGATGTGAAATTTTTGAGGAAGAGAATCACCTGGCACAGATGAGCTTTTTTTCCCATGTGAATGAGAGTCTGTTAAAATTAAATGCCTTTTAAATTTTTTAATCCCTGACACTTCCATGCTTGGTATCAGAACTAAAGACTGATACAGGAATTGGAGGCTTCAGGAAACAAGCATAAGGGACCATAAATGAGAGGAGGACAACGGTCTTAAATACCCCTGAGGAACCCTATGGTCTCTGCTGTGGATAGGTCCACATGAAAGTGCTCTAGGAAAAGACCTGTTCTGGACAAATTCATGGGCCATATTTTACATATGCATAATTAAACAGATGTTAATCTTCAGGGCTCCAGACTGTGTCAGACAAGAATATTAAATACAGTGCAGCAGGCAGACCAATCTTACCCTAAAAGAATAATACATAGCAAAAGTGCATATGGTGAACACATGATAATAGTGAAAGGTAATCATGCAATTAAACTAGAAAGAGGGTAAAAAAAATATTTTCCCTCTCTCTCTCTCTCACGCCCAGACCCAAATACCTTAGCCTTAGGACAGTAACAATTTACTAAATCTATAGGGATAACCCTGGATGCTGATGGTGAAGCTCTTACCGGTTCTGAAGCACTGGCATTGGTAAGGTGATGAGAAACCAGTGGTCACTCCAGCTCCCTGCCCTTTCCCACATTGGCAAAATGATTGGAGCTCCCTTTATCTCTTCCTTGACAGAGAAGGAGACAGTACCATTGTAGCTGCCAAATACATGCACTGAGAACTGGATCTGTAATAAAGAAAGAAGGGGGAAAGAATAGTAACCTGTACAAAAAGGGAAAAGTAGTCACTTCTCCCCTACCTGGGGATTTGAGACACCAAACCTACGAGCCTGGGTCAAACTGCTTAATCACAGAGATCACTAAGCCCCCACTCATTGATTGTGTATGACTCAACAGCATTCCTAACACAGAATTTTCTTAGGGAAGACCCTACTGACACTCCTGTTGGACACCTGCTCTTTAGCCACTGACAACAACAACAATGTCCACAGCCTCAGACACCATCTGGGTGAGAGCACTGGTTTCCATGTTATCACCTTCTCAGTCCATCTACTTGCTCCAACTCATAGGGACCATGTCTATTGTAGCACCCATATAACAGATTTACAACATGATCACCAGGACAAAGAATATTTTGAAGCAGGAATTGTTCCTCTTTTTTTTGAGCAACCACTTCCAGTTTGCCACAGATCAAGAGAAAACTGTCATTTCTACTATTGCTTTGAATGTTCAGCTGTTCTTTATATTACAGAGAGCTCTGGTACAGACAGGAAAGGGAGCACACACACATGTGCTGCAAAGCACAGCCACAGGAAGTTCCTTGCTTCTGAAATGTGGGTTCAAATCCTTGCCAGTGGAGGAGAGAATGGATCCAGATCTCCTGTGACCTCCACCCAATAACCAACAGTTAATGCTTCTCCTCTCCTGGTTTTGTAAAGCTATTGCCAAGTGTATTTTATTTTACTGGAAATAGCCAGCAAACACGACCTGGATTTATAAATAAATATAAATGCTGAAGCCACATTTCTGGCACCTGCACTGTATTCCTTTTCCGAGCTCTAATTAGGAGGCATCAAAGCTTTCTCTTTTTCCCCTAGCAAGGCTCCAGCTCAAACTTGCAGCCTACTTTTCCTAAGTGTTATAACTATAATAATATTTAATAGTTTTAATTCCAGCATCTCAGAGCTGCTCAAATCTCTTTGTAAAGATTTGGGCTCAAGACAACTCATGTGATTTTATCTAGGCCAGGTTGCCCTTACCTTTTCAAAATTCCTGAAGAACGTGAACAGAAGTTTATTATTTTTATCTATTTCTGGAAAATCTAATGCCTTCTAACTTCACACTCCTGTTCTCAGTGAAACTGTCAAGTTTGCTAACTCCTACAAAAGTATCACAGAATTTATGAAGAGAAGTCTCAGCAGCAGGTACACTGAATGGCTCAACAGCCCTGCCAACCAGCTCCCATTTCTACAAACCAAGGCTAGCCCACACAACTCAGCTGCTGGGTACCTTTCGAAGGAATAGCTGGTACAGGTTGGCTGGGGAGTTTTCTGTAATTAGCGGCTGATTCGGGACTCCTGCCTTCACTTTACTGGGGATACACCTCATATCTGCTTTCCAGTTTTCAACTAGTAGCTAGCTAGGCAGTATAGCCAACTCTTCTGCTTTCCAGAGTTTTGCAGAGTGTGCAGAGGGACAGGATAATGGGCTAATTGTGCAAATAGTGCCTAGAGGCTGATGATTTACTCCACAAAGGTGCTAAGACAGAGTGATATACCTGGTAGCCTTCAGTGGCAATACTGGCAGGCAGGCTGGTACTGTAAGCCTTAGCCATGCCGCTCGTCTGAGTGCTGTCTGCTCGCAGGTAGAGGAAATGTCCTGTGAACATAAAAATGAATCAGAGAAGACAAAATGATCTTTTGGGGTTTTTTTGGTGTTATCTCTTGAAATAATTTAACACCATTAATGTTAATGTAGGTAAGTAAATGCACGTAAGTGTAAGGAAAAGCATGGCTGAAAAATCCCAGATATCACTCTAGATCTTCCCTCTATACAGGGGCTCACATCAATCTACATTCCAAATTTCTATACCATTAGCATCAATGACCCTTGCTGAGACAAACACTGGGCTGGAAGAGCTTATCTGTAGTCTTTGCTCTCAAGAGACAAACAGGACACTCACATGGACAACCCTTGATTTTGACAGGGAACTGTGAGACAAGACTCGTGTGTGTAAGCGCTTCTGACTTTCAACTTGAACATGTGAGAGTCTGGATTCCGTCCTTCTTAATTACCAAGCTGACAGTTCTGCAGTTCTAGGAATGCTTTGACTATTTTTTACTGTGGTATTTTATGGCACAGAATGTATACAATCACTTGGGATATGCTTACATGTGATGCTCTTCCTAACCCAGTGGTGGAGTCTGGCAAGGGTCTTCAAAAGGTTTGTTTTTACAAGCTGCCTAGTTCTGTTGGGCAATTTTTATTTTGTGATGCAACAGCTATCATATTGCTGCTGAAGTACTCTGCAATTGCATAGCTCATAAGAATAAGAAGGTGGGAAGAAGAAAATTCCTTAAATAATTTTTTAAGGTGGAGGAGAATCCTAGTCTCTCATAGTTGTGTTAATTGTGTTGCAGAACTTGTTTAATATAAGTTTTTAATCAAGTTCAGAAGCTAATTTTAGCTATATTTGAAGTTGTAATAGATAATACTGATGCTAAAGTTCATTTGGCAATGGTGCCAAAATTTTTAAACCAATTTAGAAAACTTAAGTTCAAGGCTGTTGTGTATATGTAGACACATAGAGTGTGAGAGAAAACTATGAGGAACCTACCACCAGTGGTTTGCAAGGTAGACCCTACAAATAAGTCATCTTGAATCATTCCAGAAAAGCCCTGAATAGACCAAGGAGATCCTGCAGTTTCATTCAGCGTCCAGCCACATGGACCCTCTTCAAAAGAGCAGTGTGAGCCCTCTGGGAGACTGTCTACAGTCGAGAATAAGAAAAAAATAGGAAAATAGAAGAAACTTGGTTATGGAAGAACACAAACAACAACAAACGTGAAATCTGATTGTGGTTGTCCAAACTACCCAACATATACTACACAGTTTTTTGATTTCAAAGTAGGTCTCATTTGTTTATTTTCAGAGTCACCATCAGAAAGCCAATACTTTGCTTCTGGAAATACTTGAGACTTTGCCATGCTTTCTGCTTTAGATACTGTGCAAAACTGCAGCTCCCATAATCTAAGGAATGGTAAATCACTGCCATATGTTTGTAAAGGCCTTGCTGCAACTGGCATTGCAGGCATCACAGTTTTCTCTGTCCACTCAAAGGAAGGCAAATCAACAGATTATTTCAGATCTCTGCCACTGTACTTGCAACAAAGCTAAATTATGCTTCTCAGAGCTACATATACTGTCAGGGGATTTCTCAGTCCTGATGTGCAAGGACTTTGAACTGGGATCTTGGAAGGACATTTATGACATTGCTGGTGGCTGACACTGGAAAGATGATCAGCACATTCCACTGAAGGGAAGGTTTAGATCTTGGGTCTAAAAGAAAATGCTCACCCAACTGCAGACATCTAACTAAAGTTTTGTCTTTCACTGAAGTAGCAATAACTATGAAAGGCAGGTCATTGAGCTGTATTTAAAAACTCAAACAAATAAAAAAATTTAATCCATTCATTCCATTTAGGTTGATTTTGAGGAGAATATGGGTATCCAATTAATGTAAATGGGCGAAATTAATTCAGGAGGTAAAATACTGTATTAATCTAGAAATAAAATCAATTTATTTTTCACTCTAAATTATTTCTTCACTTGGGATGAAGGTTCCCACGAAGTGCCATGCCACATACTTACCACACCTCTCTCCTTCCTGTTCTTTGGCAGGGCAGTCACTGATGAATTCACAGATCTGCAGGTGGCTGACACAGCCTCCATGAAGGCAGGGGAAGGTGGAGCCTTTGTCATATATAAAAAGATCTTGATTTTCCTTATCTAAAGGGAGAAAACAAGAGAAAGAAGACCAGAGATGAGTTGACAGAATGTGTATGACCCTTCATGAGTATCACCCTTCTCATGTAGGACCTCAGAAATTGTCCTTTGGATGATAAATTATACTCATCTCTGCTTTTTTATGTAGCTTTCTATCCAGAATGACATTCCTGCAGATCACCTGAGCTCTCATGGGAACGTAATTTATTGCACCTTTCTCATGTGCTGCTTCTGTTGTGTTTGTGCTATCTTTAGATAACAACTTTTTTTTTGGGGGGGGGTTGTTGTGGGTTTTCTTTTTTTAATGAAGGAGGTTGCAATTTCCTACCGTGGTGTGCTCCTCGGTTCTGCACACATGACCGTGCACCTGCCAGGCAGCTGTGGCGTGCTGCACGACACTGCCGCTGGAGGCAGAGACACTCACTTAGCTCCAGTCCTGGCAGACACATTGCTATGCCCTATTGGGACTGAGGAATAACTAAATTAACTCACTTTGTGAGCACTCGTGTACTGGCTTCCAGCTGTGGTGTCCAGCCTGGGAAGATAGGTGCTTTGCCAGCAAGTTGGCTCACTGTGCAGGAACCTGATTCATGGATCTTTAACTAGTCTGGTCAGTTATATTCTGGAAGCATTTGACTGACTGCACAGGTACCCATCAACCAGGCTGAACAAAATTTTTAAGTCTGATACTTCCCAAACCATGACTCCTAATGTCCCCAGCCTATCCTATGGATGCATCTGTGCACAGGTCTGTTATGGACTGGCAGGTTTGTGTATTTCTCTTCTGGACCTGCTGTCCTTTATCAGAGCTCTGCACACTGAGGTTATTACTACTCTGGAAAAAATGCAAAAGTTAGGGAATGAATTGCAGAACCAAGAGAAAAGAGCACTTCAGCAGCAATCCAGGTACACAGTCTGAAATAGTATTTTTTCATGACGCTGTGTTGTGATAGATATATGCATCAGGTTATTTAAGGCTGCATGCAGCACTTCAGGCTGTATATATCCCTTTGAAACTCCAGGACTGCCAAAAAATATATTAAAAATAGACCATTGGTTAAATTAAAGGATTAATGACTGCAATACAATTAAATTGCTAATATGATCAAAACCAGCCTCACAATATATTATGAAACATCTCTGTGAAACCAGTGTTTTCTTTTTACATTACATTCCAAGCTGTTTCTACAGAGTCTCCAAAGCGGAGGTAATAACACCATATTAATGCATGAAATCCAGGAAGTGAAGATGATTATGTCTCCAACCTGAAGGATGACTGTGCCAACAGACTCTTGCACTTCCAAGAAGCCTAAATGACATCAGCAAGGTTCTGCACAGCTATTGAGGATCATTTGCATGACATTCACAACAAAACTATTAGCTCCAGGTAAAACTGAGGTCTGAGATGAGCATTCAGTACTTTGGAGAAAATATTCCATTATTTTTATTTTAGACAGAAATTCTCAGCCTGGCAGTATTGAGCAGACCCATGGAATGCAGATCAGTGTTTCTTTCCTTCATAGATTTGGAAGATAAAGTCCAAGTATGAAAAAGGCTTTGGTGACACAGAGTAGTCTTTTGTTCTTGACTATTTAAGAAATAAAAATATTAAATGCTACAATGATCTAGGTAAAGGCTTCTTTCATCCTTGTTGCTGAATGCAGGATATGCCCTTGGTTTGGTTGTTTTAGGGTTGTTTTTCCCACACAAAGATCAAACAAAGCAAAACTGAAAAGCAGGGAGGATCACTTAAATTAGTTCTATAATTTTGAGTTTCAACCCTGCCTTTGGAATGCATTTACATTTAAGAATATACATAATATACATACAAATGTGACCCTTGACAGATAAGCACTCCCAGAAATTCCACAGAAGACTCAGCTTTCATGTAAATCCTATCTGAGTACTCCTCATCACACTCATCCATTTTGGTGAGGACGCATTTGGGTATTCCAAACCTGTCTGTATTGCAGCATACCATGAAAGCAGTTCCTGAGTTGCAGGGAGCCCACTGCCAGTACTCCGGCCTCCTGTGCTCCACAGCTGGAATACAGCAGCGTGATTTTAAAAGGTCTTTCTATTCGTCCAATCTGGGCCACCAGGTATTTCCACTTCATCCTAGAGGATAACAAAATGCTATAGACATACATGCAGAACACTGGAATCCATGGAGTCTCCAGCATACAGATTTTGCACTGTACCAGAGAGAAGTAATAGTATCCACATGGGAAGTAGGTCAATGAATGTAAATACCAACATTACAAATGGGTATTACTACAATACAAGTGATGTTCAGCCTAACACACTCATGTTAGATTATCTTTGCTGCAGAACCTATTGCTAATGATCAAAAGATCCAACCATTTCCAATGATTCTTAAGCAGTGCTTAAATTATCACCAATTTCAGACACACCCCCATCCCAATATGTGTTTTCCACATACATGGTTGCATTTAGTTTGCTCTTGAAAGTACAGATCAACCACACAACTGTATAAGTCTCTAGATCTCCTCCGGCCAACATGGACATTTTATGTTCTGGAAGTGTCTGGCCCTGAATGTTTCTGGGTTGTGTCAAGAGTGAGAAACTTTTCCTGTGTGTCGCCTATCTAATTTCCCACCTTAACAAACTACTATGCACCCAACATAGCAAGGGGAAGAAGAGAAGTGGTGTTCAAGAAATGCAGATTGCTCTGGCCATTTACATTTCACTACAGAACAAGTGCCATAGGCACTAGACTACAAAAGTTTCTCAACTGTATAGCACTTGTGACAGTTCAGAGAAATACAGATTTTGCCATGCACTCTAATTTTAAAGATGGTTATAAGACATCAAAAACTACAGAGAGATATAAAATGGGAATTTTTGAAATACCTCACTCAAAGTCAGGGTATCCAGGTGTCATTTAAAAAAATACAGCAGGATTATTAAAAATACTTTTACGTTATTTTTATTTTCAAAAACTCTTCTTGTGCCTCATATCAACAAGACAAGAAAATACAGTTAAAACTACATGTTACTATTTTGCAAAAGGATTGTAGCAAGAATAGTGAAAAAGGAATCCTTGCTCAAAGCTCTTTTCTTTCTCCATATGGAGATAAATTTGCCCATACTGTACACACTGCTTCTGTTGACCGGGCTCTAATGGAAAAGTGACCTAAGTCAGTGTCAGGGGGTTGATAAGAAGGCATTAAAGTGTTAAGATAAGTTGCTCAAGCTTTGCTCATAGTATTACTTTTCATTTGAGAAATGCCTTCAGCTGCACGAAGTGATCATCTGGCCCTCATCCTCATGCACTAGAAATACACTAGAAGGCAACACTCAAACTACAAACACATCTCTACTGGACTCAATATGAAAATCACAGACCACCTTGCAAAAAATCCAAAACAACTTTAGTTTGCATTATTCCCTTCCCAAACCAATTATATACCTTTTTCTGGATAGAGTTTCTTACTGTGACCCTTGACAGGTAAGCACTCCCAGAAATCCCACAGGAGACTCAGCTTTCACGTAAATCCTACCTGACTACCCCTCATCACACTCATGCATTTTGGTGAGGATGCATCCATCTACCTTCTGCTTTCACCATTGTATACACACATGATTACCCACAAGTACCCCAAACTCATCTGCAATTGACAATTATGTATACAATTATTATTATATATTCACCATACTATATTAAATAGTTCACCATAATTTGACTCAGCTTCAGAATTGTACAAATTACAAGTGCACCATTTGTACTCCCCAAAAAAGGAGATCAATTGCTTTGCTTTCATTCTGTATATATCACATAAATACTCTTATAAATATATCCCTTCCCATCACACTATGAGACCACATCTGAGACCATATGGCACTGACCCAGAGCTGAATCACTCCTGCTGCATGATACAGCTTTGTTCATATCCCTATTGCATCCTGTTGGCCACAAAAATGAATGGGCCTTTATCAAATTGGTTCAATGAGCGACTAAAGGTAAAGAAAGTCTTAAAATATTTTAAATTTACCCATTAGGCATATGAAACTTTCCAAGCATTGAGGCATAACCTCTACCAAGTTACAACCCACCCTCCAGCTGAGACATCACAGTACCACCAGTGTTAACATATCCCTGAGTGCAGGAAACTAAGCACACAGCCTCTGATTAATAGTGTTGCATTTAGCAGTAGCAAATAAAGAGCTCCACAGCTGAAAGCAATGACTGCTGCCCCTTAATCCCATCTGTTTTATGAGCCAGACACTTTGGAAGTTACTGTGTATATCAAAACAAATCAAAACTACTAGTCATCTAAGTCAATATACCAACCTCTGAAATACCATGAATTAGGAAGACAAGACCATTCTGTCATCTCTGTTGAGAGAAACGTGGCATCTGGTAGAAGAGTAAGGCTACCATCTGGAACTACTACTACTGTGAATTGGCAACTCTTCCGAGTCAGAGCCCTAAGGTTCCATGAAACATCCTAGTTCTGCACTGAATTATCTCTGGTATTAGAATTTGTTCCATTTATAACACCATAGCAAAAGCTGTCAAGCGTCCAGAGACTGCAATAATGACAAGTAGCTTTGCATCACACAGTACTTCTGCTTATGGAATCTTATCATCATCAAGGTATTTCCCTTCAGAGAAAGCCTCACCCCCTAGATCCAACTGCAGCAAGATTTCTAAAGCTGTAAATAATTACACCTCTTTTTCTTGGTCCCACTATTGAAACAGAGGCAAGTCAGAGCCAATGTAATTTTCTTAATGGAATCAGGAACGAAGCCCATTGCTGATCTAGCAGAAGATGGATCATTGCAGCAGGCTTTCAGATAAGCCAAGCTTGGCAATAATTTTACTATTGATTTTATGTCAAACCAGATCTCAGGTAATGAGGTAATATTATTCTTCTTCTAAACAGAGATATTAAAATTGATTTGTATGCACGGAAGAGCTACCGGGGTATGGCATAATTTTGAGAAATTTGCATGGATAGAAAGTTGGGAGTTGCAAAGCACTTAATGCTTAAGGCAATAGAATTCAAGATTCACCCTGCAAACTTCTAATTTCAACTTTTGATTTGTAATTTCAACTTTCGGTTTTCATTAGCCTCTCCATCTCCTCAGCTGAACAAATGTTTTCCTCCCTGTCCTTATCAATCCTTTCTATGCCATGTATTTCCATATCCAAGAAAGGTAACCGAGGATTAATTTTAAGAAAGATTTAATATAAAGAATAACCATTTCTTCATAAAGAGTGAAAAATGTAGTACAGAAGAACAGTAAAGGTGAAACATTTTCTAAATTAGGGGAAATCACTGCATGAGTTATTGCACAAAGCTGTGTATTGTAGATGCTTCTAGACTCAGTTAACATAAAAATTAGGAGTTTTACATTACTTTTCTACATACAGGAAGATGCTGTAAGTCCTCACAAACATTCAGTTTTAACCATTGAATTTAAAAGAAAATAGATGAGAGAGCAGAATACATGCCTTCACCAACCAGTTAGAGGGTTATTCTTTGACCCACTGTATTTTTGGGTGCAAGTTCAACAGAGGCATGAGGGACACTAACTAAATCATACTCCCAGATTAGTGTTCGAAAATCATGTTCTTATATAACAGTTGGACAGCCTCACCTTTTCTAGATCCGCTTTTTAATTGAAACGTCTGTGCTCATTGTTGTCAGTATGCATTTGGCATTTTCTGAGGACCTTTACCAGACTACAACCATGTTATCTGTACAGCAGGAGAAGTTAAATAACTTCTGTGGATAAAAATGATCACACTAGTAGAAGAGAAGTGTCAAAAATGGCAAGTTCCTACAAGTGTCTCAGAAGGTGGTAGAGCATTTTATCACCACCACCCCTCCAAAAAAAGGGAAAGATGAAAAACTAAGAAATAAACAGTTTTGTGAGGTTGGATAACTGAAAGCCCATGTGTTCACATGGCTGTGAACTTTTTTGTTTTCTGACCTACCAAGACTACCATGGCCAACACATTATATTTCAGAATGAAAACAGGACAAAATCAGCCTGGCTTATTGACCACAGAAAGGGAAAATACTATCACTGCTCCAAATGATGCTTTTTTATTTTCACTGAAGTGTGAGGACTTAGAGTGTAAAGAAACTAGCTCCTTACTGAAAGGGTTTTGGCTGACAACACTGAAATAATTGCAGTCCACAACAAATGTAAACACATGAAACCATTCAAAAACATACAGGACTCAAGAATTTTCAGCTGTAGCTGATTCTAAAACTGTGTGGTAAAGACGAAAAAGTGGGATAAGAAAAATAGTAAAAAAAAAATAAAAAAAAGTAAAAAAAAAAGTAAGAAAGACCTTAGATGTAACCTGAACAAGCACCAAAACTGCAACGCTGAGAAAATGAAGACAGTTTTATGAGCTAAGTGCCAGACAAAGAAGGCTTGGACTTGCAAGCATGGTTACAGGCTCTTGATGTTTGAGCTTTATGCACATAATGAGAAATATGATTTTATATGCTTTTTATAAATACATAGAATCTCAAATACCTCACTCTCTGAGCAGGTCTCCCTCTAATGGTAATGACTCAGAGAACCCATAACGTACAGGTGTGGTATATAACAATAAAAACTGTCACTTTGTGACTTTGTCCAACTTATTCAGAGGACATGGAGCTGAAGGTCCATCTGTTTCTTTATTCTTTCAGGTAAATGTATGAAAAAAGTAGCAGCAGCTTCAATGCCACCAATTTAATGATAAATCCTAGTAGTTAGTGAGGTGGACAGGACAGCCAGCAACTTTCTCTTACACATATATCTAAGCTTTTGAGAACTGTGTAGCTGATGGATCCTGAAGGAGAAAACATCATCAGGAGAAGATTTCTAGGTCCAAAAAGAGGATAGTTCACTGAAGTAATCTGGTGCAGCTGAAGTTTATGATGAAGTATAGCTTGATCATGGAATTGATAGGTGACAAGAGGGACTGAAGCAGGACTTGCTGGAGTGCATGATTATCTGAAAGAAGTGCCGCCTAGCATTTTTTCTATGTCGTCTAAATTTCTACTCTGATCTCAAGACAATCCCTTGATAGTAATTGTCAATGCTTACACTATGTGCTATACATAGGCATCTATCTCAAGATTGTCTGCTCATTGTCCTCCTTGTTCTGCTTGAAATTACGCAGCAGTGTTTGGTTGACACAGAAAAGCTTGTAGAACTCCCACTCGGTATGGAAAGACCCTGTAAAGTGGCAAAACTTCAGGGTGATCTCTTAACAACAAATATTGTTAAAATCTTAGTCATGAAGAGAATGTTCATTTCAAGCTACCTGCCTAGCAAGAAGCAGCTCAATCACTGTGTTAGAAATAAATTCTGCCCTGCCTGCATAGTCAGATTTTTTTCTGATTTATATCAAGGTTTTAAAGAGTTTCCCTATCATGAGAGGGGAAAGGAAGGGTATTTAATCTAACATGGTTCCTATCTCTGTTTTGTGTCTTTTCTATCCCTATTTTCTATCTTGATTTCAAACAAGACTCTGTCACCTTCCATGTTTAAAATCTGAAGAGTAAACCTTCTGAGCTTATCGGTGTTTCATTTCTCTCACTAAGAAAAAGTAATATCAGTCTCTATGCCAACTTCCAGTAAAGCTAACTCCATTCTAATAAATCTAAATGCTGTCACTTTCAGAGAGATGGTAATCTTGATTTCACTTAAAATTGTTTTCTAGTGCTCAAATGAGCTGCTAAACAACATCTATGATCCATTCCAGAGACACTGCAGCAGTTGCTAGCAAAGCCTGGTCTGGCTAGCTAGGAGTAGCAAAGGGTATTTTATGAGTTTACATAGGGGAATGGAGCTGCAGCTGCAGTTGCAGAAGCCTGTCAAATACTCAAAGCAGCAAAGGCAGCTTTGAGTAAGTAAAAAAAGACATTAGAAACTAATCTCAGAAAATGCAACAGATTCCCCATTAAATTGGCAGGAAGATGGGGAAGGAGTAGCCAGGAAGGAACTGAGCAACAGATAAAAGCGAGAGAGAGACAGAGAGAGAGAAAGAGAGAGATAGACCTGAAAAAAAGAAAAAAGTTTTTTTAGTCAAACTCTGCTATCTTTGGCTGACTGGGACTCTTGGCTACAGATCTCCATGGCAGCCTAGGGAGTGCCAAAGAATTCAAAGAAAACAAGAACTGGGATCTAATGCTGAGGTTCTCCATGGGAGTCAGTCAGGTGATGGAAATAAAAAACTCTGTTGTGTGTCTGACCCAGGTTCTTACAAGTTGGATTGCAGCAAAGGAAAAACAAGCACATGGAAAATGGCAAAATTAGATGACACGTGGACTTTTCTCCTTCTTTTCCTGTTGTGATTTGTTCTCTTTGCCCATTTCTCCTCCTTACTGCATTCTGCTACACACAGGAATGAAAAAGTAAAATACTGGTAACATCAAAGGGAACAGAGGACAAGACCTGGGGTTTCTGCACTTTCTTTTGTTTTCTTTCACCTCTTCTTACCTCTAGCCCAGTTTTTCCCCTCCCTAAACTCTAAAAATGAAGCAAAAGTGGATGATTCTGAACCTACTAGAAAGGATGAAATTACTAAAGAGGTAAAATTAACCCCACCTCAATACGAGAACTGACCATTGTAACAATGATAGGACCCACTGAATCCTTAGCAATATCAGTCATGTTGCCAAGTTAGTCTTTGGACTAAATGCATTTTACAGCTGTAGTTCTAGCATCAATGAGAGAGTTAACCACTCTTCACCCTTCTAAATGTGAGGCAAGAAGAGTGAGATCTAAGTTAGTGTGTTCTTTGCAAAGAGGGCATACAAAACCTGGGTCTGCTGTGGACATTCTGTCAGGAAGCTGTGTGCTTCAGTCCAGAGAATTCTACCTTCACTTTCTTCTGTAATTGCAGCAGTGATCTCAAGAAGGGAGAAGACACTCATAAACAGCAGCCTGGAGGAACTCCACTCTACCTTGCAATTCAAAGCAGTAACAGTTGAAAACTGATTATCTTACCCAGCATTCTCCTCATGGACAAGTCTCAGAGAAATCATTGTATTTTTGTTTGTCTCCACATATCTGATGTCAACTGTGAACCTCTGAAGGAGAGGAACAGCATCCTGTGAACATATGGCCACTTCTAGCAAGCAAGAGTCCAAGCTCCCGAGCAGGATGGGGCTATGCAGGCTGAACTCACATCTATCTGGGAGCCTACTGGTGTTCAGAAGGAAAATGTCCCCTGTGAGGAGAGAAAAAAACAAAACAAAAAAAGAGACACGCAGTGTGGATGGAAGAGTGATAATAAGAGGAAAATGGATAAGGAGTTTGAGGAAATGTATGAGTGTTTGGAGTGTGAGGAATGTTTGAGGAAGTGTATGAGAATAAAAGACAGGACTATGCACAAAACCCTAAAAAATAAGAGAGAAAGGAGAATAAAGTAAAAATTAGGGGTTTAGGTAAAGAAGTGATAGAAGAATTGAGAAGAGAAGAAACCAAACAAAGCAAAGTGAAGACATGTCCAACAAAAGCCAAAGACTTTGCAAGTCAGACAGTGGACATGTGGAGCCAGCTCTGCTTTGTAAAGTGTTGAGTTTCCTAAAAATAATCCAGTCACTGTAAGCAAAAGTATCTTATCCCAAAATGGGGAGATATAAAATGAGTATGTAATGGGGCTGCCTGTTTACAGGGTATATACATGCACGCAAAACTCAGGCAGCATACATGCATTACATGGCTTTTTATGACTCTTGGGCACTGACAGCACCTTTAGGAGTACTGCACCACAACCAGCATACGGTGGTAGTTTTAGTCACATTGACCAGAGGTTTCAGCCTGCTGACTCCTGCTGCTGCCACCCACAGCTGCAACCAGAGCTGGGAGAAAGCAGATATCCATTTGAGGGGAACTGTAGTGCTGCCTACCTTCAACATCTCCACAGGAGGAACCATTTTCCAGAAGCAGCTGCTGCCTCTCCTGAGACACCAGGACACCAATGGAAGATAACACCCAGTCCGGTTTCCCAAAACTGTCTGTAGACGTCACCCATGAACAGCTTGAGCCCATGATACAAGAGATTTCTGTTGTGAGAAACCAAAGGTTTCGTTGAGACTTACCACAGCTCAAGGGGCAGGGGTAACACAGACACAGGAATGAACAGAGGTACAGTGCATGGGGGCTATATCTCCCAAGAAATGGAAGAGTTGAAGGGAAAAAAGAAAGTTTGTCTTCAGCAATAACAACAGAATCTCTCCCACAGCAGGACAGAGAACATGCCAGAATGAAAAATTAACCTGCAAATTCTTCGCAGGTATATGTCAACATCCTCCCACTGGCATCAACAGTGAATTTATACCAGTGGAAGGTCTAGACCAGAAGTACACAAAATCCCAAACAAGAATAACATCTAATGCAACAAGGATAGTGAAACTGTATGGATTTAGTATTTTGTCAGAGAGAAAGAGCTGATACTATAAGGTCAACTCTCTCTCAGCAATAGAAAGAGCCTGACAGGGTCTCAAGAAGAATATCTGAGCAATGCAAGTTTCACATAATATTTTATTTTTATCTTTTAAAAAGTCTTGCTTTCCTCCAGAAGGATGGATAAGAACACCCTCTTAACAAACTCCAGAGTTTGTTTGCAGTACTGAAAACACTAGATCATCCTGGCCAGAATTTTTCATAATCAGCATATTATAAGCCAGACAAAAAGTAATTCTCTGTTCTCTCATCAATCTAACATAAACTCCCTGAAGGGATCTTAGCTGCACAAAGCTCTCGCACACAGAGTGGAGCTCAGTAGATATGGTAAGCTGATATTAACTTTCATTATATTTATTTTCAGTAGTAATAATAATATTACAGTAATAACTGGAGCATCCCCAGGCCATATAAGAAATAGTGAGAGACTAAGCCTTCATACTTAGGATCCTGGTGTTCTGAGGGTATTTAGACCTTGCAAAGATAAATGACATAAAGTTATCTCTTTGGTAGTTCTATTCCTGTAGAAGACAACAGGCAGGTATGAAGAACAGAGTCAAGGTCAGGGATATGTGGTTGTACAGGCAACACAGGCAGAAATAAAAAACATAAGAGCCTCCAGAAGATTTCCTATACTTCACCTAAACTTTCAGAAAAAAAGAGGAAACAGAAGTATCTTTTGAGTACAATAGCAAAAGCAGACAAATTTTCTCGTAATTACTGAATTTAATTTTAATTTCATTTTTACAAAACACGACCCAGTGTACAGAGGTAAGAGAAACATGGATGTTACAGAGTTGCTCCTCATCTCCTCCACCATTATTTTGGACACTCTCTAACTCTTTCTGGTCTGTTTGAGCTGGAGGTTGCTGCCTTTCTCAATCTAACACCTGGGCGAACCACCCAAATATCTTCTTAGCCCAACTTATCAAATGCATACAGCTTAGCAAAGGGCTGCTGCAGTGTTCAGCCTACCATTTTTAAATGGAAACCACAAGCAGATGAACTGGCAAATTGTGCATGTGTGTGTCTACGTATGAAATGCCAGACTCCAGCAGGGCACAGGAAGGAAGACACCAGCCACTCTCCTGGCTCTGCTGGACCTAGGGAAAAATGTCTGTGCACAGCTTCAGGCTACAGTTTGATGATCCAGTTAAAACAGCTTTAAGGATCTGAATAGCTAGGAAACTCTATTGCTGTGTGAGACAAAGCAGAGTCCTGATCCACACCTGCTGTGCTGTTTCAAATTTATTGAAGTTTGACAGGTTTACTTAGTATCCACAGTCTCATTGTCAGTACAAGTAATATTTTTATTGGATAATTTTCTAGTTGGTCATAAAACCCAGAAAGCAATTTCTCTCACAACAGCATGACAGTGGAAGAGACCAAAGTGAAAGCTCAGGAAAGAAAAAATTCCTCCTACTTTTTTAATACACAGTTACTTGAACTGAAACTATTATTTATGACAAAATAATTTCATCAAATCTTATCAATATCTCCACTTGCAGTAGCAAGGACTGTACCAATACAGACTTAACCCTTTGAGCGTGCCTCACATAACAAGGCACTTGACAGCTCAGACAGAAGGTGAACAAAACTTTCCCCTTGAAAAGCCCCTACTTCACATACTGTCTAGGTTTTATAAAGCCTGTCTGCCACAAGCTGAGGGTGGAGAGGATCTGAATACCTGAAAGAGTCTGAAACAGATCAGGAAAGTTTTTGACATCTAGTAAAAAAACTCACTGTTTTTCCTGTTATTGCATTGTGGTGGAAAGACTGATCAACAAGAAGCTGTCATTTAACATAAATCACAGAGCTGAAGAGCTGGGTACATTAGTGGTCACAGTGAAAGAGAAGACTGGAAGCTGAAACCTCTGACACCACTGTGTACCACCTTACAGACATTTCATATCCTGCTTCACTTAGCACCTATGAACTTGGAGAACAAGTCCAAGTCAGCAAAAAGGAACAATATGACAGAAATTAAAAGGTAAAACTAAGTATAATAGAGAAATATACCTATGTTACTACAATCAGCAAAGGGCATATCTTAAGACATTAGAAAAACGCTCTGAAGACGTTAAGATTGAAGAAAGCTCATGGGCAGTCCAGAGTATGTCACCAAGGACTTTAAAGAATTAGATACCATCTGCAAGACAGCACTGTAAGGAATATTGCCTAGCCAGGCAAGGCTAGGTCACTAGCCACCTCCTGGGACGAATGTGTGATTTTTCTAGCACCACAGGCCTTTCTTTATTGTTTAACATCTTCATTAACGACCTGAACAAGAGGGCAGAGTGCACCCTCAGCAAGTTCACAGAGGCTACAAAACGTGGTGGAGAGGCTGACACACCATATGGCTGTGCTGCCATTCAGAGCAACCTAGAGAGCCCGAGGGTGGGACCAGTAGGAACCCCTTGAAGAAAAAGCCAACTCCTGCACCTCGGGAGGTATGACCCCCTGCACCAAGGCCTGACTGGCTGGAAAGCAGCTCTGAAGAGAAGGACTTTGGGAGATGTGGTGGACAAGCTCTCCACGAGTAAACAATGCACCCTTAGAACAAAGGCAACCCACAACTTTCTGCGCTGCATTAGAAAGAACATTGCCAGTAGATGAAGAGATGATTCTTCCTCTCAGCTCAGCACTGGTGAGACCACATCTGGAGTACTGTGCCCAGCTCTGGGCTCCTTAGTACATGAAAGATACAGACTTACAGGAACAAGTCCAGTACAGGTCCACAGAGAAGACTGAGGAACTGAAGCATCTTTCATTAGAGGAGAGGCTGACAGAGCTGAGACTGTTCAGTCTGTAGAAGAGAAAGGTCAGGGGGATTTTGTCAGTGTGTACAAACACACTGATCAGAGGGAACGAAGAGGAAGCCAGGCAATTCTCAGTAGCATCCACTAACAGGACAAGAGGCAACAGACAAATTTAAAAAGCACAGATCATTGTGCTTTTACAATGCCTAGAAAAAGAAAATTCCAATTGAAAAGCAACCTTCATTCAGTATTAAGAAAGACAGTTTGTTCTACAGTTGTGGGAAAGCAGCTCCACTAATTGGCTTTTATTTTAACAATTCCCAACACTAAATCTGGTGAACTTCAGCGTGCTGAATGGAAAAGATCTTATTTTAATTTCTCTTATTCTTTTTTTTTCTTTTTCTTTTCCTGCTGTGTTGGGGTGGAGTTTTTTAGGGTTTGTTTGTTTGTTTTTATTTTTAGGGGTGTTGAACAGGTTTTTTGTGGTTTTGTTTGCTTGCTTTGTTTTGTTTGGGTTTGGTTTTGTTTAATATGGAAGTAAGGGATTCCCTTAAGTTTACTCTGGCTTTTCTGAGTCATTGCTCCATTTCCAGTCAGAAATAAAGTGTCACAGCTTTCTGGTAAAGAGTCCTTGTGACTGCCGGCATCTATCTTACATCTAGACTCTGAAGGAGAAATAAGGAGGATGGAGGGAAGAGGACTTGTGGTACCTGGTTTAGAAGGCTGATGCAATGAAACCATCCCATTTTTTATCAGGGAGAGCTTCTGAGGTGGATTTGGTGAAGAAGAATTTTCTTCTTGTGATCCAGAACAGGAGACAACAACTATAACAAAACAAAAAGAACAGGGAATGTGTTTGATGTTTTTATACAAAACTATGCTCCCATATTGTTAAGAACGAGCACATATTTAACAAAGCTGTTATATTACTCTCACTCTCATTGCAGTTCTTGGTGCAGTACTGTCCTGATGATGTTTCAGAATAACCCCCCCACTTCTCAGAAACATAACTACAACAAAATATTTTACTTATTAATATGTTCTTTATTATTCTTACGCACTCCCATCTTTACCAGTATATAACCTCCAGACACTGTACATTCCAGTACTGCCCGTGTTGCAGTAACAGTACATCTACCTGCCAGCCCACAATTACTCCTCTAAAGTGTTCAGGCTGGACAGGGCTTTGAGCAACCTGATCAAGTGAAAAAGATGTCCTTGCCTGTGACAGGGTGGTTGGACAGATAAACTTTAAAGGCCTCTTCTGACCCAAACCATTCCATGATTCTATGATTAGAAAAAGAGTTCAACTGTAAAATATACACTATCTATACAGTACATTACATGGATTTATCAGCAATCTTTTGGGAGGATGTGGGTAAGAGCTCTCATCTTCACCATACGAGAACACCCCACCTGAAACTAACACTAATGAAACTTTTGCATCATTGCACACAACCAGGAAACAGTTTTCTTTCTTACTGGCAGGCATGAAGGCTGGGTTTTTCAAAGGAATCAAATAACTTTCCTCTACAGTAATATGTATTCTCTCCAATATCCTTTTTATTAACCCCCCTGTGCTGCTCTGTCTCTGGGATTCCTTTGTCATGGATCTATAAAAATCTCCATTAGTAACTGTGATATTTGATCATAATTATGGCACTGATTTATACATATTTGTGCATTTTTATTCATATAAAAATGTAGAGTCCTGATGTAAAGTTTGTTTGTGCTGGAGAAAAAGGCCAAAATCTCAAAAGATATGAAAGGCCATAGAAAGTATTCTCTATTTCACCAATGTGAATAGTAGATCCAACACACTAAGATTAGCTAGTTTTAAATGAGGCATACTTCTGAATCATCTTTGTTATTCAAAATGAAAGAAATGTATCAAAATTACTATCTATTGTAGTATTTATGTCAATTAAATATTTAGTACCTTCAGACTTCTCTTTGGAACAACTCGTACCAACAATGACTATTTTATTTATTTAACCTGTGTATGTGAAAATACAGAAGTCCCAAACTCAGCATACAGTAGTCTGTATTTAAGATAGTTTCTGATCTTTTGTAGAAATCATGGACAAGTTGGCTAAACCAAACATACTCATTTTCAAAAGGTGTTCACAGACAGTGAGATGCAAAATGAAGTCTTTCAAACCTTGACCACATGGGTTATGAGCTCAGCAATATAAAAATGTCAGATCATGTCAGAGGACAGGAATCCTAATCACATGAATTGCAGTTGATATACAAAGATGTATAGACATACCACAGCTAACAGCTGAGATATTCTCAACAGGACTAATTTGAACAGTAATATTAGGTAATATTATGAAAACATGCACCAGGATCTATAAAAAGCAAAGCCCCCCCAAACTTCAGTGTGTGTTCAACTTTTTCATTTACTACTGTGTTTAGTTTTTCAGCAATATCTGGTCTGATTTTACACTGCTATAACAATTTTCAGTTTAATACATATGATAATGTGCATCACACAGTGAGTAAAATGCTGTGAAAGGTTTCATGCATGTATCCTTCCATCTTCTATTATATTATTAAAGACAGTCATCCAAGGGGTTCCAGGGAAGGGTAACTTTTGAACAGAATAGCATCTTGCTGGAGCAGACACATGCTGTACTGATGGCAGATTTGGGGTCTCCACAGATCCATTGCCAAACACTAGATTTTTCCCTGCCCTTACTTTCAAATATATAGGAACATAATTGTTTGAAAAGTTGATTCTGCACTGCACATAAGATAGGGACACTGCCCTGATAAGTAAGGTATCTTCAACAACAGAATAAAATCCTCAGAAAAAATGGGCCAGCCTTATGAAAGGGTTGCCTTATGAATAATTCATGCTAATAATCAACCATATATTGCCAATAAATCTATTTCACCATATTAAAAGAAATTCTGCTGCAGAAAAGAGAAGAACTTGACAACTGAAATCTGCTCCTCCCAACTCATGTTCCGTGCCCATTGAGATGTTGCTCAGGTCTGTATCTCCCAATCTTTGTTAAGCACTGTTGCAGCTTCAGTATTAACTTCCCTCAGGGTTTCTGTAAAGTCTATTCCACCCACTCATCTCCTCACATACTCCAAGATGCTTGTGTATTTTGGAAATAGCCTGGATATCGTGGGACCCACAAAACATAGTACATTCATAGCAAAAGTTCTGCTAGAGACATTAGTCCTGATAAATCTAAAACTTAATCAACATATTTGACTTGCACTACAAACACCTTCTGGATGTTTCTCTTCTTTCTCATTACCAAGCACAAGGTCCAGTGGCAGATTACCATGAACAGAATCCTAAGTTACTTGCAATACGAATTTACTCCTTTAGTGTGGAAAAAATCTCCATTGCCATTGGTCATGGCTGAGACAAACAAGGTAAAAAACAACAAAAACATCCTATTTAATTTTGACAAAAAGCAAAAAAGGGATCATTCTAATGAATGTAACAACCCTAATCACTCTGGGAAGATGCCACTTAAGAAACTGGGCATATGAGAGGAAGGAAAGGCAGTCATTACAGCTGAGTTCACTGACAGATGAAATGTACTTGAACAGAAGACCCTAGACTCAGTGTTAGGCAAGGAATTTGTTCATATTCACCCACAAAAACATGCACCCATTCATTTATTTCCTCATAGCAAAGAATTTCTGGGTAAGGTGGAGCAGAAGAGGACTCACAGTAGCAGCTTTGCAGCACTCCAGTCCAGGCTACACTCTTACTTTATATCTCAGTTATTTTTCCCTCTCAAGTGTTCAACCTCTTTGATTGAACTGAAAATCCAGTGCATATAGTCTCTAAAAGAAACTGGGACCTGCAGAGGTGCTTCTGATAATCCTTTCACATGTTTATGTGTAATTTTTGTATGACACGAATTTCAGCTTTAAACAAATAATGACTATCACTTTTCAAGTTCATAATTTCTCTATGTTGATCAGCAAAAGTCAATTATTTAAGTGAAAAAAACCCCATAAGGTGGAAAGGAAGGAGATTCATGATTTTACAGTAAGTCTGCCATCATGGAACATAAAATGATCAGGAAGAAACAGTGATTATAACATATTCAATTGTCACAGAAAAAAATATGGGATCTTTCAACAGCACAGCACAAATCCATCTCTTTTTCTGTAAAAGGTACAAACACGGTAAAATCAGAAGCCTCCAACTGAGAACACAACTCCATTTCTTTCACTATCTTACATGGAAAAAAGATACCTGGAGAGCTGATTTTTTTCCTGAATCCTGATGTTACTTTGCAGAAGAGAAGAAAATTACAGAAAATACTTGTAGAACTCATGATGGGAAATCAATTCCAGGTCAGCCAAGACATCTTCCTGATAAGATAGGAATTTCCTTTAGAGCATTTTCTAGTGGTTTTCCCCATCTAATATCAAAATAGCAACTCAATATTTCTCACTGCTTCTCTGAGAAGGATAAACTAATGTACAGGGTAATAGGTCTGACTGTCGGGAAGTCAGACTAAGCAGAAGACTCTGCCTCCTACCTATCCAAGTATTTTTCAATGACTCCTAAACCTTCCACTTTCAGCTCAACAAATAATTTCTCTCCTTCATGAGTATTTAGTTTTAAGTTACTAATTTTTCACCCTGAAAATGTCACTGTGTTCTCCTGCTGCTCACTATTAGACTCTTTCATTCTTTGCTCATTAGTTGGTTCATCTCCATGTCCCTTACTTATTTCATCACTTCTATTTTACTCTGTCTAGATAGATTGCAGGTAATGGCTGAAAGGGGAACAACACAACCAAATTCAGTTTTGCCAAAGCTTATTATATAAGGTGATATTTCAGTATCTTCCTAAAGCCCTCTCCCGTTTTTCAGGGAAAAAGGCAGGAAGGCAGACATCAGCGCACACTTGTGTCATGCTATGCAGAATGACTGTTCTGCTCCCTCCTCATCCCTGTTCACCCATGCAACAATCTCACTGGTCATTTTGGCCAAAAAAAAAAATTTTAATCAATTATTCACCTTGGCATCAAGTTTCTCTGTGGTATATTTCATTCCAGAACAGGTATCGCTACCTCCAATATATGTAGTATTTCCCTTTAAGATACCTAGTTTTATTGCATTGAGGAGTTGATCTCTGCATTTTTTTTCCTATCTTAAGTTATCAGCAGATCAGTACAGTTTTAATTTTGTCTTCTGACTTACTGTTATACTGCTAAATAGAACACAACCCAGAATTTACCCTTACAGGAAACTTATAGGCAGAGTTAACTGAAAATAATTCCCACAATTATTCCTATTTATACTTTTATTTTTAATCCACATGGAACATAATGATTTGTACCAGGCACTCACGAAAGTACATATGTAGAGTTATCAGTTGAAGAACATGAAGGTGAAATGTCCACACTATGACTTTTGTCTAAATGGTAAACTCATTTAAAAAATGACACAGCAACAAGAAGTCTTTTCAAATGAGCCCATTAGATTAATGAGTGATTATAAACCCTTTTCTAGTTCTTTGATCCTATGTCAAATACTCTTATTTTTACTCAGACTGATGCTAAAGCAGCACTCTTTGTATAACCAAGCAGTCTTACTTGTAGGAGTAGGGCAAATGTAATTAAATAAAGTTACCCAGCATGTTCCATTTACCCCTTTTAAATATTACTGCAGCATTAACTTTCTTCCAGTTCCCCAGAATTTCCTCAGCATCCTGACACTTACTGCATAATTTCAACATGGATGTCTTTCAAAGTTCCTTAAATAGTTCTTTCAAAATTCTTGAACACAAGCTATCTTGACGAGTTGTTTTTCAAAGTAGGCATTCTAATAACTGCTCTTTCACAATGCTTTTGAGTTGTTAAGAAAGCTATTGTATTATTTCTATGTGACAGTAAAATATCAGTTGTTTGGTTTATTTTTTCCTAGAAGACAAATATTTATTGAACACTTTTTCTTTTTGTCTCTATTACTGACAAACCTACCACACATATCTATGACTGATTCATATAATTGCTAAGATATTTTTGCTACTAATGCACTTGGAAAATTTCCTTAGGCTTCCTGCTGATTTCTTCTTAATTTCTTTTGCTTTCTTTATCTGTTGCTAAACTTTCAACTTTTCAGCTTCTTTTTATTGCAAGTAATGTCATATTTTCGTAATTTTTAATAGCATAGCGTTCCCTTTCAGCTATAGGTTTTTGTCTTTCTAGCTGTTTACAAAAAGAACTCAATTATTATCTGAATATTTTTATCCACAGATTTCCTTTCAACTGGGTTAATGTGACAGTGTTTTAAATTCTGGGAGATTTACTGCTCCTGGAAGTACCATGATACAGCACTTTCAGATGTTATTTAGGCATTAACGTCCATTTATTTGAATGTCTAAGCTGAAGTACATATCAGACCATTTCCAACTCTTATTCTGTTTCAAAGAAAGGTATATTCAAGCACAAGCAATTCCACTTGTGGAACATCTGACTTTAGTTCTGAGCTCACTTCTTACCTCAATTATTTATTTGCTGAGAATGGATGTAAAATATTACCCCAATAAGTGTTATGAGAATTTGGATTCAGATATTGTCATCTACTCAATATTTGCAAATATGCTCTCATGCTAGCAGAATGAAACCACCAATAGGACCCTTGTGTTGAAGGCTTTACACGCACACACAAGGCTTTTTCTCTCCCCTTACGCATAACAGACTGCTTAGTATTTCATCCAGACCTTTAGCTGAATTTGACGGTCTATAGCAGTCATGAGCAAACACATCAACATTTATTTTAGGTATTAATTGTCCTTCAAGATAATTTTGTTCAATAGCTGGGGAAAGAGGCAATGTCATTTCTGTCATTGTTGTACAATGGTGTTCCAAACCTAATTCTGACATTTGATTCCAATCACAGAAATCCTCCCTCCTAGTCTGAGAAATTCCAGGTTTAGAAATTAGCAATTGCATTCCGTTGCTACTTGCATATTAGCCAGCCTTATCAAGCTGGCAGTAGGCAGTTGAAGAACTCTCTCAGTCCTTGGTGCCTTGATTAATTGTATTTTCAACACCTTGACTCTCTGCTAAGCAAGTGGTTTTATTCCTCACTTCTCAATAATTTCCCTTGGCTGCTAATTTAATACCACCAGAAAAAGTCTGGCTTAACAAGTCTAGAAGGTTGCTTCTCTTTCAGTGAGTTGGAGGCCAGTCAAACCATACAGTCTCTTTTCACCAGAGAATACAGACACCCATTTCATTGACCCAAGTCTTATACAACTTATCTGCCTAGCAGAATATTTAGACTTGTTTGTTTTTGTTTGCTTGTTTGACTTCCTATACCGTTTTATATGAATGACATCTAAGAACAAACCTTGTACCTTCTTTGGCACCATAACAAGATTTCCAAGAGTTAGTTATGTTCTGAAAAACTAAACCCAGTCATTTATGCTAGTACAGACTATATGTGGTAGTGCACTAATTTACTTCAAAGAACCTTCTCAGATGTTGCAATCCCATCTGGTATTCCATCCACCAGAGGCAGAATGCCACCTCCTTGATCACCTGCTGAATGCTGACAATCTTCTTGAAGGGTGGTAAGTGAATCACTCTGAAGGGCTTTTCACAACCAGCAACTCTCTGTTATAATATTGGGTTGGATTGCCAAAGATCATCTGCAGTTTCCATGACATACTGAATGACTAGACATTTCTGCTTGTACAAAATTCCTACAGTCCTCTCTCCTGCTGCTCACAGCATGCCTGCTTCCTGACTGCCTCTAGTTACACAAAGTGCTGCTTTGTCTCTCATTTCCTTGCCTTCTTTATTCAGTTGCTCAGTGGCCAGTTCCTTCCCTGGATAGTGATGTTTCCTGAATCATTTTGTGCAATCACTTTTTATCCTCCCCAAAGCTTTGTAGAGTGCATACTCAATGTTTCATGCATCAAATACTTGTTTCTAATAAAACCACCATGTTTCACTTAAAAATTAAAGACTCATTAAGCTCTGGCACTGAGTACAGTATGTTGCAGGTTTCCATCTCTGTGCTACAGCTACTGGATAGAACTCACAAAAAAATAAGTTTTTCCCATGTCATCTATATTTTTCTCACAAACCACACCTATTGGATAAGATAGAATTAAGATAAGAATATTGGACTAGATGGAATTCTTGGGTCCTCCTATTGATACTACTTCCCTAAATTGACATATTGCTTTTGAATAGCAACTTGCTAATTATGATCTCTTATTCAGTGTTCAGTGTACATCTACACCTACTGAAATAGATCTGAATTACTATTTTAATTACATTTGAGAAATAGAATGCCAAAAACACTTACTGAAATCCAAAAATATACCATCTACTTCATCATCCTAATTTGCTAATTGTGTAGTGTACACATGCATATACTCGTGTGCATATATTGTCACATTAACTTAGAAAGATTTAACTTTCTATAGCACAGCTGCTCAATATTCATATGGCTATTTTTAAAATACTATTTGCTTATTACTCACAGATAATAAGGGCTAGGTTTTGCATCCTGTCTCTCCTCTCTTAAAGCTGCCTGGAATCAATCATATGGTCACAATAATTCAAAGGCTTTCCAAGGACCTTTGAGATGCACTGTTTGCGGGAACTCCATTCTGCTCTAGCTTTTACTTTCTCTTCTCTTTTCAGACTGGGGTGCTTGCTGGAAGAGGCACCTACTGCACTTCTGTTGGCTGTGTACAGACATGATACTGACAGTTAACACAGGCTGTACCAATGTTTGTTCTGAATAAGCAGGATTTGTCCATATGACCTACAACTTGAAAGGCAATGAAATTTTAGTTGTCTTGGTTGAATTTCATTGGTCTGAGCTACAGTCTTACATCTGAAAGTTGTCCATTCCTGGGGTGACAGAACGTAAAAAGCACACTTCAGTCAGAGACAGCGGAATTCCTGAATTCTTAATCTGAACCCTTTTCTCCCCTTCATCCTCCACTCACATTCACAGGGAAAGAAAAATACAAAATAATTTAAGAGAGGCATAACTGTTTATCTCATGAGGAATATGGATCTTCTTAGGTTCCTAAAAACTGGCCAAAACAGAGGGGGGAAAAAAAAGTAAAAAAATATAAATAAAAATCCAAAGTGTTAAGTGAATCAAAAAGTGAAAAAAAATTTTCTTTTGATTCTTCAGAACCTTTTCTATTCTTTTTAAACCTCAAAACACTTTTTTATTTTTCTGCAATATAAATACCGTCCATTCTAAAGGAAAATTTTCCTCTCTCATCAGTTAATTTTTTAGATATTTTCAATCTAGTTTACAATCAGGCCACACTGTCCCTTGCCAAAACCACAAGGGTGGCGAGTTGGGGAGAGGAAGGATGCAAGCCTTTCAAGCTGGCTTTGTGATCAGAGAAAAGGGATGTGAAATCGCACCCTAAGATACCTGTTTTACAACAAATTGGCAAAGAACCATCATTCTAGAGGGAACATAACTTGTATGTCTGGCTTACATTAGATGTATAACTCTGAGATTAATAAAATTTAGGGGGATGTGTCCAACTCTTAACAGAGGCTTTCAAGCAGCTACAAAGAAGAACCAAGAACACTGGATGGAAATACATTATGTCTTCCAAGGGAACAGCACTTCAAAACTGTTGTGGTCTTTCACATAAATTTAGAGGAAGAAATATAATTGTTGTATTCCTTTAGAACAGCACTCTTTAGAGGGTTTTTCAACTGCAGTTTAAAAGGAGATGGGTATGTGTGAATTCACACATGCAGATGTGACAGGTATAATTAGTCACAAGGGAAGGTGAAGGAAAACATGAAGCCTGTAGATGCAGAGACAATTAGAAAGCTAAAGGGAAGGGCTCCCTCACAAGATTACTTGAAGCCTCACTTTCTGCTGATGACTGCAAAATCCTGAGCAGTGACCATTTTCTCATGGCATGTCTTTGTATGAAAATGTCAGTTCCTGGTATTAACAGGAAATATTAGTACCTTCCAAATAATCAGGTGGAAACTATTATAGCATTTTGTTAAGGTTAAAACGTCACATTTACTCTCTAATATACTCGGTGTTCTGAGTTTGTAACAATAATGCAGTAAAATGATTAATAACTAGCCAAAGAAAAATACTTTCATTCTCTTAAAACAGACTGTTTGCCATACTGAATGACTCATTTTTATTGAGCAAGTCAAAGCATGAATTTGGAACAATTTGGTTTGTGAAAAATGTTAAGATTTTGGATGTCCATCATGATTACAAATGAAAGAAGACTTCTAAAATCAGTTTCCTATGAGACAGAATATCTAGTTTCCATCAAATTCATATGCTGAGATGCTAAAAAAAAACTTCCATAAATTGTCCAGAGCAACCAATATAATTAGATGAAAGAGAAATGAGATATACATAATTGCTAGACAGCTGCCCTATGGGAGATGCTCAGCTACCAGCTTCAGGATGCCTTTGCATTTTGTGGCCTGTGGCAGGAGCTCTGTGTCTCCGCTCTTTATCTTCCGTGTAACAGCAGTGCAACGTTTTGCAGCAAGAGAGGAATTGTGTGCCGGCAATGAAAAGACATATAATTTTCAGATCCAGGTTTTGATTTAATTATTACAATTAATATGGCATTGATCCTGTAGAATTCAATTTAGTGAAAAGAAAATTATTTTCAATTACTTGATTTGACAAACATAAGTGGAGAGGACAAAGGTGACTTTAGCTGTCCTTGAGCTGCCTTGATCTTTGAGATTGCTTTATGCCCCTTTCCATCCTTGTTTTACTAGTAAGAGCCTTAGAAATTCTCTAAATCTATGCACTGCTCCAAGAATCCCTCAGGGGCTGCTCTGCTCTCAAAGGCTATCCAAGCACAAAGGCACATTTCCTGCACTTCTTTTTCCTTGATCTACTTTAGACACAAGGATGACTGCCAACAGCTCTTCATCATCTAAGGATTCCCCTTTGAGTACTTAACCCCTGCATAGCAGAGTAAGTCAGCTGTAAGGATGCTCCATGCATCATTAAAAGCAGGTTTTTTTAGATACACACTTTTCCCTGGTAACTGTTCCCAGTAAGGAACAGAGGCTTTCAGGGCACAGCACTGACTAGCAGAGACACTGCTCAGGAGCAGAATTTTCATTCCCGTCCTGCTGTTAACCCTCTGAGTCACTGTGTATAACAACACAAATGATGGGATCAACCTCCTGGGCAAGGTGTTTTCAGCAAAACAAAGGAAAAGTGTGATGAAAAGACTTGATTACTGTAGCCTTATAAACCCTCCTGGTTCACCTGAAGAAAGAACTATCACAGCCAGCACTAATCCTTCTCCAGGGTTTTTGGCCATCAAAGCCTACAAGCTTTTCTCCAACATTCAACTTCTGATGAATCTATTTTGAGGTTATTGAGGGATCAAAAACTAACCTGTATATGACAGGTAATTCCATCCTTTTGCAACTTCATATCAGAAACGGTGACATCTCCTAGTTTCGTTAAAACCTACTAAAATCCACTCACTGCTGAAAAGCACATGACTACCAGTGACTGCTGCAGCACTGAGAGGGTACTAGTAACAGAAGAAAAATGCCTAGAAACTTGCATGCTCCCAGATGGTTCCCATGTTAATACTCAGAGCTCCATGCACAGACTGTATGCAAAGTTCTCGGTTGTTCTGCTTTGCACATACACAGCTGGGCACTGTGTCCTCACATACAAATGTAATGTTCACATGCACAAAGTCCTTTGCACAAGTCTGCCCAGCAGTCAAACAATAAAAATAATTCAGCTCTTTTTAACAATGAGAATACACTCAGATATTGAATTAAATAGAGGGTATATAAACCAACCAGCTCAATATATACAGTTTTTTCCAAATCATGGCAGCGATAAATGTAGCCAGTTTGGGAAAGTACCACATGGTATGTTTAGTGCTAAAAAAACCCCCATGTTTAATAAAAAAAAAGGTCAGTCCAATACACATAATACACATAAAATGTAAATAGTAAGGACCTATTTCCTTTGACCATAGCAATATTTAAGAATACTGTTTGGTAATTTCCTGCTATTGGGCATACTGCATTTTCTCTTCTAAACCACAAAATCCTCCTCATGGAATCAGTAGTAATCATATAACACTGAACTTACTCTACCTTCTTTTCATTCATCATCCTTACTAATGATTGATGGCCTTATTAAAAGAATTAAGCTCTCCTTGCTTTCATCTATAATTTTTTAAATTACTCTCCTCTCTGCTTCCTTTTAATGAGAAGTAAAGGGGGAAAAAGAAAGAGTTACATTGCCCCTATAGAAAGACGAAAGACCGAAAGAGCTGCTAGTTAGTTGCTTCTACTCATCTCTTTATCTCTTCAGAGGCTGCCCCAGAGATGACTTTCATCTCAGCACAAAGAGGGATAAGGGGTTAGGAAAAGTTGAAATAAATCTATCAAAAAGATAACTCATAGGTGTTGCAGATTCATCATTAGATAAATTACTACATAAGCCCCAAAACCACTCCCTCACCCAAGGCAACTTTAAAAAGAAAATAAATAAACAACCCACACACGCACATACAACTTGAGCAGAGTTGTTAAAAAAGAGGGAGGAGATGGAGTAGTACCAGCTATTTGATTTTTTTCCTAGGAGACTGTGGAAATTTGTGTTAAATTATCAATTCTATAAGGACACCTACATGGCTACATCTAGTTTTGAGCTGGTACATGAAGAGTAAAGAAGGCAAAAATTCTTGCAACACGAAAAGCTCCCATTTCTTGTCCTCCTAGTACTGACATTCAGTCTGTTATCAGAAGCACGATGTGTGATTTAAAGTACTGATTTGAGTAGGAAAGTGTAAGAATGAGAATCAAAACTCTTATTCTAACATGGCACAAATATGCCTGATTAAAAAAAGCATCCAGAGAAGGAGTGGGCAGTAGGTATGGAGTATAGGGTGTAAAATGAGAGAGGTGCTAGAACAGGGATATTCCTGGTTGTCTTTGGTCTGATGCTGGTATAGAACCATTCAGAAATGGTACTTATTATTACAAGCTACTACCATTAATGTTACTTCTGAAGCAGAGTTTCACACTAACAACAGAGCAAAACACTACAAACAGCATTTGGATTATTATAGTTATGGCTATTATGGTCATTTTGATTAATTAATTTAAGCAAAAATTTCAAATTCACCAAGGTGAGCTGAGCAAATAAGTACTTTGATGTGATAGTTATTTCAACATATCATTCATCACTTAGCAATTCAGATTCACAAAAGAGAGGAAAATGCAATTGTTACTGCCTGTGCTTGATGCCTTTACACATAAAAACACATGAACTGGGAAGTAGTTAGAACACTGACATGCTGGGAAACCAGAACAGCAAGACTTTACCAAGAATGTCACCCTGTTACTCAGCTAGCAGAAGTGGATATCAGAATTTCCAAGAGCCAGTCGATAGTAAACCTTAATGGGTAGCAACTGTACAGTTTGCATTAAAAGTGTCTGGAATTCTTAAAAGACTGTTCAGAACAAAAAAAGCCAAAGGACAAAAGACATTTATTTTTCTTGTAGCATCTAGAATGCTAAATACATTTTGACACATGATGATCCAGACGGTCAGTTAGCAGCTGCCAACCAAAACACTTGTCAGCCCCAGATAAAACCCCCAGCAGAGATGGAAGGGGTCAGGGATCAAGAAACTTTGTGAAACCAAAGTCCTAATAAGTTATTGGTGGAAATGTAGAACTAGGCAGACTCGCATGCTGCTTTGCCAGGTCACTTCCCTGACTCCCCATCTTGATCGTCTGGTTCTGTGTTCTACAGAGGGCTAGTGTGCTAGTCTGTAAGTGAGAAGTTTTATTCACATTGTTCAAAAAAGAAGAAAAGTAGCAATAATCAGTAGGATTAATTGTTGGTCATCTCTTTCATCTAACAGGCTTGCTACCTAGGGACCAGGACAAAAATTGGTCTTTTATCAGTGCTTTCATGAAATTTCTCCTTTATCTCAGGGAGATTCACTGGCAAGACTCCTACTATTTCTCATGACAGCATCAATGATAGTTTGAACAGAATATCTGATTTCAAAATATTTCACAAAAATACAGCCGCAATGTCAGCCCTTTTTGTCAGTATAGAAAACCATACCAGAAAGGTAACATATCCTAGACAAGAAATAAAGAATAAGGGCTGTTAAAGTTCAGGGAAAGAAAAAGATGTGTGTAACAAGAAACTTGTTATCCAAACACGTGTGTTTCTATAACCAGGAGAGGAATGAGAAAAACAACCAATGTTACTGTTTTGTTTACTTTTTTCCTTTTTCCTACTTGGTCACCCTCATGTGAAAGTCACTCTGGGCTCTATGACTTCAAAGGAAAATATCTCATACACAAGGAAAGATACCTTTGCCATTTGACTTGTAATTTAATATTATGATAATGTTTTCTTTTAATGAAAGAGCAGAGAGTGTTTATTTGAAAGTTGGCTGCTGGCCACCTCTTCTTAAGCTATATGAGACTGTGGTTTCTTCGAGCTGTGTGAAACATCTGTTATGAAATTCAGGAGGGAAAGAGAAACCCTCAAGACCTGAAGAACTGGGTCTGATTTTCAGCTCTTCCATAGATGATTAACAGTTTAAGCATGGGCAGAAGCTCTGATGAATAATACATTCCACATAGATAATGCAGATAAAATAGTATCAGGGTCTATCCAGTGCAGAGAAAGGCAAATTCCTAGGTCACACCTCACGTTCTCCGAGAAGAGATAATGAAGAAATACCACTGCAAACAAAGATGCACGGAGGGAGGAAGAATAAACACATATGAGAGAAGAGACAAACACAACTGAATTGCACTCAAATATTAAAATCTTTTGGGTTTTTGTCTTTTGGGGATTGGTTGAGTTTTTTATTGTTGCTGGAGAAACTAGCTATCAACCTTAGGTAATACCCATTATTTTGAGAATACGCCACTGGACTCCCAAAGCAAAGAGTATTCATCTGTCACAAGCTATGCCGGCAGTTCCTGTTTTACCAAGCAGAAGATTAGATATGATATCAAGAGTGTTAGTTGTAGGGTATACTTAATTAAACTGACTGCTATGTTGTAACAAAGCTATGTTCTCATCCAAGAGCCCCATTCCTTAGATTCTCATTTGCTGGCAGCCAAAGACCCTATACCTTGGGGTAACCTCATAAGGGAGTACAAGACCACTGTCTTTTAGGTTCATGATGGAGAGCTTTCTGCATATCTGCTTCATTCATGAATTGCACACCAGTGTTAGATGGATTAGAAGCAGGAGAGGCCTCTGCCTTAAGACAAAAGAGAAAAAGTCACAATCTGTTGGTGTCTGTAGGACTTTGTGGACAACATCCTGTCTTGATGATTTTTGCATTCAACACATAATCCAAGACTGAGTAAAAGTTCTTCTGCCATTCCCAGTAAAACTGGGCTATTTGACACCAGGAAGGAAAAAGGCAGATCAGTGAACATCCAATTGAACTTGCAGCTCATATAAAGGGAATCAACAAACAGCCTAAAAGCATGTCTTACTCTTTTGTTGTGTTATGCCATTAGCAGAGACATCGTGGAAAATATCATTGTTGGTTTTAGATTCTAAGTCTGCTCTTTCTTTAGAAATCAGTCGAATAACTGAACTACAGAAGAGCAAGGAAGGATGACCCCAATTTCTTTATTACCTCAAAAAATCAGGGCAGCAGGCATGCTGCACAGTTAGTACTTCATTTCCTTGCTGGTAGGACTGGTATATAGGACAGCTTGTTTGGAAAGTTTTAAATCAGCATTTAAGAAATTAAAAAGAGTAATTTCCTTTCAGCATATTCCATTAAACAGGAAGAATCTTAGCATGAGGGATACTGTTACTTAAGCTGTCCAAAATTGATTTCAGATGTTTAGAAAAATCAAGCTAGTGAAAAGAACTCATACTATTACTTTTTATTGCTCCCACAGGCAGAGTACGTGTTCAGTTACCCACTTTAGTACCCACAATACTGCAGCAGCCTTTGTGGCACAGTTCAAACCAAATCATCTTTTAATGAGGCAACTACCTTTTTCAGGTAGAATGATACAATTGGCATATGGAAAAGAAATTAGTCTTAATCTTTGGCTCTTACATTTGGCCTGGGTCAGAAAACCAGTAAGACAGCTCTGCTTGATTGCCACAGATCTGAGTTCAGCATCACTCTTGCTTTTTTTTTTTGCATTTCCATCACTCCCAACACAGGCTGAATGTTCTGTGGTCCTTTCTCATCTAAATTTCCATGACAGTGCTGCCCGGATTTGTGGCAGTTTGTATTCAATAACCCAAAGGACTCAATGGATCCTATAGTCCTTTGTTTTTCACAGCATCCTTGGCTGCTCAAGTAAAACTAGTGTCAGTAAGTCACACACTTGATGACTCCTTGCCTTGGCAGGCTACACCATCATTATGTAAGTCCACGTAGTCAGGCATGAACACCAAACCAGACAAAAAGCCATGAAGAAATCAGGCTATAAGGCTGCTTTAGCATTAGTGGCACAGCAATGCTTTTCAACGTTCTGAATATTCTCAAGCGATAAACAGTCAAAGTGTCTTCCTAGACAGATCACATATTTCCACTTCCTGCAGAACAGACTCTCATCTGTAGAAGCCTTTCACCTCTCTACTGAAATCCAGTCTTAATTCCCACCCACGGATGACATTATTGTAGCTTTCCCTTTGTTCTGGCTCCTTAGCACACTGCATTCACTCACAGCCATTTCAGGATTAATTAAACTTTCATTGAAGAATCCTCTTAAATATAAAAGCTTTTGACTTCCAACCAAGTCTCCAAATACGTGGATTTGATGAGTCATTTTGAACAATATTATGATATTTCAGTCCAGCTAAATATTGGGGGGTTATATATTATTTTCTTTAGCTATTTATATTTCTGATAACTCAGTTCACAGTACAGTAAGGACTGGGTTTTATGCATATGAACTGACATATTCAAGAGATTTTCTAAAACAAGTGACTGGCAGTTTATTAGTTAATTTTGGATTTTTTAATGAACAAACTGCAACTTAGAGGGTCTTACTTCCCTGATGCTTGAAGTATCACGCAATATCTGCAAACAAATGATTTAATTTAAAGAGTGCCATATCTTTCCAACATCAGAGCTAAATTAATTTTTTTCCCTGAAGGTTTCCGGGTTTTAAAGAGCAAATAATAACAAAACATAGATTTATGCCTTCTGCACAGATTGTCTCTCTAAAAATCAGTAAGTAAATATTAAGAATAAACCAAGATGTCACTAGGTCGAAACCAGTTCAACTTCTCTAAATTAAAATCTAACTATAGCCAAGTCTAGGTCACAAAGAATTTGGATCAATAAATCAAATAGGTTAATGGTGATGTCTTACATAATCAAATTCTG
The DNA here is from genome assembly GCA_035583135.1 of Lophotriccus pileatus. Classification (NCBI taxonomy): domain Eukaryota; kingdom Metazoa; phylum Chordata; class Aves; order Passeriformes; family Tyrannidae; genus Lophotriccus; species Lophotriccus pileatus. Next base: position 25,265,537 of record JAWWES010000168.1, read on the forward strand.
AAATCGTCAAATGAATGCATCAGCTAATCAAATCAAATCACAAGGTTAACAGACAGAATTGCTTTTCATCAATCCTCTACCAGGAGATTGAAAGTGATGGCTGTTTTCCTTTGATATGAAGCTGCACCTTGGTTCTGATCTAGCATACTGGTCTTGGTTCAGCTACTGTGGAACATGACATGACTTTAAACACTTAAACAAGTTTTAAGAGAATGCAGAAAGCTTCTTTCTTGTATCACATTGTTGTTAAACAAACTATTGCTCTGCTAGTTCTGACCTTGCATACAAAACCTCAAACATTTAATGAAAGTCACTTCTGAAACAGGCTTTAACTCCCAGTACTAACTCTAGATAATTATTCTTCTCCTGCTTACTGGTTTCCACTATTCCATGTTTACATGCAGGGAACTATTAACAGCATTATTTCCCTCCACTTCAGTCATGCTCACACTCTACATATTTCTGTAGGGTAATGAACAAGGAAGGTTCCATGCTTCAAGGTTGAAGGAAGAGAGAATGAGACTTAAGTCTGGGGTTTTTTGCTTTGCCATCTTGGAAGCTTTGATGCAGATGACTGCAGTTATTGGCACCAAAAAATGCAGTAGCTTGTTACAAAAACAAGAGGTAGTAGTAAAATGAGATTACTCTTCCCTAAATGAGGAGGTGTCCAAATGACATGATCTGTCTAGGGGCTCCTGTATAAACACTGGGAAGAGAAGAGTACCTCTAGACAGCAGTTCATTGCCTCTAGAGAGCAGTTCTTGCATGTCTGCCAGTCATGGATTAGTGACAGAATTGAATCCTCCCTGGACGGGCTGGGTGGCATTAATCCCAATGTCTCAGGATTGAACTGTTACACCGATACAGCCAAGGCAAGTGTCTTCACCTTTCAGTCACTCAAAAGTAAACCAGAGATATTTTTCTGCTCAATACAACTGAATCATGAGAAAGAGCTCCTCTTCCTAATAACCTTATTTCTACAAAAAATAAGGTTATTATCCCAATCCAAAAGACTGAGATGGACTTCCACTTACTCAGGGATTCAGAAACCCTGTTAAATCCACAGACAGTTAAGTGACTTCTGCATCCTAGAAATAGTTGGTGTGGTCTAATTCTCTTGTAAGAAGCATGCTTTTGGCTACCTTAACCAGAGTTTTAAAACAACAAACAACATATAACAACACCAAAACCAGAGGACTTTGTCATTTGTCTTTCATAATTTGGCCACAGGGAACCCCAATGACTGTGACACTGTCAAAAGAGCCCATGGTGCAATGAGCAGCCATGAATGTTACAAAAGACTTATTCAACTGGGGTGAAACGAAGACAGTGTCGAGGATGCTCCTTTCCTCCTTTCTTTGGAGTAATTGTTGGGTAGCATAGACAGCATCATCTTGATTTAAAAGGATCCCAGAATGTCCATAGTTGTAACTCACAGCTGAACCATCACTTTCCATTCCTCACCCAAACTTGTACAGTCTCTACCTGCAGCTCTGAAAATAAACAACCTCCCCAAAACCTCACATGCATGTTCACACACCTCTTAACTACCATCCTATCACTGCACCTGAGAAAATAAGGGAAGTAGAGAAAGCCTCATCTGATTTAAGAGAGAATAAATTTTGCCCTCAACTTTTTCAGTGTCATTTAATTTATGTAAATTAAAGTTTACCCACATGCATTTGGATAGAAATTATTCCAATTCAGTCACAAGTAAACTGGAATAGCAGCTAATAAAAGGAAACCTTTCCTGCTTATTTCAAGAAAACTAACATCCACTATGGGCTAACACTGCTAGGAATTTAAGGTAGCTTCCAGAATTGGCTACATATTTCTTAACCTTGATATTTACTTATAATGGCAACAGGTACACTGACAAAATTTAGAAGTTCCTGTCTTTTTCTCAGTAGTAAATTGGGTTCTGAAGCTGAGATACGATATTTCTGATTGCGTGTTATATTATGTATTCACACAATCATTTGCATACTGTCATTAAACACTCAGCAATTTTACAGTGCTATGCACAGTACATTTTTATGCTTGAAATTATGGCCAGTTGCATAAAATACTCTCTTAAACATCTATATTAGATCATTTTCTGTTTCTTATGGTGCCATTTTCTCCGTAAGTGGGTACTGCTGGAAATAGCCTTATTTCCAAGTCTTCTATTTAAACTTGTTCCCACCATTCAGACACAGATTTATTCTGTGAGGGGAGAAGCAGGTCTAGGGGTGGGGACAGAGACAGTGGGGCACTCCTTAGACATCAGCCTAATCCCTTCCACCCACCAAACTTCAAACTCGTGTTAACCCTTTCATGATTTAATAGCTTGTATGTTTTCAAGCATGCTTCTAAGACAACTTATGGTCTCTATTCTCAGCAAGTACTTTTGCAATATTATGTTCAATTTCTGAAGTGCAGGTGATGCTACAGTATCTGTAACACAGGCCTTGAGTGTTTAGTAATTTCTACTCATAAACAAACTCTGTTCACTCAGCCTTTAAAGTTTTCTTTCCTAGATCTGGTCACAATCTTATTTTGCTATTGTCAGTGCTTAAAGAATCTATCCTCATGAAGAAGTGAGCAGTCCATACCCTATGTTCCATTCAATGCTTTCTGTTAATTTCAAAATTACCCCACTTACATAGGTTTTGTGAAAAATAATAAAAAAACCCTCATTTTTTTTCTTTCATCAGGCACATTAAAACCCTCTTGTGCTATCTGAACTCCTTTGTTATGGAATTTTGATTAATCTAACCTAAGAATGAATATGCTTAGCTGTTAACATGCTCTGCATTGTTGTCTCCTCCTTTTAAGGCTTTTCTGCTAATTCAGCTGCTTTCATGAAAATTATGTATTTTTGCAACATTTCTATCACAAAGTATAGTGGATGCTGTCTAACCATTCTAAGATTTTTTTTGGTGGCACTTTGCAGCACAGAATTCAACGTTCATTCTTTTCACATCAGTAAAGAATTAACATTCTTTCCTATGTTGTGCATCTTGTAGTGATCAGACAACTGGAGTTTTAATGCTCCTTAGTGGCTCACACAATTCCAATATCTATTTGATCACATATGTAATAGCTGTAAGTGCTATCTATCAAGTCTACCAACATTTTTTATTAACCCCTCACCCTCTTCTTTGCTGATATATGAACAAAACTTCCTCAACTAATTTTAAGAAGTCATGGTAGCTGCTTTTATTCTCATGTGACAGTGATATGTATCAGATAACCACAAGGATACAGATAAGTAATAAAATAACCACAGTACAGAAATCAAATAAGTGAATGCATGTTCTCTAATACAGAGAAGAAAGAGAATCAGAGGTCATTCAGCAAGGTTAGAAGTATCAAATTATTAACAGATATCCAGTGAACCAGCAACTGGTATATCTGTCTCTGTAATTAGCTCCTGGGTACACACCTTCTCAAAATCCTTGAGATACAAGAGAAGCTGCTATGAGGTTATCAGTCTGCATAGGAAGGAAAGGCTGTGTTAGAGAAAAGAAGAGATGAATCAGTGACACTCTATATAACATCACTAGTACCTCAGACATGGGAGATTTGAATGCACATGGCTTAATATTAGGTAGCACAGAGCACAAGAGAAAATAAAGACATGGGTATTTACTAAATAGAAATCATAAGTTTCTCAGTAATCATGCTGAAAAAGCAAATTGTTCCATTAGCAGTAGATTCTGTATTTACAAGGGAAACACCTCCCCCTGCCCCCAGCACAAAAATGCCATATGAGAAGGTAAGAGCAATACCTCCTCAGGCATAAACAGTTTAAAAATCAAGAGCTCTGGACAAAAGTCCTTAACAAACTGGCTGGAGGTACCTCTGCCATAGCACTCATTTTAGAAAGTTTCAGAATGCTGAAAGTATTTCAGTATGAAAAGAAAGTGAGTGTTTTCTTGACATCTAAAAACAGTAAAAGGGAACCCAAGTGATATGCTGGATCCTGATTACAATCTTGAGGAAAATAATGGGGAAATTGTATTATTTGATTAATTAACAATAGAAATACAGGTAAATATACAATGTTTCATGGAATAAAAGTTTGCCTTAAACCCACCTTATTCTTTGGAGACTACAATGGCATTGTCCACACGAACATTTCCTACAGCTCCTAAACTCTTTGTAGTTTTCCCTAAATTTGCAATGAACTCACCAATTTAAAACCACATTTTCAGCTAGTGATTTTCTAATGACAAGAACATACTTCACTAGCTTTCCAAAACATAGCAAAAAATTACTTCTGAGATCTTTTGGGGTAAATCTGTATAAAAGTACATTCTTGCTTACTTCATGATTTTTCTTTTTAGTCGCATTTGTTTAGTGGCATTAGTTTATTTTTTGGTATTGCATTCTTTACAATCCACTGTGTGGTACAGATATTAAAGAACATGCTAGGTCTCCAGGACCAGGAAGTGTTAGGGCAGCAAGCTCCTGCCTTCCCTGGTGATATTCAGATGTTTTGCATGTAAGAGAAAAGAACAATAAACTGATGTCCTTTGACAGGGACCTTCTAGGTCTGTTCATGGACACTGAGTTTCAGAAGCATAGAACCTTTGCATTTTCTGTTTCTTGTTTTTTAAGAGAATTCCTTGCCATCATATTTAAAACAATTTGGTCCGATCACTGACATTTATATACTCTTGTTTACAGTCTGTATGCCAGGGAAATGCAGCTCATATAACCTTAAAAACAGCTAACTTTCCTTCTAGTGCCCAACCAATTTTTCTCAGTAACTTGCTTCATCCTGCTTTTCCCTTACAACACAAGCATTTCAACTCTTAATTTAGCTTTCCAGTTAACATATCAGATTTGTGTAGCTGTATTAGAGTTTGTAGTCTTGTGGTTTTCCTTTGTCAGAAAGCACCATGTTTCTCAGATCATATTTACATATGAGACTATAAATACAGGAATATTTTACTGAACTTCATCTAGCAGTCTGCCTAGCACCAGTACTTGGCAGCAGCTATATGGAGCAGCGTGGAAGATTCCATCCTCTATAATTTCTCTGCAACATCGCCAGGAAAATATGGAAGTACTGCCACAAGTCTCCTCTCAGTATTTGCCAAATTCCTTTCCAGAAGAAGAGATTCCAATTGCTCCACGTCAAAATTTAGTTTTCATAGGCATAAGTTGCTAAAAGATGGGATGCACTGTACTGTTAAAAGATTAAACTATTCTTACCATTAATTGTCCAGTAAATATATAAGAGTGGGATTTATGACTTCAGTCACCTAGTACTTGGGTGTTAAATCTGAGCTAGTTAACAGAGAGAGGAAAGCATTACAGGAAGAGTCTAGAACACTAGCTTAAACTACTCACTTACTAAATGGATCAAGGTGGCCAAAAGGAATTTTATTGGCAGTGCCATGCAGTGAATTGGTTTGTCACGCATTCGCTTTGTACCTAAGCTGTGTTAAGAACCTCTGACACGACAGTAAAAAAATGATGCCTGAATTAACCCTTCAATGGCTAAACTAGGTTGCAGAAAAGTACAAAATTAAAACCTGAATTTTCTGGGTGCATCCCTTGCAGGCCCCTTCATGATGAAGTGCCTGGATTAAATTCCTCAGTGCATTACCAACATCGGGGTTTCTTCTGTTAGTGCCCAGACTGTCATCTATAAAAAGAGGGCAGAAAAACTTTTAATCCTGCTAATTTTTTGATGCATCCTGTAAGTTCTTCAGGGTCACATCCTATTCCTTTTCTCCATGCCACCAAAAAAGTCAGGAAGTAGAAAAGGGAGAGGATGTTTATATTATACTGTGAAGGACTTTGGCATCACCTAGCAACTTTGAAGAAAAATCCTGAAGATAAAAGATACAGATGAAGGACCAGACCCTGTCCAGGAGTCACATAGCATAAAAAGAATGGTCTCCAATGAAATGGAACTCTAGGGAGTAATTTGAAGTTAAAAATAAATTCTACATGTAGTCCAGTGAAATGCAGAGTTTTATCAGCACTGGCACAGCCTCCAGCTAAGGAATTAGCAAATGTGGAAGGAAAAGAGCTCACATAACATCCACTCAACTATGACTAGGTAGATCACTAGGCTGACTGCAGTGAAAAGTGTTTCTAGTTAATCTGCACTGACCCCGAACCGCCTACTGCCCAGGATATTCCTGCTTATTCAATGGAGAGAAGGGATAGAAATCATGTCAAGAAGAGACAAAGCAGTACCATGAAACCCAGTCATGACTATTAACAAAGATCATAAAGAAGCAAATGTTGAGCACATGTGATTAGTCAAAAATCAGAATGGAGACCCCCACTAGATCAGACATCTATTGATTTCTGAAGGAACAATGCAAAATAGGTTATGACTAAAACAAAATATTTGAATTGAGAAGACGGATGGAAAGGAGTGAGGAGCTGTTTGAAGTTTAATAAGTGACTAATTTTCCAATGTTATGGGTACCTAAAAACATGCATTTAATTAGAGATGCAAATAAAAAGGTGTAAGACATGCAAATCTTATAACTGTCAAACAAGAGGACAGTTCACATTTCTTTTAAATCTCAACCCAACACTTGGTAAAGCAAGAATGGATTTTTTTTTTTTTTTTTTGCTTTTAATGACAGAAATTATTTTAGCACCACAGGCTGCTATTTCAGCCTCTCTCCAGAACTGGTCATGTCTACATGAATTATAACTAAGAAATTGGAAGTGAATTTTGCATGGTCTAGCACAACTGACAAAAATGCACCATAAATAAATTACAAACCATGCCATATTAGTCCTAAATACCACAGATGTAACTGCAAGTGAGAATTAAACACACTCAAAAAGCAACAGATCAGTAAAAATACCAGAAAACTATGACCATAAGACAAAAAGAGACACGAGGATGAGGAGGAGCTACTAGGTGGTAGTTTTGTATCATCACAACACACCCTTTCAGAAGTAGAGAGCAGATGTCAGTGCACCTGAAGTATTGAGACAGCTCCATGTGGTCATGGTGTGCTACAGCCCAGAGGGAAAGGAGATGGGCCAAGCAGAGTGTGAAAAATGGGAGTGCCAAGGGACACAAGCTTCCTGAAGCCATGCTGCCATGGCCTTGGCCACAAGTATACTGCAGGTGAGCAGGTCTGTGCACAACTTCAGAAAGCAGTGGCAAGAGACAGCAATCGTGGGAGCACCAAGTTACAAGGTAACCTCAGATTCATCAACACAGACAATTATAGTGCTGGGGCAGGTAGGCATCATTTCCAGTCTGAGTCAAAAATCAGGCAGGTAAAGAAAAGGACTCAACTAAAGGGAAGAGTATCTCAGGAATGGATAGCAAAGACCAAGGCCTTCCTAAACAGTAACAGAACAAAAAGTGAGAGGCTGATTAGAAATCCTAATTGACGTTTTTTGTTAATGAGGCCTGACAGGCCACAGTAGCATGAAAGAATATCACTTTCTAGGGTATGTATGAGGTTGGTGAAAGCTTTGTTGGAAAGAAAAGCTGTGAACCAGTAGGGACCTTTGGGGATAAAAGGTAAGACTTGGAGTATTCATCAGAAAATGAATCTCTGCAGATATGGCGAGGATGCTAACTCAAATCACAGCAGCAACATAAGCAGTCCTCTTAACAGTGAGACCATTTAATAAGGATGGAGCCCTGATGGTATGCTGAACATTAAAAAGAGCGATGTTTTCATTGTTTGCTGTTTCAGAGCAGCATGAGAGCCAAGCCTTCATGAAAGGTGAGTCTGGACAGTATCCTAAAATCTGCACAGCTCCCTTGTGGAAAGGATTAGGATTAAGCTCGTTCACGCTGTCCAAACATTTGCCATCTGAGAGGTGAGTCTCCAGTATGAATACCTTCACTCATAGCCAGTACAATGAAACAGGTGCAGAATCTTTTTCAAACTGCAACTGGGATTACTGTTGTGAGCAATGAACTTTGTTTAACAGATTCCCAGTGGGTGGGACAGCCATGGTATTTAGGACTTCCTGAAAGGCATGACTTAGACTACCTTATGGCTTTTTGGCAAATTGTTTCTTATTTGCAAAGACACTTTTGTCATTTGTGCCAAGACCTGAACTTTATTTTTTGATCCAAAAAAATCACCTTTATGTTGAAAAAACATGACAGAGTTTTTGCTCATGGTCTAAAACAACATAACCAAGATTTATGAATTGTACCACTCCGTTTTTGCAGGAAATTGACTTTGCGAACAGAAGAGAGATCAACTCTATTTTGGTTTTTTTTCATTTGTTTTCCCCTGTAGTAAAGGAATGTAGAAGTCAGTGGGAATGATCCACTGTTCTCAGAACACATAAAACAGAAGATAGTCAGTTGTCTTGTAAAGAATGATTATGACTAGAAGAATCCTTCCTTATCTTGCATTGCATTTTATTTTTGGCTTCCAAGAGAGTATGGTGTGGTTTAGACTGTGAAGTGTAGGTTGGAGACAAGATCTTTGGGCTACAATACCACACTTCTAAACTGGAAAGCAGTTAAGGTGGGATATTTCCATATTTCATATGAAGGTTTTTATTTTACTTCTAAAAGAAGTCTTTGAATATAATGAACTCTTACTTTCCTTTAAAGGAGCCCTTCCGAATCAGTGCCAAAATAGAAATGGTGAAGTTAGGAATTTCTTCCCTGCCATGGAAGAGGGCCTCATATTACTGTTTCTCATTACTGCAAGGATGAGTTTGGGGTTTGACAACTTAATGAATTATTCTAGTAGGCTGGCACAGCCAATACCATCATGGCTATTCTGATACTCTTAACACCCCAAACTGCTTTGAAAATATTCCCCAGTTCTTATATTCAGGCAGCTTCATGGAAGTGAATGAACAGTAGAAAACCAAAATGACTGATAGCTAGACCACACCAGCACTGATCTAATCCATTTTAAGACAAGGGGATTCCTTTCAAAGATGTTTAGGCCTATCTTAAGCTTCATGCTGGAGATGAGAATGTCACAAAAAAAAAATACCACTCCAGTGAGAAATCAGTGCAAAAACATCAAATAGGAGAAACCAGAATGACTGTCTGCAAAGAAACAAAGGTTCTTGGAAAAATTTCTGACTTCCTTTCAGACTGTGGATAATTTGATTAAACACTAATGAATACATTAGTGACTGAAAGAAAATGATTGGGAACAGTCCTTTCCACCAGTCTTGAGCTTTTTAATTTGCAGGCAGTAGGGAAACATAATTGGATGCATTTGGGGGTGTATCTGGAAAGTACCTATACGCCTGAGAAACAAGCACCAAAAAAATACTGGATACAAACAAACACAACATGTAAATATTGAATTCTCTGGATATCTCTTACGTTTATTCAAAATAAAAAAAGCCACATCTCCTTTACAGTGAAACACTCTGGCTGCTGGAGGACAGACCTGCTTCACCACTGCTTACCCTTCCAAATACTAAGTTCTTTTGGAATCACAAGAAGAGCACTCAGTCTTTGGAGGTGATAGGAGAGGAAACGGTATGAGATTGTCAGCTCCTTTCAGCTTTAACCAAACCTTTATCAGAGAATTATGAAAGAGACTACATATCCCAGTAGAGTGTCCCTAAAGATCCCTGGCTACTGTTGGCCTGTGGCTAGAGTTTCTTTGCTGAAAAGGAGTCACTCCAGACCTGTCCACACAAGGGAGAAAAATGAGGTTTCAATTCCTCAGGCCTTAAATGAGCAAGCTAAGATGAACAGCAGACAGCCTTAGTTCTTTGCTTCCAGGACACCTGCCAGCACAATGAAGAAAACAACCAACATGAGGTCAAGAGCTTGTGGTGTTTTCTTCTCTGTTCATCCTCACTAAAAGCCTGAATCATGACAAGTCCTAAAACAAATGTGGCTGTGCCTCCAGTGCAGTATATCAACATGGAATCCTTTACAGAAGACAGCTTTCAAGGTGACAAAACACCTCACAGTGCTATGTAGTTTATAACAGTTGACACAGACATTGCCTGAAACGTTCTTTAATTCTACACAATTCCTGAGCTTTCCGTGCACACTCTTCTCATATCCAGAAAGGTACTACTAGACCAAGGATGTGTTTCCTTGACTCATTGTACCCACCAGTCTCAAGTGTTCAGTCTTGCTGTATCAGCTCCCCCTGAAGAAACCTCAAGTCCTCTGCATCAGAAAGTTGAAAATTACTCTGTAAATACCAGAAGTATCCCAAGCACTTCCAAGAATCCCTATGATCACAACAGCCATCTATGTGGTCAATAAAGCTACTGCTCCTTTGCAAGTAGACTGTGAATGTCACTTTACTTACGCTAACAAGAAAGTGTGACAGAGCATGCACAACATGTGCACTCTGAGGGAACTGTACGGTCAACAGGAGATAGTATATTCTTTTGGAAGCACATATTGAAATGCCTTACAAGAAAGACACTGAAGTGCTGCAGAGTGCCCAGAGAAGGGCAACCAAGTTGGTGAAGGGTCTGGAGCACAAGCCTTATGAGGAGCAGCTGAGGGAGCTGGGGGTGTTTAGCCTGGATAAAAGGAGGCTCAGGGGAGATCTTATTGCTCTCTACAACAAACTGAAAGGAGATTGTAGCCAGGTAGGGGGTCAGTCTCTTCTGTCAGGTAACAAGTGACAGAGTAAGAAGAAATGACCTTGAGTTGCGCCAGGCAAGGTTTAGCTTGGACACTGAAAAGTTTCTTCGCTAAGAGTGTAGTCGGGCATTGGAACAGGCTTCCCAGGAAAGTAGTGGAATCATCATCCCCAGAAATGTTCAAAAGATCTGCAGATGCAGAACGAGGGACATGTTTTAGTGGTGGACTTGGCAGTGCTGGGTTAAGAATTGGACTCCATCTTTTCCATCCTAAATGATTCCATGATTCTATTTGGTTTGCTCTCTGTTGCAAATAAGTGGTTTGTGCTGTACCAAGAGTCACAGCAAAAGGTTTTAGCAAAAAGTGTGTTTTAATATGAATTTGTGAAAGTGCAACTTTAACAGAGTTCAGTGGCAAGTTTCACTCTGTTACTTACAACATGAATCAAATATACAAACAAAAATCAAATTAGAATCAAAGGATATAAATATAAAAGATAAGGGAGCAGAAGGGTTTAGCAGTACTTGATCATTAACTGATTTAACAATTTAAAAGCAATGCAATAGGATTTACTATAATTGTAACAGTGACAATTATAGATTCACATTAACCAACATTCATACATAATCAAGTCACACATGCACACAGACAAAGAGATGTATATGTCTATATCTATGTGTGTTCCTTCACACAGGAATGGTTTAGATGAGAAGTAATTTCATCTTGTGGTAAGAAGAAGAGTGAGTGCTGTGTAACCTACCATAGTGCCATAACCACATCTGAAGTATCCAAGATAGAATCTCTTACTGTACCTATTCATATCACAGTATTTTTGAGGGCCTGGGTAGGGAGTAATTGTTGTTGGGATAGTGAATTTCTACTTGATTGCCTTCTATTCAGAGTCTTCTCAGAGAAGACTAGGTTTTGAAGTTACTCTGAGGTATGACAGGAAGCCAGCTCAGTTCCCAGGAGGCTAGTAAGGCAGGTTTCATTGGTACAGCCTTGTGAAGGAGCAGGCTGCAGCGTGTGGGGCACAGGAAAGCCTGTATTTGGCTTTGAAGGCAGTCACAGCCACTGCTATTCCTCCACATCAAGATTTTGAGAGCACCCAGTGCAGTGCAATGTCTCTGAAGAAGATGCAGTTACTGTGCCAATGAAGGTCAACAAATACCTACCCCTGCTATTATCTCCCCAACATAGCCCTGTCAGCTCCAGAGTCAAACACCTTTCAAACATCTTGCTCACATCCTCAGCTAGAAATTGCCAGCTTCCAAGGTAGGGACCATAACTTTGCCAGTAAGTGCTCCAGCAGCGTGTGGAGTCTGCCAATGCCAGCTGAGCCTCCCAAATGGGCTTCCTAACAGCTGAGTCTCTCAGTGCCAGCTGGACTCCAGAAGAGGAAAGTAGTCAAACAAACAATCTGAGGAGGCTAAAAAGGTGGAATGTGAAACTGAGCACAAATTTAAGCAGTGTATTAAACAGTTTGTCAGCCAAGATTTTAAATGTCTTCCTTGCATCATAGCGAGCTTTCTCTGCTGCTCTAAGTAATGCCTGCCTCCAAAGCACAATTCTTAGCCTAAATAATGTGTGTTTATTATTTGCATACACTTATTCCTTCCTCTTTATGCATTTGGGAATTTAGGCTTTTACACCAAAGGCATAGAGACATGAGGTGACTGCTTTATGTTCTCTTAAAGCTCACGCCAAGTGTGAGTAACAGAACCAGAGGAACAAGCTATGTACTTTCCACAACACCTAAAGACACCAGTGCATCCTTCACTGAGCTCAGCCTGCCAGGTACTCCTATCCACTGTGTATAAGAGATACCAAGCCACATGAGAAAGAGCAAGACACGGCAGCAGGGCTGTCAAAGTGCAGGGACATGGGAATGGCTTTGCAGAGCAGGCAAAATACCCAGAAAAGTTCCAAGACCCCCAAGACAAATTTGACATTGTAAAACTGATAATGTTCAGAAAATAGCTCTGTCAAAATGATGAGGGAGACTGAGAAAGAGGAGCTGATTAGTGTATTTTAGTCAGCATTCACAAACGTGTTTCTTTGAAATAGCACCAGAATGTTTTGCACCTTGAAAACAAATACTGACAATCGCAGCTTTCTTCTCTTTCTTCCTAAGGTGAAACTATACTCTGAAAATTGACTCAGTGATACAAATGACCAAGCTGGTATGGAATATCAGTCAGGTCACCATTAAAATAAGAGGGAATTTTACATCTGTTCTCTGTGCCTTCTCAAGAGCAGATAAGGATGCATTATGGAAAAGTATTAAAAATGCATACTTTTAAGGAGAAAATTTTGGTTTCCTCCACCAATACAAAAGCCAGTGCTGTTAAAAACTCTTGTCAGTAACCAAACATTCAACGTGAAAGAATAAACTTTTTTTCAAAGCAAATTTCCACTGAAATTGAGTTACAAATTTCCCTTAATTATACTTAAAAAAAAAAAAGAAAAAAAGAAAAAAAGAAAAAAAAGAAAAAAAGAAAAAAAAGAAAAAAAGAAAAAAAGAAAAAAAGAAAAAAAAGAAAAAAGAAAAAAGAAAAAAGAAAAAAAGAAAAAAAGAAAAAAGAAAAAAGAAAAAAGAAAAAAGAAAAAAGAAAAAAAGAAAAAAGAAAAAAAAAGAAAAAAAGAAAAAAGTTCTGCACACTGGATCTATTTCAGGGAACTAGAACATATTATATCTCCCCACATATGAATAAGGAAGATAAAATAGGCAAAATAGGACAAGGATTAAGGCACCAGGACTAAGTAGTCTTCCCCAAATCATATAGAAAGCTTGTGGCAGAATTGGAAACCAGACCTTGGACATCTGACTCCCCTTAGCATATTGTAAAAGCGATAAGTAATACAACCTTCCAGCTCTCTTTGTCCAACTTAAAGACATATTAAAAGAAAAAATTGATTTATTTTGTACATTTACTTTTAGTAGTTAGTGTTAGGATGACTGAAAGAATGACAAATGTCTCTAGTGCTGCCAGTGCTTATAATTCTATGCTGAATTCAGTTCTCTACAGTGTTTTTCTTAAACATGCAGTTTCTGAAGCCATGTAATGACATGAAAATTACAGCAACAAAAATGACTTAATAGTTACCCAGGATAGCAAACACAAACTGGAAAGACTCAGAAACCAGATGGCTCATAAATATGTTTGGTTTAATTTGATGATTTTTAACCCTATCTTGTGGTGTAAAACCTGAGCTTGGACAGTTTAGGTAGCAGAAAAACAGTGCTTGTTATACTTTCATCCTTTGCCAAGTTCAGAAAGACTAAGCAAAGGTACATTCACCAGCTTTATTTCTTGCTCCTTTGTGTATTTGGGTCACCAAGAGTGAAAGGACATGCTTAAGAGTATTCTTAAATGTGTCTGACTTTTTTTTAACAACTCATAGGAGCACTTCTGTGCATCCCAGAACTAATAAAATATTTTTAATATAAAATTTAAGCCTGGGCTCAAAATTTGTTTGTGTCTTCCTTTAACATGATAATGTAAACCCCAGTTCTCCACCTTCTGAGCAGGTTCAGTCCTATCCTTAAATGTGTAAGAGCACCTCCACTTAACCACCCTCTACACGGTATGGGTCGAAGTTGAAAACAGAGTATTCTGTCTGAAGGGCTAAGGGGGAGACTTGAAGGCCACACAACACCATAATGTATGTCTTATTTCTCAGTAATGTAGCATCAGTGGTAGGATTCAGACTACAAGTCTGAATTTTTTCCTCTAAAACTGTTAAAAGTTTTGTTAGCTGTATGCAAAAAAACTAATATGGTCCAAAAACAAGGAACTGTCAAAACCAGAACTAGATGAAAGCTAACAACAATATTTTTCTACTTAGTAAAACAGGATTGTAGGTATTTTCACAGTGGTACCAATTCATAAGGCTGTTGTCAGCTCACTGATATCAAGCACTTGTTCCCATGCAGAGAATGGAAAGCAGACATCTGTGTACCAAGGTGTATGGACAGGTTATGTAGACAGCTATATCAGGGTGTATTTAGACATAGTCTAAATTCAGGCATGTAAACAAGTTAGTTTCACGAGACGCTTTTTTCAATGACTGTGGGGAGAGATTCAGAAAAAAACAACAGATTAAGGGTTTTCCAGAGCAATTCCTTCCTCCCTAACCCGCCTTCCTTTCTTGTCCTTGCTCAGCAACCACCATCTCCTCAGCTGTACCTAACACAAGCCGTATGGGGTCACATCGTAACTGGAACATTAAAATGATGTACAAAAAAGAAAGCTAGCTTTTAACCTAGGTCATTTCAAAGCATCCCTACAGTTTGACTGACACAGCAGAGACAAGACCATGCTGTCACTTGGGAGCTGGCCAAAGAGGTCAAGATGGACATGCATGCTGAAGAGACAAGCTAAACTCCGACCAAATGTTGACCTCCTTCATGTTCACTCCGTCTCAAGAGCCCTAAAAAACCAGCAGAAGAATCACCACTTCTATTTCTGAAGTTCTACATTTACTTGTGTGCTGGTTTTGGCTGGGGTAGACATAATTTCCTTCACAGTGGCTGGTACGAGGCTGCGTTTTGGATTTGTGCTGAACACAAGGTTGACAGAACAGTGATGTTTTTGATATTGCTGAGCAGTGCTCACACAGGACTAAGGCCTTTTCTGCTTTTTGTACCGTCACACCAGCAAGGAAGCTGTGGGTGCATGGGAAACTGGGAGGAGACACAGCTAGGATAACTGACCAAAGGGGTATTCCATACCATATGACATCATGCTCAGTATATAAAGTATAAGGAGGAGTAAAAAAGGAGAAGGGGATGGGGAGGATGTTTGGAACGGTGGCGTTTGTCTTCCCAAGTAACTCTTATGTGTGATGGGGCTCTGCTGTCCTGGAGATGGCTGAACATCTGCCTGCCCATGGGAAGAAATGGATTAATTCCTAGTGTTGCTTCGGTTGCATGTGTGGCTTTTCCTTTCCCTAGTAAACTGTCTTTATTTTAACCCATGAGTTTTCTAGCTTTTAGTCTTCCAAATCTGTCCCAAATCCCACTGGCTGGGGAGCAAGCAAGCAGCTGTGTGGGGCTTGGCTGCTAGCTGGAGTTTAACCATGATTACTTGATATAAATTACCCCCCATCGCTCTCGGCAGAGGAATGTCAGTAACGTTATCAATTGGGCTGTTGCTTCTGGTCAATCCTCCTTCTTGCAGCCACAAAGTAGTTTCTATCAGTGATAAAACAACTTCTCTAGCTTACTACGCAAGTACCTTAGTACAGAAGTGATTGTAATTTCTGGTGAAGCTTAACTGAAAAATAACTCTTGGCTGGATTAAAATAGCTGATAGCCTATACAGTCACATGACACACAACCCCCTGCAAAATCATAATCTATATATAAAATACATAATTAAAGCAATCCCTGAGAATTGAGGAGCTTTGGATAACTGCATCTACTGAGGAAAGTGGAAAAGACAACTCGTTTAAAGCAAAGGGGTTTTCCACATCTTTTCAGATCCTAAAAAAAGTAAAAAATAATTCTCAAGAAAAAAAAAAAATCAAAAACCCCAAACCAAAAAAACCCACCAGAGTTTTCCTTCAATTAATTTTCACACATATATATGTGCGGGAAGGCATATAAGAGGAGAAAAAAATTGCATGGAATCAAAATAGAAAGGTAAGAAATAAAAAAAGCTATGTCCTGTCCAAAACCTATCAGCAAATGAAAAGTGAAAATAGCTTACAGAGGGGAAGCTAAATGGTTTTGTGTGGAGTTAGTGCTTATAATTAATTTGCAAGGTTATTTTTTGCAAATTTTACTGACTTTCTTCCCTAGGACTGCAACAGACTGAAAATCACAAACTATCAAACTCTGGGAAAATTGAAACTCTGTTAAGAGACTGATAGATCTTGAAGGGTCAGGAGGTATGTAGGACTTCAGGAAAGTTGGAAAAAAGTAGTGATAGTGATGACTATGCTATCAGGGCTTATAAAATTCGTAAAGTTCAGTGTCTCATTAAACTCTAGGTTGTTGGCCTGCATGGGGTTAAAGAAAGCTTCTTTTGGAGATTTGAAATACTATTTGGGCTCCTGCAGTGACTCTAAACACAGAAAATGTTCCTGTTGTGAATTACATAATTTAAAACGTTACTCAGGTAAAGAGATCTGAACTCCAGCACAATACACATCAGAATGCCACACAGAAAACTCTGAAAACATGTTAAAGACTGTGAAAATGTCAAGCAGTCATGCTTTTCTATGATTCTGTTTGCTGAAGTCAAGGTAGCAAATTGGTTTTAATCACCCAAAGTTCAGTAGGAAAAAAATCCCTATAAATAGCAGATACTTGGAAAATTAAAACTGCAGTGAAATCAAACAACAGAAACAGAAAATGAAAAAAAAAATCAAGCTAAGGTATTAGAAGTGTGTAAACATAATCATCCATGCTCCTTACATTGTCTAAAATACTGATCAAGGCACCAGGGTCTGCAAAACCGCCGAATGAATTATCCAGTAATGCAAAGCAGTTGTCCAGTTCAGTTCCAGTTTGAATTCAGTTTTGCCTGAGGTTGCTCAAGTTCAAGCTGACAGCTGATAACTGTTTTTTTGGAAATCCAAAGCCACACTGGCTGAGTTCCTGGTCTCCATTGGAAAGGACTTCTTCCATCCTGCTCTCCTGCCCAGATCTGGCCACCTCCTATCCCCTCTATTCATGCCCACAGTTTCCTCCTGGTCCCCAAGACCAGGAAAGCAGAGCAGGTATTGTGAGGCAGAGCTACAAAGGCAAGTGCCCAAACGCTCAAGAGTTCACCCTCAGCATATAGAAAAAGGTCTTGGTCACAATTGCAGAGCCACCCAAATGAACTCTGCATTACTGCATGGAAGCAGGTGCTTCCAACAGCATCTCTACTGCAGGAAGTGTCATTTCAGTGAACTCTGACTCTTAACCACTAATCTACCCAGTTCAGTTCTCACTGAAGTTCCAATACAACTGCCATTATTGTGTCAGTTCTGATTCAAGGCAAGAAAAAGTTCGTCTGGATTTCTTTTGACTCCTGGTTAGCACAAAAACTCATCAAGACAACGTAGGAACAGACACTTCTCATCTCCTGCACTTGATTCTGTGCAACAAAACACCATCACATCCCTTCATGTCACTTCCTAGTGTCACTCTCACTGTTACTTTATCACTCCTATATTGTTAATATATAAATATGTATCACCATAAACATAGACACAGAGGTGTGGATGCTCTAACCCCAGAAAGTTTGGCTGTTTATGCCTTCAAACACATGCTGTGCTACAAACTGGGGAAAAAAAATAAAAATAAACAAACCAAAAACCTAACTGAGCAACTGAAATGCATGAATAAATGCATCATTCTTGGCTGATAAACCAAAGCTTATGGGATTTCAGATACCAATTAGCTGAAAACCTATGATGTCTTATTAAAAGACACAGCTCTCCCATCAGACAGGGCAAAAGTTAAGCTGAGTTGCAAGGATAAATCTGTGCTTTTGAAAAGACATCACTTTTAATTCTATAATTCTATACTTCAGTCTCATTCTTGACTACTTCTAACTCTACTGTGCTGCTGTACAGTAGCTTTTTAAACTCAATCAGTGCCATTGTCAGGGAGATTTTTACCTTTGCATAGAATAGAATAGTTCAGTTGGAAGGGACCTACAACAATCAAGTAGTCCAACTGCATAAAATAAAGTGAGCTGGAAATCTTATCAAGTTTTTCCACTGACAAGTGGAGAATTGTGTAAAGTTTCATGTTTTTCCAGCCAGCCTTATATTAAGGAGCACATATAGAAAACCAACCTGAAATTCTCCTAGAAAGACAAAACTTGGCCTGAGGGCAAGCATCTCGAAATTCTGAGCTCTTTATTTACTCAGTACACATGACAGAGTTGATTTTCTAGGTGAGGAAGACTGGAATGTCAGCTCTGTTACCTTTTACGTGATTTCCCTCTGTTTTCATTACACCTTGGGGGTCCAGTTGTGCTGGTATGATGCTGAGAGAAGTTGCAGTGTGGAGGTACACCACCTTGAGAAAAGCTCTTAGCAACAGGACACATGTTTCTATCAGGGAGGCAAAATGCTTCAGTGCCATCCTGTCAGTTGTCTGGGCATTGTAGTCCTTTAGGCTTTGCAGAGACCTAGGGAGGTCTTGATGCCACATTTGCTCAACTACCCCTTGACCTTCCCTCGTGCATATCCAGCACAAAAAGGCAGGAACTGACATTCTGCAGGCACAGACCCTCCAGCCCCTAATGATGCTGAACCAGTCACAACCTGAAACAAAGGCTCTGCGTGTTCCTCCTGCAACACATAACACTTCTGTGTGATCTGTCACCACTCTCATAAGAGAGCTCAGTTCTCCCTGTGCACTCGGAGCACATCTATCAGACCAGCTGCAAGTCACCTCTTATCAAATGTAACAGCTCACCCTTTTTCCAAGCTGGCCTGCTCTCCTACCTGCCACAGGTTTCATCTTTATTCACAACATGTCCTGCTGATAGCAGGCCACATCAAAATACTGGGTTTGTTACATGCCAGGGGAGGAGAGAAGCAGGGAAGCAATTATCATGGAACGGGAGGAAGAGGAATTGTAAGAGGAAGGACTGATGCTGAGAGGCAGGAAAAGACTATAAGCCTGATCCAATTAATTAACATAATTAATGTCATTATTTTCCTCCTCTGATTTAAGGATTCGATACAGGAATCATGCTTACCCGTAAGAGTCTCAGATAAAAGTCTCCAGATATAGAAGGCAAGATGTTACACTGCTGTAACTGTATTCCCATAGAGGTCCCTCAATTTGAGTTAACTATGAACCCTGTGGATTCTTTCCCCTCCATTTATTCCTGGAAAGAGCTCACCTGCCTCTCCTCTCAGCAGCTGCTTAGTGCTGCTTCTTTTACTACAATTTTTCAAAAAAGTTACCTTTTTTCCTTTATTTCTGAGGAACTTGATCCAATATCAAGCTACAAACAGTACCAGCCACTCTCTGTATGTACAGTAATGAACATTAGCCTGAGGACAACCAACTGCGTGCACAAATCTAAGTACAAATTGGTATGCAATATTACAAAATAACTGAGCAGTTTTAATACAAAACAAACAAACAAACAAACCCTCTCACAGGTCAAACCTAAAAATCTTTCAGAAGCTTTATAAAATTGCAAAGACCAACACATTTCAGGGAGCGCTGGACTAGAACAGTTCACGTCAGAACAAAACATTTGATATTAAGTCATGGTTTACACTTTTAAAATAAAGATTACAGATTTCTGAATGAAAGATTTCTCTAAGCAAAATTTTGGATGAAAAAAATTAAAACAGGCAGACTCATTTGAATGTCTCAATATGAACTAACTGGTGCACACAAAAAACAAAATGATAGCTCAAAACCTAGGCCACTTTATAAAGCATTTTAGTGTCACCACATCAACATTTTTCAGTAAAATTAATTCAAGATGAAAATTTCTCTCCAATCTTGTCACAGACATCACAAATGCACTTCTGCACAGCAGTACAGCCAGTGTGCACCCTCTCACTCATACAGGCAGGCTGAAGACAGGGACCCTACTGTTTTGGACTCCAGGGGGTGGGAGAGGAATGCTTTTGAAACTTCACTGGAGTGGGGCATCTTTTTCTCCAACTTTGATCTTATGAACTAATTAGAAACTGTGCAGCTATGTAACACGGACAGGAAGATGGCTTTCTGCTATGGCTGATCACAAGACATTGTCTTCAGCTCTAAAGAAACAGCACACGTGGCTCACTACCTGCTTGTTTTCTTCTCCAACTTAGTCCTCCCTCCTGATGTAGTTTACAAATACCCAGTGTTTGTCTGCATGTGATCCCTTACCGTGGGATTTCAAACTTTGCAAATGTTTATGACTTAAAAAGAACTGTCATGTTCTTATTTCAAAGCATGCACCCAATCTTTGGCTTTCAGTGACAGTCATAGTGCCTTGAATTGCATATCTGGGCTGGGCATAGTATATGAAGATAGGCTGTCATTTGCACAGTAAAGAACTGTGCATCTAGCTCCTAAAGACAAATTTCAAGCATCATTGGGTGCTATCCTTCTTGGAACCATTTAAGTGAAACCACTACTATACCTGTGTGCTACTTTAACTGAAACAGGCACAAGAAGAATAAGAGAGAAGTTCTTCAATGAAGAGGCAAAAGAGAATACAGGGTCCCACCCCTTCCACTCTTGGCATGCTCTCCTCCAGACAAAGGGATACACAAGGCACTAAATGTTTGTCTAACTGAGGTAGATGCACTGGATTATTTTAAGTTGGCTTATGAGGTACTCTTATATCTTCGCGTACATGTGGACTGATTGAACTTGAACCAGTTTATACTCTCTCTTACAAAACAGGCCAGCTCAGTTCTGAGAGGCAGATAAAATCAGGGAGAGAAACAAAACATTTGAGGCTTCTGAAAACTATTTGCTAGACAGATGCAACCATCCAGGAATGGGGTATTCATCATTGCCATGCTGATATACCATTTCACAAACAAACAAATAGCTGGTTGTCTTACTCCTGAACCTGCCATCAACCTTCCTATGCTTCTGTGCCTTAAGAAGTGTTCAACAAAACCCAAAACCGTAACTATTCCTCAGGCTGAAATTAAGCCTAAGTTACCCTTATCTGTGACAGCCCCACTACAAGTGTCAGAAAAGACCGTAAAGAAAATCCTGACAAAATGCCTCTACTAATATTATCTCATCGACTGTGGTTATAGCCAACAGCTAAACTCTGAGCAATGACATAAGCATGACCATATTTTTGGAAAGGTGTTGGAGGTTTGCTCAGGATGTATATTGTACTGTAATTTTGCAAATAGTTTGCTTTTCACATTCAAAGGCAAGAGTATTACACCTGGCCAAATACAACCCGCTTCCTCCTAGAAGAAAAAAGGACTGACCTACCCCCTTCATCAAGCTCAAGTAATAGAAAGAAAATCTTCAAATATGAAGGCCCAAAGTAATACTGAGGCTTAAAATAAAAAGAAAATTCTCCCAGATATTCATCTGGTGTCTTTTATCACCTTCTTCCTAGCCATCTCCTGAGACCTTGGGCTAGAGTGCAACCTCAGCCTCTTGAATCATTGTGAAGTTGGTTTGACAGTGAACATTGCACATCCATGCACTCAGTCCTTTCCTGGTTTTTTACTCTTAGTTTGGGGGTTCTCTTTCTGAGGGTTTTTTTCTGTTGCTGTTCTCTACAACTTTCTGAATTTTCTCATAGTCTTAATTTTTGTAACAAAAGGAGTTCCAATATTCTCCAGTGTTTTGGCGTGTCAAAAATTTTCAATGGATGAGAATTCTGAAATCATCCTTTCATAATAGAGCTCACTAGAAAGGCATATACCACCCAGTAAAACAAAAGAGAGAAGGACCTGCAAATTCCTTTATCACTAAGATCTTGGGCTTTCCAAATAAAGAAAAAAAATGTGAAGCCACTCCAAGAATATGCCCCAGGAAAAATTTCTCATTGGAAACAAAAGTGGGTTTTAAAATAATTTCTGTAGAGTCTGAAAGCTGACCATAATAGCCCCTTGAGATAAGCAAACCCCATGTGAAGTTTGTGACAGCAGCTACACAGTTAAATGCTCATGCATCCAAGTCTCTCCCTGGGTGATTGAGATTATTTTTGGCAGAAGACTGGACAGAGATTGTAAAATGTACGTTTATTTTCATTTAGCTCTTTACTTTCTCTCTCTGAAACACACCCTTTTTTTTTACCTCTTTCCTAATACAGTCATGCTTCATATCACAGTCTTGGATATACAGCAAATATAAATATATATATTCCTTACATTAACCTTACTTGCATGTTGAAAATCATTCCACCAAAAACACTGGGATTATATTTTTTAGTTCCTGATGAAACATGTCATGAAAGCTGAGGCTATGGGGACATACATATAAGCTCTGCTTGCATGAGGTACACTTGTCCTAGGACCCTTTGAGAGTAATGCAACTTCCATCATCCCAAGAGGAATAACAGGCCAGAAGAAGGCTGCAATTAAAAACTCTGTGCTATGCCTGGGCATACAACTGTAAATAGAAATAAATTATGAAACCTGCTTAAAGGCTGATGTCCCAGTGTGTTTTCATATAAAAGTAAATATATACAAGTTCATCATTTAGCCAGAGAGAGAATTTCACTGCACTAGCAAGAGCTAGCTATAGTGCCCAACAACCTGTTTGCCCTTCCTCCTTTCCTGCCTGAAAATTATATTATTTGTTACACTGAGAAATACAGAAGTGTCTCCTGATCCTTGTCTAAGGGTCTAGTTGTAGTCCCTGTCCTCTGCACTGGGCGCACTACCATAACTGCAGCTCTCTGAAAAGTTCAGCATGTCCTGATACAGGCTTTTCTCTCCTGAGTTTCATAATTAGTTTGCTTGCCACTGTGCACATATAGTAAATGTGTCCCACTCCCACCTTCTTCTCCCATCATTGCTTGTGTGCATGCTGCCACCTTCTTCTCCCATCATTGCTTGTGTGCATGCTGCCACCTCACAACTTCTCTCCTTTTACTGCAGTTTCCCTCCTATTATCTCTCTCCTCTCTTGCTGTTCTTTCATTTCTCTTGCTGTGTTTCAGAACCAAAGCTGACAGTGACAAACAGAGGAGCACAAAGATTCTTTCAAAACTCAGCCTGAGCACCGCTTTCTAGCTGCGAGCTCATAACTACATCTTTCATACTCCCAATCCCTTTATCTGTGTCCCTCATCTCTCTCCTTATACAAAGCATCCTCTCCAAACTACGCATTTTCCTGTAAGTGACCTTCGCTACTCTGGAGCTTTACTTTCACCCACCTTTCAAAAATAGTCCCAAAGAAAACCATCCAGTAACCAGAGAAGCAAAATAGTCCTGGGTTATAGCTGTTAGTTTCATGCTGAACCCTTGTACAATGACATTGTCTGCTTGCAGCCTCGGAGCCTCAACAGCAGCTGCCTTTCTAAAACTACAGATCACCTATTCATTTCAGTGAACAAAATTTACTTAGAATCAATAACCATCAAAATTTCTCTTCCCACTTTATATATGTTTCATGCCCGTACTTTCTCTTCCCATCCTCCTTTTCCCCCTCACTGTTCTGAAAATAATGCTTTTTTTGGTTTAAAAGCAAAAGGGAAGTGGCAATGAAATAAGTCTGAGTCTCTGGATATAAGAGGGACTTTGCATTATGAGGAGATGACGGGAAGAAAAGAAGTTACTTACCCACTGTGGTAACACACAGCACTAGCTGTGGGAACCTCTGCATGTCTCTGCGGGGTGCGGGCAGGTCGCAGCCGGGTGCGCGGCTCTGGAGGGGACGTGCCAGGCTCTTCCTGTGGGCTCCGCTGGAGCTCTGAGACCGGGCTCGGGCTCGGGCTCCTGCTGCCTTGGAGGAGAATTCCCACCTCCTGCTCGTATGGGTCCTAGAGACACCCTCCCTTCCTTCCCTCCTCCTCCTCCCGTTTTGCATACCGCTCCTGCACGATCAGCAAATCCACAAGGCAGTTGCTTCAGACGTGAACATATCCATCTATAAATTTTTTAGGCATTAGTATTCACTAGAAAAAGCTGAATTCAGCATCTTACTGGGTTGTTCCTCCTTCTCAGTATTCCCTTGCAGCTGGCTCAATAACACACACTGCCTGGACCAAACTCAGCCCGTACTTAAGATGATAGAGATGATCCCCTTGGCCTGAAAAACTGTTCATTAACTGCCCTGAAAGGGAAAATTTACACAACCTAGATTCACACCTTTCTACCCTTAACTTCACTTATAACCACTTAACTCCTGAGCATGACAGCCTCAGTTGGAGAGACATGCAGTGAGGACCTGGAGCACAGGAAAGCATAGGTACTTCACCTGCAAGCTTGTGCATTCACTCTTTAATCACTTTCCTTGTTAAACTCCTTTTTCTTCTGGTCCATCAGTCCTTCAGTTACCGTAGTTCACTCTGCCTTCAATTTGTGTGCATGTGCATTTTTCCTTGATGGAGAGTTTATTCTAAAATTGCTATTCTTTTTAATAATCAGAATACTTTCTTTCTGATTGATTCTTCATGTGGATACCCTTACCCTAAATTAGGAGTGCTTTGGTCCAAATTAGCATAATTTATTCTGGCTGTTATGAATTTACTACTCAGGTAGTATCTGAGTCTTGAGTACGGTACCATTAATGATGCAGGCACTGGAGAGATTTGGAGCTGACATAAATTAGAACCCAGATAGGTCTGGTATGTCTGGCACTTTTAAGGCAAAAGCCTGCATTCTATTTTTAGTTGTTGTTCATAGATTAGACTAAAAATTTAATTAATTTGTTTAACCTTCTGTGAATCTTCCACTGATATCTATGAGAAGTATGCACTGCTCAAGGGTAGAATTTGCTTCTGCACCATAACCATATATTTGGATCTATGAATTTGCTCTTTGTTTAGCAACACATTACTATTTTCAAAAGATTTACAGGGGCTTATTTTTGAACACAACCTGGATGATTTGGAAGTAAACATCATTCTGAGGTTTTCCTCTATAGCCACATCAATTACAAAAGTGTGGTAGCAAGAAAGACAGACAGTATTGGCTGCTTATTAATTAAATTTATATAAACTGTCTCCAAGCAAAGTAATAGACTAAGACCAGAAAAAAAAAAGGAAAAAAAAAGAAAAAAAAATGCTGCCAGCTTTTCTTCACTTCATAAATAACTTTCTTGGCTGAGGCTCTGAGATTGCAAAGCAGGTAATTTTTTTAACTCAAATTGGTAAAAAGCAGGGACACCTCAGGAATTTCCACACTTATCTAAACCCTCCCATGAACAGAAATGTAAATAATCTGTATGTACAAGGAACTGGTAGCAGTAGCGGAGACAGATGAAATAAGACTGTTTCTGATAATACTCAGTTTTAAAGACATTCGTATTTTCCATGATTTTCAGTTAGTGTTGCAAAGACAGATGAATTTTAAGGCTCATTACAGAAATGTGAGGCATGCTAAAAGAAAAAGAGATAGATGCATGTGATGCTTTTAAGCAAAGAGTAAAAGCAGAGGAGAAGGTGACCAATCTCTGACCTACTGTCTCATTGGACAGTTTTGAAAGGTTGAGTCCTGGCTCAGGAAAGTAGACCTTGGTCTACTGGAAGGTCCATAATTAATCCTTGGCAGGATAATCCACATCTGTCAAGCAAAGAATGTCACCTAGTCCAAACAAAAACTTTTTTAGGGAATCAAAGATTTTAAAGATACATGGAAAAACAAGTGTTTCACAATGAAAAACATAAGAATATATACAGAGTATGAAAACAACAGATGACAGAACGATGCCCGTCATTTGGAAACAGGGGCAGGTACTACAAGCAAGTGCCACTCACCAACAGTTTGCAAGTGATGCAAGAGCATGTTCAACAACAACAAGAGAACGGCAGCAGCACCGCTAATGAAGAGGAAACCTCTGTAGGTGTAATTAGGAGCAATGGACAATGCTGCATCATCAGAGAATTGAACCGTTAGTCCAGAAGCAATTCTGACAATTATAAGCTTTTAAATTGTGAGCTTAAGCACAAGCTAGAGCACTGTCAGAATCTGGATACTAGCAACTGAAAATAAATAATCTTAAATAATGATACCATTTCTGGCTGAGGAAGACATGAACACCACATTGGCGTTCAAGAGAGGGAAGCAAATTTGCTTATTCTATTCTTATAGTTTTCTGAGGGCGTCCATTGTTGCAAACACAACACAGAGGACTGCAGAGAACTTTGATCTAACCTCGTAACATCTCAAAAACATTTGGAATGAGGTTGCAAGACAAGTTCCTACCATGCTATCAAGAACATGCCTCAGAACTGAAGGGAAATGAGGCACTTAGCCACAAAGCAAGCAGAGCTCCAGCAGTGAGGGTCTAGTCAATGCCAGAAAAAAAGTTGGAGTTTTCATTTACATGTACACTCAGGGTACAAAAATTATGAACAGTGGGAAATATTTCTCACATACAAGAAGAAAGCGTTGTGGTGATTGATTGCAAATGCATTTCTACATGGGACACAAGGCAAGGCAAAATATTCACCTAGCTCCAACACCTTCTTTGGGAGATACTGTTCTCTTTTGGACAGCACACAGCACAGAAAGATAAAACACATTTTTGATAGAATATCCAGTACAAAAGTCTGTAAAATGATATTTTGATCTAAGAAAAATATGAGAAAAATGCAGCCAGACATCTCATAAACCTTGCATGAAAAACAAGATATAGGGTAAAAGCTAAACAAAAATTCCTTATGATGGAAATAATATCCAGCAGAGCAAGGCGAATGTAGTGAGATGATGCAGTCGATGATGCACACGAAGGTGAAGGAGTACAGACTTGTTTGAAACATAAGGTATGTAGAGAAATTTGTGCTCAGTCAACCCATCTCAGCATCCTGAATGCTGCTCTACAAAGCTGGTTAACAGACATAGGATTTGATTGCTACAAGAACATCTGGGAATCTGAAGACATTAACCAAAGGTGTCTCAGTCACCAAGATGGTATCTAAGCACAAAACTAGGTTGTTACTGTATTCTTCTACTGAGAATATTGATAATTTTTCAAAGTTCTACAGTCAAACGCTGAGAGCAGTCACTTATCCATAAAACAAATTAGTATACATAAATAAAGAAAGAAGCTTTGGCTTTACTCCATAGTCATTAAAACTTCATGTCTTCATGCATGGAAGAACTGTGTGAGCTAAAACTAATCATAAAACTTTTTACAGCAGAAGGGACCTGGAAATTCTCAACCTACCCTTTCCCACAAGCAAAAAGGCTACAAAAGTATTTTGGTTTCAAATATATGATTTCAATGTTCCATAAAAACTAAGCAAGATCTGATGATGGTTAGACACATGGTCTCTGGAGTACTTCTCAAAGGAATTACGAAGAAAAATATCCAGAACTAGATTTTATATCTGTTTCACAAACGAGCTCTTTAAGAAAAAGTATCTATCTGGTATCAGACAAAATGTGAACTTTGATTGCTGCAGACATTGCTGAGGGCAAGCACCTACAAAAAGTAACTGGGGCCAGTGCCACAGATAAGACTAGTTACACCAAATGGAGAGTAATAGCTAATAGCCAGGCTTTACCCCTTAAAATCATAATAGGTAAAAAAGGGTTAAATTTGATTGTTAAGTGTGACTTGGTTTCAATGCAAATTAAATCCTCAAACATCAGTGAAAAAAAGTGTTTAGAAGGACATGCACAGAATCATTACAGATTTAAAATCTAAAAGCAGGACCAATGATATTTTACACCAGCACCAGAGAAGCAGCAAGTTTGAGGAAATTTTTATGCTTGTGGCATAGGGCAGAAGGAGAGGTAAACATGTAGGTATGTAAGGAGGGAAAAAATTATAATGCCCTAGAGCAAAGTAGGTATTCGCCACTGCTACTGGAAGCAAACAAACTTATTTATGCCCTAGACTATCAAATTCATACCTATGTAGAAGAAAATATATCTAAGAAGTCATTTGTGCATGTCAGTACTACCCTTGTTGCATTTTAAAGTACCTGTGTTAGTAATGTCTGACAACAGGACACCTTTAATGGACATGAGATTTAGCAGTTTACAACAAAGTTCGTACGAGGCATGTCACTACAAGTGCCCATTATTTCCAGTACAACAGCCAGTAGAAAGCAGTGTCAAAATAATAAAGCACCTACTAATGACAAATGATAGAGGCCATACTCAGCCCTGTTAAATCATAGCATGGCACCAGCAAACCATGGCTTGTCATTTGCTGACATTTCATTCAATGGAAAATTGAATACGAGAGTGCCTGTGCTACTAGAAATGGATTTCAAGAGCCCTTGGGGACTTGTAGCTATCCGAGGAGACAGCTGTGTTAAAACAGCAATCCAAAAATGACTTCGAGTACCTGGAGCTCCTGCCATTTGCCCAAGACAGAAAACACGTAACTGCAAAAGCAAAACAACAGAATGAAAGCCAAGACATTTCAAAAGTCACAGGAGTATGTCACACAAGAAAAGCCACCCTGTGAGTCAGTTGCTGTGTAACATTCCCAGGAAACTGCACTTTCTGAAGAACCTGCTGTGTACAATTAGAATTAGTGACCTCATCTGACAACATATATGACCACAACTTACTAAGAGCCTATGGATGCAAAAGCATTTTTCTTTCAATAGAACCTTAAGCTCACAGACACCTGAATGACTCACAATTTCTTACTGAGATCCTGTGTTTAAATCACAAATCATCCCCCACAGCAGTGACTGGACCATCTGCTCTTGCAGCAACCTCACAAGAAGGCACTTGGTGTTTCCTATAAGCACCTGATGTCATCTAGTACAGAAACCAGGTATGAGGCATAGCCAGAGTTCAGTGAAGTATCACAGTCTAGCCACAGGACAACTCTTCATTGAGCCACAAGGGGGTTGAAAGAGTGGTATGGGAATCGATATGTAACCCTTTCTCAAACCAAGACACCACTTCACCTGCTGTTTTCACTACCTGCCTCATATCCCCTCTTCTTTGATCTATTTTAGCTCCACTTCTGCTTGCGTCCTATTATATTTTTACTTACAGCTGCTCTTTCTTACCCTCTAGATTAAGAAACTGAATCTTTTCAATGATTCAGCAGTCATAAACAGGCTTGATTTATGCCCTGTTCCTTTTCATCCTTTCTGTAATACCACTGTAGAAAATGTTTCTATGCTCCTCTGACTGCAGTCTTTCATTTCACTTATCTTACTGCATTTTTTGGAAGCAGAAGATGGGAAACTCTCCTGTTAGGCCTGCATTGAGTTTTCTGTTTTTCAGTGCTAAACACCACCTCTCGTTTAGAAGGAACAGGAAGCTGTAGTTCCACACTCTGAAATAGATGCCTTAAAGAGCTTAATTTCTCAGTATGACTTAGTTTAAAAAAAAAAAAAAAAAAAAAAAAAAAAAAAAAGGCAAAATCTTGAACTTCTCCCAGAGGCTTCAGACTTTTAGGAGTTATATGACCATCTGATGCTTATACAACAGTCTCTTCCAAACAAGATAGAGATAAACAAAATAGTATAAGGTCTTTGTACCCATACAAAGTTCATCTGTAGCTGTAAGGCAACATAAACTGTGTTCTGGTTCCTGAACATCCATCTCCTTCCCTGCACAGGGCAGCAGATCTCCCATATAGTGTCCAGATATCTCACTTTTTTTCTTTAAAATTTACATTGATTTTCCATAGGAGACTCTCTCACATGGCTACCAGCTGGAATATGATGACAAGCAGTCTATGAGGCAGCTTGTAAATTAGCAACCCTTGATCGCTATTTACGCTACCTGGACAAGCTTGCAGACCAAATCCAATCATCTTAACAGAGACATAAATTAAAAATGAACATGCAAAGGAGGTGGATAACCTTCTAGATTCCAGGCCAAACAGAAAGAAATAGATCCCCAAACTGGAAGCCTCTGATATTGGAAGAGACTAGATCACCCCTAAGAAATTCAGTTGGAAAAAGATAGCTGCAAGTTAAAGATTTCCTAAAGGCTTTTTTTGGTAGCCACTTCAAAGTAAAGGAAGTTTATCATAAAATCATCTATAATTATTCATAAAACAATCTATCATTATTCATATAGATTATTGTAGTGGGAAATTATATGTGTTTTCCTCCGAAACTCAACAATAACAAAGATTATATACCTGATACATCAAAACTTTCCTATATTGGAGGCAGCAGATTGACTCCTCTTTCTGTTGTTAATTAAACAATTTGCATAAAATAAGTATTTTTCTCTTCAGCCTCTGGTCTTTCAAGGGATAGTGTATCAAAATAGTTGTGCTAATTCGTTGTCAGCACACAGCTGAAATAGAATAATCCGTTATCTCCTTGAGTGTTCTCAAGACAACAATAGAACTACATTAAGATCATATGAAATGTAAATAATATGTTAAAATAAAATAGCATTAATTTTGTCAATTAATTAATGATTATACTGATGAATGTTAATTCTCTCTGTGAAAGATCCAGGATCATCTACAAACAGATGAACAATAAGAATGAATAATTACTTTCAGCTTAATGCCTAGGACATACATGCAAAGCAAGCAACAGGTAGGCCATCATTTTTTCTTGAAAATTGTTCAACCAGGTATTATACCATATTTTCTCACCAAAAGATTGTCATAATTAGACATTTCAATCTGTCAGCCTTACATACATGAAGACGTTGAGGCATGTCCCTGAAGATGGTAATCTTGATACCATGCAGTTTAAAAGACACGGAAACACTTCTCAGTAATTAAGAGGTGAGTGAACATCACTTAGTTGAAACGCTTAAGTTGTTTAAGGATAATGAAGATGAGTAAGAATGGAGCGACTTCTCCACTGATGAATGCTAAATGCTAGTGCTTACTTTTTTTTGAAGAAACTGTCAAGATCTGCTGTAAAACCATTTAAATAAGAAGATAGTGACTAGGCAGTTATTATAAACAAAACTGGCATTTGAATAGCAACATTAGTCAAGTGGTTGTGTTGACTGATGGATTAGGCAGGTTGAATGAGTTCAAGGAGAATGTGTATTGGGTATTTATTCTCTATAATATAGCCACAAAATTTTATTCATATTCAGAGTCAGTCATTTCTATAAACAGTCATATTACATATTACTTATTCAAGTAATATCTTTGACAGTTTCAGATGACAGGGTGAAACCACCTTCCTTAGGTTAATAATTTATTGGCATTTTATGCATGTTTCCAACATTTGAACGTGCTTGTGTGTTGTTCCAGCTTTGGATATTCTTGAATTGATTCCATATGTTACTACTTATGCATGTAAATAAATCATAGGATACCAGTTTGTAAGGGACCTCAAGGATCATCTGGTCCAAACTTTCTTGGCAAATGCACAATCTGGACAAGATGACCCAACACCCTGTCCAGACAAATCTTAAACATGTCCAATGTTGGGGAATACATCACTTTCCTCGAGAGATTATGCCAATGGTTGATTGTTTGTATGAAAAATTTTCCTCTTCTGTCCAATCAGACTGGCCCCAGGAGTAACTTGTACCCATTACCCCTCATCTTTTCCATTCAGCTCCATATAAAAAGGGAGTCTCAATCTTCTTTGTAGCCATCCTTTAAATACTGGAACATGGTGATAATGTCTCCCCTTAGCCTTCTCTCCTCAGGGCTTAACAAGGCCAGTTCTCATCCTTTCCTGACAGCAGGCTTCCCAATCCTTTGATCATCTTTCTGGCCTTTCTCTGGATCCTCTTCAGCCTGTACACACAGTAGCTGTTTGCTTGAGTTCATAGCACCATGGAAGACTGAGGTCCTAAGGGTGGACAAGCTCAGCTTGGAGGCAGACAACAAAAAGTTTTTGCTCTCTCTCCTTCTCAATTATGAGTCCACCTGCCTGTCTGCCTCTGATGATTGAAAAATACAACTGTCTGACTGACCTTTACACACTGGGGTCCAAGAAAAAGCACTTCTCACTCGCATCTGATGATCAGGGACCAAAAGACAGAAAAGGACTTTCAAATTATGGTAGTAAAAAGGAGAGGGAGAGAGAAAGAATTTAATAAGCTTGGTGTTCTGAACTGGTCATATGGCTAACTGATTTGTAGTTGTGCGCCATTCTAAGAAATCAAGGCTGATACCAAAATTTTCTTGAAGAATCACTATTAACTTCTGTCATGTCTGAATTCCTCCAGAAATTATTCTGGTATTTCATTTCTGGGCTGTGAGGAGGCAACTAGCTGCTTCATTTTAGGTGCATGGCTTAGTATTTCTAGTTCCATTAGTGCTCAATCTGCTGCGATGTCATCATGTGCACGGTTGTGCCAAGAAACAGATGTGGCAGATAATCAGTATTCACAGTTTGCTTTCCTGAGGATCGACATGAAGCCCAGCAGAATGCAGTCAGGGCTTAGTTATGCCTTTGCTTGCTCCTTGTCACTACTACCTCTTTAGCTAGAGAAAAATGTCTAGCAATGGTACCTGTTACTATTGAGATTTTCAAGGGTGTCGTTCAGGTGACTCCTGGAGATCTCTAGAACACCCTGCCTCAAACAAGTTTCTTCAGCAGCTTTGGTAATATACACACATCCCTCTCAGCCCTTACAAGCTTTTTCCTCTAGAGGTTGTTAATGCATCTGTTATTATATTAAGCATCCATCATAACAACAGTTTCTACTCAGACTGCTTATTAGTCACCTCTGAGTGATATCATGGAGCCTACACTCTGTGTAGGCAGAGATTTACTATCTGGGCAGATTCTTTCAAAATCTTTTCTTTTCTCCTTTGTTTCTTTTTCTCCTCATTCCACCCATAGTAAGTAATATTTCAACACTCAAGAGCTGTGGTGTTTAAATGTGTGGTAGGAAAGCACTTACTGGTCTTTCTTAGAAGAAATAGAAACTTGAAGCACATAGAGATGAGCAACTAAGCCTTAAAGGCATTTAGATACCTAGACAGACAGATGACTCATTACAGAATTGGTCCCATTAATATCAGTAAGATTTAGGCCTTAGAAAAGTCAAGCAATGAAAATGGTCCCTCAGATGTTGCTACTGTCAGCTAATGGAAGGACTCAGATTTCTTCCAACTTCCGCCAGATCTTGAACTGAAGGGTGTTGGACTGATAGCCTGAGAGAGAGTAGTTTTGGAAATCCTGAAAAAGGATTTACCCTCCTAGACATGTTCAGAAAACATTAGCATTTTACAACTTGATGACATTTGTGACAATAAGGCGCACTGTTAGGCTCTGCTTACTCTGTAAATCTGTTGTCTTTTGTAATCTGTTGGGTTGTTACTGTGGCTTTTAATGAGCCACAGATATGTTTTACACTATCGATTCTAAATGCAAGGCACAGCTCTGCAACCTGAAATTAAATACAGGCAAATATGCATTAGCATTACACTGAACGATGCAGAGTTCAGTCTGATGTATAATAGCTGTTTTCATGGTTACTGAGGATGCTCATTTTCCTTTTGATGAGGAATAACACTATAGCAGCGCTCTCTATATACATAGCTAGTAAACTACAGGCTGTATCCCATGAGCCTATGCTGAACATGCTGTCAAGAAAGACCAAGATACTCAGTTTCAAGACTGAAGTTCTACATCTTTCTCAGCTGATGCTTACTTCAGTGTTGTAAAAGCTCTCCCAAAGCTTTGTGCTGTGTCAGAGATCTTTTCATAGCCCTTTTATTCTGATGGGAAGAAACCCCCCTATGTGAGCATACATTCACTGTGGATTCCAATTCTTGAGTTCAGATGTGCATAACACAATATAGACTTTCTTGAAAATAAAAATGGATATTGAAATTCAATATAAAGGACAGACAATTGACGTATCTGTCACTATTTACACACACAAATCATTTAGTGAAAGTTTCAGGGACTCACCCTCTTTTCCAGTTATTCTATATGGCCGCAACTTTCCAATTTGTCAAAAGCTAATTGCCACCTTTCTTTCAGTGGGCTGCAAACACTGACCATGTTGTCCTCCACTGTAGTCATCTAGTTTTCAGAGATAATTACATTGTCTATATATCTCTCCTAAACCCGAGGAGAAGTCTGGAAATGCATGGAAAATCAGCTATTAATGTAGACTATTGTAACATATTCTTAAGGTAAGTCTTTACAGCAGCCTGTCATCTCCTGAATTACAAGAGACACCAGTAATTACTCTTAGATTTCAAAAGCTTGGTGAACATAACAACATATGTTTGTATTTTACATGCTTATTTTACCAAAATGAGATTCTCAAGCTCATTAAATAAATTCCAGAATTTTCTATCATGCCAGAAAAAGACTTAAGTGTCAAAAAGAAAATGTAGCTGGCCATAAGGCCAACTTCTGTTATAACTTCTGTTTTTTTATGATTTTCTATTAAACTTCATTTTCAGATATATTGTAGAAAATGAGTGTTAAGGCTGGGTTGTACTTTGCACAGAATAATCAGCCAGAGTCTTTCTCAAAAGCTGTGAATATAAAGCAAGAAATCATTTGGCCAAGAGTCAAACACTCAACAGGTCTTTCTCCTCAAAGAGCAAGATGCCTTGCATAAGAAACAGATTGGCAGAGATTCTGGCTATAGCAAATAAAAAATTACTTTTCAAATTTGCATAATCCTGGTTTTATAATAGAGTTACTGTGTGCTCTCTTTAGAGGACCAGAAGAATGCAAGGCCATATACCAACCACCCCACTGCCTCCTTTGATTTCTCTCACAAAGCCAAACCTACTTCAACTCCAGCTTTTAAAAAGTAAATTTCTGCATACTCACAGCCATTACAGGGGTCTGTATTGCAAGTTTGGTTTCACTGAATTTACATATGCACTGAAAATACTTCTTAAAGATATGACCATCTGATTAGCAGGAAGCAACAGATCATTGTTTATGCAGAGGAACAATAAACAACAATTTTACCACAAAAAACTATCCAGTATAGGTAGCCAGGTGAGGAAGACTGTCATTAATAAGCTGTCTTCTACATCCTCAAATGCTAAGGAAAAGCAACAGTGGTTTCAAACTGTCCTCACAAACTCTATTTATTTTCTTAATTTATATTTGCTCTCAATTGTATAATACCCTGGGCTAAGTGTTTCCTTCAACATTTGGGTTTGTGTCTTCTTCATCACTTCAGTCACAAAGGGCATGCACTCAAACCCTGTAACTTCTTATGACCTTGTCATGTGCAAATGGCAGTGGTTTAGATATAGTGTAGGTACTGAAGTCAGAAGATACTTAAGTGCATCATATTGTGAGCTATTTAAGAAAATAATTATTCAGCACCATTTAGGCAATCGGTTATGAAAGCCAAATCGTTCTGAAACTTTAGTTTGCCCAAAAGACACTGCTCCACATTAAATGCTGCAGATAAGAAAAACAGACAGTAAAATGAAATTTGATCAGGCAGATTCCAGGAACTTTTCACAGAATATTCCGAGTTGGAAGGAACCCATAAGGGTCATCAAATCCAACCCTTAAGTGAATGGTCTCTACAGGGATTGAATGCACAACCTTAGCCTTACTAGCCCCAGGTTCTAAACAACTAAGCTAATCTCAGGAAATTTTTTGGAAACTTTTTTAACAGAGAAGACATCTGTGGCCCTGGCACTAGAATAAGTGGCAAATCCACACCCCTCAACAAAGTCAAATGATCTCTTTTATGCCCAGCTTCAAGTTAAAGCATCTGAAGCTACAACAGACTGAGGGGTTGCATCAGCTGCTGCTTGTGAACAGAAGCCAGTGAAGAACATCTCCCAAGTCACCCCTGAGGAAGAAAGCTGCAAGAACATAGTCTTTTTGGTCAAGGATATGTCAGCAAGGACAAGGGAGGGGACACAGAGCGAGTGCAGAAAGCAGTACCAAAACTCCAAGGGACCTGGTATACAAAAAAACCTCCACCAACAGCTGCCTGAAATGAGATGGTTTTGCTGAACTTTTCTGATGCTGCATAATCCAAGACTAAGACGGATTGCATCTTGTTTTGTATGGACTACTCTTACTGTATAAATTTATTCATATCCAAGGTCTCTATTCTAAAACTGCTTTTGGTATAAGGATTCTGTCCCCATAAACCTAATTACTGCATGATCCTAATAAATTGAGTTCAACATCTGTTTCCTCCCAACTCCTATAGTTTCTACACCTGTAAGCATTTCTTTTCTCTCATTATAGTCTCACATCTTTTGCAACAGCTCTTGCAATAACACATTCAAATTTCATCATTTGGAATAAAGCCGCAGAACTTTGAACTCCTACTACCCACTTTAGTCTTAGGCTGGTGGTAGAGGCTGTGTGTGTGTCCATATCTGTAACCAAATATGTAAAAGAAGGCAAAAAAAGGTTATACCACAAGTTTGTACAAACTCACATCACAGCTCTTATTCCTCGTGCTCCTGAATTTCCTAAGGTCAGATTTCTTTCTGATGCAATTTCACTGCAGTTGACAAAAATTCCACGGGAGTCGTAGCAGATCTGCCTTCCTTTTTCTCTTGCAAGTGGGCTTTGTGAGAAATAGAAGAAAGCAACTTGAGTTGTTGTGTTTCACATCAGTAGAGGCAGAAGGGAAGAAGTTCTCTTGCAGGAGTGCAGAAAACAACTCGTGTAACTGTAATGTATAGAAATTACTAAGCTTCACACTTCATGTAAGCTTTGCACTATTAGAAAAAGAAAGGCAGGTGTATAGTTTTAACACATTTATATAGGAAGACACAAAACCACACAGAGATCATAAGAAACTTCTCCCAGCTCAAATGACAGTTGACAAAAGGACAGTGAAGAGAACAAGAAACAGAGACTTCCTAACCTATCTCTGGTTTAGGCATGGGGCTCCAGCCCACCATTACTGCTACAGATCCCATCCAAAAGCAGCAATAATGGGAAAGATGGGAAAGCTCCTGTCAGATTTTCAGTCTGTCATAATTTTCTAATAAGGATTAATGCTTGAGGAGATATTTTTGGGTTTGAGGTCTTATATTATTAATCAAAGTTTATAAGCATTGATTTTAGGTGAGAAAGGTGATTCGGTCATTTATTTCTTGATCCTTTTCCACTTAATACTCCAAAAATTATAACCACATGTTCTGAATGTTTAACACAAGACAGATGGTTCTGCTTCAGCTGGATCCAACTAAATATTATCCAGCAAGTGAGAAAGAAATACTGGTGAAATTTTTTACCTCTCCATTGTCTCCAGCTTTCTCTTAATTTTTCTGTTGTTAAACAAGCAGAATACAATAACTTCCCCAAACCATCAAGCTCACTGTTTAAGAAATGCTTGGCTGTAATAGGGACCTAGGCTGTTTGTTCACCCAAATCCTAAATAAACCCTTTGTAGCAGTTCTGACAAGTTCCATTCCTCTCTGCAAATAAGCTAATTTTATTTTTACATACTTTTGCACTAAGAAATAAAAAATACCAAAATACTGTGACATATGTTCTAGTTGTGATTTTACCTGCACCAAGAAGCAGGGCCTATCTCCCCGGAAAACCTGGTCTTATGATGAGGCCAATTGACTTCATGTCTAAGAGATTCAACTGTGACAGATATGCTTCCAATACCACTGGGGACTACCAGGCCAGCAGCCTGTGAAACATTCTTTTGCTCTTTCTTGGCAAAGATTCCTGTTCTTGCAACTGGATTCTCACGTGAAATAAGTCCACAATCGCACCCTTCTGGTACACCAGGGTTTTCATTGTTACAGCATTCAGATGCAGCTATCTTCATTTTCCCAGACTGGTTTGGCACCTAGGGCTAGCCATCCAGAGGGAAGTGTCCAGCTCTGAGGTTCAAGTCTAGTACCAAGCTTCCCTACACGTCAGTGAGAGTCAAAACTAGAGCACCAACACAGTCCCAAAAGTTAGTGGGGTGCAGTAATAGAGAAACATACAGAATGGTGGTTCTAAGGGTGGATCATACCGAACTACCTTTGTTTGAAAGAATATCCCTCCACACCTCGCTTACTACTTCTGCACAACTACCTCCAAAAGCATTTTGCTCCAATTTAGGCATCTCTTAACTCTGTGTGCACTTTGTGTCATCCTCAGCAATAGAAGCAAACCTGTGAGGACACAATAGCTTCTGTCCTCCTATGGGCATTATCAGACAAACAATGAGAGAAACAAAGCCAGATATTATGCAGTCTGGTTGTCACAAAAATCATGTGGGAGACTTACAGTCACACTTTGAAAAGCAAATACAGGACTTGAACTCAGGTCTCCAATATCTCAAACGGAAGAGAGAATACCATCCCCTCCAGCACATTTCTTCCCCCAGACTTCCTGACTTAATTTTTTATTTTTGTTTTTATGATTGGTCCAACCTTTGTTTTTTAATCTCTCTTTATAGACCAGAGGTAACTAGTGAGTTAAGCTGGTATTTATGGAAACCTAAGCCATATCCCCTGTTGAATAAAATATTTGCTAGAAAATAAAAACACTCTAACTAATGAAACAATAGGAAATGAACTGGAGCCAATCAAAAAAAATTGGAGAATGGGGAACAGGCTTGAGAAAGGATATGGAAAAGTTTCATCATTCAATACATTATTAATCAGCATAATTGAAAAGTAGTTAACATTCTAGTACCCAGATATATAAAACAGTTTTGTATATTTCTCTTAATCCACAGACAAAGTAAAACGTGATAGTACAGATACTGTTAAGAAATTAAAAAAAAAAAAAGGAAAAGAAAAAGAAAAAGAAAATACAAGCTTTTAAATTTTTCACACTAGGCATACAATGTTTCTTCTTTAGGAGAGTAAAGACACTTTAAAAAGGTTGGTGTTAAAACCAATAAATAGGGCTGGGAAGGATCCCTTGAAAACATCTTCCTCTCCAGATTCCCCTTCTGGGAAGTTCAGAGCACAGAGAAGTGTGCTTGTGCCTCAGTTTTACAGAAAGAAAATATCACTTTTAATCACACTCAAGATGGGCATCAAAAAATATAGTAGCACAATGGAAAGGACTGGGGAAATTTCTCTAAAGAGCTTAAACTTGTCTGTTTTCCCAAGTCTCAGATTTGAAAGCACACCTGCTTCCAAAGACCACTACACTGACAGCTTTAACTCAGTATTACACAGGTATTGGAACCTGTAACCTTTCCTGCCATCTACAACGTAATCCCCAGGACCATTTCTTTTAATGAAGTATTGTGGCAAACCAAGGGGAGCAGCTACAACAATTGATCAGGTTGAAAAAGACCTGCAAGATCATCGAGTCCAGCCCTTGATCCAACATTGCTGTGGTTACTAGATCATGGCACTAAGTACCACATCCAGTCTCATCTTAAAAATCTCCAGGGACAGTGAATGCACCACCACGCTGGGCAGCCCATTCCAATGGCTGATTATTCTCTCTGTAAAAATTTTTTTCCTAATTTCCAACATAAACCTGCCCTGGCAAAGCTTAAGACCATGCTCTCTTGTCCTACTGCTGATTGCCTGGGAGAAGAGACTGATGCCTACCTGGCTACAACAAATCTCTCAGGGGAATAGTTTGCAGAAAGTCTGTGCTCCAGAGATAGGCAGACAGCTGTTTTTCAGTCAATTCGTGTGTGAGTTTGTCAGTCTATGGGTGTTTGACATAAAACTAAGTTGCAAACTAAGTTTGTGAGCTGAAAACAATATTTCTACCTGAGGATATTGTATTGGGTCTGGCTGGGCTGGAGTTCATTTCCCCACAGTAGCCCTCACAGTGCTTTGCATTGGCAGCTAGAAGGGTGCTGATAACACACTGGTGGTTTGGCTGCTGCCGAGCGCAGCACCAGCACTGTAACATTCCTTCCTCAGTCGAGGGCAAGACCCTGGGAGGGGACCCAAGTAGGCCAGCTGACCCAGACTGACCAAAGGGATATTCCAGACCATATGGCGTCAGCTCAGATATAAAAGCTAAGGCATGGAGCAGGAGGGGGGGCATTCATTGTCTCCAATGTCTGCCTGCTGAGGGACCATCATGTGTGCTGAAGTCCTGCTGCTTGGGAGTGGCCGACTATCACTGTTCATGGGAAGTAGAGAATAAACCCTGTTATCTTTTGCTTCTGCACACGCAAGCTTTTCTTTACTTTTTGCTTTAAATAAACTGCCTTATCCCAACCCACAGGTTCCTTTCATTGGAACAACTATAGGGAATTAGGACCTAAAATCTCTTTAATTTACGTGTCCAGCCAAGGTCAACCCACCACAGACATTTTTTCAGCCACAGATTTCTTAGACACAGTTGCAAATCCCTACTGACAAAAGCAATCCTAATGAATTCAGATCCTTTCATTGGAACGACTATAGGGAATTAGGACCTAAAATCTCTTTAATTTAAAATCTATTGTTATCTTCAGGACAACTGTTAGTACTGGCCCACATGCTCACTTGGTGAAACTCTAAAATCAGTATGACCTATTCCTACTGCTAGCATTTAAAACTCCAGTTAATGACATTAATAAAAGTTAGATACAAACTATCCCTCTTTTTTTACCTAAAGATGGACATCCAATTTTGAAATTATGACATTGTTTCTGTTTTCTTAGGAAACACTTGTGACCACTGCTAATTAATATTTAACATTATATTTATGTTGATATTTTTTTAAAAATGCATTAAAAAAAGAAGATCCTATAACTCAAGTGAAATAATTAATTAAATAAATAAATAAATAAATATAGTATAAAAAATCTAAGGGTTTCCACAAGCTACCAACTTCCAATGTCAATTGCAGTTAAAGCAATTATGGAAAAACATCTTGTCTGATACTCTACAGAGTGGTGAGCATAGTGCTGCTGTTCCAGTGCTAGAAACCCATCATCAGTCAACATACATGCAAGTAGGAGAGGCAGTTTCACTAAATTATTTTCCAAAAACATTTGAGTCTGTAGAAGAGGCTGAAACACCAGACAGCTCAATAGTTTGCAGACATCAAATAAAACACACCACACAAATTGAACAAATATAATAAACAGTCCGCAAGAAAATAATACTTAAGAGTCTTCCAGCAATGGAAGGCTGCCGGCAGACAATTGCCCTTGAACTCTGATATTTGCTCGATGCTCAGTAACATCAGTTTTTGAACTGGAAATGGAGCGCTTCATCCAGTACAGAGTGAAGTTCAACTCAGAGCAATGGCCACATTCAGGCACCACAGTTTGACATTTGTCCCACAGGCATGAGGCAAATTGGTATCCAGAACACAAACAAATTAGGTCTTCCATCTTCTAAGCTGCTGCACAGTCTAACCTGTTGATATTTACTCCTACATGCCCATAATCTAACAATCAATCACAGGATTCTCATCTGCTTGTCTAAAGCACTAATTTTCCAGATATTTTAAGCATCTTTTGAACAGTTTAAATACAGGACAGTACTATGGACCTTTGGAGGGGGGGAATCTGATCAGAGTACTTGTTACATATAGCAGAGATTTGGAGGCAGAGTGCATATCTCGAATGTGTTTCCAGGAAGGAAAATTCTCCCACCCCTACATTCAATGAAGAAGAATTTTTCTCTCTGACTTGTTTGTTGTTTTGAGACTGAACCAGTTAGCTCTATGTGCTCCCACTGCAATACTAGCTAAAACTGATATATTATCTTGTACATTATCGTGCCTGGTTTGACAGTGCAGCTGCACATACAAAAAAGACAAAGCTATTATGAAAGACTGGCTCTCCCTAAAACAGTGTATCTAAGCTAATGTTCTGTTCATTTAGCTTGTTACCTGAAAGGTTATGAATGCTGTTATTTTAGGTTTTAATCATAAGACTGTCTGCTCTAGGTTTGAAATGTCAGCTCTTTCTAGCAAATATCAAAATATTATTTCTTTCATATGTTCATTTAAAAGTTACTCTTAGCAAGGTTTAAAATTAACCAGTTACTACACACT
The DNA here is from genome assembly GCA_035583135.1 of Lophotriccus pileatus. NCBI lineage: Eukaryota > Metazoa > Chordata > Aves > Passeriformes > Tyrannidae > Lophotriccus > Lophotriccus pileatus. The sequence continues at coordinate 25,307,440 of JAWWES010000168.1, forward strand.
GCAATTAAAATTGCCTTCAGAGAGGTACGTGTATAACTTCACCCTTTACAAGACATTCCCGATGTTTGTCTAAATCCCTAAAGGCATCTTCATGATAAATAAGGATGCGCAGTGACATTTCTCAGTGGTTTTATTCAATTATAAGGAATGGAGCTTTCTTCAAACATGGGGGCTATTTAATACTTGGGGCTATATCAATTGTTAAATCCTTCATGGAGATCTTTAACCCATTAAATAAGAGCCCAAACTACCCATAAATTACTAAGCAGCTGGTTTTTTTTAACAGGCACAACCCAGTTTCCTTTATTCTCTTGGCAACTGAACAGTTTTAGGAAATTGAAATGTGGAACATTGAAAAACTTAAGCAAGCCCCAGTTCACACTACTCCCTCTTTCTGTCCATATAGACACCCTCTACAAAAAGTAATTATTCTAAAATGAATCTTGAAATGACACAGAGTCGCAGTGGAACTTAGTGAGTTAGAAAGATATCACAGCACCTGTTGACCTTTAGAAAATCAAATTAAATAAAAATTAGAATTGATGTAGCCTCTATGAAACTTTGTAAGAGATATTTTTAATCAGGCAGTATTTCTGATGATCACATTACAGAGACGCTGATTCTAAAGTCAATGTTTGTATCACTTACAGGTTTTAGCTTTTATCATATATTATTTTAAGAAGATCAGTGTTTAATGCAATTGTCCAATTGCACTGCAATCGATGTAATTAAGGCAGGGATACTTTCCAAATATTCATCCAATGCTACCAATTACAAAGTTAAGCGCAACAACCAGTGGCCAGAACTCCAAAGCAGCAATACAGATCACGCTTCTGGGATGGGAAGCACAAATTGCTCTCTCAGCTGTCTCAGCCCAACCGTGTCCTCAGTGCCAGCAGAGACAGATTCTTCTCCTGCCTGTCAGATGGAGTACAGTGAAGTGTGTGATCACTCCACTGACACAACAGGTATAAGGCAGGAAGCAGACAGCAGAAAGCACCATCACTGCAATTAGTGGACCATTTTCTATACAGATGTAGAAACAGCAATTCTCCTGATTCCTTTCCCTGACATTAATGCATCCAGGAAAAATAAGAGAGAATAGTTTCTACACTCCCTTCTACTAATTCTGCATTTGCTGTGTTGTTAGAATTATATCTTATAAAGAGCAATTCTTTAACTGCTCTTGGATCACACAAGCATCACTTGCTGCTGTTCTCTAGAACAAGAGGCTCAGTGACTGGAAAAGAATAGACAGGCTGTCAAGGTAAACCTTTAGCACCTAGTCCAACCTGTAACAACAGCTGACAGAGAACTGGAGCCAGCTGCTAAGGTGTAGAGCTGTGCCTTACACATGCTGTGTCATTTCTCACGCTCTTGGTTTGGGAAATTAGCCTAAACTGGATGTTGATTGGGATGTAAATCAGAAATGCTAACAGGGAAGTACTCTTCCTGATGTTTTCTTAATTGAAGAATATCATCCTATTTTGTCTTTCTTTCCCTACCACGCAAGTGAAAACATCTGTGTGAGAAAACTTGCTCATAATAAATATTTTGAAAACAAGTTATCAGGATCGATGGTGCTAATCTTTGGATCTAATGAAATAAAACTTCTCAGCCTAAATTGAGATGGATGGCCACACACTGCCTCTTTTATACTTACAATGACTCTAATCTTGCCTGATCAATTTTTGCTATCAGTACCAGTTGGAGCTAGACACGAGTTATTACTGGACTTTGTGGGCAGAAATACCCACATGGAAGCCTATGGCAGGAAAAGATGCACGTCCTGAATTCATGCCCATGGCAATATAGCCTCAACATGGCCAAAAAGCTAGTAATGGATGGACTCTGATAACCGGGAGGTTCCTGCTGGTGTACAGAAGTGCTCGGGAATGCAGTTTGCCCATCATCCTGAAATTCTACCCATTCACACAGTCACCTCAATGCTACCAGTACCTCAGCCACAGATTGCACAGCCTCATGGGCTTCATTAAATTACACAAGCAGTTCAAGAGCAGAATTGAATATGCTGTTCAGGAACAAGCAGCTCAAGGCCTAGTTGCATTTTTAAGTGTAGCAACAGACAGAAGTGTAGAAATGCTTAAATACAGGTGCCAGCTCTCTGCAGGGGCTGAACTGAATCACCTTTTTGCTACCTTCTGGACAATGACAGTGGTACAGCTAAAGACGTGTTACCATCTTTCCTTTTTTTTTTTTAACCTCCTTAATTTTATGGTGCTAAAACTGGTCTGTCATTTTGTCATTTTCCAGTGAGATCCGAAACCATGGCTGCACCTTTTCCTGCACTCACAAGTGGATATGCCAAGCATTCAGCTCTCAGGCTAAATATCGTAAGAGACTGAGGAAGACCATAAGTAAATATAAACATCATTGACACCTAAAGGTTTCTCTCCCTGGTCTCATCAGAACTTTATCCTCTGATCACAGAAAGAAACCATGACTTCTCACCATCATACAACACAGACAGGCGTGATAAAAAGACAGCTCATCTAAAAATTCAATAGTATATTTCAAGATCCTATATTTCAAGATCCTTATTTACCTTAAACATCTTCATTAAAAGGATCACTAATAAATAAAGCATGGGGAAAGAAAATTGGGTTATATCAACTATATACCCTGTTAGAATTCAAAGATAACTTTCAGCAACGGGGACATTTTCAGCACACTACTGCTCCAGAGGACACCACAACTCAGGATAACGTGTCCTGCATGAGCGCATAAGCATACCAAAATGAGGAGAGGAAAATCCTACAAAGCACTGCACATTACAATGTTCGGGCAGTTCCACCATGACTTCAACTTCACCACCTGTTTCATTCTCTGTTGGCTACCCGTGGAGCACCAAGGGAGAAGGAAAGAAGAGGAGCTATAAGCATTGTAAAGAGCAGACAGCTTGACTTTCACACTTTCTGTCTCACTTTTCTGCTGCTGCCACTCTATTTATCATTCTTTCTTTCTTGTCTTGTGTGTGTGTGCATGTGTGAATGCTAAAAGCCCTCTCTTCTGCATTTCCAGCTGTAGGAAACAGATCTTTTATATATCCATGCTTCATGATGATCAGCCCATTCACTGATAATCACAGGGTGAAAGCACTCTCTTCTATTCCTAACCTCTTCTTTTCATCATTTGAAACCTTTATGTAAATCTGAAAGTATTACTGAATTAAATAATCCCACTGATGGAAATGAAACTACCTGAGTGTAGTTAACTCCTGGAAAGTGAAGGACACTTCCTAATAATTTAACACTTATGCTAACAAATTCTGTGATTTTCCTCTCTTTTGACAATACATCAGAGAGAAAGAAAATACGAAGACAAGTGAATCACCCCTAACATAATCTCTAAGTTATAATCACCTTCAAGCCATTGGAGAAGGAGCTAGAAGTAGTTAGGGTAAGTTATCCCATTTCACAAATGTCTCTATTCAAGGTTTTCCACATCTCAGTTCACCAGCAGTTGAGGACATAAATTAAGAATAACCTGATTTAAAGAAAGTAAAGCCCCTAAATTTCAGGCTGCAATCAGAATCCTGAAGACGATTTTGCTCTAGGATACAGAACAGTTTCTTCTACAATTAGGACACAAGTTAACATTAAGTTAGAGTGGCCAAATTAATATCTGAGGGACCTACACCAGTTCCAAGTCAGTCTAAAGTCGTGTTCAGGTCAATACCACTGCCAGTCCAGAGCACCCATGTAGTCCTGGTATGCTCTTTTAAATTCTTGGAATTAATGAGATCATTTTATTCCAAGATAATGGGAAGAAATATGAATTCAGTTATCTACAAGAATTAGTCCAGGCAAAATGCCTCAACAAAAAGCCACATGCTTTGTCTTTGGATAGACAAATTTTTGACATTTTACAAGCTGCAATTCTCTCCATCAATTGCAGTGAAAGACTAAGAATGATAAACCATTACTGTTTAGCCAGTAAAAGTAAATTGTTCTTGAACAGGACCATCTCTGTTCTCCATATCCTCTTCTTCTTGACATCTGTGCTGCAGGAGGTGAGTACACCATACGTAAAAGTAGAAACCAAGAAAAACATTTCAATCATTTTTTATTGGTGTAATTTTAACAGCGTCATTGGGTTGTGTTGCTGTACTGGGTGGGTGTAATGATTGGGCAGGCTGGATGGTAAGGGCTTAAACTGCAGATGACATCTCCATTAAAATGATTCATGTTATCACAGGCTTAGGTCACAATAACAGGGCTGAAAATGCCACAGTGCTTGTCAGAACCATCTTTTGCTGTATCCTCTCTGAGTGGTGCCAGTGACACATTCAAGACTTGTTCTATGATACTCCAAGTGTTTAAGGACTAGAAAATGACACATGAAATAAATGGACATCCCAGAGGACCATTAACAGGCTATCAGGCTTTCACTTTTCATTTTGAGTTGACATCCAGGATAGGTTAATGACAATCACGAGCCCTTTCTATCTGGCCCTGGGGAAGAGTGCTGATGGGCTACCCAGAGTACAAAAAGCCACAGCACAAAAAAGACATTTTAAGTGGGAACTACTGTAGAATTTAAATCCTAAATAAGACACTTCATTCTCCAGACTTTACACTATGAAAACTTCAGTCATGTGTTATATACTGCCAGCAGTAGGGAATTCTTAGGGAGACTGGGGGCTAAAATTGAAGGAGTATCATTCAACAAATGAGATCAAGTGCTTTGGTCCTGTGATGGCCCCTGATCCATCCCTTGCACATGCTCTCCTCAATACTCTCCAGCTTTGATAGAAAGTTCTGCTCTTTAACAATTTACAGGTCTTTCTGTAGGTTTATTCAATGCATGGTTCAGATGTGTAGGGTCTTATTTGGCATCTGCTACATGATGAATTAGTAAAGGTAAAAAGACAGCAAAAGAAGGCTTTAAGAGACACCTTCTGCTTTTCTACCAATATATTAATATCTTCTGAATCCATCTGCTGTGGCATTGGATTTACCATATGTAGGATGGAAAAAGTCCTGTCAAAGATGGACTGGTGAAGAAAAGGAAGAAAACAACTCAAATGTCATGGAAACAGAAGTTTTTAATGTTGTTTAAACATGTCTCAAAATGGCTTTCTTGTATTTTGTAAAGTCACTGTCTCCTTCCCAAAACTCCCTGCGAAAACTGTCATCTCTCATGCAGGAATGTTCGGGGAAGATTTCCTGGGTCTCCTCATTGGCCTTTTTAACCCTTTCCTATTGGATGTTAACCTTTACCTGAGATTGGTGGTTTCTGTAATCCCCAGAGACCTGTAACTGCTTATTATCTAATCCCCCTAAAACCTACATAAACCCCTACCCCACAATAAACTTCCTCTTTCGCTCGTCCCTCTCCTGTGGTCTGTGTGGGCTCATTACAGGGCTCCCAGGGACACATGGCAGGGGGGCATGGGGGAAGAACATTCCTCCTCCAGGTAATGGGCCACAAACCCAGGGCCTAGAAGCCCCCCTCCAATTCCACCGTTGTAATCTGCCCACCTGTAACATGACTCTAAACAAATTCCAAGGAAGGCAAACAGAAGTGAGAAAGAAGCACCGAGGTACTGAGTTTTGTCCATTTCCTTATACTCATATGCCTTGAAGGCAGAACACCCCTTCTGCAACCTTTACCCCAGGGGTTATGCTGCCTTCCTTTATTGAATCTACTGATTATTTTGAGTAATTCTTAAAATCAGATATACATAGCACCATGGGATTTGCACAGTGGGTTGTAAATGCAGACATATTTTCCACCTTGAATAGGATTACAGGACTGAAAGTAAACATTCCAAGCAAACACATATAAATCCAAAATAAACTCATGAAAAATACTAACCAAGAAATTAAGACAAAATTATTGGAAAAAGGGGGAGATTATTTTTAGGTTAAAATCAGTGGACAAGAGCAGACAAGTGAGCAGAAAAAGTGTGTCTTTCAAGAGTAGGGGAATCTGTGGTAGGAAATGAAACTGAGGGAAGATTGTGCAAAGCAGATATAGACATGGAAGAATATAAGGTGGGATGAGAGGTCAAGAGAAGGACTACTGCAGAAGTTACATGAAAAAGATGAAACTGAAACAAAGGTGGGTATAAGACATTTGCAGGCATACACTTATCTCTAGTCAAATGCCACTGTAGTTATAAGCTATACAGGGTGATACATATATGTACAGTAAAATCAACACAGGAATCAACACAATTACACTTCATTCACACTCTTGTATGTGCTTCACCAAAAAAATAGAATTGAAAAAGAAATACATATTAAGGTAAAGATATCCCTCAAAATAAGGCACAAAATAACAGAGACACAACAGACATCCACATAAATCAAACAATCAATACATAACCTGGAAAAGAAAGAACGAGTAAAGTCATCTGTTGAGGATGAAGCTACTTGATCTCTTTCTCTGTGACCTACAGGAGAAGCTGTTATTACATCTCCATAATGCAAGCTCCTGGTGACAAGGTCAAGCATCAATAATTCAGACAGTTTGCCCACAAGAAGAAAATGAAAATCATTACATGACAGGTTTTTTCTGCTAGTGTCTCTGGTGAGGTACATGGTGACATATGCTTGCCCATACACTAGCACTGCACCTGGTCTGAGGAGGTTTGTTCTTCTATCATTCAAATACTCTGGGCAATCACATGTACTTACATACATAGTTATGTATCCTATGCATGATTTCTTATATATAGCAGACTCAACAGTATGTCTAAATATTTAATTGTCTGCACAAGGTTTCTTTCTGTAAATCATGAGTTATTCTAGTGATGCTTTGAGGCACTTGCAGAGCTCTCCTCTGAAGACAGGAAAGGTTCATTCTTTCTCCTTCAATTAGTTTTAATGACTTGATACTGGGTATCAGGGTACCTGTCAGGGTAAGCTGCCCCACAGCTAGATCTACTGGAAATGTATTATGTCAGGCAGCAAGAGAACACGGCAAGCTATGAATAATGAAGGAAGGTACAACTTCTTCCAGGATATATCTATGACTTTAGGTGCTCCTAAAGTCCAAGAGAATACGGAGCAAACAGGACTAAATGAAGGAACTGCAGAGAAAGGGTGACAAGTAGATGCTGGAGTAGCTGCAGTGAGACTATTTGTTTTTTAAAGTAAATTAACAACTGCAGAGTATTCCATCAGTCTTCCACAATCACTTTACATTAATATTCCTCTGATTTTAGCTTCACTGAAGTCAAGAGAGAAAATGTTCCTGATTGACTGATCTATAAGAAAGAACTATAACAGCACACCAGCAAGGCAGAGTACTGTGATTTTAACCAGCCATTAGGATGGGGTCAGCAAGCCTCTTCACAGGACAGATCACGTGACCACAGATCATTTGAATGAATAAGAGGCTCACGACCAAAGTTTTGAAGCACAGTGGTAGTAACTCAAAGAAACTTAGAAACACAGTACTGCAGAGAGAGGCAGGAAAAGTAATTTAGAGTCCAGACCTCCCTGATCCAGAAGACCAAGCTGAACTTCTCTCTCTCTCTCGTATTTCAGGGAAAATACCTGGACAATTCAGATACCAGATATTATATAATCTGATATTCTTAGGAAATATATTATATATTATATAATCTGATATTTCTTAGGAAATTCTAAGAAATATCTATGAAATATCAGTTTTATATTTCACTGGCTTTTACTGTAAGTACCTGAAAATAAAAATACTTTGTTGTAAATGAAACAGTAAACTGAAGTCAAATTAAAATATTTCTAGTTTGGGGGAGTGGAGGGAATAAAGAATAAATGTTACTTCAGTCTAGTGTTTGGCTTCATGAGACTTAGGGTTTGAAAACAGTACAAATCAACAGGCCGATTTCTATACAGTCCTTCTTAGAAACTACACCATTATAGTTTATCAGCGAAGTACCATACACACCCCACTGCCACTACAGAAATAATAAGCTGGCTACACTGCTTTGGCCTCTTGTGAGCCTTGTAACTCACAAGTTACATAGGCACCACCAAACAGAAGCCAACTAAATGACCAAAAGTAACACAGAAAAAAAATAATGTTAAATACAGTGTTTCCTCTACTACTGCTGTAACTAAGCGTTATCAGGGCAGGGGTTATGCTTCATTCAATTTGTGTATTCAATGCCCCATATGTGTATTATATACGGACTAGTTGACAGCAAGGTAGGTAGGTAGTGCTACCCACATATGCACTCTATGAAGCCAAGGAGCAGATATCACTGAGCACTATCTTCTACTTGCTACCCATTGGGAACATAATTTGTAATCAGTCTTGGTTTCTGATAGTAGCAGCACTACAATTTTTAAAAACCTCTGACAGGTAATCACAAAAGACGAGAATTTGATGGGAGCGGTGCTCAGGTCATTGGTACATACAGTTGCCAAAATCTGTAGCATAAGAGCAGAGATGTGATGGCACCATCCTGCTGTGGCACAGTCAAGGACACTATCTGGCTGCATTACAGGTGTCCCCTCTCACCCCAGGCTCCACAAAAGGTAATGCAATTCAAAAATGGTATAAAAGAGCCCACAGACCATCTTCAGCTATTACCAAAAAAATCATCCAGCAAGTAGGTGGTTTTTTTGGTCCTGGCAAGAATATAATGGGAGGGTAAAAAGGAAGAAGCATGAAGGCTCAGGAATGCACTGGTCTTTGGCATCAGCAGGATTTGGCTTCCACTCTGCTGCCACCTGGAATGAAGAGAAATTGCTTCCACTTCACCTCAGGATTTTCCATAAACAAGATACAATTATATATGAAACAGGCTAGAAAAAAACAAAGGCAGATCTAATGGGGCTCTAAAAGGGTTTTGCTAAAGTGGAGAGCATGAGCTTAGCTGTTAATGGCAAAGCCACTGGAAACAAAATGTCAGCAGATTCACACCTGTCATTTGCTCTCCTATCCCGTGTCCTCCCAATCCTGATCCTGGGGAGGCACAGAGTCAGCAAAACTCTCACAGGCACTGTGCTTAATTCACTCAGGCAGCTGGGACCATACACTCCCACAAGTCCTCCTCTCTCTCCACCATTTTCTCCACTAAGCAGTGCCTGCTGGTGAATGGTGTACACTTCCGCAGGAGAAAAGCTCTTCCCTACTTGCTCTCCTAGTGCGAAGGGGAGAGCCTGAACAGTAAGAGCTGTCAGTTCCTATCTTTCTTTGCCACTCAGCTTATTTCCTGATTCCTAAAATGAAGCTGCAGCTGCACTGGATGGATGTGCTTAAATGCAAGCCTCCGGAGATGGGAAAGTGCTGACTGCTGAATTGCCTTCTTTCACCTTATTTTGATGACAGTCTTTATACTCTCAACTTTTCTCCCTGTCCCCACCCCCACCCTGTTCAAAGGGGAACCAGCAACCTGTTTACTTTGAATTTTTATACCAGTTGTCCCTCTTGAATGCTCCCCCATATGCTTCTCTAAAATTGTACGTGCTCCAGCTTCCTCGAGCTAAAGGGAATTGAAAGTCCACAAATTAGGGCCTTGTATATATGCAGTTAATTGTTCCCACCATTGTCACCCGAAGAAACACAGCCTAATTATTTCATGCTCTCTGTTCCCTGAAAGAATTACTTCATGCTAACCAAAGAAAGCAGCTGTACTGCAGCCATCATCCTACAAGGCACCAAACTTGAGACCAGACCCATGTTCCTAAGTTGTCTCTAAAGTACTAGGGATTTCCAGTCTGACATCAGTCCTTGCAAGTGATCCAACTCAGATCTTTATCTGTAGTTTTACAATCATTCAGCAAAGGAAAAATACTAGACAAATATTTCCAAACACAACCTGAACATTTTTCAAGGCTTGCTGGGGTGGGGGGGGGGGGGGGGAAATTACAAAATTAGCTATGACAAGGAGGCAAAAATTAATAAGCATTCTATTCAGAACTGCAGAGGAAAAAAGAGAAATTTGATCAAATCTATAATCTTTAAATGAAATTGTATGAAGGTTTGGGGTTTCACAAAGCCTGTCACTTTCCTACATGATTAAAATCATACATTTAAACAGTCTGTTCCTTCCTCTTCCCTCTCCTCTGCAAGAAGATATAATTTAAAGATTTTGACTCCTGGCTGTCCAAACAAAATGTAGCACAGCAACAGCCACTACTGCTATCACCGGAGCAAAATAGATCTGGGCTGTCAAATCTCAAATTTCAGCCTTTCCTTGTTTTCACATTGTATGGGTATTGTATGAGAAATTCAGAGTCCACATGTCAGACACAGTTTACTGCTGTATTCTGCTTAGACCCAGTAGAAATGTGGTAAAAGTGAGCCCTATGATTTCTTGGATTCTAATGAGATCAACTCACCCTGTTACATGTGTTACACCTTAGGTATCAGAAAGGCCTGTAGGGACTTCAGTAAGAAACAATCTACCATTTTTATCAAATAATCAGTCCTTATTAAATACACCCACGAAATTACAATTCACAGTTTCCAGTGCTAGAATCAGTTCAGCCTCTAAAAATCAAATGCGGTTCTTGTTCCAGCACTGAGTTATCCTAGCCCAAAGAAAAAGTGAGTGTAGCCCACTACCAAAAGTGGCAGCCAATAAAATGGTTAATGTAGCCAGTGAACACACATGGGAGACAGCAACAGGCAGACAGCTTTGCTCTCTTTTATGAGTTTAAGTTTAGTACCAACCTGTAATGTAAAGTGCACTGCAAAAGGGCAAAACTTTCTGGCTTTCCTCTTTTCCTACCCATCTTTCCAACTGTAAGATTATTCTAGGATTTTCAAAATAACACAAAATATCCTTTTACTCACAGTATAAGTCCAAAAATCTGGGAAAAAAAATTTAATATTCACATTAAAAAAATCCTATGATGAAAAAATGAAGCATCATAATCATTCATATTTTCTTCAGCTTTGGTTCAGTTTATAAGGAAACTGAAGAGCTTGGCAAAAATAACACAAGTAGAAGCACCAAGGTATAAAAATTTTAGAAGCCTTATAAATTCAAAATTCTTACAAAGTCTCAATAGAGAATGGTAAAAGAGCTGTAGCAGTTGACATGTAATATGTCATAAATAGCCTTCTAGTAGGGAAACTACTATACCAAGCCCTTACATATCCGTACTCAAACAGAGTAAAACAAAATGGAAGAGGTTTGCCTTGGGAACCAAGTCTCCATTAGGACTTGGTTGCATTAACTGAACCCAAATGCTTGGAAAACCACTTGCAAGTTAGTAAGATTGCTGCTGGCACTGGCAAAAGTACATGATTGTGTAAAGTTAAAATTTGGAGTTTTTTCTTGCAGCTCTCGTGCAAGCCATTCCTAAACTAACCATACTACAGCAACAACAAATGGATATCTGACAAAGGCATTCTGTAGATGAGTACACAGCCAGTTTCAAGAAAGTTACTGGAAAAATATATTTCACTGCTAGCAGTACGACTCAAACTTCTCAGAACTTCCAATCACCTTACAAAGAAATGGAAAGAAAATATGGAAGGGTCCAGCTTCCATAATCACAATCAGACCTCTCAAAAAACAGACACCCTGTATTCATATACTTCACCATCAACACACAAGTACAGTTCACAGCCAGACGTTAAAGCCTAGGAATTTTATAGTATATACATAAAAACTGCCAATACATTCATAATCAAGGAAAAATACCTCCTCTCATGGCTTATTGGAGAGGTCCACTTTTAGTTCTGCTAAGAAAATAGGAGGTTCAAAGTTAAACTGATGGAAAATGAACACTGAATTCAATGTCTTAAAAAAAAAAAAAGAGGTGGTGTTAACTCAAAAAAAAAAAAAAAGAGCTTTGTACAATCAGAGCCAACTTTAGATAAAGCAAAAATGCACAGAAACCACTATTGCAGGAAACTCGGACTGAGAGTTTTAGTGTGTAAAGAAAGTTGTCTGTTGTATTCCCAGAGCCATGCCAGTACCAGTAGAGTTTACAACTCATTTCCTGCCCAGAAAAGACCAAGAATAGCTTCAGAAGCAGGAGAAGCTGTCATTCTACACAGGATAGATTTTGTGTTTTATGTGACGGTGGCGGGAAAAAAAACGTAGATATTGTAAACAGAAGCAGAGACATTTGACTTAAAAGACCTCAGAGTCTGACCAAAGCAAGCCAATCTGGTACTTACACCAGGCATTATCAGTAGGAAATTCTCTGAATCTGATTTCCGATGCCTTTCTCTCAGAAAGTCATTAAGCTCTAATTAATGGCTCCGTGAGGTGGAGGGATCCGCTTTGGCATCCATTAGGATGGAGGCTCAAATGTCAGACCAGCAATGGCATTAGGCAAACTCTGGCATTTTGCCCAATGCAGGATTAGCATTGACGCATCCAGCATCCTTTGAAATCTTTAGCTCTGTAAGAAAATTGCAGGTTTTCTCTCTGCCTGTGTGATGGATAGCATCTCTAAGTAATTTGTTGGTCCCTTACCAGGAAATACCTCTCCAATGGAGCAGAAAGGAAAGATTCAGCATGGCCTAGTCACAGAGTCCTTCTCCAAAATAAAACTGAAAACAGCCAGAACCTAAACTCTGGAGATGCCAGGGGCATGTAAAGAGGAAGATCTTCACATGAAAGCACTCTGCACAGTTTGGGAGCTGGCTAAGGAAGAACTAGAGTATTACCATGTAAAATGTCAGTCAAGCATACAGTGGTACAGACCTGTCAAGGCAGACAAAAAGAAAAACACACAAAAAAAAATAAACCAAGATGAGATTTTCCCTTCTGTTTGTACCCCCTGCCACCACATAGGCCTTTTCCTTACAATTGAAAATCTTCACACTTCATGAAGAGTTTTATCCCTGCAAATAGGACACTGTCAGCAGCCAAAATGAGGCATCAGTAAGTTTCATTTATTTTTATTATTTCTCTGTCCTCCCCCATTCACCACCACTGGAAATATGTGTCAGAGATCAGGCCAGCAGTGAAACTAGACACTGGCCCTCAGATATGCATATGCAAACACCAAGTGACTGGCTAGTGAAGCGAATAGATGCTGGCTGGGGAAAGGGCTGTGAGGAAGAGGCAGGATAATTACTATTGCACTTGGAGAAAGCAAGGCCCAACGCCAATGGTCCTTGATCAGACAGACACCAGTCAACACAGGGATGTAAAGTTTAAGCTGTCAGGAAGTAGAGCAGTTTTGCAAACTGAATTTTTTGGTAACTGCTGGTACAGCAATGGGAGAGAGGCACCAAAGCAATTGCCCAGTGAGCTGGGCATTGTTTTAAAAGGCCTAGATGGAGCTATGGTTAGAGTGACAGTGATGGGTCACTCAAACCCACAGAGGCACCTCTGTCACCTGATGCACGGTAACTCTCTTCCACACCAAATAACACCAAAACAAATCAAGATAGAAAAACATCTCTTTGTGATTCAAGTTTGAGAAAAGGCAGGTAGAAAACCAGACCAAAATGCTTTAGATCTAGAAATTTTTTGGGTTTGGTTTGGTCTTGCATGTTTATCATTTCCTTTGATTTTTTCCATTTGTCACGCCTCTTCTTCACATCCAGCCTGGAAGCTGCAGCAAAAAGCAACCAACAAATTTAGCTGTGGAATTGTTTCCATGTTGCTTTATGAATCAAAATGGAAGCACAGAAGTACTGAAAACAATTACTTCTAGCTGGATTTTTTGAAAAATATTGCAGTTAGTTTGAGCAGCCATCGGCCTGTGACACGATGTACATATTGACATGCAGAGCAGGATAGCAGATGAGAAATGAACAGCAGTGAGACACAAATCCAGGAAGAACACAGGAAGTTGAACTGCATTAGAAAGAACCAACTTTAAAGGCAACAGCTAAACAAACAGAACAAGCACACAACAGGAAGCATGGAAACAGTAGCTTTGTTGCACAATTTTATGAAGCAGACACAGAGTTTACACAACATGTAAGAGAGTTGCACAGCCAACAGCAAGGCTGGGAATTCGGGTATCTGCACCAGTCCCATCACTCACCATTCAGGACTTTTCTTTCCCTTCTCCATAGAAACTGGATTTCCAACTTAAAGTGCTAAATGCCAGAGAAACTCTGTTGGGAACTAATACTCTCAAGTTCATCTTATTACAGTGTCAGTGTTACAACATTTGACCTTTGGTAGGAATGAAAAATAAAAAAAAAAATAAGAAAACAACTCATGAAACCCTATTTTAGCTGAGTTCCAGAGTTGTTTACAATGCTTTCCTTAACCTAGTCTTGGAGGGACAAGTCATATTTTCTTATTACTGTAGGGCAGCAATGTAAGCATGTGAATGCAATCAGTGTTGCAACTGGAAGTTGCAGCATAACATGTTCTGTATAGAGCGGACAGACAGTTCGTGAACTGAAGTTTCCTACAGGCTTGAGGCCGTGTAGTAAAAAGGCAGATTTAGATTTTGTTTATTCATGTAAAATGCACTGAATTAGCAAAACCAGCAGTGGATTCAGTTTTCCACAACAAACACCTTCACATCAGCTTAAAGACATCATGAACAAGCCTTTAAGAGAGCAATCTAAAGGATTCTGCTACATGAGAAAACTGCACTGGCTTCAAGCTAGAACAGGCCTTTGATTCGCAAATCCTCATTAATCTAGTAGTGATTGGTCACTTGTGCTAAGTACCGCAGTCCCTGGTTTACTACCGTATCTCCCTACCCATAATTACCTTTCCCACAACAGATTCCACAAAAAGTTTATTGCATCCCTCTCCTAGTAACTTGGTAACAAGGCCAAATGCAAGGTGCTGCACCTGGGTTGGGGCAACCCCAGTATCAGTACAGACTGGGTGATGGACAAAGAGAGAAGGACTTCAGGGTGCTGGTGGGTGAGAGATTGGACATGAGCCAGAAATGTGCACTTGGAGCCCAGAAAGCCAGTTGTGTCCTGGGCTGCATCAAAAGCACTGTGGTCAAGGGAGGGGATTCTGCACCTCTGCTCTGCTCTGTTGAGACCCCACCTGGAGTGCTGCATCCAGCTCTGGGGTTCCCAGCACAGGAAGGACATGGACCTGTTGGAGCAAGTCCAGAGGAGGCCACCATGTTGATTAGAAGGATAGAGCACTTCTCCTATGAGGAAAGGTTGAGAGAATTGGGACTATCCAGCCTGGAGAAGAGAAGGCTTCTAGGTGACCTAACTGTGGCCTTCTAGTATCTGAAGGGACCCTACAAAAACGACGGAGAAAGTCTACAAGAGCATGTAGTGACAGGACAAGGGGGAATGGTTTAAACTGAAGAGAGTAGGTCTAGATTAGATATTAGGAAGAAATTTTTTACTTTGTGGGTGGTGATGCACTGAAACAGGTTGTGCAGAAAAGTAGTGAATGCCCCATCCCTGGACGTGTTCAAGGACAAGCTGGATGGGGATTTGAGCAACCTGGTCTAGTGAAAGGAGTCCCTGTGCATGGCAGGGGTTTTGGAACTAGGTGATTTTTAAGGCCCCTTACAATCCAGGCCATTCTATGATTCTAATCACTGCTGTTCACAGGCCAGCCATTGAACTCACCAACTAACCACAGGCAAACAGTATTAATGATAACTGAGAGAGAGAGATTCTACAAACTTATCATCAGGCAGCAGACTGCAGCATGGATGGGACAGACTGGGAAGGCAACGTCCTTTTCATAACCTTGAGCCCCTAAGCTGGGGCAAACCCCTGTTTTTCAGTGGTTTATTATCGTCTTTATGTTGGATGCTATGCATAATATTTGTGAAGTCAATAGAGAGTTGCTTGTAGCTGCCTGCAAAAGCAATACATAGAGGCTGTCTGTAATTTCAAAAAGTCAGCCTGAATTGATTAACGGCACTAATGCTCCTGTGAGATGCATCCACGTGTTGGGATGAAGGAAGCTCTACCAGTCTTTGAAAGCAGACCAGCATACTAAGTAAATACGTGGCCCTCTTATCTTTTTTTATAAATTTTTAACTTCAATTTACATTGTACATGCCTCTTCCACAGTCCACATTTAACAGATATTTAGGGCAGTACGGCTAAAGGACAGTGAAGATTGTCTCAGAGGCCTGCCATGTGTTCAAGAAAATGAAGGACCACTTGCTACAGAGAACTTACATGGAGAACTGATGCAGGAAATATCACACAGAGGCAGAGGAATCTGCAGTCAGAGAAAAGTATTGCTTGAACAAAAGTCATGTAGGGAGGTTACCTGCAGTTTCCCTTCTCACAATGCATAATAAAGAAATTATTTGTAATTCAGTCATATCCTGCTTGAAAAGGCCTTCAAGGACCTGTAATTTGCCTTGAAGGAAACAAGATGAGGGTGGGGAGAGGAAACTAGTGGGTGATTGCATATGATAAGGGAAACATAGCTTTCCAGTGTTCCTGTGGGCCGTACTCTCTCTGCCTCGCAGTCTGCCTTGCATTCCCAACTGTTCTTTCACACTGTGCTACCTACCAGCATGAAAAAGCTGTAACTCCTTTGCTGGGAGACAACAGAATTCATAAAGTGTCTCCTTTGCCCAGGTTGTGCGCTTGGGTGTGTAGTTCACTAACTGAGGTGTTCATTCCAGTCTTCATGAGGATCAGGGTTGATAGGCGATATCTGAACTTCCCTAGGGAACTAAAATGGAGCTTCCCTAATGGAAGCTGTGCTGGTGGGCATGAGAAGACAGCCACTGTGTACTGCGAGACAATCATTGAACAGTTCATTGTTCAGAACTTCAAAATCTTAAGCAACTGGATCAACATGCTAACAAACCTTCAGTGGTTGTACACTGGTAAGAAGCAACCGGAGGGTCACAGAATTTGAGGGGCTGTCCAGGAAAACAGTCAGTTACCACAGCAGAGAAACCTTCTACAAGGTCAGAGGATCAGTGTGAAAATGCACAACACAGAGGTTGCCAGGCAGCTTGATTTAGGTTTTGAAGCAATGAGGAAAGATATGGTACTACTGGTTCAATCACCTTCATGGAACAGTTTTTTAGAAACAAGTGCAATTTTCACAAGTGATTCAAGCCTCTCTATCTATAAGCTAAACACGAAGATCAGCCCATCACACAGTTTGTATTGCCTCTTGACCTTGAAGCTATTCATACATTGTCTCACTCTGACTCATGACACAGTCTACTGTGCCATATCCTGCTATAAATTTAATCTCTGTATTTACATTTGAATGGGAGACACTTAGCTGTCCACCAACACAGCAGTATACATCCTCTTGTTTTGGGACAGGCTTTAAGCAATTAAATGGAAAAAGTTGGTTTCATACACTTGTCATAGCTGCCCAATCTGCTGCGATATGTCCACGAGAATGCCATCACATTTCTTATAACTGCACATAAACATGCTTTCTGCATAGTTTCCACTGCCATGCTCTCTATATTGGCAAAGTTACCAAATCTTTTAAATAACTTTAATTAATTTGAACCTACCCATTTTTATGCAAATATTGTATACAGCTTCTGCCTCGTGATATTCAAAGAACATTTGTTATGCTTTCCAAATGGAACTAGTTGCATGTTTTAAAATATATCAGTTTAGCATACAATACAAAGGAGATAAACACTCACCACCTATTTAGCTGTCTTTTGCTGCTCCAGTAACCCCAAGCAAGATCAGCCTTTTCAGAAGTTGCTACCTATTTGGCAGTAGAAATTTTCAGATCTTTTTCCACACAACTTTTGCAGAAGACAATTTTTGCTTTGATAGATCTTGGGCCATCCAAAACAGAATCACAGAATAACTGAGGCTGAAAAAGTATTTTGGAGTCAAACAGTCCAGTGTGCTAAAAGCAGAAATAACTCAGAAGCTAAATAAGGTTGCCTGGGGCCTTGCCCAAATTATTTGAAGACCACAGACACCAGAAAGTCTACCATGAGGAACAGCACGAATTTAAAGGTGAAGCTACACAACAGGACAAGACAGATACTTCAATTTATTATACATTCATTACTACAAACTATTCTTTTTTACATCCTTGTCTAGCGTAGATTCATTGAGGAACTTCCACCTAATCCATCCCCACACCTGAGGCAGGAGTGGTATGCAAAAATCACCATAAACAGATATTCATCTCTTCCATACTTAAAAACTTCAGACTTCATAATCTCCCAAGGTAGCTCTTCTTCTAGAGCTGTCTTCCTAACTGTATAGATTGCTTTCCCCTAAAATCTAATAAAAAACTCTCCTTGCAAATACAACTCATCATATTCTTACCTTTTTAGTTACCTGAGAATGTCTGATCAATATCTTCACTGCAACTACCTGGCATATATTAACAATCATATTAATATGTATTTATTAAGTATATGAATTAATATATTAATATATACACTTATGCTATACTACGATATTATGTATTACATACATTTTACAATATTGTGTATTGTACACATTTTATAATATATTACAGTGTTACATATTATATTAAATTTATTAATTGATATATTAATATATATCATATTGTTTTCCACACAGTTCCTTCCATCTTTCTACACAGGGTATATTTTCTAGAACTCTGATCTCTCTCACATTTGTCTATCACTCTCAAAACATGGTGCCAAAACTGGATACTTCTGTATTTGTATATTTGATTTTTCCTTTTTCTAACCACTTGTCTTTACTGGATTTCATCTTATTGGATTTTACATAATTTCTTCAATCTACCAAGATCATTATGAATTCTAATTTTGTCCTTCAAAAGGCTGACAATCCTTTCTGGCTTGGTATTATCTGCAAATCCCATAAGTGTGCTTGTCCTCCCATTGTCAAAATAACAAATTAAAATATTGAATAGTGCTGGACCCAAGACAGATTTGTGATGACCACACTTGAATGTTCTCTCAGCTTGTCAAGGAACTATTGATAGACTACTCAGTCTAGTTTTTCCACTGGTTGTGCCAATCTTATGCGGGTTTTTCTTCCTGAGTTTGCGTACAAGAGCACCATGAAACACTGTGCCAAGCCTTGCTTAAAATCAAGACACATCACAGCTGCCACGTCTACTTCTCCCTTAGGCTGACAGCACGAACATGATTGGTTCAAGCTTTGGTACTAATTAAGATATAACAGGAATCAATTTGAGTATCATGTTCAGAAGCAGAGAAATGGTCATTCACACAGGTACACACAAGGGTTCAACTACTCAGCACGATGCACTGCAACATGCCTGTCAGAATTTCAGCCTGTACCTGGCAGGGAAAAGTCCTGGCTCAGACTTGTTTGCCTTCTCCCTACACTGGACACATTCGTTGGGGAACCTCTGTGTTGTGTCCCATATGCTTCAATTTGCTAGTAATGGGTGAAGTCTAGACACCCATTGCTTCCCACTGCACAACGTGGGAATTTGGAGTTATGTGACCATGAAACTTGTTTAGTTCACAAAATTATGAAAGGATTTTGTAATTTGTGTTTGTTTCTTTTTCTCAGGGGAATTCTATTGTGTTTCTTGTGTCTTCTGACTTCCCCTTCCCTTCCCATGGTCCACTTTCTGCTGAAGAGTGCCCAATTTCATAAGCTCTGTTGTACATCACCACTACTGTCTTGGATGTACAGCCCAACACAGAAAGAAGAAAGAATGAAAGAGAAGGCAAAGAAACACAATATTCAAATTGAGTCAGGTAATCAACAGGTACACAATGAAAAGAACCCAACACTAGGCAGAAAAAAACAGGTCCAGGTGGATTCCCAGGCTGGTATAGATGCTGTAGTGTCACTGAATATCTGCCTTGCAGGTGTAATTTCAATACATACTTACAGCACTCCTCGAAGAGGAGCAGCTGAAACCAAAGATATTTAAGAGGCTAACAAACAAGAAAATCCACAGATGTATATTCCTGCTTGGAGAAAAAAAAAAAAAAATAGCTTTCACTGTAGACCCTATACTTCAGCATGGAATAACCTTAAAAATCATAACCTTAAGTATCACTTTTACATATACATTTGTATTTACCCACTTCACAGTCATATGAGGCACCAAGTACAGCTAAATGAAACTTCAGTGATTTCTAAATACAAGCCATATGCTCAGCCTTTCTGACCTCTACCAGATTCTGCCTGGGTTTTGCTTCAAAATAGTAATCTGTGGATACTATTTGCATGTAAATTATGGTACAACATTCTAAAATAGGACTGCACTGAAAACTGAGTCTAGGACTCTCCAGAGATGGCTTAAATTTAAGCGAACATTCAAATGCACTTTACAGATGGCCTGAAAAAATGTCAAACCTCTTAAACATATCAAGTAATATTTGTACTCACACATCCTCAGTATCTGCTCTATTTGCACTGTTTCCTGTTGCAATTCCACAAACATGGCTGTAACCTGACATTTTCCTACTGGCAAGTTTAAACTGGTGAGTAATTTGAATTGTAACAAAATACAAAGCCAGCTGAACTGGTTCTGGGTTCAGATTTCTCTGTAAATATTGCATGTGTCCAGTTATAGCTTAAATCATGATACGAGGACAGTCACGTGGCACCACCTGTTCATTGACACCTGCACAAGATCCCTGGATGGTGCTGATGGGTGAGCTCATCCCTGGCCTTTATATCTTGTACTTGGTTCTTGTGGAAACTGCTATAAAACCATGAATTTTACATTGAAACTTAATTGTTTCCTCTTAAACTGACAATGTGGTGCATTTCAAAACAAGAGAGAAAATCCAGAAGTATACAAGTGGAGAGATTTCATTCAGGCCATTATGTATTTGAATATTTTTTTTAACCTTAAGTGTGGGAAAACAATAGTGATGGCATAGCTTTGAAAGAAACCAAAGACTTAAAACAATAAATGGCTTAAGCCAGCTAGATTTTAACTGATGATTGTTGCTCCAGGATATACTTTAGAAAAGTGATTTGTCAACACTATAAAGTGACTAATCCTTGAAGAGCAAGTTCTGGAGATCCTGTATGTAAATCCTTGTCTAAATGTTTAAGTACTAAAGGACAGATAGAAACCATTTAAGACTGCAACTGGTGTTGATGCACTAATTAACATTAAACTTGACAATTACATTTGTGATCAAATGTGAGTGTAATAAAATTATGCTTTTTATACACAGATGTTAGCCAGAGGTGAGAAAGCATCTCAAAAGAAAAATGTTAGTACATAAAATGGCCTAGCAAAAGCATTCAAGACTGAAATAAAGAAGCACATTGATGCCAGTGAATAGAGGTACCCTACTTCTCAAAAGAAGTGTGGTCAGGCTCCCTCTATGATCCATCCAAACCTGTTCAGAAATCACCTTGCTCTCCAAGCACTACATTGCCCTGTGCAAGAGCTTTACCTCTCCCGACTCTTCCCAAACTCCTTTCCTTAAAGAACGCCCCTTTCACTCACCCACCCATCCACCTACCTCTCTGTCTGTCTCTGCATTCCAGCCTCCTAGAAAGCCTCATCTTTAGGTGTCCCATCCAGAGACCCTCTCCTTCCTTTCACCTATTTGAGCTTTCCAAAGCATTCAAGCAGATGATTCTAAAAACTGGCTCATATCTCTCAGTGTTTCTCTACCCCTGTCCCACACCAGCCTACCTGCCACTAGCAGTCCATGTTGTTTTACCCTGACTGCAAGAGATAATCAAGCTCTCCTCATCCCTGTCTCTCCTGTAGGCTCCTACCTTGAAAAGGTTTCACTTTCCCACATAGGTTACACTCCTTGAAAAATCACACATACATGCTTAACCACCTCAAAAGGTAGGAAAAACAAAATTAATGGACAGGTACAGGAAATACTAAAAACAAGGCTTAAAAAGCTCTGCTGCATATGTAAATATCAAAGCATTTATTAAATAAGGGGAAGGAGGGAAAGAAAGAATCCTCCAGCCTGGCTTCGGATGGAATGGGAGCAGACATTTGTAGCTTTTAAATCTTCTTCTGATTGCAGACCCAGTGTGACATTCTCACTCTTTATAAACTCCTATGAAAATGTTTCCACTCAGCCTAATGAAGCTTGTCATGCTCCCTCTTCACCTTCAGTCTTCAGCTGTTGCCTTGTATGGGAACTAATGAGACAACCGGCCACATTTCTATGCACGTTACATAGGAAAGCTTAAGCACCTAAAGCAATTGCATACAGATGCTTTGCCAGAGCAGGGCATCTCTAAATGGGTCAGGGGCACCTGAGAGGAGCATATTTATATAAGCTAGGTTTGTGTATCTTCACAAAGGAACCCAAATATAAGTTTGAATTTGAATTTGTATTGGGATATACAGGGAGGAGTACTGTGCCTTCTCTTCCCTTTGTTCTGCTGCTTCATATGGATTCTCAAAACCTCCTCCCTAAGCTTCCACAGGACAGAGCATAGTAAAAGGTGCATTACTCTCAAACACACATCTTCATTTCATGAAGCAAGGGGTCTTCATTTCTACAAGCCTTACCTCTTCCTGGCAGGCATGAACCAAGCAGGAAGGTGGCTGAAGCTTTGTGAAACAGCTGGGAAGGAGCCAGTGAAGAGCAGTAGAATTTTTGCTTGTTTTTGCTCTAAGTCTCCTTTTGCAGCTCTAGGGAGGCTCCTTGGGAGACTACTTCATGGACATGACTGTGTTTGTTTGAAAACTCTCCCAGTGAGAGATAATTATTTCTGCAGCCTGATAAAAGCAATGTAAATTAATCAGACATACCACTACTTAATCCTTAATAGATGCTGGTGCAGAGGAAAGAGGAAAAAAACCTCTTAAATTACTGTACTCATGACACAAGATTAATAGAAGTGCCCCATACTGCAGCTAATTAGATATGGCAGTGGATCAGTGCTAAAGAACTTAATTTCTTCCTTCTTCTAAGTGAAAATATGAAGCAAAAAAAAAAAAAAAAAAAGAGGGGGGGAGGGGCCTGCAGGGGAGAAGATGCATTTACAGCTACTGTTTACTCCTGTGGCATAGTCCTCCAATACCGGGGTAAAATTATTTATTACTCCTACTTACAATACTTTTCAGCAATCTCTTTAAATGCTTCTAAACTTATAAGGAAATGAGGAGATTGCAAGAGCGACTTGATGGCATTGCAATTGAACCAATAACTATTTCAAGGTCCAAATCCAATCTATCCACATAGAAGAGTAGGACCTCCATGGATCTGAAGTGACATTAACGTGGTCCTATATGAAACTGATCTACAAAAGCATTAACACAACTTGCATTTGTTACACTGTCAACTCTAACTGGAATTTTCATAGGAAACCTTTTCAGCATGATCAGGATGCTGATTAGATTTCTGATAAGGCCATTCAGATGCTGTGCAGATACTCTTGAATAATCCATATAAATGGATCATTCTTTAACAGAAGACAGAAATGAACACCAAAAACACACCCTGTATTATTTGCATACTGTTCATTGAGATGGATGACACCACACCAAAAGTAGATAGCTAATCCTGAATCACAGACAGACTAAAAGCTTCCTTCACAATTAAATGAGGAAAGGAGTTTCTTTTAATTAACCCAGATCAACATGAGCTTACAATTTACACATCCCCTTTTGCTCAATAATTATTGAGCAATTTAGGAGACAAGAAAAACTGCTACCAGGACAGAAAATTAAATCCTAACAAACGATCTGTGCTTGGGATTCACCACTTCCAGTTGGTTTCCTCCAAGACACCATGTTTACTGCTGGCATCTGAATGCCTAATGAGGAATAGCAGTATTACATCTTCTGGAATAAGAAGTTGGAGTTATAGCCGTGGAAAATGTCAGTGACAATCAAGCCTGTGGCAAAAGTGAAACAAAATAAGAGGTTAAAGTTAAAATTCTTTAGGATTCTTCGCTTGGGCCAATTGGACACTACTGAGAATCCTTCCATATATATGTTCCTTTTCTCTCCTTCCTTAATTCCCTAGTACTGACCTATCCTGCTAGTCACGACCCCTTCCAAGGCCTGGGTATATCATCTTAATCCCTTCCTTCCTCCATGCATTTCTGGGGAAGTCTCAGTTCAAACATGACACAGATAACTGATGTGTCAGAGCCTTGTGAAGATAAGGCTCAGAAAACGCTGTTTCCCCCAGAGAAAGAAGGGCTTTCATCAGCATTTGCATATGCCTTCAGATAAAGCTGTATAGGAAAACATAAGGTTTATGTTTGGACAACCTTCATTTTCACTCTCCTCTACTACCATCAATTTAGAACCGGGGGGGGGGTGTTTTCTTTCCCCCTCCTTTTAGCACAAATGGGTCAGTGAACTTCACAGCTTGAAACCTTGACAGAACCATCTGTTCTTCATTAAAGCCATTAATGACAATGATAATGGCGCTAATTAGACTATGTGCAAACATACACACGCTTCAACAGCTCCAGAGCTACAGGCAATCAAAGGTCCAAATTGAACCAGCTGCTGTACACTATCAATGAGCACTAAGAACCTCCACCCCATCTTGTCCCAAATACAGGGACAAGAAGTCAGCATCCAAATGGACATATGGAGCAGGTTATTCCAATACCCAAATAGATCAAGGTCTTTTGCCTTTGTTTCCATTGTTCTCCCACCATTTTCTCTTTGTTTTGTCTTAAGAATGACTGGAAACACCACCACAACCTGTGAGTGTGTGTTCTCATCACCATCTGCCAGTTTTAATTCTCTTGTGGGTAGACCCGAGTGTGCACGCAGGGTTTGAAGAAGCAGATCACTGTGTTACAGCTGCAAACTCTTCCCAGCAAATGTACTGACTCGCTACTTCTTCCAAAGATGACTTCTGGAAGTCACTTTGTTATTCCCTGCCTTGGTTTCCTAGTCTCTAAGAGTAGAGACAGTACCCACTGCACAGGCATCTGTCACAGCTTCTTCAGAAAGGTTAGTGCTATGAAATCCTTCATACAAACAACATCTAGAATTTGGAGCTACACTAATAAAAGTTTCCTTTTAATATAACAGCTCAATTACAATAACCATATGATTGCAAAAAACCTGATCCACAGAAACACCATCCAGTGCAGCAAGGCCTGCTAGAACAAGGGGTGTCCTTGCATGTGCAAAACTGGAAATCCAGGCCTGCCTCTGGTCTCAGTTTCCTCTAGACCATAGGTATGTCTCTTCCATGTTCTTATCTTTGGGAAATAAACATCTGTAAAAGACAAATGATGAAACTGACCTCCTTGTAAAATGCTTTGAGTTACATTCTAAACCTGTATTTTATACTAAAGGTCCAATAACAACATTCCAGGGAAGTTTATCCAAGCATATTGTCCTGACAGATGTATAGCACTGTTTGTGTATGTATGTATACTAAAGGTATAATGTAGGTACAGTGTTGGGTATGCACAGCAGTGAATGAGGAACACACAAGCTGCAACACAACCACCCACTCAGCACATTGTGCATTAAGAGCCAGGGTAGTTGCTGAGACCCCGCAGACAGCAGGACTGGCAGGGAGAATAAGCCCAAGCAGCACTGCTATGCAACTGGTGGGAAACGTGGTATTTCAAACTGGGCTAAGCCCAAACAATCAACACCAAGTTTTAAAATTAATTCCAAATATGGAACAACCAAATGCCTTGTTGAGGCTTTGAGCCAGAATAGAAAGAAGAGAGACCCACTCCCTCTCCTGTAGCGTGTCTTTCTCAGACGTGACCATTTCAGACTGACTACACTGGCTCTTTGCTAATACCAAAAGCCTAAGCAAGGTCCCAAGTCTTACAGTCCTCCGAGAGAAACTAGTTTCTGGCCACTTCCTCACCTTTCTGCCTTAGTTTTTCAGGGGAATAGCAGCATGTTGTTCATAATGAACTAACAACTCCAAAGACAGGAATGGAAAGCAATGGCCAGGAGGTTTTTTTTTAGCTCCAATGAATTTTTAACATCAAGGACAGGAACTTCTTTTCTAAAAAAAAGGAAAATTCTGAGAAAAAATCTGATAACGTTCCAGCTACAGGGACAAGAACCACCTAGTTCCCTGTTTTACAGTACTAGAAGGGTCCTCCACTTCTTGTATTACCTTATTCACCTTGCTGTCTGGGGACTAACATTTCACCTGAACCGCCTTTCTCTGTCAGAGGGCATTTCTTCAGCTTCTACTGCTTAGTGTGTGGTTTCACAGTCTTCTTACAGGAAGTCTTAAATAGACTGATCCATTCCTACCATTCTTGAATCATCATAATATGTCAGCCAGGATCCCAAAACTCTCTTTTCAATTTCAGAGAATTAATAATTTCATCAGAAGTGGTTTCTTAATATTACAGTATCTGATAATAAAGAGCTGTAAAACACTAACTGGTTTGAAGAAATATCTAGTAATGAGACACTTCTCCTGTATAACGGGCTGATTCCACCAATTGTGGAAAACCTGTGTTAGTCCAGTTATAAAAAAAAAAAAATAACTACGCAATTTCAAAAGCAACATGCAGTTACTTCATTGCTGCTTTATGGAAAGTAAAGTTTTATTTTGGTTTTGTATTGGACTTTTTTTTCTCCAAACACAAATTGCAGCATAAACCACCTGATAACTCAGCGCACACTGACTAGTGGTGTTAGAGGGCAATACTGTATGAATTTTTCACACAGCAGAGTACAACATATGTTGGCTAGAATCATGACTGCCTAAATATGAAACTGAAATAAAACTGATCGCTCGATTTGAAAATCTTCATTTTCTGACCTCCTGACAATGCCAAATAGAACTTTATAATTTTTTAAACAATTCTTTTAGAAAGCAGAAGCCAGGCAGTTTCACTGTATCTATTTTTTAACAGTCTGGGTTTCCCAAAATGTATCAATGTCCAGTGGTAATTCTGTATGCCCTGTGCTTCTTTGAAAGGCACATCCATAAGCCTCCTGATTCTGTTTTCACCATACACCATTTGCCCCCACCCCCTCTCAGCCCTGCCCCAACCTACAGCAATATTTCTTTATAGTTAGATGTTAATAAAAAGGTGTCCCTCTCTAGAAGCAACTCATTACCCAAGCATGTTGAAGGAGATTATCAGGAAGGAGGTATTACTGCACAGTGACCTGTGACGGTTATTTCTCCAAGAAGAGCAATCATGAGGAGCAAGCACACGAGGAGATGACTGTGGCAGAGCAGAGTCCTGTCACTGTGCAGCCAATACCTGCTTTTGTATGCTTTTGTTCCTCAACTCCCTTTCTTCCCCAAAGGGTCGGGACAAAACTACCTGCTGGCCTATAAGGGCTGTCTCCCAGCACACAGCAGCAAGTTAAGGCTAATTCTCCACGGGCAGCAAAAGGCAAGATGCATGGCCCGAAAGACTGGCAGCACTTGCTGACAACATCCAGGATACAAAAGCATCAGGGAACGCCTGTGTGCCAGGCAAGAGGGGCTAAGCAAAGAGAACACTGCAACCAGATAACAAAGCATCCTGATGCATTGTCATAAAAGGAAATAACCTCAATTTTGTCCCTGAAGGGCTGGGGCCGCAGGTATAAAAAGGCCAGGCTAGCTTAGGAGGAGGCCCACGTGAGTTGGTATTGTCAAAGGATGGTTATTCTGGGCCTGAGAGACTGTCATAGGTCAGGCTAAGCACAGATCATAGTGATGAACTTTTCCCCTTGGTCCTGTACTCTGGCACTGAGAGCACACAGAGAAGGAGCTGGTGAATAGAACTTACTGGTCTCATGGGACAACTGAGCTGTGAACAGAGGAATGCAGAGGAACCAACTCTTGATCTCACCACTGTCACTTACTTGTAGATTTAGGGCTTTCAAACAACAAATCTAGGCAAAACACATCAGCAAATTCAGACAAAACTGCCTAATGAAGAAAATATGAAAACTGCATTTTTTTTCAATTGATTCTTAATTCACAAAAAGATTCCACACAGTTGAACTCAGGCCTTGGTTTCTCCTGTTTTCTCTTTTGTTTTGCCTAGATCACAAGCTCTTCAGGACAAATGTTGCCTCTTCCCAGCCTTCTCTGTAGTACTATATGCACATTTAATCACGACATTTAATCTGGGGAGCTCCTGATTCTGTCAGAAGTCCCCAGCCACCTTACTAGTTGAAGTATCTTTACCAAAGCCACAGAAATTAAAAGGAAACAAAATCACACCCATTCATGTTGTACAGGTTTGAACACACTGAAATTATAGATCAGAAAGACTGGAAGGTGTTAAAACTCCTGTGGCAGTACAGACTCAGAGACTGCCTCTTACAATTTATGTTTAA
The DNA here is from genome assembly GCA_035583135.1 of Lophotriccus pileatus. Classification (NCBI taxonomy): domain Eukaryota; kingdom Metazoa; phylum Chordata; class Aves; order Passeriformes; family Tyrannidae; genus Lophotriccus; species Lophotriccus pileatus. Next base: position 25,335,455 of record JAWWES010000168.1, read on the forward strand.
ATTTCAAATTTAACACTAAAAGCATGGATAGGAAGCACTGCATAAGCACAGGATTTCTTTCAAGTGTATAGAAAAGGGACAACCCTGCAACAGTTGCCAGGGTAGCCCTAAGCTCAAGCGGCATTTGGAAACAGCTCACCCAGGGTGTGTCTCCACTGAGTACAGCGGTCAGATGTTAAGCTCATTTTTACCTGTACTCTGAGATATTCCAAGAACCTGGAAACTGCATTAGCACAGCACTGAGCTTGAATTAATTACCATAATTCTGGTTTTTAATTCAGGTTTGAGTTGGCAATAGAGGAAACCTGAATTTTTTGTCCCTCATAGCAGGTTAGCACTGACAAAATGGCATAATGCAGAATACTGAAGTGGTTGGATACCACTCTGATGGTTCACATTTTATATTGCTGAGACCCAGCAGGGTAGGAGACATAAACCACTCAGAGGGGAACCACAGATTCAGGTTCACAGCTGACTAACAGAGACATAATTCATTCAGCTTAGAGCACAAGTAGTGTGTACTCATTTTAGTCTGAACATAGGACAGATATTCCCCAAAGTAGCAAATTGCCTATCCTGCTAGCGTTGGAAAACTTTCCTCCTCCTGGAGGGACAGTGTAACCATCTACACAGAGTCTAATGAAACTAAGAAGGGAAGGCTCCTGGCATAAGAAAGGATTGCAAAGTCTAATCTGCCACAATGGATTAACGCTGTCCTGAAAAAATTTGCTGGGTTAAGCTTTCAGAACCTATATCTAGGACAGTGTTGAAAAATGCATGTGCCACCATCACTGAGAAATGGGCAACTTCTTTCCATTCCTCTTCCATTTGCTGGGTAAACAGGCCAATCGCAGAGTCAGCAGCCATGGCAATTTCTGAATCAATATTTATCAAGCCCTTCTCCAACTGCTATTTCATGCCTCATTGGTCAGAGAGCATCCCCTCCAAGCAAGCCAGAAAATCCTGACCTTGCAAATGACAGAGGAGCTGCCTGAGGATTGCAAAGTAGAGCAGCTCCACCAGCTTTAAAAAAAAAAAAAAAAAAAATTACAATTCACGTGACTGTCCTCTGGAATTATGTATTATTCTTCTGCCCTTTTCCTTTCTCCCATCCCTTTTTTCAGCAGCAGCCCTTGAAGCAAAAGCTTCATTTAAGAGCCCTAAACAAACAGCTTGTTCATTAGCAGAAATCAAGCCACATGCAAATGACATTAAAAGCCATGATACCCTCAAGGGAATCTGTTTTGTTTTGGTTTTTTTGTCTGTACTTTTAATGACATGAAAGATTGATTTCTTCCTGCCCCTTCCCTAGGCATAGTAAGTGAGTTTGCAATTATTCCATCAAACAAAAACAACTAGGGGAATAGACTGATAGAAAGGTATTTGGGGATACAAAGATACGATCCCCCATCCTAGCATGTCACAGAGGAGGCTACAGAGAGCAAAGAAACCTGGGAGAGGCTAAGTGCTGTAAGATCACCTCTGGAAAACAGATTGTCAAAAATCAACCAACAGCTCAGGGACATGTGAAAGGAAAGAAAGCCTTGCCCTTTCTAGTCAGAGAAAATAACTCATTGCAGAAACAACTGTGTCTGTGATTCTTCAAAGAAATGGTGTTACTTACCAGCACATCCTCTGAAGTGTATGGACTGTCTCCAGGAACCATTCAGGTTCAGTCTAGAAAGGATTCACAGTGCCACACAATCTGGTACCACAGCATGTCCCTTTGCTGCAGCTTGATATGCCTGAGGTTTTCTGGGAAAATATGTTTGTACCTAAATACCACAACAAAATATACACTGAAGGCTGAAGGTGAGGTATTGTTCCAGCCAGAAAAAGAATAAAAACAAACGCAATCAAAGTGCAAATGGGAAGGATGTGAGACAAGTCATTACTCTTTATTTTTTTTTTTTGTTCTCAAGCAGAAGAGTTCTTCCAAGCACATTCCACACAAGGAAACTGCATCTTAAAGTTTCCTCTGAGTCCCAAGCTAAGCAGAGAATTTCTGGAACTTTGGCTACTGTAGTGTAGATGCCCCAGGTTTTCTATGTACAAGTCTGTTATTCAAAATAAACAATAGGGATGATTTCTGTGCACATTTTCCTCCCACTAGTCCCCTCTATTCTTCTGGGAACACTTCTTCCAAAACAGTTTTTCTCTTTACTATTTCTCCTCCTGTTTGGCTTACACGTTAATATAGAATTGGTCTTTTGATTTTATTTTCATTATTTTTGTAGGATCTACTCAAATGACCACACCACCACATTTGAAATATTACATCACACTCTGCATTTGAAACTCTCTCTACTCACTCAGAAAGCAGTCTTGTTCAGGAGAGTTTTGTCGTGGGATGTCCCTTGGATGACAGCTCCAAATTGCATAAAACAAGACAGCTTATTGGCGCCTCAATCCCTGGGAAAAGACCTGTTTGTTCACACTCAAGCCCAACGACTTCAATTGGCACTTTGTTCCTAAGGAGCCCAAGCTGACCACCCTCAACCTCTTTTTGTACACATTTATTTCTCTAGTTAAGCCACGTTTCATGTGATTTCCCCTGTTTAAATTCTGCTGTATTGACTTCTGTCCAGATTTCAACATTTTAGTTGCCTTTGTATTTATCTGGTATTCAACAACACTTTCCACATTAGCAGCATCAGTGAACTAATGGGCTATTTGTTATTTCGCAGGTCATTAGTTAAGGCCTTGAACAGAACAGCCCTTCAGCAATACTCCTGCCTGCCCAGGACACTGCTCCTCAGTCTCATTGCTACCATTTACCATTTCTTTACATATACAACCCTCCTGCTGGTTCACAGATCATGCGACACCACCTACATGCATACCAATGCAAATACATTTTTCTTTGCTTCCTTGCTACAAAATACTTCAACAGATCTCAAGTGCTTCGTATTCTCTCTTTCTGTCAGCCAAGCAATTACCACCATGTTTTCTTTGAGATATGTGTATATGTATATGTATATATATATACATGCAGAAATATAACAGTGCAATGGAAAAAAGTAATAACACAAAAAACCTTATTCCATAAACAGTGGGATGGAGGAAGGTCAGTTTGTTATGCATTATCTCCTGCTACATTCTCATCCACATGTCCTAACCCTGACTTGGTAGTTTCAGGCTCCCGTGCCTTTCCCTGTTTTATGGAGGGGCACATTGGAAGGGCAGGATGCTCTGTGGCCAGTCTGGACTCACAGAGATACTGAAAGGCCTGGCTGTAGACATGTGTAAATGACCAGCTGGCTCGCTGGTCTGAGCTGGACTGAGCAGACACGGGCAAAAGTAGCTGAGCCGTTCCCCCAGCAGACACCGACAGATGCCCACATACCTTCTACTCACTCACCAGTTCCCATGGAACACACAGGGACGCAATACGTTTGCTTTCCGCTCTGTTACACTGTTTCAAATTGACTGGATAGCAGGATCCCCAGACCTTTTTCCTGAAGGAAACTAAGGATATATTTGTGTTGGAATGCACTTGTCTGCACATGCGGCAACAGTCCCTTGGGAGTCAGCCATGGTGGCAGATGCACCTCGTCAGGATCCCAAAGGCTTAGCAAGAGCAATCTCTGCCATCAAGCTTTCTGCAAGGTCAGGGACATAAGTTTGAAATTGTATTGGACAAACAATATATTTTAAAAGGTGAATTTGTGTTGAGGTGAGTTGGTATCAAAAGATCTTATTTGGGCATCCCAGTGTAAGAGTCATCCATTAGTACAAAAGCTGTGAAAACTGAACTTCCACAAAAGCAATGAGAGGGACTTGGTTACAGAAAGGAGGAGAAGGTCTTGCACAGGGGTTACTCTCCCTCTGTCAATTGCTTCAGTGAGACCTCACACAACCATCTTTAGCAATCTGTGCTGCATTTTCCCATCTGTCAAACAGGAGAACGAAACAGACCATTTAAAGCAGGCATCAAGTTGCTTAGTGCATTAGTGTTTATTGACTGCTGATCTGGGGTGGGAATAAAACATGTGGGAGGGTCGGTGAGTCAAGGATCAAATTTTGAGGCATCAAATTTAAGGGTATTCTTCAGGGTTCAGTTCTAGGGCCAGTTCTGTTCAACAATCCAGATGGAAGAGTTGAATGCACCATTAGTAAGTCTGCTGATAAGAGGCCTTACAGAGAGACCTACATAGATTGGAGCAGTGGGCTACAATTAATGGGATGAAATTTAACAAATTCTGTACCCAGAGCAGAGTAATGCTGGCACAAGTAGAAACTGGGAAAGGAGTAGCCCTGCAAACAGGGATCTGGAGGTGCTGGTCAGCAGCAGGTTCACTGTGGGGCAGCAGTGTATGCCCTGGTGGCCCAGAGGGCAAACCCATCCTTTGGTGCATCAAACACAACATCACCAGCTGCTCAAAAGTGGTGATCACCCTGCTGTAATCAGCACAGATGCAGCCTTGCTTTGAATATTGTGGATAGTTTTAGGTCTCATAATTTAAGGGATTGAAGGTCCTTGAGTATGTCCAGGGTGGGGCAACAAAGCTGGTGAAGGGGCTGGAAGAAATGTCCTGTGAGGAGTGGCTGAGCACTTTGGGCTTGTCTAGTTTGGAGATGAGGAGACTGAGGGGAGACTTCATTGCACTCTACAGCTTCCAGAGGAGGCAAAGAGGAGAGGGAAGTACTGATCTCCCTGGGATCCAGAGACAGGACACAGGGGAGTGGTTCAAAACTGCACTAGGGGAAGTTTAAACTGGACATTCAGAAACATTTATTTACTGAGAGTTTGGTTAAACACTGGAACAGGCTTCCTAAAGAGGTAGTCAATGCCCCAAGCCTGACAATCTTTAAAAGGCCTTTGGACAATGCCCTTAATAGCAAGCTTTAATTTGGTCAGCCTTTAGTCAGTCAGGCTGTTGGATTAGTCTATTGTATTCTAAACAGCAGAGCACACAAGCCACAAAAGCATGAAGCAAGACTTTCAAGTCTGATGTGCCAGCTCAGAGCTCTGGGACAAGAAGTTTCCTCTAGAAAAGTAGGCCTGGCTGGCTTAACTTCCCATGATGATTCAGGAACTCTGACTCACTTCCAATACTACCAGTTATATTTTCATTTTTTTGTACTTGGTTTCCTTCTCCACCCACCTCTTCATAAAAGACTTATTTGCTGCTACATTTCACTACAAACTCATGTATCCCTTTTCACTGCTGGTGCCAATCATGCCCCTCAAACAAGGCTGTTGAATTTGACCTTCAGAATCCATGAGTCAAACAGTATGGTGTGACCAACTCACAGTCTGCAATTTGTGGCCAGATAGTGATGAGGTTACGCAGACTTCCAGCCAGCCTTGTTACTGCAGCATCCTAAATAGCTTCCAAATCAAATCAAGGGTAGTAATATATTGATGACTCGAGAGAGAGAAAAGCCTTTTGTCTCTGAACAAATTTATTTGTCTCTGAAATTAAGACCTTCTGATTTCAATTTCACCTCCTCTGCTGCTGCTGAAATGAAGCTGCTAGAAGCACAATGACGCACACCAATATCCTTTTTGGGCTAAACGAAACTTCATAGTAAACAGGTGGAAGGACTTGGCACAGCTCATTCCTTGGGCACCCTGAAATAGGAGAGCATTTTCCTTTGTCCATTTTCTCCCATCTCAGATAACATCTGGCTCAGTCAGGGAGATGTTACTGCGCAGACACATTTCCCTGCTGCAGGCCAAACAGGCCCTTGCCAGGAACCGCAGGAATACACACTTTTGTGCTATGAAACAACACTACAGTGAGTGTGCTTTTGTGGGCAGTATGGAAATCTTATGGGCACATACACACATACATGCAAGAGGGTGGAAATCAGATGGCTACACCACATAAACAACGAAGTTATGAGCTGGGTCCTTACTCTGTATCTCTGCTATAAACAAAAACACTTGCTAAGTTATATATAAGATGCTAAGAGCAGTTGGAAGGAAGAGCTTCTTCCATTTCCTCACATGTGCCGTTTCAGAGTGCAGCCACTGTACCAGAAAGATTTTGTTTATTTGATTCCTAGAGGTTTTTTAATGTGGGTACACAAGCACATACAAAACAGTTACTGGTGAAATGCTTAAAGCACTACTGGAACAGTATACACAGCCCTGTTACATTTATGCAGTTTGCTATGCCTACACTTTTACAGTAAGGGGCAATGAGGGGTCTTCCAGAGAGGTGGCCATGTAGCCAGAAAGATGAACTTACCCAGAAAAAGTATTGAGAACTAGATACTCTCCTGAACAACCCAACATTTAATTAATTTTCACACACAGATCAGTAAGCAGCTCTGTGCACAGTAGCAAATGACAGACATACAAACTGAAAAATATTCTTTGAAGTCTCATTGCCATGAAAAGGGAAAACCAAATCAAAAAGATACATCATAATAAAAACTTGTTAGAAACCTCCTCAGGCAAGGAATATAGCAAGGACTAAAAGCTTTGATGACATTTAGACTCCTGGCTACACAAATCTCTTCTAAAATAAAGCAGTCTCTAGAATAGATAGTCAGATCAGACAATGACAGATCACTACTTATAAGTTCATGGTCTTTCAGATAAGACATAAAACCAGGTCCTGACCTTGTGTGATCATTAAAGATCTCATAACGCTTTTTGCAAAAAGTGGGTTCTTAATCCCACTGGTCTGGAAACAATCTAATTTAGGTAACTACCTAAATCAATCTTACAGATTCATCTAAATGCAGCACTCTCTTCTTCAGGCTAAAATTGTCTATGGCATTTCTACATGCAGTAATACATGACTAAGAGAGTCCTCCTTATCTCGGCACTAGGTGAAGGGATCTTTATATATGCACTCATTGCCACACCTACATGGGGGTTATGAAACTTAACTTTTGTTAAGGAATTTGGAGATGCATAGTACAATGGATAAGAAACTTATTAGTTCAATGCAGTTCAGTTTCTGTGAAACTCTTTCCACAATAGAGTAGCTAGAAATTAGAGCTTCTCAAATTTTGAGAGCTAACAAATAAATGACAAATGCAAAAGAGCAGAATGCTTATGCCTGTGCACTGAATAAGCTTATGGGACAATATTCAAAGAGTGGCAGGGGCAAGACTGGGTCAGTTGGGTATTGCCCGAATTATGGCCACTGAACACATTGATGGTCAGCAGGTGAAACTATAAGTGATCCAAACCACTAAATTTTCAAAACAGAAGCATAGGGCTCTTTGACAGGCCTTAATGGAAAACATGTGTGTTCCTCCCAAGCACAGCTTCCATCAGGAGGACTCACAAACATGGCTTGTTTTTAAAATTTCTTTATAAATATTATCACCAAATGTCCCAAAACTCCTTGGGGTTCATTCAGCGTGGAAACCCACAAGTGTGGATGAGAGAGCAGATGAATCCAAACAACAGAAGCATCAACTGTGCTATTCAGTAAGGAGTTAGTCTCCCAGCATAGTCAATAATTATCGCTTAGAGGAATTAAAAACAGCAATAAAATCCTGAAGGCACACACAGCTGGAGCTACAGAAGACTTGAAATACGGATGTAGTGGATTTTTACTCTAATAAAAATGTAAGAGGACAATTCCATGTGTCACCAGAAAGATTAAGCTTTGAGAGAGTGAGGTCTTAACATGACCATGCCTGCACACACATAAAAGAATGCCTGAGTCAGGGTGGGCCTCTGGATACTGACAGTGAAGGTTTACTTTGAATTGAGATCTCCATTCACGACTATCTGTCAAGGCAAGTAAGTTACTCTTTTGCAGCTAGATAAAAAGGAAAGCTTTTTAGCAAAGCAGCACTCAGTTATGGTTACTTGCAGCACTCACATCTTGTAATCCTTCGGCATTACTAAACAGAGGGCATGATTGTATTCCCATTAAGATCTAAGAATAGATTTCCTCGGAAAACAATCAAGGCTGATATGCAGATGGATTACAGAGATCCTGTCACCTGCATCTTGCCAAAGCAGAACATCCAGGTTATTTTCACCAGCAAAGGCTAGTAGGTTACCATTTTCCTGATCTTCATTATTTACCTCAACAGTCTGACTATATAACCGAAAGTCAATCACAACTTATGAGAAAGGTTCCAAGAACAACTTGTTTCTTATGATGACACTTGCTTCCTTAATGAGCCTGCAGAATAAGAGCACACAACAGCTTTTTTTAATGCATGCAACATCCTAGTAAAACATTGTGCACTGGAGTCAAGAGACCACAACCCCAGTAGGACTCTCATGCTCACTCTTTCCTGTTCCTCTCGCACTGGGGAAAACAAGCAAGCCAAAAAGGCACCAGTAAAAATTAGCTTACAGTATGTAGTAAGAAGACTGTGGGAATATCCTCCAGTTACTGATTTAGCACAGTTTGTTGGAAGGGTATGTGGTTAACAAAAAAGAAGCCTGAACTAAACCACAAAATACATTTATCACACTTAAGAACATTTTTCCTGTAACAATTAATTCTTCATAGTCTGTTGAAGATGAACAAGAAAATAGGTATTCCATTTTGGATACAGTTTTAACATCATCCCATTTAAGTTCACTGTAACATGAAAAGTGGAAACTTCGGAAAATTGGGAAAATCACATTAGAAGAGCTGTTAGAGCAATAACTGGGATCTCCCCCATAATGAGAAATTACCTTGATCTCAGGATATTTGTCTTTCTGGAGTGCATCATATTTTTCTTTAGTTTAGACCAGAATCTGTATTCTGGAAATACATAGAATGGTTTGAGTTGGAAGAGACCTGAAATATCATGTAGTCCGAGCCACCCTGCCATAGGCAGGGACACCTTTCACTAGAGCTAATTGCTCAAATCCCCATCCAGCCTGAGACAAGGATGTCATGCAGGACAGTGTCAAATGCTTTGCACAAGCCCAAGTGGATGATGTCAGTTGCTCTTCCCTTATCTACCAATGCCATAACCACATCGCAGGCCTCCAGATTTGCCAGGCACCATTTGCCTTTAGTGAAGCCTTGTGAGCTGTCACTAATCACCCCCTTATATTCCATGTGCCTTAATACTGTTTCCAGGAGGGTCTGTTCCTGTCAAGGGTTTAGTCTGACTATAAAATTGCATTTTATGTTTAAGCAAAGGCCAAGAATTCCATACTAGTTGTAGGCTTATTGCTTCCTTCTTCCATCTGCAGCTAGGTATAGGAATCACCAAAACAAGTAACTACAGAAAGCAGTAGATTGCTGGTTCAAAGGAAAAGTTAAGTTGCAAAGTTGAGAATAGTTTCCTAATCTCAAAAGTATCTTGGTAGCAGAAAAGACTCATACAAGACAACAATTTATTCTCCCTAAAACAGTATTAATTATATAATAAGTCCAGAGAAGCTCTGCAAAATGCACATGGGCACCTGCTAACTTTTCCAACAGTGCAATGCTTGGCCTTCATTGCACCAGTGCATGCTGAGAATGAAAAGCTTTGACTCACATTGCACTGGGGTAGTTATTTACAGATACCCAAAGTTCTGCATCCTAATTTTAACCTGCAAATTTTACTGTTACAAAAAATGCAAGCCCACACCCCTCCCTTAAAAAATAAAAAAAAAGCTTCAGAAGCTATAAAATATAAAATTTTCTGATAAGAGCTCATTGCAAAGAAGCATGGTCAGCAAGCCCATACTTTCTTTCATAAATATTTTAGGCGTTCACAAAACAGTACCAAAGGGAGAAAGACACTAAAAAGTTATTTCATATCCCCTTTCCTCCCACTTCTTTTAACAGTGGACAGATAGGAGGGGAGCAATGGCAGCTCCTGCCCAAATAATTTCATCAATCCAAACCTGATCAATCTTACAGCAGACAGTACCAAGAGGAACAAAAATGAGCCACCATCTGTGGTGTCTTCTGGGTGGCAGCACAACTAACAATTTCTGAGTGAGCTGACACTCATGTCAGAGAGAAGACATGCATGATGGTTTAGAGAAACTTTTGTATAATTCTAAATTTGTTTTTTATAATCTATATTGAAAGATACATTGATGCCAGGAGTAACAAGCTGCTTTTTTGTGAAAGATGCTAACAACATACCTTCACAGTGGCTGTCATTGTATCACTGTGCTATGTCATCCCCCTTTGAAACTACAATTCATTGCCAGCAGCGCAATACCTGAAGCTAATTCAGAGCATTTTGCACTTCCCGCTACTCTCAAGATAACAAAGAGCCAGCCCAAACACGCACCGAGCTGGAAGCTGCTAACAAAAGTCCATGTGCACTGAGGAAGCCTAGAATACTGTTGTGGAGATGTGCTCCTTCATTTTGTGAGGCAAAAATGTAGTAACAGTAAAAAGTCACTTAATACAGTTACTGTCCTTTCAGGAAGACAGATCCAATAGATTAATTGCTAAAGTGCCATCAAATATCTGACAGATCAGACCCAAATGGAGTGGTGTGCTCACACCACCTACGCAGCATGAGTCTTAAAATTAAAGTTACAGCCTTCTTTGCTGTAAGGTGTCCAAATGGGCATGTTGTGCATGTTATTTATGGACATCTGCCCAGACCTTTAGATGAACACCCCAGGAGACGTGAGCTTCCACCTCAAACTCACTGAATTATGGATTGCTTCTACAAACAGCCAAAAGAGTGAGAAAAGCCAACAGAGAAGAACTAGAAGTTACTATGATGGTGGAAAACTGAAAACAGAAAGGCAAACAAATGCAGAGGGAAGGAGAGTCTAATGACTGAGGGACATGGAAGAAAACAAATGAAGGGAGTACTGAGGGATAAGGACATGGCGGAGAGAGAGGAGAAACCACAAATTTTGTCTCAATCTGAGAGACACAGAAACAATATCCAAAAGCTGAGCCACTCTCCAAGCTCACTGGCTCACTCAATCCTTCCCTTTGTCCCATCCCGAAGCTTCAGACTAGTTACTGTGTTTGGGGAGCAAGGTCACAGCAGCCACCCAGAACTCCAGAGAAGCAGAAAAAAAATGGATGAAACAAAGTACTTACCTCCTGTTGTTGCTGCTGCTGCTGCGGGCCTCTCCCCAGGCTCCCTGAGGGCTGGTGCCTCGCCCAGGTGTTCCCCATTACTTGCCCAGCCCCACAGCTGTTGCCCCTCAGGATGGGCTCCCAGCACCCAGATTACTCCACAAACCTTCCTTCCAGCTGTAGTCATCCATTAAGGCCTCAGATTTCAGCACACACTGTCACCTGTGTGGCTCTGCAGTAGTATTTCTCCAGCACACAGCCCCCCTTTTTGTTGTGGCCTGGACAAGCAGATGCTTTGTAAACGAGCACTGGCTTCACTGGCCGGGTTTGTCATCCATGTTAGATAGGGCAGAGCGACAGCGAGGGTTGGTGCCACTAGCCTTCCCCATATGCCTTAGACTTCATTATGATGTCCATACACAGTACTTTCTGGAAATATCCATCGCCCTGACTGGACTTATGAGCTGGTTGCTCAATAGACAGCAAAGTACTGCAGAAAAGTTGCCCAGAGGCAGCATAAAGGGGATTCCTCTGGTCTCTGGAGCTCTGGATGTCTGTCAGTATCTGCTAGTTACAGTCCACTAGGAAATAAAGAACTGGACCCAAAGATGGGCCCAGTGTCACTCTGTCTCCAGTGTCCTTTGTTAGTAACCTGCTCACAACTATTGCTCAGCAGGTCAGGGTTGGCTGGAGGCTCAGAACACTGCCAGTGAAGCATCTGGTCCTCAGTCAGGTTGAATTGGAGCTCTTTGTGCTTTGGCTGGCCAGAAACCTACAGACACCATTTTTGCAACAGCTGTTTTGAGACTCAAGATTATCACAGAAAAAGGGAGTGAGGGAGGCGAGCAGACATTGGCCAATTTACCCCTGATTGCAACCACTACTTATGCAAAATGCAGTTCTGAGAGCATGGCTTCAGTGCACATTCTCCATTCAAAGGGAGAGGGGAAGGCCAGTAAATTACCATATAGTTATTTAGGCAAGGGATATCAGAGGGTCAGCTTTGTGAATGGAGAGCTTATATGAGCTTCTGTAAGCTGATGGGAATAAATCTGTTTTGCTCCCCAGATATGATAATTAGCTGGAGGCAGCACCACTTCATCAATGAGAGATTTCCAAGGAGAACTTTGCAGAACTAGGAAAGAGCCAAAGCAACGATAAAAACGCCTTTCTGCTCTACTTTCTGTCTGACACCAAAAGAAATGCACTTGTCTGACCCATAGTATATTTATACACCCGCATCTTACGGCTTGTTCGTGACTTCATCAGCAAAAGTGTTTAAGGTTTGCCTGATATTAAGTGGCCAGACAGAATGCATTAGTCTAGAAATGGCTTATTAAATTCCACTGTCAAACTGAAGGAGTCAATAAATACAGTAGAATGCAACTGCTTTAATTATATAATGCTTCACGTGTACTATTAAAAAGTTCCCATACAATGTAGTCTCAGTTCTGTTTTGATTTCTTTCTTGCCTAACTTGTTACTTTCTTCTGCCAGGCTTCATCCTACCTCAGTGTGTAGTACTGTCAGCCGCTGAGTTGCCTACGTCTTTTTTGGGAACTGCCCCTACTCAGCAAAGTGGGCCAAGTCACCACGCAGGGATTCTAAACTCAGGGAATTCAAACCACTCACGCAGCTGAAGGATCACAAATCAGCCCCATTTTTTCTAGGCAAAAAAGGACATCCTCCCAAGCTGATGGGAAGTCTCTCCTCCATTCCAAAATGCAAAAAAAGATTCAGTAGGATGCAGAAAATTTCTGCCATTAAAGTTATGGGATGCAAAACCATGACAGCCCCACCATCTTACCTACCAACTCAACAGCAATACTAAAAGCATTACCTTCAACTTATTTCCAGTACAATCAACCATTTTCAAAATTGTTGCTGCCTTCCAGCACCTTCCCTGCTAAATTTTACCATATAGATTCCACCATTCTCCACATGGGACGTCATCAGTAACTTGGATGAAACCAACCATTTTCTAGCCACAAAGGACCAAAGATGAGTCTTTTTTTTTTTTTTTTTTCCCCTAAGAATTAAAAGACAGGCAGGGATTTTTTTATTTGGTTGTTGTTGCTGGTTTTGTAGACTTCTGATGAGAGTTATCAGACAGTGTATGTTATTCTGAGTAAGAACCACTTCAACCCCAGAAACCTATTTGTGGGTCTTATTTCAGCAGAATTATTTTCTTCTCAAGGAAATCTTAAGCTTTCAATAAGGATTTAAGAAGTCACATCAATTTTTTGGAGACAGTTTTAATTTTCTTCATCTCCTCACTTACCCTGATCAGGATTAAACTGGATTAACAGAAGTGGCATGCTTTGGTCCTGTCTCAGACTGCATTCAGCTGAACTTTAAAGCCTACATTCACTCTACCAGGATTTTTCCAAAATGCTCCTGCTGGCAAAGCACCAAATAATTCTTAGCAATTTATCACATAAAATATTGAATTCTCTACACTTGCTCCAAAAGTATTTGCAAAATAAAAAAACCCACAGGAAATTCAAACCATATTTAAGAGTTGGTTGTTTTTTGGTGTTCTGTTTTATTTTCCAAGTCCCAATTGCACTGAAGCTGAGAAAGCTTGAATTTAAACTAGACAAAGTAATGCCCTCTAGTGTTCTGCAGAGAAATCTGGTAAAAGGCTGCCCAAAGCCTTAAAAAATCCAAGCTTAGGACTGCTGTACCACCTCAAGTGACAGTCAACGTTTTGAAAACTCACATCCTTAGAACCTTCTGCACAAGACTGTGGCCTGCAGAACTATTTGAGATCCTTTCTTTTCCTTCCCTCCATGCTGATACTTGCATCACAACTTCAAATACCATCCATGGACAGTATTTTACTGTCTTCCCACCTGTGGCAAATCACATGATACCCACTCTGCACCTTCCCCAAGCACACATAGCATTTGGTACCCTGTGTTACTGACCCATCACACAACATGTCATTTTTGGCTTGAGGAGCTTTCTTACAGAGCTGCAAAGCTTAGTGTGTTTCCTCACAGCAGTAGCATTCCCAAGATGCTGATAAATTGCAGATAGAACTATCCAAATTCAAGGAAGACTTAAATAAAGGAGAACAGTCTCACAGTTCAAAAAAACACCTGCGGAGCTCTCAAAATATTTATTTACACCCTGTACACATTATAAAACTCAACTTTGTACAAAGTACTGGAAGAGATTTTATAACTGGAGGTCTGAAAAGCAAAAGGCAAAGTCCTTGATGAAGGCTGGTCTTAAGGGGGCAGCTAAGAGTCCTTAAATTTTACCATCCATTGCTCTTGAAAAACAACTGCTGTGCTCTCACCATCTAGACAAAAGCAGAAAAAAGATTGAAAGGAAATGCCAGTTTTGCCCATGTCCCATCTGAAATTAGGTGAGGGAAAATGAAACTGTTTACTTTTTGGCAAACTAAGGGGGACTGGTACACTAAGAAAACTGCCAATACAAAAACAGCATCACAGTCACAAATGCCCTAAGCCCTATGTGATTATGTGGCCATTTGAGGGGGCAGCAACACTTGACTATTAGGTGAAAGATACTGTTATCATTGGACACAATGATCTTAAAGGTCTTCTGAAAACTAAAGGGCTCTTTGGTTCTGTAAAGTTACTATCTGGAATTTGTTTGTGTTTCACACTCCTTTTGGGACATTCACTGGAAGGTTAATACAGGCATGGTTTCTTTGGAGGGAAGCTAACTTGGCCTGTTTGATAGGTAACAACAGGAGCTTAGGCCTTCAGACTAGGCATTACCCTGCACCTTCCAGAGGAATTTATTTGTAAGAACAAAAAATCAGAAATGCTCTTACAAATAAACCTTGCTAAAGTTCTCCAAACAAAAGGCTGCCAAAGCTACTGTAGTTCTGCAAAAATTACTGGACATAAAGAAAACATCCAGAGGGATCAAACCTAAATTCTGGACTTGATATGGCACTTGTGAGGAGTCTTTTAGTCTTGTGTCTGAGGCTGGAATACAGAATTTGAATGTAGAAGTGGGATCAAATTAAACATTGTTAAAATTACATTTGATCTAAGAAACTCCAATGTTCAAATTGCATTCTCCTCAGAGGGCAACCAACATATTCTAGCTAAACAGGTACTTTTTTTTCTCTAAATTATTTTTGATCTTGTTATACATGTAACCAAATTAAAGGAAAAAAGAAAACAGTTTAGAGACTATCCAAAAGACAGCCAAGGGAAGACATTCATGTTTGTACCACTGCACTAGGAATTAATATTACTTAGAGGTCTGACAAAATACATCTGTATGCACAGACCACTATTTTGGAGAAACTGCTTGTATATATATTAAATATATATTAAAATTAAGGAAAAAAAGATCTCTCAGGATCAGCTTTTTCCCTCTCACATCATCATTCTGTTTGTAGAGAATACTGTGGGGAAAGGAGCATTCAAAATTCAGGTACAAAAAAAGCAAGGGAAAGATCTAAGGAAGACAGATATCCTCTTGAAAACCCAGTTTCCAGCCTGACTGAATGAAACAGCTTTTCCACTTCCTTCAGTTCATCCAACAGTCCAATGCCTTTCAGACACATCCCCATCTTCTCTTGGAAGAAGGAAAACAACACAAAAGAAAATGGAGGAAAATGCTCCAACATTCAACACAGAAGGGCCACACACACAAATACTGTCGTATCTTGACAAGATCTGTATTGTTCTGCAGAGGTGGGAGCATTCTACCAGTGCTTCACTTGGCGAAGATGCCAAGAACGTCCAGGTAAACACTAAAACAATCTGAGCTGCAAGTAGTTTCATCAGTGAAGTATAAACTGAGCTCTTCCATTCTTCGCCTTGGCTCTCTTCTTGCACGAGTGTTTTGCTATGAGTCTAGTGCTGCTGCATTCTCCTTATTTTCTATCTGTGTCACCATCTGCAGGTACTTCAGTCTCATGGGAGGGAGCTGCTCATAAAGATCAAATCCCATAGGGTTCTCTGCATTCAGCAGTCTGTAGTACAGCAGGTGCTTTTTCAAGTTCTGAAGAAAGGAACAGCAACCATTAAACACGTCTGAAAGGAATCTAATCTTTCCCACCATCTCCAACACAACATAGCAAGCTGCAGATAGTACAATTCCATCATGCCCAACATATTTAATTACATCTTCAATTGAAGAGCTATAAAAGGCAAGTTTCTTGCAATAAAATTTACTTGATCTGCATGAGAATTCCTCTTCTGAACACAACTCCACTGTCTTCTCAACAGCCCCTCACAAGGACTTTCTTGCCAGAAACCCAAGTGGGGTTTTGAGTGGGATCTAATAATTTACCCTGGACACTAACCGTAGAGGGCCCACCCTGTCAGAAAAAGGAAAGACTTTGGCAAGCTCCTTGAGAAAAGGAGAAACCTTGCATCGGTTCTGTTCTTTTTAGGGTAAGCATCCAACTAAGAGTTAAGGCCATCTATTCATAGCTGTGCTAGAATCATTCCTCTAGCACCTCTAACTATCCCGATACAATGCTGCCTGGTCAAGTGGACTGAAATACAGTACAGGAAATTCATCTAGGTTTCAATGGGCTCAGTGTTTTGAGATCAATTACTACAAGAACTGGTTAACAGCATTCATAGACATCGCAGGCCAAAATCCTACTGCTAATCTATCATTCTTAAATCAGTAAGGTAGTTAAACACAAATTTCAAAAGTATGTAAGTATGTAAGAGTACCAAGTATAGAAAATTTAATTCCCAGGGGCACAAACTGAATCTTACAGATCCTACCTCATCCACCAACAGCCATGTTTTCCGCAGCATACTTTTCCGAGCAGCATCAGTCTCCTGGGAACAAAACACACACTTTCCTTAATAGAGTGCAAAAATAATTTTGCCCATGAGCATACAGCACTCCAGGATGATTTGTTAATTATGGTGATGAGCAGCTTGTTCTAGCAGAAAGTGCTTGAGATGTCTATCACTTAGATCCTGCCTCTCTCCTCCTTTTCCTGATCTGAATGTCAGCTGATTTCTCAACCTTCAGGTAGAACAGCAGATGAGAGGTGAAGTGTTGTTAGCACAACTAATCATTGCTAGAGGCTCCACAGCCATGGGAAAGCTTCTGCTTGGTTACTCAAGCAAAGCGAAAGGAAAAAGTACTTTACACCTTAAGATTGCTCAGGCAGAGGCCAAATCTTTTACAGAATCACAGAACATGCTGAGTTGGAAGGGACCTACAAGGATCACCAAGTCCAACCCTTAGCCTTGCATAGGACCATCCCCAAGAGTCACACAATGTGCCTGAGGATGTCATCCAAGTAATTCTTGAACTCTGTCAGGCTTGGTGCTGTGACCACTTTCCTTGACCATCTGGTGATGCTTTGCCAGATGCCCACCAGGACATGGTTTTCCCTCCTGGCTGTCAGGGCACTGATGACTCATTCACCTCGCCATCAACCAGGATCCCCAGGTCCCTTTCCACAGCACTGCTTTCCAGCATCTCATTCCCCACTCTGTCCGAACATCCAGGGTTGCCCCATCCCAGGTGCAGAATCCAGCACTTCCCCTTGTTGAACTTCATATGGTTGGGGATTGCCCAGCCCCCTGATTTGTTGAGGTCTCTCTGCAGGGCCTCCCTGCCTTTGAGGGACTCAACAGCTCCTTCCAGTTTTGTCTCATCTCCAAATTTGCTTAGTATCCCTCCCAGTCCTGTGTCCAAGTCAATTATGAAGACATTGATGAGCACAGGGCCCAAGATGGAGCCCTGCAGAACCCCACTAGTGACAGGTCACCAGTCTGATGTTACCCCCTTCACTATTACCCTCTGTGCTCAACCCATGAGCCAGGTGCTCACCCACTACATGATGTGTTTATACAGCTGTGTGCTGGACTCATTTACGGTGAGAGACAGTATCAAAACACCTACTGAAATCCACACAGATTACATCAACTGGCTTTCCTTGATCAAGTAGGTGGAGCTCTCTCTGCCTGCAGCTCCCTCATCCTTTCTGCTTTATTCTTCCCTTCATACCACAGCCCACATAGTTGCTGACTTCAAAAATTTATGTGGGACTGGCTACCATTAGTGCAAGTACTTTAGGGTATAATGAACAAAAGCTGCTGCCTCATACATGGTCTATCAAACAGCTGACCAGTCCTCTCAACACATTTGCTTACAATCTTTGTTTTTAAGTCCCAAGGTCAGTGATTCACCACAAGCCACACTGGAGCCCTGGGAGAGCAGATGCAAAACCCCAAGATTCCAGCCCTGAAGTTCTGCTATCCATTACCTACCTGCATCACACTTTCTTGGGAGAAAATAAAGCTGTTCACGTGAGCCACAGCCACCACGTACAGAACAGGGCACCAGGTGTGACGCAGTGCACCCGTGACCAGTGTTCGGAAGTAGAGTCGCAGGAGGTTCAGGTTATCCTCCGGAGGGGAAGTGTATCGCTCAAGCGGCACAGGGAACTGCAACACACCCATACAGAGGCAACATTACAATATTGTCAGGGTCTAAGCAGCATGGTTTCATGATTTTCATAAGTTCATAATTTCTAGGGTGCTCCCCAGCTGTTTGTGCACGTCCATCTACATAACATGATGTCCCTCGGTGGCATGACCCCCACTTGCAGCAAGAGCTGCCTACTGCTCACACTGACTGATGTGACATGCCTTGACAAAGTGTTCTCACGACCTCTTTGACTTTATGGAGAAATGTTTTACTGGTTCTATCACTGCAGCTGATCTTTGGCACAGGTAAGAAGAGTGGTTTCAAAGTAAGTACACAGAGTACTTTCAACAGCACCGCTAAATTCTATCTCTTGTGCTCCACTCATTCTAAAGAAACGCAGTCCTGAACTTCACAGACCAAATTTTCTTGCCAGCTTATCCAGCAGAGCACAACTCCAGTATAACTAAATGTGGAAACATGGTTGATAGGGAAAATTAATATTTGTCTATGCACAGGGTAAGGAAAAGGTTCTCACCAAGGTGTGAAACACTTATTTAAGGGAAAGGCAATTGCTGGCGGAACATGGGAAGAGGTGAGCCCTTCATATACAGCCTATAAATTAGAAGGTTCTCAATCGTTAGACCAAGCAAGATGTAGGACAGTTTCCACTGAAGACTGAGCAATTTCACAGCTCCTGCCCTCCACATATACGTACTATCTGCTTTCAAAACAAAGTTCAAAAGGTGTCTGAAAATGCTTATGTGACAGAGGCCTGCACCTGCAGCTGCTGGACTTTGTTCTTCAGACTTACAGTCAATCAAGCTGTAAAATGTATATACTGCTGTTACAGCCTTAAATCACAAGAACATTGTTTTCCATTCCTGTTCTATTTTACATTTCATGAGTTGGACGCTCTTCAGGGAGAATGAAAAGCTTCTAAGCAAAGAAAGCATGATTATTCTACTGGAACAGAGGAATGGGAAAGAAGGGAAAGGGCTGGGATGCCCAAATCAAAGCTGGAGAATCACAGGCAAGAGCCCAGTAACCCAGAAATATGCAGTGACAGGCAACTACTATAAGCCAGAATTACCTGCTGTAATGACACTCCAAGCGCCCGCAGGATATTTGTGTGCTCCCCAAAAACAGAGAGACGCAGATGAACACTGAAACGCTTCTGTAGAGGTAGTAGAACAAAGACTCCAAACAGTGGGTCTCCAAAGGAGACACCTTCAAACTGCTCCAGGAGATTTATATAGAGATCGTGGAAGGATGCCAAACCAGGGAGAGGAGCATCCAAGTTCAGGGAGTCCAGGGCCTTGGGTTGGCAATATACAGAGAGAAGGGCAGCTGTGTAGCGGTGGATTGGTGCTTCTAGAAAGAGGTCACTGCCTGTGAGGAAGACACACATAAGCCGAGCAAGTTTGGCAGCAGAAGGGATGCTCTGAAGGGTTTTAGCGCGCCAGGTTTCCAGCAATAAGACCCACTGCAAGTTCCAGGTCACAGTATTGACGAGATCAAGTGGGAGAGAGTTCAGTACAGCCCCGTGTGTCTCTGCATTAGTCACTTTGTTGTAGAGGCTGATAAGTGGAAAGAACGGCCAGTCTGAAGGCAGGATTGGCCCTTTGACCTCAGGAAGCAGCATTGACTGGATGAGGTAATTCCGCCCTTGGTAGGATGCTTGTGAACGCATAAGGGTAGGCTGCAAGTGGACAAAATGAGAAAGGTAACAGGAACGAATGGAAGGCAGGTTCTGATACGACTCTCTCAGCAGGGCACCACGAGTAACCTTTGAAAAAACTGCTGTCGCTGAGCCAGGCTGTGCCAGTTTTGCACTGGTACCCAGATGCAGGATATCAGAGAAGTCAGCTGCTTCTGGCCCTCCAGCTTTCCCTTCACTATAAGATAAAGACAAATAACAGTTTAAGAAACAAACAAACAAAAAGCCACCTCTAAACACCAAACAAACAGAACAGCACATAAATTCATCTCTACAACCTTCCTGGAACGGGAAGAGTAGTATAGGCACAGCACTGTCAACACTTTCTACGGCATTCAGCTACTGTAATACAGGGTGCCCATAAAGCACTGGCTATCTTGGTATTTATAGGGAATTCAGAGAACCACCTTTGGAGTTAGCAACACCGAGGCTGCGCCATGAGAAACCTCCACACAATGCCAGCAGTCTCATGTGGAGGCTGAAACCCCTTTTCCACAGAGCCAGCCTACTTACTAACACAGATGTCAGGGTGCTGAGATGAAATACTGCGTATCATGTAAGGCCTACATGAATCAGTTAAGACAATTCTCAAAACAGCAGCTTTGCAGCTGGCAGTGGCAAGGTCAGGGAAACCATACAGACTGACAGAAACTATGTGTGGAGGGGGTTTGTCAAATCTGTATGCCATGATCTCAGACCAAACACTGACCATTTTGCTGACCAAACAAAAAACCAAAACACCACCACACAACATATAAACTCACTCATAAAATTCATTAAGTTTTTCAGGCTATGTCAAATTCCCATTTATTTTCTAGAATCACTACTCTCAGGAGAGCACATGGTGGGCCTTAGTGAAAATCAGTTCTATCAGGAATCACACAAGCCTTGTCACAGAGGAAATCAAAAGAAACCAGGCACATTTCTCAACATTGGTACACCAGAGAGAAATATGCAACCACAGTGCTTGTCGGATTAGAAGGCTCCATGCCTGGAGAATAACTACAGTTCAAATACAGGCCCTGTTAAAGGCAAAAAATTATGACAAAATTACAGTGCCAATGTGTTTTTTCCATTTTCCCCAAGTTTTCCCATGTACCAGACTAGAGAAAGGAAAAAATGCAAAGCTTACGGAAGAAACTCCGGATTAAAGGCAAGATCCAGTAGGACCTCATGAGCCAGATGCTCGCTCCCTGGCAACAGACGGCTTAGCAACGCCATGGCAACACAGTGATGGAGTGAGGCATGCTGGGTGTAATCTGGACAAGCGCCTGCCTGTACAGGAAACAAAACAACACATAAAAGCACTATATCATTTGTCAACAAAGACAATCAACGAGGACAGGAAGGTCAAACAAGACACAAATCTTGCTGGAAAGTGAAAGACTGAGGCAGACTGCAAGAGCTTTCAGCATTCATACTGAGAGATCTTTCTGCTTCCCCTGACTGCTTTAGGTAGTCAGACATCTCTTTTAGCAGCACAGTTGAAAACTTTGTTCTTACTCTATCCCAAAGACAGGCAAAAATATAATCCTGCCATCCAAAGTATTTTGGAACTAAATCCCCACATCAGTAACTGTAAAGATGTTATTTGCTAATGGGGCATAAATGTCAGCTGAAGAGTTGCCAGACCTAAGTCTGACACAAGAAAGAACACTGATGTGAAGACTGGTTGCCAGCAAAGTCAATTCCTTGGGTGAAAGAAATGAAATGACTAATAATAATACCATTTTCTGAGCCAATGCTAACACAAAGTACTGCAGATGGTATTCATGGCGTAGGATCCACGCAGATGAGGGAGTCACAGAGGGAGGTCCAGTCTGCCAGCTTTGATGTAGATAATCCTTCAAGCCTCTGAAGCCCAGCACAGAGCTGTACTGTAAAGGAATCACAAGTAGAGGTAAATACAAATAAGACAGTTTGTGCTTGGAGGAAAGTAAAACACAGCCCTCTCCAAGGCTTACCTCCTACCTTCTTAGATGAGAATTCCTGTTGGCTACTCCAAAAGGGATATTTAAAAATAGCCTGATAAATACCTGCATTTCTGCCTCTAGATTCACCTGCATCCATCATGACCATCCCTATCACAGGTAACCAATAGTCACTGTCTACATAGTGCTTCATAAGGCAGAAGTCTGGCCAGGGGCTTAAACACGTTTTTCCCTTATCTGGCCAGATATTTTTATTAGTAAATACCTAATTCAACACAAGGTAACAGAGAAAGGCTTTGAGAAAGTTTATGCTAGGTACTCCATCTCTCTAGGGCTCAGCTATTTCCTCCTCAGAGTCTGTAATCTTCCATAACTCACTCATTCTACAAATTCAGGACAACCTGAAGTAGGAAGGAACCTCTTCAGTCACTGTAGCAGTCATTCTCTTATTTAATATTATCCCACTTTCCTTTGTTATACATGCTTCCACCATGCCTCTCCTCCACTGACACTCAAGCTACTTATTCTGCTTAGCCAAACAACAGTTACTCAGTTCTTCTCAACATTCTTTGTAAGTCCATCCTTTAAGCACCACCTGCTCTATAATTCCAGCTTCCTGGTGTCAACTGCATATTGCAATTCAAACACAAGATATTTTTCAGATCCTTATCCCACCTGTTCTGAAAATGGGAGTATTTCTTTCTATAATATTCTAATAGTTTTAAAATAAAAATGCACAGCAATTTGGTTTTAACGGTCCTTCTAACATCTCTTTTAAGCCTGGAAAGACAGAAATACTAACCTCCCTCACAAGCATATCATCATTCACCTAGAATTTAGAGTGAAATTTACAGTGAAAAAGTCTTTTCTTACCTTGCTGGTCAGGCCCTTGTGAATATGAGTGATACTATTGATAAGAAACAGGAGGGCAGTGAGGAAGGGGAAAGGTGACTTGGAGCCAACCAGGCTCAAAGGAGGTTTGCCTCCAGTGCAACTCAGAGATGAAATGCTAACGACGGATTCTGGTCCTGGGGAACAGGACAGAGGGTTGCACAAAGCAGAACACGGCCTGTGTGAACAAATAAAGAGAGTTGGGGTCAGGCCAAAAGCATTCATACTGCTGAGGAGTTATCTTGTAAGGAACGTCACTTTCTATCTCAACCGTACCGCACATTACAGTAAAACATAAGCCCTGAAGACTGTGCAAGAAAAAAAAAATAGTATCACAGTTAGTCCAGTAAGCACTACTGCTGTACAAGCTAATGCCAGTGAGCTGTCACGAATTCTTATCTTCAGCTAAATTGGTCATGACAAGCAGAAATACTGACGCAGTGACGCATCTCTGATGTCAAGCATTTGAAAGCATTGGACCTTCGACTGAAAAAAAAAACCAAACCACATTTCCCCATGTACACACGCAAACCAGGCTAATAAGGCTGCCCACCCACTCAAGACATTACAATAATAAACCTGTAGGCAAAGCCAGAAAACCAGATTATATCTAAAATTGACACGGCAAAAATGCTGCCCTTTATGTACTCATGAAAGGCATATTTTTAGATTTCTTTTCAGAAAAAAAATAGCTTTAACGTACGTGAACATCACCGTGCAAACCACTCTTGGTGCACGTGTGTTCTCTGCAGGCAAAACTAGAACTTTTCATACCAGCAGTGCTTGCAGGGCCCACACTGGATATACCATGTCTGTACAGGCAAGACCACCACAAGGAAGAGTGACCATAAGCATGTTGCTGAATGGTAATGGGACAATTGGAAAAAACCTGTCAAGGATCCATATTGTTAGTCTGTGACAGAAAATCATTTGCTTAAATGCATGGCTCTTTCTACCACTGGCATCATATGTAGGAGATGCAAGGACACATCTGGAGCTCATGAAGTACCTTGAACTCCTGGCCCTAATCTACCCAGAAAGTTTAGACAAAATTGTAAAAATATTCAGGCAGAGATTAGCTGACTCTTCATTTTCACCAATGTTAAGAACAGCCTAAGAGAATTCTTGCTGATGGGCTTTTATAGTCAGACATAACCCACTGCTTTCAGACCCCAAGGACAGGCAGAAAACGGTCTAATGAGTGCTCATGTTGGCAGCTTTGGTGTCAAGAGCTTCAGACATCGGTTCCAGTCATGAAAGAACATGGGCCAAACTGTTTGGTAACTCTTCAAATACCATTTAAATCCAAAAATTTCAAGTGTCCCTTACACCAGATGTTCTCAGAAACAGGTGAATTTCTCCCTGACTACTAGGCCTTTTAGGTTCCCACTCCCCTGTCCAGAGGACTGATCACAGACTACTAAGAAGGCTCCCTCTACAGCAGAAAGATATAATATCTGCAGTGCTTAACTGTTCCCAGAATCAGAGCTTATGTTATCCCAGTATGTGGCCTTTCACTTTTCCACAGGGGCTTTCAAAGCCTTAATGAAGCTCTGCAGGAGCTTGAAGATGTGAATCTAGTAAAAATATTTTATATGTACAGCATCACACAGAGCACATGAATGGTACATGTATACACACACACACACACACACACACACACACACACACACACCCCCCTTCTCATGCAAGAGGGACTCAATTAATGTTACTTTAAAAAAAAAAAAAGGCAGTGAAACCAAAGCAGAATTAAAGCCAAGAGTGACTAAAGTAATCTGAAATAGATATGAAAAACACAGCTACGTGGTAAAACAGAGATGCAGCAGCATCTCTGAGGTAGAAAAGGAGGAACTGAAGAATCTCTGTTGCCATCATGCTTTTCCTGTGAGGGCAAAAAAGACAAAGCAGTGTGTAGAGCCCTGCTGCACTCTAACTCACACATCTGGGGCACATAGGTACAGGGAAAAGAAATGGGAGGGGGCAGAACTGTCACACAGTACAGTATAGAAACGAGGCTCCCTTAGCTTCTGGCAACGGCATCTTAGCAGTGAAATGGTTTTACCTGAGCAAGTCCCACATGCTCTGTATGGCTGGCTGGCTGAGAAGGGGCTGCAGCACCTGAGATGTCAAACATTCCAGTTCCTCTAAGCAGTCAATTGGATTGACTGATGGCTGTAGAAGACATGGAGAAACACAGAAAAAGATGGTGAATGAGGAGTGCCTCCCAGTGGGGACAAAAAGATAGATTTGGTTAATTGCTTCTCCATTATTTTTTGGCCAGACCACACCACCTACACAGTGGTACCACTCTAGGTTAGAGCTGGCCTCACTGCTCGTAGTGTGGAAGCTGAAAGCTGGCCCTCAAGGTATTCTTGCACTCAAATATTAAAATGCATCTCAGAAATTCTTAATTGGCTGGAAGCAAGGTATGGGATCCATGGGATCAAGATTCCCTAAAAGAAAACTTGGCTAAACCCCCCTCCTCATACTATCTACATCTTTCTATTTAAATTGAAGACGCCACAAAGGTAATCAGAACTACCTTGATATATCAGAGTGGCAAACAAGGGTCTCCAAAAAAAAAAATTAAAAATAAAAATCAACTGCAAAAAGCATGATTGATCTACCCATCAAAGCATGACTGTGGATGAACATTGCACAGAGGATGAATTGTGGCTTTTAGAGAACCATCCAAATTCTTCTGACCCTAGTAAGCCATATTCCAGGTTGAAGGAACACACTGGCAAATTTTGGTGCTCTTTACCTTCATTAGAATGCTGCTTTGTGATACAGAAATACTCATTTCCATTACATAAAATCCAATTTTCCCCCAGGTGAAATCCCCCTCCACAAATCAGTAAAACCTCTGTGAAGATGTTAACCTTAGTTCTCAGTGGTTTAACAAAAATATTCTAGAAAGGTCCCAGTGCACACTAATCTAGTTACTAGACAAGTTGATTTTTTTTGCACCAATCTACTCAAAGGTGCCACATGCAATTTTATTTTTTAATCAACTAACCACAAGTAGATGATTAAACCTCTTTTTATGTGGAAATTAAAAAACCCAGCACATAATAGTTCAAGGACTTAAGAAATTGTTCTGTCAGCCACTCTCTTGGGATATTTGTAAAGGTTAAAAAGAAGTATTAACCTCTTGGTTGTCCTGGTTCTCTAATGCCTAGACATAATGATGGCATGTGAAGGGTACTACCAACCTTTGGGGCACTGAAGACATCTTTGAGAGATACAGGCAGTTTCTACCCCAGCCACAACTAATAAACCCAGTTGCTTTCATCAAGTTTCAGAGGATTTGCACAAGTGTGAATAACTACAGCCATTAAATTACCCCCACACCTTGAGGGAAGCTTTCCCAGGTTAGAACTCAGGCACGTCAGTTGGGCAGTAAAGAGGAAAATTGTATTTATCTTTATAACATGAATCTTTAGGGTAGTTAAAGCACAAGACATTATTCTTCAGCAGCATCACACTGATGTGTCACCCTCAGAAGATTCACTTTAAAAGATGGTCACATACTACAACTGTAACTGTGCAGAATTTGACCTTGAATGTCAGTGGGGCAACAAATAAATTTATTTTTATTGTTTCCTATCCAAAGTTCATATGGCATGACCCTAATGTTCAATTTTCCACCATGAATGCAGGCAGGTGTCCACATGTAAGTTCTCAAACTAAAGCAAATGCAAAAATGCATGGGTTGATTTATCCACTAGAAGAAAGGACTGCCACACTAAATTAGGTCATATTTGCTTCACGCTTTGGATCTCCACAGTAAAACAGAATAATCACTGTACTACAATGTGCCTTGATTGAGACTCCAATCTCAACAGAAGAAAGGATGTTTGGCACTCCTAATGTATAGGATCAGCAGATCTATGTGACCCTGAATGTCACACAGCCTAGATATGAGCTGTGGTAAACAAAATCTAGTTCTCAGCTAGAGAGACAGTTCTCTCTGCCTTTTTCAGCACTGCTTCTAAGTTCAGGTATTTTAGGTAACACACAAGCTGATGCTGGAGAGATGGGAAGACAACCTGTACTTTCAGGCCTTACCTGTTGGCTGTAAGCACTGTAAAAAACTCCGAAGTAGATCACACAAGCTGTGGTCAGAGGCTGGAGAGTTTGCCAAGTTTCTGTATGGGATACCTCCTGAAGGATTTTTTTCAGACTTGTCTCAAGGAAGGGCTGTAAGCCTGACACTTGATTCCATGCTACTGGAGGAGGTGGAATCTGTCCGCTGTCTTCTGAGCTATTACTGAAACACAATGGAAGAATGACACAGGATAGCAAATACTCCTCAGCAACAACTATTACTCAGCAACAACTATTGCTAAAGATTGTCAATTCCATGTCTGGAAGGCAATATCCAACAACAGCAATTAGGGGGAAAAAAGTGCATATTCCTAAAGACCAGATCAAATCAATTTAGGCAGAAAGGAAAAATGCAGGATCTATTCATAAAAGCTGAAGTTTCTTCTCCTGCACTTCTATGCCCCTGAACTGTGCTCTAGCTTTACCAGACACACTATCTCAGTACTCAGCTTTAACTAAAGAGTTTCTTCCTTTCCACTAGAAAAGTACCTGTGTCTTCAGCAAATCCTGCTGCTTTGATGTCTATCAAAACCAACCACCTCTTAATCCTGACCCACCTTGGTCTCCAAAGAGAGGTTCTTTCCTTCAAAGCTCAGGTAGGTTAATTCTTTACCCCAAAAGGAAGGTCAAAGGAGCTTTCTAGCTCCTTTCAGCAGGGCATTTGGCTAACATTGCCCATCTGCCCCATAGCTGAATACAGCTTTTGACTCCTGCCTCTTACCAGGCCAGCAGGCATACAGCTGTCAGACTAGGCACTGCTTCTGACCTTGTGTCAGAGGGAATACAAGAGGATATTACCCCATCATGCAAGGATATGGTGGGACAGGAAACCACTGAAAATGAAAGGGGAAAAATGTGATAGCCAGGTCTTCAAACCAAAGAAAGGGAAGACAGGATGCCAACTACTCAGAGGCACAGAACTGGCAGAGAGAGCCTACCTCCTCAGCTTGGCCTGCAGCTCTGCCGTGTAGCCTGCTGTTTGTGTCACATGTATCAACAGAGTCACTACTGCTGCAGCTCGCTGGACACACAGCTCAACCATGGGGCTCCTCCCAGGGCAAGCGCTGAGCAACTCAGGCAGGGACTGCAGTATCCTCACCAGCACAGGGTAGAGATCACTATAGTATGAATCACAGAACAGACTAGGTTAGAAAGGGTCTCTGGAGATCATCTGTACTTCAACTCCCTGTTCAAGCCACGTCAGCTAGAGCAAGATTTCCCAGGGATTATGTCCAGTTGGATTTTGGATATCTTCAAGGATATTCCACTATCTTATACTGCAACATGCTGCAGTGTTTGATTGCCTTTACAGTAAAAAAACTTTTTCTTACACTTTAGTGACGTTTCCTGTATTTCCATTTGTACCCATTGCTTCTTGTACTTTCACTTCATACCACTGAAAGAACCTGGCTCTCTCTCTTTTACACTCTCCTATCACACATTTATAATGGTTGCTAAAATGAGATTATGAGAATCATCACCGCCACCACAATAACAAAACTAAACAGACATGGAAAAAAGATGACAAAGGAAGAATTCTGCCATTCCAAATCCATCTGAATGGGATCTACCTAATACTCTGTTTCTAAGCACTCTGAATATCTCTTGGAAAAACTATTCTTGCAAGGGAATAGTTCTCAAGTTCTCAGCCACAGTATCCACAGTTATAATCTTACAACTTTAAGGAATCTTTTGCTGTTTCAGTCCTCAACATTACTTACAGTGCGAAAATACTATATACAGTTCTTAACTCTTTTTACCTAATATATCTGATTGTGCTGGAGAAAACAAAGTGATGTTGTGGATGAGAATCTCCCTTTTGAAACTCAGTACTGGCCTTCCTTTTACTCCTCTTCAGAGCAACGCCACAGCCATCTCTCTGCTTCTAACTCCAAAGCCATATCCCTGCTTCTAATTCAGTGCAATTACAGAAAGAAGATTCAACACTTGAGCTAGGTCAGACCTATCCCAGTGCAGACCTTGGTGGTCAAGCACAAGAACTATGAATGCATTCAATGCATTGTGCAGTTTGTCCGCATCAGTCTGCTTCACTCAGCATGCATGCTGATTACTGCTGCCACAGACTGCCTTAGATCAATCAGGTTAAATCCTAGGTGTGCTGCAAACTGTGTGTCTTGATGTCACATAAGCACAGATTATTCATGCCTTCAAGGGGAAAAGGATGCAGCCCTAAAAAGTTACAGTGGTCTCCCATAGCATAGAAGAGAAACAACAAAATACCAGTGCTTTAACACAGGAGATGAACAACCAGAAAAAGACAATACTTGTCACAAATGGCTTTAGAAACTGAGTTTTACTGCAGGAGGCCAGAGAAAGTGAGATAAGACTCTGCAGGAAACAGAAACTGAACCTAGAGAACCCTCTATTTGCCCCTCTGGAACAGGACATCCATGTTCTCTGTTCTGCCCTCCACCCCCATTTCTCCAGCTTTGGGCTGTACCTGTAGAGATCACAGGCCTGTCCATAACCAGCAGCCACAGCCCACAGCCGGAAGGCTTCCATGCTTAACCTGATGGCTTCTTCCCTTGGCAGAAGCAGATCCAGCGGGTCTTCAGCTATAAATCGACTTAACCGACTTTTCACTTCAAATTTGTTAAGCTGTAAAACAAAGGAACAAAAAAGAACAAACAACAAAAAAGACGAAGAGATAAGGCACATCAGTTGCATGCATCATTACCTCATCACTCTGACACACAAAAAGAGCTGTAGATTTCAATTCAGCCCACTCTAAACTCTCTTCGAATCTGTCTTGATTTGTGTAATCTTAAGGAGCATAGTACAAAGGATTAGTAAATGGTCAGTGGCTATGAACAGAGAAGTATTCCTGGAAGGGATGCCCAGGGGTACCTAAACCATTCCTAACACACATCAACTACATCCTAAAACCATTTCTGATGGAGGTTTGTCTAGCCCACACACGCTCTTGTTCTGGATGCTTTCTGCAGCATTTAACCGATTTTTTAAAAAACACGTAACTATCCCTCTTTAAATAGTCTTAAATAGAACTCTATTAGTCAAGATTACATGTAAAGATACACCTTATGAAAAATACTGCATACAAAAGTACTGAAGTGATGCTAACATTCATTTTGGGATGTCACATAATGCCATTCAGAGGTTCTAAATCTTTCTATGATTCTGTGTTTATTTTATAAGACAGTGTACCTCGTGCCTATTACTTTCAAAAAGTTATAGAATGTTGATGCCTTGGAAATGTTCTGAGCTTATTTTAGTATTGAATTAAGCATGACATGACTCATTTGCAGTTCTCCAGAAATAATTTTTATCCTCCCCTACAATTGGGTATTTTTACTTAACCACAAAAAAGAGCTTCTCTTTCCTCCTCCCACACATACAAAAGCTTGTGTGTGCTCTGTCTAAACAAATGAGGTAACAATGTCTTTTTCACAGCACAAGGACATACAGATGATTTAAAACTCAAATGCTTTAGAGACATCTTGTAGGGCAATCAGTTAACACCAGTAAGAAACCAAAGGAACATGGGAAAGTACAGAGCATCACACACCAATGTCTGCTTTAAACATCTGCTACTGGTCAGCATCACCATGCTGTGCTCCATGATTTTGCATAACTGCACTACATAAAAAAGCAGAGAAAAGCTTGAGGCAGCTTTTCTACTGATGCACAGCAGAATCACCATTATTATCACACTGTCAATTATTTCAAAGCGTACTGATGCACTTTCTTCACAATGATTATTTCAGCTTCAGCTCAGAGTAACCTCTAAATAAACTTCTCGCTTTACTTTGAAAGTAAGGCATAGAGAGTAAAGGCCTTTACAGTCACAAAAGTTCTTCTGAGAACCACTCACCAGCCTGGCTGTTGCATTTCGGCCTCCAGATGCCAACACTCTGATGAACTTCATAGCACTGGCACAAGGAACTCCATGGAGACTGGTAAGTAAAAATCCTGGTTCAGCCACTTGAGGATCCCACTGAGTAGGGAGAAATTCCCTGACAATAGTCTCAATCAACCGAGGACAGTCAAGCAGCTGCAGAGAAACAGCAGGCAGCACAAATAACCAAAGGTAAGCAGTTACGTAGGCATGCAGAAGACATGCAAAGCAGACACGTTGTCTGATCTCCTTGCCATAACTTTGTCTGCTTCTTCCTTCTTTTTTCAAACCTTTCTCTATCATTCTCAGGCTCCTGTACAATGGGAGATTTACCTGACTACATGCTTCAGAGGAGTGCCTTGCTATGTGGGTGAGGATGTGCAGTATATCCAGGACTACCGTTGGAACAGGTCGCACCACCTCCAGGATGTACCTCAGCCGGTGCTGGATCCGTGTCTTCAAAAGTCCCTGAAGGGTGTTAAAAAAAAAAAAAATCCATTATGCTCTAACTGATTTCTGCACTTCAGTTGCTGGAAGACAAAAGCAGATTCAGCTACAACTTCTGCAGAGATGGTTTTAAAATTAGCAGTGGGGAAATAAAGAAAAAAAGGTTCTTGGGATTTGCAAGTACACTGGCAAATGAGTAAGAGTTACCTCAAGAGAGCAGGAACAACTGAACTTCTGTTTTGAATGAGACCACTGGTGGGGTTTGGGTATTTGTGTTTTCCAGAGTATAGAACACAAGTGACAGGCAGTAGGAAAATAACCTTCCCTCTAGAGGACTATTAAAATCTATTGTTGCTGAAAAGAGTTCTCAAGCACCTTGAATCATTTTTGCTACGTCCAGCTAGTGCAGCACTTTGTCTGATAGTACCTGCCACGTCAGAGAAAGCTGACAGAAGCAGAGAACAGACAGGAATTCCTATTCTGCAGTAGAAAAAGAGATGCATAGAGATGGTATGATTTTTTATTTATAGTTCACTGAGTAGAAGACCATGACCAGTGGCAGTACCAGAAAACAAATCTTCAGTTTACTTAACAGTGTTATACACTCCTGGTTCTGCAAAAAGGCAAATCCATAGCACCTAAATTTGTAGTACCTTTACTTCTTAAAAGTTGCAGCCAAGCAAGTTGCAGTTCTAGGCCTGACCAAGTTCAGCAGCTAGTTTAAATACTCCTTTTCCAACTGTGTGGAATAATTGGGCTGTAACAGCCAATATGCAGATGTGAAATGGAATTTCACAACAATGGGAACAGCAGGGAATTTTATCCCAAATACCTTCTGAGTTCAGATCATTTGGAACAAGCTAAAATCCATTATGCTGAACCATGCAACTCTTTCCAGAATCACAAACTGATCTCAATCCTACCTAAAACTCTTTTGTTTTTTAGACAGTGTCACACACCTAGTAGAACACATCTGAAATCATAAAGCTTCTAAACAACAGTGATGCCCAAGTACAGTAATTCATTCACCCAGTGATGCTTTTAAACCAAGTGCCTTTCAAGCATGAGCTCAAGCAAAAGAACTAACTGATGTGATCACAGGTTTTAATGACTGCAGCAGGCAAGAGAGTTGCGTCAGCTCGACCAAGACTGAGTTTGAGATAACAAAAGATTTTTAGATCTTGTATCAAAAATATGGGATTAGGCTTCAAATGTGGGAGGAATTCCTTACAAATGCTGTAAGACTCTTAATACGAGAAATGCAAATATGAGGAATGAAATTTGGGGAAATGGTAAGTAGCCACCTTATGTCAAATAAAAAAAGGAATATCCTTGAACAAACCTACTAATTCTGAACTATTTAGCTGTAATATTCTTAACTTTATAAAAAACATTTTAATAACGGTTAGAACCTCTTCACTTTTAGCTCAAGGAAGTGAGCTTGAAAGTTGTGTCTGTACGCAGCCTTTCGGCAAGTTGTACAAGGTCATCAGTATGCTTGTTATCGGCTTTCCTTGAGGAAATTAAGAGATATTAATGATACTAAAAACATACAAGTCAAGTCTCGACATTTTTAGAGATCATAAATTCATCCTCCTTGTAATATATGACAGAAACATAACAACCAACACCCAGGGAAGACTTCTAATTCTTGTTCAGAATGTTCTTGTCCAGGATGCACAGGAGGGTAGATGTTTCAGTAGGCTTGGCACAGTGCTGTGTGTGCTATTTTCCTAAAAATATTTCATGTCTAGTGCTCTGCTTACCTTTACAACATCATATCGGGCCACATCTGGATCTGGCTTGTTTTCATCCTTTAATTTTTTATCTTGAGATTTCTCTGTTACGTTTAATTCTTCCTCTTCCTCCTCTACTTCGTCCTCATTGCTGGGAACAAAGGGGAATGCAGCCATCCCTTGGTACCATGAGAAAGTCCAATCAAGATATTTCTATAAGGACAGTAAAAGCATATTAAAAAAATCTCCCAAAAGATCATGGAAGTTAAAAAGTTTTCAAATATGCTTTTCATTATGGAATGCTTTATTGATTCTTACCTAAGACCAGGAAAACAGGAACATAATAAAGGATATTCTAAACATATACAAGTAGAAGGCAATGCTTTTTCAGGGAAGTGATTTCAACCTCATACATACACACTTGGGAAACCATGAAAAGTAATTACTGTGATGTGAATTAAATTCACTACAGAGGTGACAAAAATTTAGCTTAACTGGAACACATTTAGGATAATGAATAAATAAATGATCAAACCACCAAGGCTTTAGAAATTCAAATGAAATTTAACATCTATTGGCTCTATTGCCATTTCTGCACCTGTGTGGAAATTAGGTCACAAATAACACAGAAAGATCATGCAAAAATTGTTATGATAAAATAAAGACTACCTGGTCTATTTGTTCATGTTTGTTTGGCTTTTATTTGAACACCCCTCAGCTTCAGCAAAGAGAAAACCCCCTTTTTTTTGTTCACAGCTAATGACAGTGTCAGGTACTCCTAAGTTCTACAGCAATAGTGCAACAAGAGAGCTTCCAACTCTTCAAAGAGGGGATTGCTTCCATAACAGACCTGCTTCCCAAAAATGTTTCAGAACATAACAGATAGCTGAATCAAGTGCTTGCACTGTTTAATTAACTGCTTTAAATTTCCACTTCCTGAACCCACAATCAGAAATAACTACCACATTAGTCAGAAAAGAAGTGGTAGACTTCCACTGCCACGTAACAAGGAAGCACAAGTTATTATCAGACATTAAAAAAAAAAAAGGAAAGCAATATTAACTAAAGATGGTGAGTGAATGACACAGTCAGAAGAGGCCTGACTTTAGTGGATGAAGCTGAGTCCGTTTGGAACACATAGTTTGGGACTATTGTCTTCCTTCCACTGAGAGAAATAAAAACATAAGAAAAAGTAGCTGGATCTTCAAAGGAAAAAAAAGGCAAGTTGCTTCCTTCTCACAGCCACTGATGGATGAACAAAACCTTCAGACTGATTTTTACGTGTGTTGATCATCTATGTTTACAGTGCAGATGAATCCTACTTGTCTTACAAATCCTGGAGCAGAATGCCAGACTTCCAGCTCTGCTCCTTTCTCAGAGACCTTTTGAAATTCAGCAACACAAGACTCTCTAGGAAGGACTCTCCGAGTTAGAAAACATACTGACACAGCACTCACAGTGCTGCTTCTGGCACCCACAGTTAGCAATCCTTGCTTACACAAGACATCATGCCACAAGCTTTGATCTGAAAATCAGAGCACTGTAGACAGTTACAAACCAGAGCAGTACCAGAAGAAAGAAAAGCACATAGGAAGCTGATTTATAGCACTAATTACCTACCATGGG
Source organism: Lophotriccus pileatus (assembly GCA_035583135.1). Taxonomy (NCBI): domain Eukaryota; kingdom Metazoa; phylum Chordata; class Aves; order Passeriformes; family Tyrannidae; genus Lophotriccus; species Lophotriccus pileatus. Next base: position 25,370,113 of record JAWWES010000168.1, read on the forward strand.
TGGGCAGGACTCATCTAGCAGAACTCCATTAGGCACATAGCTTAGAAAAGGAGCAAAATGTGGAGAAATCTACCTATTCCTTCATTTCTCTTACCTCCCACTAGGGATAGCTCTACAGGCCTGGTAGAAATTGCAGGGAGCTTCTACCCACTCTTGTCTATCACCAGCCCCTCTGCAGTCAGACATAGGAGCAGCTCTCACGGAAGGAACTTGCCACAGAGCTCATAGCATGCTTTGCCTATAACAGACTGCTTCTATCCAACCAGGAATACATTTAAATCTTGCTGCTGGAGGCTCTCTACTAGCTCTGAACACCTAAAAGAAGTCTCAACCTTCTATCAGGTGAAAAAGCATCAGGAAGAAAATAAACACATGAGAAGGCAAAATTAGGTATGCATCAGTGTCACAAAAGCACATGAGAATAGCAGAAAATGGGCAATGACAGAAAAAGAAAACAGCATTATTATGAGGCATAAAGGAAAGCAGGGAGACTATTTAATCTGTTAAGAAACAGGAAAACTATAAAACAAGAAAACAACAACATAAGAGGCCATACTAAAAAAACTAAATTCTACACATACATTAGTAGTGGCCTGATCTAGACTGCAAAGGCATCAAAAGAAAGAGAAACTCAACTTAGCAGTTCACACTGAATTTAGTCATGGGGCAAAGCTAATTCAAACAGGTGGAAAAACAGATACCTGAATCTCTCAAACTGGGATAACATACTCCATTGTCTGTCCCAAAGCACAGCAATGACATTCTACTCACCATTAAGCTAACCCATCCAGTAAACCTTTGTTCAAGCTACTTACCATGTCTTCTCATTCTGATTCCTGTAAACAGCTCAGTTTGAAATCAAACCCAAGCACTTACTGATTGTCTTACCTCATCGTCAAGGGACACAAGGAGAGCCCGGAGAGCACCAACAGATGCTGCCATGACATTGTCCACTGAATCATCCAGAGAGAAGCGCAGCAAGAAGAGAAACCCAGCATCAAGCAGCAGACGCAGAACGCTGCCTTTCAAGGAGGTAGCAAACTCTCCAGCCCTGGCCTGAAAAGTAGGTCACACAGCGCCAGGGTTAAGGCTGTCTCGTCTCGGGTACATCTCAACATTCCACATCTTTTCCTCTTCCCATTTCTACTGTAAAGCCGCTAAACTGTGTGCAGGTTTTTTCCCTTTATTTTATCCTCCTTTCATTCTACAGAGGCACACAATTACAGTTCCTTAATGCAGGAACATTTTCGTTCTAAAGTCTGAACCCATCTTTTGACTTCACTCTGTTCTGCCCCATTGTCCTCAAAACAACACTGCTATTTCTTCTCTGCTTCCAATGCCATTAGGTAGAAGGTCAGCACTTCCCTCAAGAGTTAGGTGGAAATGTGCACAGAAGTATTCATTTTGCTTTATGGCATTGGCACATAGCTCTATGAGTAGGCTTGGTTCTTTCTCACCTCCTACAGGAAGTGCACATTGTGAAGCTGGCTCAGACAACCAGAGTGAAAGGGTCAATGCCAAGAATAGGTTTGTCACAAAAGTAACACCAAAAAAACCGAACGTGTGTCCAAATCAACAACAGAACTGAACCTGCAGCACTGCTGTCAAATAACACTTGGTACAACTTGTTGGAAGAACACTCTGGAACCCTTCAGAGAAACCCCAGTCTCAGTTTGTTATATTCCAACACTAGGTTTTCTAACAGTAAGGAACCTCAGTGAAAAAGAATGCCTTGTAGGTGACTTTGCTTACCTCCATTGAACTGCAGAAAGCAAACAACCAGTACTAGAGAATCTGGGCCCTGATACATCAGAAACTGGAATTATGGGGAGAATTTCTATAGAAAGTGACCTACCTTCTGAACAATACGACCTAAGACCTGTAGAGCCAGAGTCCTCTGTTGTGTAACTTGGCTGCGAGACAAATGAAAGAGCTCTTGGAGAGAATAACCAGCCCTCTAAATGGCAGGGGGAAACAGAACAAAGAAACCAAAAACAAACCTCAGGTACAGGTAAAAACAGGCCTCTTAAAACAAGATTAACTGTAAAAGACTGAATAACAGAAGATAAAACTGCAATGCAATGTTGTTTGCCACTCTGCGGCAATTGCAGAAGAGATTCTCATAATTGATATGACAGGAGAATAGAGAACTTCTTAAGAAAAGGAAGTACATGCACCTTTTTCCAATACTACAGAACCTTAACAGCATTAACAGAGTTTTCTGGAGATAAAGTAGTTAATGCATGCAGACTCAATTTTTCTCTGGGAGTTCGTTTCTAAATAAAAATCACTCATCTGCATTTTCCTAAGATTTTTTTTTGTCACTAAGAAGTCTTGACACAAAAGGAATCTGCCAAATCAAACACAGAAAACAGAAATGGATGTACTCTTTCTACTATATTATACCTACCTCTGCCTCTTCTCCATGGTGATGCAAGCCTAGATGTGTTGGCAAATCAGCATCTGCAGGAATCAATTCTCCTTTTAAACTGAAACGAGCTTGCATTCCCTACAACAAATGGGTGGAGGGAGAAAACTATTATTCCTATTGCTGTCCACACCATTCATCACTTAAAATACCATTTTTTACATCAACTGCTGGAACATGACAGTTCAAAACAAGCCCATATCAGGCCCCAAATTCTTTAAAAAATTTACAGATTGAGTAGCCAGAAGACTAGTCTTTGAAGCCTTCAAAACTGTTACTGCATGATTCAGACAAAAACATGCAAATATCAGTTTCTGCTTTCAAACCTCTTTGGTTTTCTTCTGCCGGGGTGAGGGCAAATCTTTCATCCATTCCAGCTTCTCAAACTCCACACTGTCCATGTGAATCCATTCCTTCCTGGGCTTCACAGGCAGATCATCATCTTCGTGAGGGGGGAAAGAAATGGCAGTCTTACTTTCTAAGACAGGGATGAAGAAAATACTGTTCCCCCTGTGCCAAGCTACTTGGCTTAAAGACTGCTTCAAATACAGGATTACGTAAAATAAAAAGAAAACCATTTTCAAACTGGTCTGTTGTCTGCTGCATAAACATCAAAGGTTTAAAGCTATTTTCATCTTTCATACGAGCTAGAAGAGGAAGTAAACAGCACTGTAATGAAATTCACAGACAAGGCTAATTTAGGAGAAGTTGAACAGAAGTCAGGACACTAATAAGGGAAAATTATCAGAACCAGTGCAGCAAAAATAGTATCAGCCTTACTTTTGAGAAAGCAAACTAATATCATTCAAGGAGGGGAGTGTTAGGGGAGATGTGAGATGATTCAAAAGTATTCATGCAGAGAGTCCAAGAAAGTTATCTTATTGGAAGCCAGTATGATTTCAGCCCAGATATACTGAAGAGAGCACAAAGACTACTATTTTGTGCTTTTGTTGCATTCATGATGTTGCTCTTCATATCACCCCTAAAGGCTTGAGGAGATCAGCTTGGGAAGATCAAAACAGCTGAAAATTTGCACAGCTTGCCAGGGAGACAGCTCGGTGGGGAAACTGGACAGCTGAACAACGATTTCAAAGGTACAAGTACCAAAGGAAGAAATTACTAATTTAACTTTATAAAGAGCTTTGATTAGAAGAATTTGAGAAACAAGACATTTATGCCTGACATCACAAGAGTTGCCTTAGGAAAGAGACAGATCAGTGTGTGGAAGAATGTCAGAAGTGAAGGGACCAGAGAGATATAACGGGAAGTTATTTGAACACTAGGAAAGGTAATGCTTTTTTACTAGGCTACTATCCCAAACCAGAATGAGAAGAGACGAGCTAAGAAGTCTTTGAGAAGTCTCAAAAGAAATCACACGTCATGACAGTAACAGGCAGCCTAAGGGCATGAAAACCAGCATCACCACTCCTGCTGGAGCTGCCCAGAACTCATTTGCATTGAAGCTATTAATCCTAGTGCTGTGGTCTTCTCTTGCAAGGAACAATGAGTCGCACTGAGATGCTCTTCTTTCATTAGATCTTTTCCTGCTGATAACTGGCCTGAAACCTAACCTTTTACTTTGCTCCAATTAACAGATAAACTTTCATGACGGGCGCTCATCCTCTATAGGATGAAGCTTCACCCTTGTGATCAACGTGGTATTGGATCAGGCAACGAACCAAGCACAGAGTTATCTTGCTCAGCCAGAAAGCTGATGTTCCACAGAATTTCAGCCAAAGGCTCAGCATGCATTTTAATTGAAGAGAAGGAAAAAGCATCTGAAATGTCTGAAAGCAGAATGTTTGTGGGTGGTAGATGCAAAACTAGAGGAAATAAAATCAGCAGAAAAATGAAATATATTGACATTTGTAATTTAACAAAATGTTTTCTCCATTAATCACTAAATTAATAGGGTTAAGTCATTCTGTGAAGAGGATTACGCATATTACTACCACCCCTTAGTATTATGATCTTGTCAACAAAAAAAGATGGATATATATTTCAAGGCATCAGCAGATTGAGAAATCCCTTTGCAGAAACACAAGCTGACAGCATGGATGCAACATTTGCACTGAAATTTTACAGACTTGGGTTACATTAAAGGCTACCCCCCGGCCTCTTCATTTCCTGCTTTGCTTCCCCTCTTGTCTCAGTGCTAGAAGTTGCTTTCCCATTTCATAAGATTACAGGTTGCTGGAGAAAGGCTTCACCATCTTGTTTCTAATAAACAGTAGCCTTTTATCTCATTAGAGAGGCAGGTTTGACTTTTGAGCAATCCCATTGCTTTGTGTCATCATCCTCTCCCCGGGCAAATTCAGCGTAACCCAGCCAGGTTATTCATGATGAGTTTACTTCTGAGCGTGAACAGATGCTAAAATCCCAACATTAACTGATAACGTCGAATTAATTTTCACATCTCCTGTTGGCCAAGATGGGCTGCAGGTATAAACTCAGGTGCTAGAAAGGCTTCCCCTGGTTTTTTAACTGCATTCCACTCAACTTTCTTTGTTATTTCAAATATCTTGGGAAAACTCCTCTTTTTTCCTGTGCAATCTTCCATAGGAAGCAAAAGATGTCAGAACACAAGGCTGTAAACACTGAGCTATTTCCAAGAGCATTACTATGGAACTCCACCATTACAGGCTGAACAACATGTTTCTATTGCTCCCAGGAGAATAAAATAATTTCACTTAACCTGGTGCTACTTGTGCACTCAATTGTTTTGGAACTAAAAAAAGAACTAAAAATAGTCCTTTTGATTAAGATGGATTTGTAGAAAAGTAAAACTTGGAGAGAAACAGCAAAAGGACTGTTCAGTGAAGTATTTTCATCAAAAAAAGGTTAATTAGCTTTATTTCTTCTGTACATGTACACAGAGACTCATCCCTCTGATCAAGAAAATGGTAAATGGTTGTTATCTCTTGCAATCATCAAGAAATCCAGGGATGATTCAGAGATTTCTTTAATGGTCTGCACATTACTGGAACACAAAGAATGCGTCAGAAGAGGGGATCAAGGGATAGAGACAGCCAAAAATTGAAATGAAATTGTGGGAGAAGCATACTATGGACAAAAGTATGGGGAAAATGACAATGGGAGCCTAAAAATCACTCCAGAGAAAAAGAAATTGCTAAAGAAAAAAAAAAAAAAGCAGTGAGGAAATAAAAGCAGAAGCTTAAGGAGAAAACGCTTCCTTTTTCTGCCATGAAAATGTATGGGTTGTTCTAGTTGCTGCTGCTAAAGCAGCTTTCTCCTCATACAGGTATATATTGAGCATTAAAGAGTTCTATCATAAGAGGCAAGAGCTCTGTAGCATTCTTCACAAAAAGCAAAAGAACACTCTGCACCTTAATACTTCCCACCCCATTCACAGCACAAAGAAAAGAACTGTGTCCTGTGGAAATCACTGTCTGGGCTCTGAGATACAAATCACAGAGTGGGGCCATCAGGAGCGCTGTCATGCTAAGACATACATGCTCTATATGAGCAATTTCCCGGAAGTGAGACCATCATCTCCGTGCTATCCTGTGAGCAAATCACTAACTCTTACCTACCCAACATCCTCTGATCCCCACTCAGTTAGAGTTAAAAGAAATTATTCAAGCAGCAGCTGAATCTCAGCACTTAACACTCTCCTTTTTCCCTGTTCACAAAATGGAACAGAAGAGTAACAATGCCAAGTTTAAACCATATTTTTCCCCCAGAGGCCTCAGAACAAATTTCTAAAACAAAGCAAGATCTCCCACTGAATAGCTCATCTCCATGATATTCATGTATCACCTTTCTAATCTGTGAAGCCCATCAATCATCTGGATTGATGTACAAACACCATACAAACCTTACATTTATGTTCAGAAAATTAACAACATGCACTTCGTTTCTTACCTGTCATTTCTACCTTCATATTTTCTTCCTTCCTTACAGATTCTTCCAGACCCAACTCCTGCATGGAAAGAGATGATCTTACACCATGCTGAGGCACAGGCAGAGATTCCACAAACTTGGCTGGTCTGTTCTGTTCCATTTTTAATTCCTTTTTCTGGCCTTCATTGTTACTACGTTGTGACTTTAAGAAAGCAACTAAACTGGGATCTGCAATTATTGACAAAGAGACAGACAGAGATGTGACAGAAAGTCTCAAAATACTATGCCTATGGCTCCTGCTATTTATGTTTCAGTCTTCTCCACATGCCCTCTTCTTCTGTGCCAGTTATCACTTCTTTTCAAACTGAGGCATTTCATTGCTTTATGACCTTAGGCACACAAGCTGGGTGCAACTGACGGGTGAGGTGACACCAGAGAAAGAACTGACAAATCTCTTTCAAGGTAAAGCAACCACAACAATTCTAGGTATTTTCTCAGCTTACAAATAAAGAGATAACTTTTTCTTGCGGGGGGGGGGGGGGGGGGGGGGGGGGGGGGGGGGGGGGGGGGGGGGGGGGGGGGGGG
>JAWWES010000168.1:25400278-25491492 GCA_035583135.1 Lophotriccus pileatus
TCAGTTTTAATAATACAGTTAAAGGCACTATATATAGCTTATGCTTTATCAATAAATCATGCTTGTGTGTCTTCATATTTATCCTATAAATTATAAGTACCAACACACTTGCATGGATCTGCTAAGCAATTCTGGCAAAGAAATTCCCACCAGAGCATCGCTAAGAGCCTTTGGAGGTGAAATCAAACATTCCTTATTCAACAAGAGCTTTTTTTGTGAGATTTTAAAAGATTGCCAGTCTTCTCACAAGCCCTAAAAATCTTCTTCATCCTCTTCTTCCCTAGCTTGCCACAGGCAAATATTTTACGTGACTTTCTGGAACATGGTTTTGGTCTTCCACAACATGAGAAGCGTAAGACCCTAGAGCCAAATGCTTTCTCAGTGGACTATAACAGGGAAGAGATCAGAACAACGAAGACAATATGGCAGTGACATTGGTATGATTCAAAAGGGTAAATCTGTAAACATAACAGTATTATCTATGTTGCAGAGATGATAAATATTAGGATAAGTTATCTAAAAAGCAGGTGACCACAGAAGAAGATAATCCTGGTGCTTTGTTGCCAGAAGACAGAAACTGAAGTTGAGAACAGAACAGCTGGAGAACAGGGTGGTGGGCCGCACGCAGGTCTGCTGGGGAAAAGAAAACAAATGATAATAAGGGATTGATTGGTCCAAGATACAAGCCTTAACTGTGTTCCTTTTTGTTAAAGAAATTGTTGGCACTAAGCTCTCTTCTCCATCAGGTAGATTTATTGGCAGATATCAATCACTGTATCTGGTAGCTCTGTCTAGGTACCTCAAAAGAGGGACCCCATGGCCACTATACCCTTACAATCTAAACTCCTCATCCCTCATGTAACAGTCCGGACCAATGGCAACATTATGGTTTGGGGTCTTCTTGCTCTTCACTGGTTTGCTGTTTTGTTACCAAGTGGTTGCCATGTGGTCATCTTCACATCCTCATAGGTTGGTTTTGTTACGGGTTTTGGTCAGTTCTCTACCCCATGTTTTGACATGGTTGTCACAGTTCATGATCTGTGGGCTGTCCACTCTAACTGTAAATTTTGTAATCCATGTAAAAAAGAGTTGAGTCTGGTAGGACACAACGTTCAGCAATAAGTTGTCACATGTGCTAAAGGTGTAACTCTGCAGAGAATTACACATTGATCTCAGAAGGAATGGCAATATATCATGCCTCAAAGCAGTGGATGCACTGCACAATAACACTGTCTGCAGGAATCCATCTGGACGAATGAGAGCCCAGAGCGAGCAGAGAGGGGACTTACACACAGCGGTGTCATGCACAGCACATCGTGACTGTCTGTGGTAGTAAAGAAACTGCACATGTTCTTAAAGAAATGTGCATACATGAGAGCAAAACTGCATTGTGACCAATCAATGGCAGCTTTCTTGCTAGTGAGAAAACATGATAGTTGAGCAGAGATGATGTGTGTGCCGAAGTATCCTCAAAGATCCACCCATAAAGCCTTGAGTGAAGGCAGCAAGACCTCACTGAGTAATGGCTACTGGGCATCCCTGGGACTCCCTGAAGCAGAGATATTTTAAATCAAACCTCTACTTGTTTACCAATAAAAAGCACACATCCATGTTTGATGTGAATTGATTTAACTTTGTAAATGAGGGGGAAGGATTGTGTATTTTAAAAGCCCAAAACAGCAGAGTATTTACTCATCTCTAGTAATGCATCTGCTGAGCATTATGTTGGCTTTTGACAGCATTTCCTCTTTGTTGTTTGTTTCATCAGTTGTTTCTATAGAAATGCCATTTTTATCAGACTAGATGAAAATATCCTGAAATAAGGCACATCTTCAGCAAATAAAGAACCCTATCACACTGGGTTTTCCTCCCCTCATTACAACATATAAAATAAAACCCAGTTAAAAGCAAGTTGCTGTACAGCTGGGACTCCAGAGAAGAGACTGCTGTTGAAATTAGAATGGGCAGTCAAGCAAATGTGTTTCTCAAGTCAGGTTCCTGAGACACTGCCTTTGAAGAGTATTGCAGGTGAAAATCTGTGTTTGCACAGATGGTAAATGTGTTGTCATTCAAAGCCACTGCTTCACAGAAGGCTTAAATGAAAGTGGTCTCTGAGCTGACCTTGCCTGACAATGCCCTCTGCCCCTCCTATCACTGAGGAAAGCAACATTTCTGAAATTCATCTTCCCTGGGCTGAGGACAGTGTCTCCCATGGCTGGTGCTGTGGGATTTATCTGACAGAATCTGAGTGACATAGTCAATGCATTCAAATACACTGTCATAGATTTTAAAGGAAGCCTGTCAAAGTGGCTAAGCCTGAGATTTCATGCAGTTTGAGACAGTTTAAAGCACTGGATATGCTCAGAGGATTATCCTCCATGGCAAATATCCTGAAGAACTTCCTGTTTTGTTGGCATTTAGGATTTGTTCCTTTCTTCTTTTCAGATTATTTACTGTGGTATTATGGGGAAAACCTTATACTTTTGCACCTGAACAGGATGAAAGTGGATGTGTATGTGCTTTATCCAAAACCCATCTGTACTAGTCAGAAAATATACTGAAGTAAGGCCATGAGAAGCAAGGCCATGAGAAGCTCACTTCTCCAAGGCTTCAATGCTCACACCATGGAAACAGAAAGCGTGACCTCTGCAATGCTCTTGCTTTAGGGAACTCAACCAAGTACTATTGGGATTAGTCCACAGGAGGGCCACAAAGGTGATCAGAGGGCTGGAGCACTTCTCCTAGGAAGACAGGCTGTGAGAGTTGGGGCTCTTCAGTCTGGTGAATGGAAGGCTCTGAGAAGACCTTCTAGCAGCCTTCCAGTACCTGAGCAGGGCCTACAAGAGAGTTGAAGAAGACTTCTGCAAGGGCAAGGAGGGATAGGACAAGGGGAAATGGCTTTAAACTGACAGGAGGTATGTTTAGGTTAGATGCAAGGAGGTATGTTTAGGTTAGATGCAAGAAAATAATTCACTATAAGAGTGGTGCATGAACAGGTTGACAAGAGAAGCTGTGGATGCCCCATCCCTGGAAGTGTTCAAGGCCAGGTTGGATGAAGCTTTGAGCAACCTGGTCTAGTGGAAGGTGTCCCTGCCCATGGCAGAGAGGTTGGACTAGGTCATCTTTAAGGTCCCTTCCAGCCCAAAGTGTTCAATATTCAGTGTAGATGCATGCACAGCAGCTGGCTCCTACTGCCAGTGGACCCAAGCCTGAAGTACTTAACTCTAAATAGCTGTGCTAGTGCAGCTAGATCTGCCAAGAGTTTTTAACAGTGATGATCATGATGTCCTGATGATTTAAGGGGTCTGGCAGAACTAACTGCAGTCACATAGAGTTGGGTTTTCACCTTCATATTTGGAAATGTAAAGGGCTGTAATGTGTAGTTGTGCCTTGTCTTCGTCAGTATTTGTCCATTTATGAGACCAGAGCTGGTTTTCCTTATCCTTGGGAGTGACATGAAAAGCCGTGGGTTCCCAGAGGAGCTTCTGGGTGGTGTGCATTTCTGCTTCTCAAGTAGCAACACACTGCTTCACCCACCTTTCTGATAGGGAGAGACTAGCAGCCTAATGAGAAACTACTGTCTAAAAGAACAGCCCAGCAAAATGGAAGAGACAGCTGGAAGAGAGGTATTCTAAGGAAACTACCAGAACTGTATTGTTATCAGACGAGATATCTAATGCCTAGGTGTGGCACTGATACATAGTGCTGGGTCACTTTTGAACTCTGTTGCCACCACATAAACAGAAGAAATTGCCAGTCTTCCACAAGATAGGAATTTGGACCCTGTATTTCCAGAGGCTCGGTGCTTGTGAGGTTTGGTGTATGCATGGCATCAAGACAGGACTGTTCCCTCACTGATGGTATTTTGTGATGGAAGTGAAGTCATGAGAAACCTTTACCTGTACACTCTTTTCTACCAGACTGACATGTAAGCATCTTTCTAGAGTATTCCCTTATGCTTATGATTTGCCTGACAACAAGTGTTGTGGGGTTTCTTTAATTTATTTTCAGAGGTATTTATAGCTATTGTGGTCTCTCATGACAGTTGCCTACATCAGGAGCAAAGATGACAGTGACTAGAGGAAAATTCACTGGCAGAGAACCACCCTTCTGTTAGTGGGGATTTGAACCATTAGCAACACCAACATTTAAAAGCCCTTTTTTTTAGCAGCACAGTTACAGGAGAAACAGCAGAGATCACTCTAGTCCTTGCTCAGTACCACCGTGTGAGGGCACTGATCGCTCAGGTGCACATGTGCACCTTTTCATTTTGATTTGTCACTGAGGGCCATGCTTTTTAAAAGTCTGTTTGGCACTGGGCAGCAACTCTGAGTCCTGGCAGGCTGCCTTCGAGAGACATACAGCATCAGCAACTGCCCAGCTTTCTTCCCATGGGAAAATGTTGGGAACTCTCCAAATTATCGACTTGGCTCTAGAATGGCACTGCCCAGATGGCTGTTCTGCATCAGAAGTCATGAGCTATGGAGGTCAATGGATACATTTGGGTTTCTGAGTTCAACTTGAGAAAGAAGCTGGCTACGCCTAATGATAGTTAGATATTCCCTCATAAAGATGAAAGGTATTTGCTCACCTTCCAGTCATGCATGCAGTATTTTGGTGCTTGGAGCTGTTAGTTATTTGCTTAGCCTAGGATTGCTCCTCTGGCCAGCCACTGTGTCTAAGGACCTCTCCTTCCTATATAATGAAATATTGTGAACAGATTCTTGCATTGCTATTCCCTTTGATTTACAAAGCCCCTCAGTGTGGAGGGGCTGTGGAGAGAGAATGTGGGGTCTCAAATCCCTCATGATTGTCCATAGCACCCCATTAAAATTGAGATGCCTTTACAGTATTTGTAAAAAGATTTTTCTCCAAAGCAGTTTGTGGACAAAAGCTGGATAGCGTTAAGCTGAGTTTCCAAGTCCCATTAAAAGCAGGGTCCGTCAGCTCAGGCTTGGAAGGACATGAGCAGCAAGCATCAGCCTCAGAGGATGACGGTGGACTATCAGAGACATGACCTTTTGCTGCTGCCTGTCTCTCAGAGCATCTGTCCAGTTTTGTGCAGGTCTGTTCAGCACACCTGTCATGGGAAATGTCAGCACCTGCAGAAAACAACACCCCAGTGAAGAGAGAAGGGCAGAGGCAGATCTCAGTCCCTCATATTGCCCATGGCCCTTCATGTCCTACTTGGGACTGAGATTATCTGTTCTGTCTCTATCAGTTGGGGGCTGATGAAGCAGAAAAAAGAGAGGTTGGATTCTGCGCCAGTACAGCAGAGGAACAGCCTTTGCTTATTCCTAAGTGCTTCTTGGGAATGACTCAAGAGAATGATGAAAGGGAAGACGAAGTTCTTGGTGACAGTGATAGGGAAAGAATTACAAAAGGTTTCTCAGGACTTAAAGGTTGAAAAAGCTGGGAAATAAGTTTTGGGGAATGGTGATTGTTCAGGTATTGGATATAGCTCATCATAAAGAGCAAGGTAAGAGAGAGAGAGAAATAGGAGACAGGTGCCAAATATGAAAGACACAGGACAGAGGAACGGATGAGAAGAGAGTACATTTCATTCTGAAAGGAAAGAGCGAATGTCAGTGCAAATTCTGGTATATCTGTGCGATGTGACAGTATTGTGAAGTCTAAAGATTGGGAATAGGCATCAGTGCCCCAGGAAAGAGATGGAGACAGGGCAGGGATATCTAAGGGAAGAAGTGGGAGACAATACAGAAGCAAAAAGCCTGGAGAGTAGAGATGGGCTGAGAAATACAATTGGCAGTGCCAGGAGATGACAATAGCAGAAGGTGACAATGAATGAGGAGCACTTCACCCCTCTAGAGATGGCCCTTGAGTTGAACCTCTCATCTGTGTGGGTGTCACCCAACCAGGGCTGGATCCCCAGAGGTTTTGTACATCTGCTGTTAAAGTCCAGGCCTCTCAGGGCACCAAGCTTACTGTTTACACCAGGGGTGCCTCTGTGCCATGGTGGTACCAGTCCCACATGGCTCATTTCGCACTGGTAATGGGAAAGGCATCATGCAACAACAGGCTGGTTGTTCATCCCCCTGCGCTCCTGAGAACTATGGTCATCATGCTGAGAGCCAAAATGTCCCTCAAAATAAGGCAACCTTTGTCATCATCAACAGATTAGAGTATGCAAAGACTTTACAGCCTGAGAGACAGTATTGCCTTTGTCCTCTTTTCCTCCAAGAAGGCAGTAAACTACAAGCACTGGAGGATGTAATCCAAGTGCTAATAAATTATTGATGTCTCCCTTCAGCTTTGTACTTACTAAAAGGATATCAAAGCTCATTTTCTGAATGGTCCAGACAGATTCTCTTTTGCTATATCCACAATTTGATTCACAAATATTGCACTAAGTGTTAATATTGAAGCAACGCAGTGTTCTCTCTTTACAAATAATAAGCAGAAGATAATAGACATGTTTTGGATTACACGGACTCATAAATAGATACAATGAAGGAAGTGCCACTTATTACTCCAATAGACATTTGATTTCATAATATAAAAAAGGCAGAACTCATTATTAACTAGGAATACACTTTTTTTTAAATATTAAAAGCTTGATTGAAAGCCCGTTGAAATCATTGTACTTGCTCCTTACAGATAGTCTGCACAGTTCTTTGGCAGCACACTCAAGTTGTAGAACAGTATGACTTAGTTTATATTTAGCAATAGCTCCTCTCTTCCAATATGCCTATTTGCACAAGTCAACTAAAACTATCTGTATTGAAAATAGCCTTTCCATTACTGTCAGCTTTGGAGCAGTATGTTCCTTAACAGCATATATTAATTTATGCTATTTTTTGGAGCAGCACAGAAGTAATTGAAGCCCTCATACTGCAATTTTCATGGTAGAAGTCTCCCCTGAACAAAAGGCTTAATTTTTCTTTTTCAAGGCTCGCTTTTTCTCTCTGGAAGTTTTGGTGACCAGAAATGCTCAGGATCTTGATAGCTGTTTCATCTTAAAGACAGACACCAGGCTTCTAGATATATCTTAAAAATGGTACCAGATCTTTGCAAATTTAGCTCAAATTGCCATTTCTCACTAAACAGCAAAAACTCTGCCTGTTAAGTCAGTGCAATGGCCCAGCCAAGCTCAGAGGAAGGATTGTCAACATTTTAACAATGGCAGGGCACTGATCTTAAAGTACACAAACTGCAGTTCCTGACTGTATCAATTTCTTCTTGCTCTGAATAGAGGCGGCAACGCTATGTGTGTTGTCTTTGTTCCTTGCTATCTGTTTAGAAAGACTGAGTGACCAGGCACAAAGCCCAGAAGAAAGAGCTAATTTTTGCAATATGGTATACATATTTTTCAAGCCAGCCTGCAAACTGCTTATCACATATTTGGTGCTATATACATAAATATTCATAATTAATCTGTGTTAGAATAGAGTAGAAAGCTCCCAACGAACAAAAATAGCCCCTTCAGGCATCTCATACCAGTGACACTGATCCTCTGCATTTCTGAAATTAAAAAATGAGCTTCTTTGCATAGATTTTGCAGTACTCTCTGGAGTTCAAGCTTCCTTTTTTACCCTGTTCCTTCAAGTTGTGAAGACGACCTTGATAAGAGAGATTGATACCTTGAATCTGGAGCTAGAGAGGTGGAAATAAAGGCACCTGGTGAGAGATGACATTTCCAAAGCTTAAATCTCAGGGGTAGCAACCTTCATTTTCCCTTCTCCAGATCTCTTTCATCTCGAAGCTTTTTTCCCATGTTTTGGCTTCAGGTACCAGCAGAATTCTGACAGTATTGCAGGTGGGAAGATATATATACGCGTGTGCCTTTCAGATCAAAAGCCTGAATTCAACTGGGGGCTACATATCCTCAGAGACAACTTCATCTCTTATAGGTGGAAGGGCCAATTAGGCAGTCCTTGGGACTGCTTGCAGCTGTTAGCCAAGCAACAGTCAGGATTGGTTTAGATTAAATAAATCCCAGTTTATTCAACTTCAAAAACAGAGTGTATGCAGTAATGAAAATAAATTCATAAAGTTGTTCAGGCAGTCCCAAAGCTCAGTGGGTATTAGGTGTATTTATTAGATAAAGGTGACCATTCGGACTGCAATGGCAGACAAATATGACAGGCTGAGCTCTGCCAAGTCTTTGTTTTCTGTCCTTGTCTGACTCAGCTTTTCAATTTGACGCTCTTATTCCTGGGCTGCTTGGCTTGCCAAGCTGACACCTTTCTGGTGCACAGCCTTTCCTTGCTGCCTGCAGAAATGAGGCCCCCAGCTTCAGAGAACTGTCAACCCTTTTCCTTACTGAACAGGGATGCTTCTCCACAGCTGTCTTGTGATACACCAAAGCACATTTTTTCTATCTCCCTTCATGTTGCCTTCAAATGTGGCTTTTTAACAGTACCTACAAGTAGAAATTTGGCACAAATACAAAGTTCAGCCCTGATTTCTCAGTGCACCGTTTTCCAGTTTGCCACATTTTTACTCTAACCACAACACTTCATCACGTCCCAGCACCCATTTCATAGCATATATAAGGTCACTGAAAACACCTAGACAAACATACACTAGTTGACCAAGCAGAACAGTTTTAATATCTCTTTTCTCCTGTAGGTCTTGGTGGATAAGTCACAGGCACTCCTTATGCCTTCTTTATGGGTCCTTTCTGTGTCCCAAATGTGACCTACTCCCTGCCCATCTGCTGAGTGTCTTATCCTCGGGAGATCATTGCCCATTGCACCACTTGCAGAAAGGAAGTGGGGTATTTTAAATGTGCATTTTCATGTGGTTTATAAACCTGCACTGTATTGCCTTCCACTGTGCATTTGACAACTCCTCTACAGGGCTGAGAGAAGTAAAAGCCAGACTACTTTGAACGTAGATATTGGGTGCAGCCAAAGAAATGCCATTCCTGTCATCAGGGGAGGACAAAGCACATGTATCTCTAGCTACAGTGGTAGTAGCTGCACTGCAGCATGAGCAGAGACATGTGAGGCAAAGGGTGTTTGTCGATTATCTCTCATGGATATCTTGCACCTCCAAAAATGGGTAGGTTTCTCCATCCGGCATCAGCCAAAACTTGTCCAATGCAATGAATATCCTAAAATTCAGATTTAGCAAAGCCCAACTTCTAGAATATCTCAGTTTGGTGTTTTTTTTTTTTCTCTATGCATTCACACACCAAGCATTATTCTCTGCTCTACAGTCCTTCTAACCAATCTCTTACACAGACTGAGTGCCTTGAAACCAGAGTGGAGTTTTCCAGAACAGCACGCCTGAAAAAGCAGCAAGCATGTTGTGGCAGGAGTTGAAGTGAAGGTTGATGCTTCAAGAGTGTTCAATTGCCTGTTTACAAGATTTTTATGAAGGATTTAAAAAATATGCTGCTCTAGGGCACAGAGAGAGAAACAGATCAAATGAGATAAGCAACACAAGAATGAAACACGAAGCAAACATGCCAAAGTAAGATGGTGCAGTCCTGATCAGCAGGAGGGACGATCATGACTGGATGCACTGAGCACAAGATGCAGGCAGGAGCAAGAAATGTTGAAAGTGCAGGGAGTTTGCAGGAGGCTGCAATTGTGAGGGGAGAACTGTGTAGGAGGCAGATGAAACCACAGGAGAGGCTGAGGGCGCAAGAAGGATAGGAAGGTGCAGGAGCAGCTGGGTGCCTCCATTTCCTGTGCCAGCTACTCCTCCGGGAAAAAAAGAGGTGAAGGTGGGCAGCAGGGCCGCGGTGCTGGGGCAGCCCCGGGGCTCCGTCCCGGCAGCGCCGTCCTCTGCCTCCGGTGCGCGCGTCCAGGGACCAGGGAGGGGAGCGGGTCATCTCCGGGCCGCGCCGGGCAAGTTTGTCCGGCTGCTCCGTGCAGGAGCGCTTCTCCAAGGCAACCTGCCTCCTCCTCTGCCTTCTCCTTCTCCTGCTGCTGGGCCGCGTCCCGCCGCCAGCCCGGGCAAAATGCGGGTTCTGAGGAAAAGCGAGAAAAGTGGCCGGGGCTGCGCCGCGGGTGGCGGGGGCGTTGAAGATGCGCTGGAAGGGGGTACCCGGCGGCGGAGGCGCATCCCTGGGGAGGCAGGGCGCACCCGTGGAGGGGGCAGCGAGGCTATCCCCGAGAAGGAGACGGGAGGGGACACCCCGGGAAGGGTAGGGGTTCGGAGGTCGTCCCTCGGGAAGGGGGGCGCACGCCGTATCTCCCAGCCGCCCGCAGAGGCGCGTCGGGAGCCGCCGGGCGCTCGCCAGCCCACCTGGGGGGGCCGGGAGCGGCAGGGACACCCCCTACTCCGCCTCGTCTTTCTCTCCTCCCCTCCGCCGCCTCC
Source organism: Lophotriccus pileatus (assembly GCA_035583135.1). Classification (NCBI taxonomy): domain Eukaryota; kingdom Metazoa; phylum Chordata; class Aves; order Passeriformes; family Tyrannidae; genus Lophotriccus; species Lophotriccus pileatus. The sequence goes on from JAWWES010000168.1 coordinate 25,410,572, forward strand.
CTCCGTCCGTCCCTGCCCGCCTGCCTGGGATGGTGGAGGGAGTCCGGAGCACCCGGCAGGGCGGCCCTGGGCGCGGGGGCGGCTCGCCCCGGCCACGGCCACAGTGCGGGGCGCGGCTCGCGGGGGGCATCGCCGTCCCGGGGTCCCGCAGACGCCGCCGCCACTGCCGGTGATGGCCAAGGATGTCCTCGGAGGGGGAAGCCGAGGCGGCTGCTGAGAGCGGGCCGGGCAGCAGCCCCGCGCCGGGGGCCGCCGCCGCCGTGCGGGAGGAGGTGAGCGGCGGCGGGGGCGTCCGCCCCGGACCGGGCCGGGAGGGGGGCCGGGAGGGGCAAAGGCAGCCCCACCGAGGGGTTGGGGGGCGGGCCGGTGGGGGCGTGGGGGAAACCGGGGAGCCAGGGCCGGAGGAAGGTACCCCGACTGGGGGTGTTTGCGACGCGGGGAGAACCGAGGAGCGTAGCCACAGCCCGCCCGGCTACCTGCAGCCGCGGTGCGGTGCGGGGCCGTGCCCCGCCGCGCCATGCAGTGCCGGGGCCGCTGGCAGGACCCTCGCGGCAGCGCCGAGTCCCCCCCGCCCGCAGGGCGACCGCACCTCCTCGGTCGCTGGGTGCGGGGTTTTACCGACGGGCCCCGGCGCTCAGCCGTGCGCTGCCGCCGGGCTCGGGCGGCCGCCGAGCCGCCGGCCCTGCACCGGAACGATGCACCGGGGGGGAAAGCGGGCCAGCCCAGGGGAAGTTTGGCTACAATGAGCCCCGTGGCGTTTGGCCTAGGAGAGCCTACTGCTTCCCTGGGACCTCTGAAATGGTCAAGACGACTTCAGCTTTGCGAGGCACTAGTGGAAGTGGGTGGAGGGGCATATGGAGCATGGGAAGGGGCTTGCAGCCTGGGGCTCTGAGGCTTTCAGGTGTTTTGGGGCAAAGGAGGAGGTCATGCCTCTCCTTTTCCCTTGGGGCCTAGGCACTCCTGTTACCTAATCTACAGTAGAAGACAGTGGAGAAAATACAGCTTAGTATGTTTCTTCAGGTCATCTGTGAAGCACTTACTTTGGCCTTGCATAGCATAGAGAGGGAATGATGAATGTGTCTGAGTGTTGACACAGAATCCTGAGCCACAAGGTATTGGCCAGACAGAACTGCAGGGCTGTGTGACAGTAGGTGACAATGCATGTGCAATCCTGCACGCTCAGGACAGCAAGCTGCCCTGTTTTAGAAATGCCTGGGAATTTCTACTATGCCTAATGTAGCCTTTGTTCCCAACAGTTTTGACAGGTCTGCCATTTACATTGTGTAATCCATGTGCAGATCATGGAAGTGAGTGAACTTTCTTCGTAATATGGAGTTTAAAATAAACGTACAGGCTCCCAGAGAGCAGCCTTGAGGAAGGCAGAGAAGACTGAATACAGTCTTCTGTTTTGTGAAAGCAGCCCTGGAACATTGTGTTGTACAGTTAGTCTGCTTAAAGCTTTTGTTAACAGGTCCCATGGCTCATCAGCAGTCTCATAATCCTATAGTCAAAATCCAGTAGCCTCAACAAAGCCTATGTGGCTCTTCAGTATACTTAGGCTAAAACCAAACAGCACTTTTTAAACCACCTTTAACTGAAAATTGACTTTACAGCTCAGCTTGAAAAACTATCCTCCATAGGTGAAAATTAGGGTTTTCTCCTGTTTGATTTCTTTTTAAACACCTGTGACACAGTTCATCATGAAGAGCCGTGGCTGGATCCAGGATACAGCTGCTGTTCCAGCGGTGAGCTCCCCAATGTAATTACAGCCCTGCAGAAGATCAATACATGGTTAATGCTGGAAGGGATTTTTTGATTTATTTGGTCTAGGACCAGGAGCTACTGAAGGCTTTCCAATACATTAAGTATACCATGAAAACATCTAAGCCATTTCTAGACACTAAAGCACTTGATCTCTCTGCTAAGCACGTTATATGTTGCTTCACTCATCCTGTTCTCAGTTTTTCTTCTGTTCCAACACTAACATTTGCACATTTGAGTCTATATCTTCATGGGCTTCTCTGTTCAACTTTGCCATTTATGGATTTCACTTAGATCAAATGCATGGACCTAAATGGTGACAATGACTGAAAATTGCCTTTGTTGGGTAATAAATCAACGTGAAACATAACCCTGAGCTATTAACAGAGAATGTGCCTGAAGTCTACATTTTTATTTTTGAAAGAAAGACAAGTGAAGGTGCAGCTGTGGAGCAGGAAGGAGTGTGGCAGTTGAGTTACCTGTCACAGCCCTTGTCCTCTTGTCCCAGGGACCACATAGGTTTACTGCTGACTTTGCTGAATGTCAGAGCAAGCCCTCAGATTACCTGCCAGTACTCTGGTTTGAGTTTTTTCTATTCAGATATGGATTGCTTGAGCTGGATGACCTGGAATAGTTGTGCTTTTGGTATTAGTGTAGAATTCTACCATCCCATGAACTCTTTTGAAAAGGAATCAAAACCTTTCAGGGGAGGGAATGTAAAGGATGCATTTTTCCAAATGTTTCAGCCGTTATTGCTGTAGATCAATTCTCTGCACATACTTGCTTTGACTTTCCTCTCTGAAACAGCAGAACCTTCTGCTATGTACTGCCCTGGTTAAGCAGTGGTCTGGCTATTTTTCTCAATATTACTGTGGCAGCCTCCACCTACACTGAAGAGTTGATAGTGACTTTTCTGCATTTCTGCCAATTTACACCTCACTTGGGAAATGGCCTTAAATATTTAAATTTTTAAAACTTAGTTGGAAATCAAGGTGTTGGATTTTTTTCAGGAAAGCAAAGCTGGTGAGGTCAAATACCATTTATTTGCTTGCAAAGCCAAGTAATTGCCGAAGAAAGCTGAAAGCAGCAGCCACCTGACATTTTGAAACACGCGTTTGTCTTCTCTGTACTGGCAGAGTCAAACAGCCGTTGTCCGTGCCTGGCTTTATCTTCTCTTCTATATTTAAAAACTTTAATTGGGCATGACATAATGTATTCAGTTAAGCCATTCAAATAAAAGGGAAAACCTCATGGGTTGATGTTCCTGAAACCCATGGTCATCAGCTCTCCGATGGAGATGTTACTTAAGGCGACTTAAAACTGCCTCATTTGCCTCTTATTGCCAGTGGGAAATGCAACAGGAGCTCATTTGAAAAGTGCTGTTTGTGGTCACAGCAGCACCAAGGGGATGTTACAAGTTAAGAAAACACACATAGTGCTTGTTTGCAAGCTGCAGCTTCAGAGGCTGTCAGGTCAAAACATAGCTGGGACCTTTCCTCTTAAGTGTACCACTGAAGAGATACCCAGTTCTCCAGCTTTTTTTACCCCTTTCCCCCACCATTTATTTAATTTGTCAAGGCTTATTTTATGGCATTGAAAACACCAGGCATAAAGCCCATAACAACTTAGACCAGTTAGCTTTAAATTGTCCCCATCTATGGGCTGAGTTGCACCCAGGTGGATGAGAGGTGGCAGAGGCAGTGAGGCAGAAAACCTTTTCAGGTTCATCAGGCCTGCTGTACGTGCCCCTTCTTCACCAGCAGATCTCCACAGTCTGATCAGCTCTGCTCTCCTGCGGATCTGCAGGAGCCCATTTACACCCCGCTGCCTCTGTGGTACCCTCTTCTTTGAGAGTCTTGTGATTCCCAAGACTTTTGTGCTCAAGAGAAACAAGCCCAGGCGCAGGAGATGGAGAGAAGGGCAGGCACAGGGGCTGTGATAGAGGTTAACGTTCCCCACCACCTTTTAAACAAAAGTTGTAGAGTGACCATTGTGTATCAATCTCCAGTGGGGGCTATTTCTATGTAAACCTCCCCCTTCAAGAGCTGCCCAGGGCACTCACCTAACAGGCACTGCCAGGGGAGGGCAGGAAATGTGAGATCTGATTCCTAGGGAAGTTTTGCTTTTCCTTCCCTATAGCACTTCCAAACCTCATGCAAAAGACCTGCTTAGCTAACCCTCTGAATGATAGCTGATGGTTAGCCTGGTGGAAGGCTGTCACAACCCCACATGAGTATGACTGACAAAACAGTTATTTTTTTAGGCAGTGCTTGATATTCCCTCTCTTGAGTCAAGGTCAAACAGAACAAGACCTTTGCTTCCACTTCTGCCCTTGCTTTATTCATTAGACATAAACCAAGTAGTGTTCCTCATTCCTTGTTCCAGATTACTTCCCTTGTAAAGACAAAGGAAAAAGTGCAGCAGGAGTGGCATCTGAGGAACTAAAAAGCTTTTTTTCATGATCTTGCAGTTCCAGGCAGTATTTGCATTGCAGATTCTGTCATAAGAATATCCATGCTGTAAGCATCACATCTTTTTTTCTGCTTTTGTTCTTTTCGTTGTCCCACTTTATCTTCTGATCACATGTCTGTTCTTGGTACCCTGGAGTTGGCTGTCTTCTCCACTTCACTTGAGAAACTGTCAAGGGTTTTAAAAAATAGATAGGAAATATCAAATTAATGTATCTGAGCTTTGAAGGGCAGCCTTGTCTGCTGCACTTGGCTCCAGCTGTGTGGGATTCTACAGGCAGAGTCTTCTGTTCTCTCCGAGAAAGAGTGCGCCTTGCCACTGTGGCTGAGACTGAAGTGAGTTGCTCCTTCTGGCTGACTTTGCCAATCTTGCCAGTAAGGGAATTTTCTTAATGAAACGCTGGGCTGGAGCAACGGGGGAACTTGTGGGGTTCTGCTACTGGAAGGTTATAAGGACAATTTAGGCAAATAGCTGTTAACTATGTAGATGTTGTCTCATGGGAAAGGGACGGACTAGGTGACTTGGTGGTAGTTCCCCTTCAGACCTGGTTCCTAAGCTGTTCTTTCAGGTGGACAGTCAGTCAGTCACCTGATACCAGTGGAAAAACAATGGGTCTGCACACTTTTTTGAACCCCAAATACTCTCCCTTTCTCACTTCAGAGACCCCAGATGAGATCTCCCTCAAGAAGGGAAGTGTGTATACCAAGGATACTTTTCAGTCAGTACAAATCATTGAAAGAAGTGAGGGAGGAGGTATCTTTTCCCTGGGAATGGAACGGAACACTTTATTGCCTCTCATCTGTTTCTACTCCTTGGAAGACAACAGCTCAAACCATTGCAAATGACCAGGGACATTGTGGAAACAGAAAATAGAAGGAGTGAAATATCCCCAAGTGTTTCCATAATGAGTAGGGCTTGTTTCTAGGTGTGTCCTGGCACATGGGCATGAGTTGACACCAAAAGCAGTGGCTGCTGAGCTATCTTCAGCACTGTAAGGCCCTTCAGTTGTTACAGTGGGACTGTTACACTGTTAGACTGTAGACAAGGCTGTGTCTGAGTTTCCACTTAGAGTAGTTCTACTTTTTGAAAAACATGGTTAAGTAGTTAATTAGTTTTTGAGTTCTAATTTTGGAAAATATAGTTCACTTTCAGACTCTAATCGTTCATCGTGTTCCTCTGAGCTTAAGACCTGTAAAGTTAAAAATAGCACATACTGAAACTTTTTGAGGTCACTGTTGCTGTAACAGCTTTGTGAACTCCCTAAAGCTCTAACGGGGTAGCTTCATTCAAGCAACACTGCACAGAAGAGCCGACACCATGTTATAGTGGGGATGCTGCTGCAGGGGAGCTGGACGGGTCCTTGCCGACAGGAGCACACAAGGCAGGTCAGGGGCTGAAGCTGCCTCTGACAGCCACCCGTGTCAGCTGCTGTCTGAGTGCTGGCTGCTCTGCCCACAGCACATCTCTGCAGCCATGAAAACAAGCAAGAAAACTGCCTCAAACAGGCAGGACAGATGGTGAGTGGGAAGGATGGAGGAGCCTGGCTGTGCATGGCGCCAGTAGCTCAGCAGCACCAGGAGGCTTGCAGCCCTCCCGGTGTGGAGTTAAAGTTGTGAAATGGTGTCTGGTGTAGCTGGCAGCCTCTCTCAAGGTGCCACACATGCAATTGGGAAAGGATGAAGGGGCTCACACTCCATGAAATGCACAAACTTTTGTCTTCCAGGGCTTTACATCAGGTGAAGGATGTACAGAGAATCCCAACTCAGACATGGCATTGTTTCTATACATCTGAGGTGTTGCACATCCCAGTTCAACATTCAGCCAGCAGGGGCCTTCTTAAGGAAAGACTGGTAATACTGGGTCTCTAGGCAGATGGGTAGAAACAGCCAGATGGTGAGAGTGGGGACCAGCAAGGTAGGAGCTGACAGCAAAGAGCAGATCACAAAGGATCGCACTCCTGGCAAGGAAGCTAAAAGTAGGTAATTGAGGTGACTTGCAAATGTGGAGTCTGAATAACCTGACCTTCCGAGGGAAGAGAGTAGGATCAGTCAGAGACTTTTGCAGGTCACACATATTTGGCTTTGGGAGAGAAGTGATTCATGGTGATGCATTTATGGCTGGAGGCCATGTGATTGATTGCCCTTAGGAGCTGGACTGGGAATTGTGGAATACAACATTCAATTTATGTGGTAACAAAGTGGTTCAGCATGAAGCATTGTCATCTTATTTTGAGTATCTCTTGCAAACCAGCATAGAGTGTCCTGGAGGACAAGAGCTAGAAGAGCCTGAATGCCCCAGGCACAAGCCATGCCATGTCCCTGACCCTGCAATGGGCAGAGGGAGCACAGAGCACTGTGGAGGCTGGGGTGGTAGCATCTGCCAGTAGGGTCCTGCCAGCATGAGTGTCCCTCTGAGGACCAAAGAAAAGAGAACTCCCTCATGGCTGCCTGGACCTAAGATGGCCAGAGGTGCCAGTACCTGGTGGAGGAGGGCAGTAGTGAGAGCATGTGCTGAAAGTGTGGGAATGACAGTCTGTCTTCAAGCCTGAGATGTTCCATGGTCCTCTGCAGGGGACTGCCTGTCAGCCGGCCAGGGCAGGAGCTAAATCCTCTGCTTCCCACCAGCTGATACTCAGAGTGGCAGGATGCAACAGCTCACATGCAGATGAGGTGCCTTCCTTCCAAGTGGTGCTGCAATGCTCATGTGAAATCACTTTATAAATGCTATTTTTTCAGTGTTTTCAGGAGGTATAAAAAAGGTGTGCTGGCACCATGACATGGGTCAAAGTCAAGTTAAGAAATAAAAATGAGGTGTCCTGAATCCCAGGATCCCTTTTAACCATTAAGTGTTTAAATGAATTTCCAGCTAAGTTTTCACCTGCTGTGCCATCATGATATTATAGAATGTGTCACAGAGAGAAGCAAGAGGGAGGGAAAAGTAATATTTATGACAAAACCTTGTTTCTCACAGGGAAACATTAGCTGCTGGGATACTACCTCATCTTACCCCGAGTACCCTTATAAAAACCTGACAGTGCTGAGGTCTCAGCTGTGTTCAGGAAGGTGCAGAGATGGGGAAACACCCTCCCCACATCTGACAGAGCAGCTGAAGCCTGAGCAGTGGCTGGATGCTGTCACAAGGGATGCTCATCTCAGCAGCACAAGGGACCTTTTATGGCCACCGACTCAGCTGCAGCAGCCCAGCACTGTGGGGCTGGCAGTTCCTCTGCTGAAGTGTGGCTGATGGCCTTCAACTGTGGGGTCACACATGGGAAGGCTGGAGGTTGATAGGTCAAAGCACAGAGCCAAATTGTTCTGATTTTATTAGAATAAAGGGATGGCATTTCAAATAAATGAGAATAAAAACAAAATGACATGGTTCTGGGCAAAGCTTCATTCACAGTTCCCTTTGAAAGACTTCCCCAGACTTCCCTGGAGCTTGGATCAGTCCTGGACCATATTTCTTCTGAGGACTTGAGAGTTGTTTCTATATGCTCCATTTAAATCCCAAGGTTTTCCTTTAGAGTAAGCAAAGATTAAAAGGTATTCATAATAATTAACTATTTTTCTAATTTATAAGTCTCTAAACAGAAGCATTCAATGACTAGGCTGCAAACAGCTGCCGCAGAACTAACAGTCCACTGACTTCTTCCTCACAAGGGTGTCTTCTCTGGCCCCCTGTTTCCCCCACAGAGAAACTGGTCCATGGCTGTTGCTTAGCTTGGTTTCAAGTCAGTTCCTCACTTCCCCATGTTGATATTGAGGGAAGGTCGGGCAGGACACCCAAGACCCGTGGCAATGATGAGAACAGTAAGGCACAGGACATGGTCCTCAAGGATGAGGAGAGCACTGGCAACTCTAGGGACTGGGGAGTGGGAAGGGACAAGCTTTATTACACCACTGAACTGTGGCAATAACATCCCGTGCTGCAGGCTGATCGTGTGCACAGCACAGGAGAACACACACTGCCTTGAGCACTGCCAGCCTCCTGCCCACTCTTCTCCCACCCTTGGAGAGCTGTATCTTCTGTGTAAAGTGAGGGAGAAGCAGGTTTTACGGGATTCCTCTTAAACCTAGCTGAGACTCTGTCAAGCGCACAGAGGCTGGCAGACAGCTACTCTCCTCCATTCACCTCCCTGTTGTCCCCATCCCTCCTGGACTGAAACAATGGTAGTTGGTCCCACCATCCCTTCTGTTTTTCTTGGCTGGTGTCAGTTTTCCCTTTGTCTCAGCCAAGCCACTGGTAACACCAGTGCACTAGTCAGGAAGTTGCACCTAGCTGATTCCCGGGGGCTGTGGCTCCTTTGTGTTGCCTGCAGCTTGCCCAAGGGTACAGGGAGCTGGGTCTGGCTTTCACAGGTTGGGGCACACTGAAGCCTGCTCCTGCCAAAGTGAGGGCCACTCCACTCTGCAGCCACAGGACAGATGGATAGATGCATGCTGCCATCAGCCCTTTCAGGATCTCCCTGCAGAGTGGGAGCAGGGGCAAGGGCACCTGCCCAGAAACCTCTGTGCAGCAGGGCTGGCTGGGGTAGGGGGCAAGCGTCTGGTTAGGCATGAAGCAGGATATGCCTCATGTTAATCACTCGGTCTCGCTAATCTGGCAGTGGCTGGGAACTGCATCCCAGGAGCTTTCCTGAGGTTATGTGATGCTTTTGTCAGTTAACTGATAAGTGTTGAGGTAAGCCATGTTGTTATACCTGTAAATTTCATCCTGCGTCTACTAGAAACCACCAATATGCAAGGCAGAAGAGTAGGTAATATGAACTAAGCATGATGGGTACTTAAAGTGTAGAAAAAAGAACTGTTCTTAGAGCTAATCTCTTGCCCTGAGGCAGCTTGAATCCCAGCTGAATCCCGGCTTTTCTTTCCTGATGAACTCATACTCAGCATTGGCATTACTGGGAAAAATCCTCTGGCCCCAAATATGCTCTTTGTGTTGTTACCGAGTCAAAAGCCAGTGACAGCAACATCAGCAATCTGGGGGGAGAAGCAATGATTTTGTTAGTGCAGCATTTTTGCGCTCTGTAAGAAGCTGCCACTAAAATAGCCGTAATTTCTATTTTGTAAATGGTGACCACTTTGTTGCTAGGATTCCTTGGCACTGAAAATATAATTGCACAGCTTTCCTTGGAGCAGCATGTGGAAGTGTCACCCATGGATGTGTCTAGGGCCAAATTCTTCATGACACTCACATATGTACCCTTAGTGAGTGGCTTTCCCATCCTGCTGCAATGAACAGCATATATACTGTCTGGGATCCAAATGTCTTTACTTTCTGGGATTTCCTTTATTTCTGCTTGAAGAACTCAGGAATATCCTGCAAGAGCTAATGCTGCATCTGACATTTAAGAGGACTAGAGGCTCCTTCCATCCAGATGTCTTCTTTCCTCATCTTCAGATGCTGGCTAGAATTCCTAAGGGTCAATGTTGTGAAATAACAGACTGTCTTTGTGTGGTATTTCAGGAGTGGCATCTGAAGTTCAGATGGATCAGCAAAATTTGTGTCTTTTCATAGTTTTGACTTGATGCACCTTCCTACCCTGAGGTGTTTCCCCTGACAGGTCCGTTGATGGAAGGAGGAGATTGAATCTCTGCATGGATTAAAATGAGAAACCAGGTGATCCCTGCTCACCACAGGAGGGCAGTTGCCAAAGTCAACGTCTGAGTCAGTGACGCTACAAGCATGTGGAGTGCATGCAGGTTATTATTTTCAAACCTAGTAACAGCATTTCTGCTATGCACTGACATCATGGCCCCTGCCTGCAGGAGTTTTTATTCTCACAGGAGTTTTGTGGCAGAAGAGCAAATGGTGCATCTAAAATATACGTGCAGCAACCAATGTGCTACTTGTTCATGGACTGGAGGGAAATTATCTTTGATGCAAAATGGCTTTCTTTTCGTTGCCTTCTATCCCTTTTATTTCCCTTTCCCCCTGTGCTTGCAGCCATGCTGAGAGCACTTGCTACTGGCTCAGCATGAGCTAGGGGTAATGGGCTTCTTGTCGTTCAAGATGGATGGCAGGAGGAATTTTGTTTCGGGTTCCCCAGGAGGGGATTGATGAGACTACTTTCGTAATATCTCCCTTTTCCCTCCCCAGGCCTTATTACTGATACCCCATGCAGTGCCCAGATTCGGTCACCTGGTGAAGGAGCACTTCTACTCACCATTACACGAACATCTGGTTTAGCACAGCCCTGCAGGCTCACTGTACTAATAAGGATCTGACCTAGGTGTTCATTTGGCCCTGGAAAGCATTAAGAGGTTGTACTATGACACTTGTGCAGTTGTCTTCTCCCTGACCACCCCAGACACCAGGATTACCTCAGGAGGTGGAAGATGATAGATGCACCTGCACCTATTGTGGCTGCTTTGGGACAGTGGGTAGAAATCTGCTTGTTCTTGCATCATCCCTGTCCACTGCAGAAGTGGTGAAGCCTTCCTGGGGCACCAGAGGCTGGTCATAGTGTCAGGGCTCACCTCAGTTATGATTAACAGCACAGCCTAGGGCTTGTCTAGCAAGGACTCAGTGGTCCTCTCTGTGTTATGTCCTGCCATGTCCATTGGGAGGTGGGACCAAGATGAAGCAATCTCTCATAGTTAGAAAGAAAATTCTTTCATCCAGGCAGGTCACCATCTGCCAAAGTGTATGACTTGTGGCTGTTAATTATTCCATCCCCTTTGGGTATCTCATTGGGATATATTAATCGCAAGCATAAATCCACAGAGGCAAATTCAATTATGACTGGTGTTAATTTATCCACCATTTTTTCTTCTTTTTTCCCTAATTTTATTTATTTTCTTCCAGTACTCTGTCAGTATTTCCCCCACTCTTTTTTTCCCCGTGGACAAGAAGATTATTCTTGCGAAGTAAAAGAGGTAAAAATAAAAAAAAATTGACTCTCCTTACATGAGTAATCCCAACTGGGGGGTCATTTTGTTGTTGAAGACAGTTAAAGACACCCTGTAGCCCCAAAGCCAGGTCTTGGCAGAGAGCAGGAGCATGCTTTGATGCCTCACATCTTGCTGAGACACAGCTGCAACATCGGTCCTCCAGCTTGCTGTCACCTCCATGGGAATCTCTGGGCCAATTTAGCGCAGCCTTATCCCACCCCCCAGGCTGTGGGGAGGAGATAGGGACCTGGGTCTGTCTTTTGGAGAAGTTCCCAGCGTCGAGAAAGCAACCACTCAGGAGTAGCTGTTTTCCAGGTCATAGATGGACTGGGAGGACTGCTGGCTCATAGAGTGCTTTTGTGCTGTCAGGCTCAGTGCTTCTCTGTTGATGTTCACCTGGGTCCTCTCTCTAGGGCTGATTCTCTTCTGCCCCTGTCCAGACTGGGTGGTCTCTGTCCTCACCTGCCAGCACACTTCCCCTGCCTCGGCACTGGCATTTGAACATGTCTTGTCTACCCTTTTCCGTCCTCCACTTCTTCCCACCTTCCGTGTTTCCCCCCATTTCTCTATTTCCATTCAGGCCACGTCTTTGCTATCCTCTGTTTTCTCTCATTCTTTCATTTTAGACATGATAACATTTTGCTTCAGCAAAATTGCAGCTCTTGAGTTCAGCCACCAAGGACAAATGCACATGGGGTTTAAAAGGAGAGGAAAAACCTTTGGCATGATTTCCCCAAAGGAGAATTTTAATGCTTTTGAAATTGTGGAACACAGATATCTGTCTGTGAACCAGATACAGACAGTCAAACTTGGGCCTCGAACTGTCCACAAAACAAACAGAATAAATTCATGCTGTGGCAGCATGTTTTCTGCTTATACAGCTCGTGCTGGAGTTTTCAAGGAGACTGAAGAATGAAGGCTGACAGAAGAGGAAAAAGTCATTTTGTCAGGAGAGATCTATGAAGAAATAGCAAGGATAAGGCAAAGCTATAGATCAATTTTTAAAGAGTATGATTCTGCATTTCCTTTGGACACAGACTATTTCTTCACCTTCTACGGCAACTTGCAGTTCAAATTTATTTTGCCAAAACCAGAAGGGGATAAAACGAGGATTTTCCCATTGTGACTGTAACCATTTGCATGCTGTAAGCAGTACTGAGGCAGCTAGAAAAAGATGTGCCAGCCCACACTGCTAAGCAGCTACTTTTGGAGTAAAATACAGCTACTGATGAAGAGCATACAGTAACAGCAAGCTAGGTGACAATGTGCTCTACTGAAGCTTTGGGAGGATTTCTCCTAGTATTGTATGCAGAACTGCACATGGAATTATTCCTGACAGTGAGCACAGGAAGTGTGAGGAGCACCTCAGTGACCACATAATGCTTACAGCCTTGTTTTTGTGATTGACACTTAGCTTTGTGAAAGCAGTTGTCTTGTATAAGTTAATGGGATATTTAGCCATTAGACTGGCAGAGTTCTGCAGGAATAATTACCATATTTGACACTATCTACTGGAATTAAGCATAAAATTACTGCTGGTAATATTTACAGTTGGCACAAGCATTAGCAGGCAGGTCTGTAATGATGAGGCAAGCACAGTTCTCCTTACGGATCTGCTTCATTAGATAATTTAGTTATTCAATCCAAAGCCAAACCTGAAGTTACACATCTCAGGGTGGAGAGCGCAGCCGACCCTTCAGCTGTCCTCAGAAACAGTGATTCAAAAAATACCTGGGAGCCAAGTGAGTGAGTGGTTGAACATGAACTCCTGGGATGTTGCTAGGCAGAAATCTACTAATGCAACTCTTGGAAGACAGTAAAAATGGAGGGAATCAGTGGGAATGGAAGGTGATTTTATGTTTTGCTGTGATGCCAGTGAAATAAGTGCTGAAATCCTGTATTTACTTGCAGGGTACAGACTTCAGAAGGATCTCAAGGTGCTAAAGAGAGGGCAAAGCACCAAAAAGAGCTAGAGCAGTGAAGGACTTGAAGACCTTGGCTGATTTAAATTGTAAAAAAGAAGGCTGAGGGATGTCATAATTAGAATGGAGAAACATCTTCAGAGAAAGAAGGCAATAATATGAAAGGAGTCTTTCATCACTTGGAGAATGGGTATCCTCACTGCCATGAATGGGGACTGAAGTGAGACAAAATTACAATGGCAATAAACTTTCATCACCAGAACAAGTTATAAAGGGGATTGCAGGTTCTTCATTTCTTTTAGTCTATCAGTTAAAGCAGAGTGTCTTTAAAGAAGATGAGCTTTTACCAGCCACTAGTAATTGGGCTGTGCATAGGATGGTAGAGTGAAATTGCACTGTCTGTGAGATACAGGAGCTATGGGGGAAAGGCATAGTGTCTCCCAGTCCTAAGGTGTAAATGTAATTTGGGTTGTAATATAAGCTGAACTTTCCTGACTCAGAATAAACCTCTCAAAGTTGGTAGGAGAAATTTCTATGACTCCCTATAAGTGCTAAAGAACTGCCTAGTTGTTTGTTCTACCATAAGGATCCCTGCCATGTGGCTACTGGGTGAGTCCTGTTATCCGGTGTGCTTGTATCCAGAGGTCAGCGAAAGCAGTGAGCCGACACTGGTAAAACAGAGGCACCAGAGTTTCAGGTTAGGCTCTCAAAAACCTGGGCTAGTGGAATCAGTCTGGGCTTCTCTGAGTGTGGCAGTGTGGCACTTCCTCCTCCTGCTATGGGGCAGCTCCCTTGGAACAATGGGATACCCAGACCACCTCAACTTGGACCTTGGAGAATTGATTCATTCTTACGTACCCATTGGGAGAAAGGGGACTTAGAGTGACAAGCACAACTTGCTTACCCAGAAATACATTGTTCTGGCTCTCTAGCATCATTGTTACATTTCAAGTATACCTTTTAAGGAAAAATCAGGGTTTGAAGGAAATTAATTTTTTTCATTCTTGGCCACCCCCAATGCAATCACTTGCAGGCTCATACAGCATGGTCGCCAGCTACAACTTACCTACCAGTATCCTAAATCTGGTCGCTTGTGAGGAGTCAGAGAGACAAACCCTGGCCACTAACCCTTTGCTATTGCCACCAGCGCATACTTGGCTCCAGATGCTAAGCAGGGGACACGCCAGGCTGCACACTCTCCCTCCACTCTCCTTCCATCCCTTACACTAGGAAGATTAACAGCTCAAATCTGCATGCTCCTGTAACACAGAGCATGTTTTAATTATTTTAATTATGGTTGCTGAAGCCAGAACCTGACCTGGCTGCTGCTGAGCCAGGAGGAGTAGTGGGTGGGTGTGCCCATGCAAGGGAGACTCCAGTCCGCCCTTGCATACCTGCTTTTGATCTTGGGCATCTGCCATCAGAGGGCGTCTTTGAAGGCAACTGCCCTTTCAGCCGCTGCCTGGATGTTTTATCATTTGCAAATAAGGATTCTTAAAGGAGAAATAATTGAAATGTTGCCAGCCTGGAAACTCCTGTCTACTACAGATGTCAGTTGAAATTCCTGTTCTCCATTGGCAGTTAGGGCTTTCCGGACTATTTTCCAGCAGCTGTGGTGACAAATTAAATAGCATCTATCATTTAGTGTCTCAGAATGCTCCACACCACCAGGCAGCAAGCAGAGGGTGGGAGGATATGGAGCTGACTTCATTTTGTGTGTTACACAGGCCCTTTGCTCTGCCTGAGGTTTCAGGAAATGATGGGCCTAAAAACCTCAAAGGAAACTCAGATCGGTGCTGTGGGGCTGACTGACTGTCTGGGGCAAGAGACAGCTCGGGGCAGGGCCATCCCTAAGCCTTGTCCCTCTCTGCAAGGCTCACAGAACAGACACTCACAGCCCTCCCCACACGTGCCACCTCTTACTCATGGCATTTTCCCCATTCATGCTGAGATCTACTAGAGAATCTGGGAAATATTTTTTGGTTATTGTTTTTAAGTGTGAAAAAGTAAAGTGAATTTTAGCATGTGGTTATGGATAGTTTGAGTAAGAGTTAAGAATTTCCAATCCAGTCAGGTGCAATGAGAAGGGAGGCCTCTGAAAGTGGTTCAGCAGCATGCCAGAGCATAGCAGGATGTTATTTACAGCATTTATTTTTAACACAACTTGAAATTCATAAACAATGATACTGACAGCTCAGCTACGCTTCTTTACAGCATTCCTTCCAAAACAGGAGATTTTTACAAATTGTACTATCATGAGAGCTGGTTGGGACCTTTTGGGTGAAACATTTGATTTGACAAATCCATCCGTCTTCACAATACATGGTTGTAGAATCAAAGAACAGTTTGAGTTGTCAGGGACCTTCAAAGACCATCTAGTTGCAACCCTTCTGCCATAGGCAGGGAGGGACATCTAGCACTAGACCAGGTCGCTCAAAGCCCTGTCCAGCCTGTCCTTGAGCACTTCTAGTGATGGGGCATCCACAACTTCTCTGAGCAACCCGTGTCTCATTTAATCTGTCCAGATATTTCTCAGGTCAATGCTGGAAGCAAAGCCCAAAGAAAAGCCCCCCCCAAGCAGGAGAGGAAGGACACCTCTATTCATTTGTGTTAGAGACCCAAGTCTGCAAGTCCTGGCTCGTGGACAAAGTGCCTGGTGACTGAGCCTCCATCTATTCTGGCTTTGACTCTGGCTTTCTGTCAGGCTCTTTGTCTTTGCTTTCTTCAATTATGTTTCTCTATTAAGATTTTCCAGAGGTTATGCTTTTATTCCACATCAAAACAACACAGATCCCACAACATTCCTCAAAGGACTCAACTCCCGCTCACTGGCTGGCCCAAGTTATCATGGAAATTGCTAGTTTCCTTAAGCATTTATTGTACTCATCCAGAAATACAAGCTTGCCCTGTTTTGAGCTGAAACACTACGCATGGAAGGGAGAAAATTCCACATAGTACCACAAACATAATTCTTGCAAGAAGGTGGTATGTTAATTAATAAAGTCTGGGAGCTACTGGCTTAATATATTATGAATTTGTTATGCAGAAAGAGATGAAAATATATATTTACTTACTAGATTTTTGAATGTCTGATCCTTTATTGTAATTATGTTCTATTTCATGTCTTTCTTACAAACACTCTAGTAGTGTTTCTAATAGTATAATTGTCTTAGATAATTATTTCAGCAAAGGGAAGGAGAAATAAGGGGATATAGGACAGATGAATGTGTTCAGAACTTGAAATAGGTGGGACAGCTGGGAGGTAGACCCTGGAAGAGAGATCCCTTTATAATGGAGGACCTGCAGACAGTGGGATTTGCTTTGGAACAATGGTGGGAATGAGACGTGGGTCAGAAAAGCCAGGAGAAAAAAATTGTGTTTTCACCGAAGGGTTTTGGACATGAAGGCCCTGCTGAACTGGACTGGTAGGTGTGTGAATCAGATGTGGCAGTGGGTTCTATGGCTGCATGCCTTCAGTGATACAAAGATGAGAGAAGCTGCCTTTTCTACAGGCTGCAATGAAAATAGTGGAGAAAACCTGGCTTGGGCTGATCCAGCCCTTTCAGTGCAGTGGGTTGAAGACCATTTTTGAAGTGCCTCCAGAGGGTACATACAGAAATGTCATCTTGGACCTGCAAGCCTCTGAGCTACTGCCAACCCAGCTGGATGCTGTTCCAGGACTGGTGAAACCAGAGCTACCTCATCCCCCAGAGGTGAGATGGCATTTCACAGAGATAAGCACATTAGGGGGTATTTGCCCACTCTGATATAGCCACTGATAGCCCTAACCAGCAGGGCTGGTTGAATCACCCCTTGGGCAGAAGCCAACCTGTGGGTTGTAGGTTGGACCACAGAGAAGTTGTTAGTTAAGGAAAGTCAGATAAAGGAAAGGTGGGATTGCAGTGCCTTTGGCAAATAGTGCCGTAACTGACGTGGGACAGCCTTCTCCCATGGCTGTGCCCAGGGACAGGTTGACAGCACTCCCACGAAGTCATACAAATACATGGGATTCCTGGAGCTGCATGGACTTCTTAAGCACTCACGTTAAAACTGACTGCTGGGCATTTTTTGCTAGGTCTGCTGGCATTCTTCACAGTATTAACAGTAAGCGATTTTACATGAGAGGTACCTGTGAAAAAGCCTGAATGTGAACATGAAGTAACATATTAGAATATTGCCCAGCTGATTTCTTCTGCATAGTCTCAGTGCCCGGAGTAGAAAAATGTTAATGTTTAGAGGTTTTGTTCACCTCAGAAAACCTTCAGGGGGAAAAAAAAAGATAAAGCTTTGCAATTCTTCATGTTTTTGCATTACTGTAGCACTTAAAATCTCTAGTTCCATATCAAGAAGACTCAAATAATAAAAAAACAGCAATTTCAAGTGGATTTCCCATGAGTTAGGAGAGCCTGATGCTCTTATATGGAGTTCAGGGTACAGCTGGGGCAGAAGCCCACACTGGAACAGTAACCACACTGAGACTGAGCAGTGGGCATTTGACAAGAGTTTCAAGAGATGAAACTCTCCATAACTGCATGTAGACTTAGGGATTCATTCCAAAACTTCTATAGTTATTTTTCAGCTGATTTAGGAACTGCCTGAAGCCACTTGATGTAGTTCTTCAAGGTTGCCTTGCAAATGGCTAAGGAAAAAACAACCCTATTCTCACCTATACAAAGGTCTTTTCACTGTCCTACCTACAGAAGTTATGAAGCCTGTACTTTATAAAACACTTAGCTTCTCCCCACCTGTTGTAGCTGCTGTAACGAGAATACAGCAGCCAGAATACAGCCCAGAATAATTATTCTTTATTCTGGCACGTGGATACATAACAAATTTGGGAATAAGAATAGAAATTCTTGGCAGATTTCTTCTGGATACATCAGGAAGTGTTAGGGGCCAGATTCTGCCCTAAGTCCCTGTGGGTGAATATTGATGTAGCTCCCTAAAATCAATAAAATTACTCTGCATTTACACAGTGTCAGATTAAAAGCTATAAAATCAAAACCAAACCCCATGAAATCTAGTTTTGTAGTGTTCATAGCAAGTTGCAAGTTGTAAACCCGTATATAGTTACTTAGAAGTGATTCTCTGTCTCAGGAAAAAAAAAAAAAAAAGCAGCAGCATTAAATCTGATTCTACAGTCCTTCAAGGTTAGATGCCAGTGTTTCCATCTCATTGAGAGGACAGCAAACTCTTCTTTCTAGTGGTGCCACGCTATTATTTCCTGAGTCATAAGATGCTGCTACTTAAATTCCTTGCAGGTTCAAGATCACTTACTGAATCTTAACTGCTGTAGGTCCAAGAAAAGCTTTAATAAGGGAGAAATTTCTCTGTGGAGAAAGAAAGAGAAGACATTTCCTGAACCTAGCATCTGTTGGCATCTCTGGAGCAGTTTGATGCATTAGAGGTGGCCCCTTGGGAAAAGGAGTAACTGTGTGCTTCTATTTTTGCATGAAATCAGGCTCAGTAGAGGGCATGATGATGCATGAGTATCAGTGTGTATCTGCTTCCTCACTGTCATTTCCTCAGTTAGGGAAGAGGCAGAGGATGGCAGTAACAAAACCTATTCAGACAGCCCTCCTCATTACCTACTAGGGCAGCAGGGTGTCTCGCTTCACGCGGTTTCTACAGACAGGCAGCTGCCAGCCAGTAACGTAACTCATGCTGCTGCTGTTCTTTGCTGGGAGACAACTCCGTTTCCGCTAGCTGCCTGGCTTGATTTGGCATTTTTCATATAGCTGAACAATGACAATGCAGCTGATATGCTGCACCAGGGCTGGGATAAGGACTGCAATCACGCTGTCTCA
The DNA here is from genome assembly GCA_035583135.1 of Lophotriccus pileatus. Taxonomy (NCBI): domain Eukaryota; kingdom Metazoa; phylum Chordata; class Aves; order Passeriformes; family Tyrannidae; genus Lophotriccus; species Lophotriccus pileatus. The sequence continues at coordinate 25,429,424 of JAWWES010000168.1, forward strand.
GGGGACGAAGTGGAAGTACAGGACTGCGAACTCTGGCTCTGCTCACAACCTGACTTTTGGAACTTGAAAGAGAGGGATGTGCTACATTTTAAATATTCATGCATACAGTACACCCTCAGCTCCAACACTTACTCTTTCAGGTATTATAGGTCAGAGTTAGTTTTCTAACCCGCCTGAAGCTATGCTGCATCGTGCTGTAATCTTGACAATTTTTCCAACTAAATATGCTTGAATCTAGTAATTTTCCTGATGGCTCATCTCCAAGAAAGTGGTGTCGATCATTTGGTTGGTTTCAGGCTGGGTGTGAGTCAGCTCTGAGTCAGGCAGCAGCTCTAGCTCCATGAAGTGCTGGTTCTCCTGTGCTGGCACAACCTGTGGGGCTGCAGCCCTGCAATGGATGCTACTCCTGAGCCTCCTCAACAGCAGCACATGGGCACGTAGGCACCGGGCGCTTACAAAGCAATGGGGCAAGTCCACAGCCCCATGCTTTTGGCTGTTCACCTGCTGTGAAGCCCTCTCAACCTCAGAAGATGGCAGGGTGTGTAAATGATGCTGGCCCCAGGCAGGAAGAAGGAGATGGGGACCTATCCTGCCCCCTGAGGAAGGGCCCATCTGACTGGGGTGCAGGCACAGTGAGTCACTGCTGCACAAACAACTTCCCTCCCCAGAGCCATGAGGAAGCAAGGAAGGAGCTTTGTCCAGAGCCCTCTGTCCTGGGCAGGGAGTTTCTGTTTACATTCACATTTATATTAAGTAGGGTGGTGTCCCAGTCAGGCAGTTTGAGAGCAAAGCCAGACACGGTCTTGAAGGCAACAGTCACTGTGTGTGTTGTGCAAAGCGGCCTGACTGACGGGTTCCTCGCTCTCTCTTTGTCTTTCTCTCCCCTTGCACGGCGGTGTGATTGAAGCAACGCCCCGTGAAACAGTCTCTGAGTGCTTGCATGTGCCGAGAGTCCCACTGGAAATGCCTCCTCCTCTCCATCCTCATGTACGGCTGCCTGGGTGCAGTGGCCTGGTGTCAGCTGGCCCGAGTCACCAAGCTCAGCTTCGATAGCTCCTTCAAGGGCAAGTCCATGATCTACCATGACAGCCCGTGCTCGGATGGCTATGTCTATATCCCGCTGGCCTTCCTCTCTATGCTCTATGTGGTATACCTGGTGGAGTGCTGGCACTGCCACGTCAAGAGAGAGCTGCAATACAAGGCAGATGTGGACAGTGTCTATGAATGCATCAACCGCATGCAGCAAGCCACTCCGTGCATCTGGTGGAAGGCCATCAGCTATCACTTTGTACGGCGAACCCGGCAGGTGACCCGGTACCGCAATGGCGATGCCTACACCACCACACAGGTCTACCATGAGAGGGTCAACACACACGTGGCTGAAGCTGAATTTGACTACTCTCACTGTGGATACAAGGACATCTCCAAGGAGCTCCTGGGCTTGGAGAGCCATACAGCCACCAAGTTGAGGTTCACCAAGTGCTTCAGCTTTGCCAACATTGAGTCTGAGAACTCTTACCTGACTCAGAGAGCTCACTTCTTCACAGAGATTGAGGGGCTGGATGACTACATGGAGGTGAGGGAAGGCATGCAGCTTAAAAATGTGGATTTTAAAGAGCTTATGATGGCTTACGGAGACCCGGATCACCTGCCGTGGTATGTGTCCCACTATGCTTTCTGGGTGGCAGCTATCCTGATGATCTCGTGGCCGCTCAGGGTACTCATAGAGTATCGGACTGCTTATGTCCACTACCACGTGGAGAAGCTGCTGGGCCTGGAGTACACAGCACCCACCACGGCAGAGGAGCCCTTGTACCGGTACCGCATGCCCCGCGACACCACGCAGGACAGCACCGAGCTGGAGTGGCACATCTGCACCAACCGGCAGCTGATCCCTAGCTACTCAGAGGCCATGCTCATGGACCTGGCCAACTCCCCGACCTACAACACCTACACAGTGTGTCGGTACGGCGAGGCAACCCATGGCTGTGAACGCTGCAACCATGCCTCCAGCACCTCCTCCATCTTCTCACGCCACGCTTTCCACAGCTGCAGCGGCAACTCCCGCCTCTCCCTCAACACCAGCCGCTTTTCCCTCTGCCGCATTCATGGCTCCCACAGGACAGGCCTTTGGAGGAGCCGCAGCAGCAGCATTGCAGAGCGGGGCTGCCAGGATGAGCAGTGCTGCTCCTACTCTAGCCAGCTGGCTGTCAACGAGAGCCCCCCAACCTACCATGATGCCCGGTTCTTCCCTGTCCTGATTGTGCACAGGCCGGAGGGCCATGATGGGCGGCATTTCTACGTCAGGCGTTCCTCCTGTCTAGAAACCTCTCTGTGACGGGTTTCTGTGGTTATTTGGCTTCTCTGCCCCGGGACATGGATTGAAGAGGTGCCACCAGCAGGGAGCCTGCAAGCATCAATCTCCATGGCAGGTCAGCAGGACGAGCTTGAGCTCTTCCGCCTTCAGCAAGAGGACATATTCACTCTGACCAACAGATAACCTCATTTCCAAGAGCTTCTCCCCCTCTGGCTGGTCTCCCTAGTCTTTTGTTCCGCATTCCTCTCACTCTTTCACTCCTCACCCTTTCTCTGCTCCTCGATTCCCTGCCTCTCCTCCCATTCCACCTGCAGTCTTTTTTTATGTTTCAGTCACATTTAACTGCTGTGGCTTCTGGAAGATTTTTAAAGCCTGTACTTTGCCAGTACAGTTGCCCTCTTGGATGCTTTGCAAGGTAAGAAACTCAGATAGAGCAAGGTGCAAGGCACATCAACAGCCAGAGTCAACTCAGAAGGAGAATTCAGATCTGTAGGCACTGAGTCACCTCCTGCAAACCCCAAATTAGGAGGTTTTTTTATTATTTTATTTTCCCCAAACTTTTTTCCTCTTCTTCTGCCATTCCTTCTCTCTTTCTCCATGTTCTCCTCTTGCTTTACTTTCATCTTCTGTTTTTTTTTTTAGTTCTCTTATTTCTGCTTTCTGGCTTTTCTGGGGTTTTGCCAGTGAGGATATCTTTAAGAGTGTAACTGGACAAAAGTAAGGTTGTCACAGCATAAATGTCACTGACTGCTCACACAGCCACAAATTATTAGGGCCCTGAGAAGTGCTAAGGACTTTCTTCCAGGAGCAGTGACGTACACCAATAAAGCAAAATGCCCTTTGCTCACCTTGCCCTGCCTGGTCTGCAGCAGAGATGCTGCTGTGTTTCCAGCTGTAGTTACCCTTGTCCAGCTCCACCCTTGTTAGCAATCACTGAGAGCCATAATGTAGATCAGTGCCCTGTTAGTGCCACTATTTTTAGGACTGTATGTCTGTGGTTGTTTCATTCCTACCACCTGCTCAGCGCAGTGCAGGCTTGACAAGGGAAGAGGGACTGGAGAGGGAAAGGTAAATATGGTATTAACCCTCCCACAGAGAGTCTGGAGCTGTTAGGAAGCTCTTCCACCCACAGTGTCTATTACAGCAGTTGTTGGACTGCTCTACGTTATCCTTCAGCTTTCTGTGTGCCCTGGGGAGCGCTTTTGGCCCATAGCCCACTGCCACCTTCCCAGGCAAGATGCAGTAACATCCCAGCCCCGGGCAGGGAGCACAGCTAGGAGCCAGCCCCACTGGCCACTCCTGTTTGGACCTCCAGGCTCTTCCCACAAGGCTTTCCCTGGAGCAGGTGTAGCATCTTCCAGAATTAGTCCCAGCCATTCCAAATCCAGAAGGTGTCTGGTCCTGACAGAGCACACAGTGCACTCTGTGCTGTGGGATGCCCTCCAGATCTGGCCAGAGACCCTCTGAGAGCCAGGGACCAATCAAAGAAACTTGTGGCCACACTGAGGACCCACCAAAGATCTCGCACCTGCCAAACCTCCGTCCCATGAGGGGTGGTCATACGCTGAGCAAGCTCCATACCATTTTGTCATGTGGCTGGTGGAGATTGTTGTCCACTCTGACTCACAAGAGAATGCAATACAATTGCAATACGGTCACTGTCAAAAACAAAGTGTTGTGTCACCCTAACTTACAAGCAGGTAAGAAACTGAACCCCCAGAGGGACTGGTAATGAGTGCTTTCTCCCAGGTCTGTTCTGTGTGTTATCAACATGCAATATGAGATTTGTAAAGTCATATTAGTATGTTTAGATTATATGTAAGTCTGCATACTTATGGCATTGACTGTTGCACCATGTTAAATACATTTTGTTTTGGTTTTATGACTCTGTTTTGATGTGCTCTGTTTATTTCAACTCCAGAAATGGAAATGTTGGCAATACCTGGCTAACCAGCTGCAAACCATCAGCAAGGTTGTTTAAATTCTTACGAGTCAATCTTTTTTAATGTAAATACTTCGTGTGAGATTTATGTGATATTTTCATTCTGACAGCTTGGCATTTATCACAAAAGATAGATAACACATATGATGTGATAGTTTATCACCTCTAAAAAAATAACCATCCCCAACATGTGGAAAAACCAAGTTTGGGCTTGGGGTAATGATTATGGTTGGGCTGGGGCCAAAGTGGATAACACTGAAACACAGAGAAAAATTCAAATTTCGATCCACCATACAATGGTCCCTAGACCCCCACATATACTGTGCCACCTGCCACCCCCAGGGAGAGCTGGGAGACTTTGGGAACTAGGAAAGGATCAGACCTGAACTCAAAGCTCAGATTCATACCTGACATCCTTTTATTCTGAAGACGAAGTCAATACAAGTCTTTAATATGGTTCCCTGTCATTATCTTTGTTCACACAGTAAGCTAAAACCAGCACATATGAAAGATGCAAGAGCTGGAGGAGGCTAAAACAGAGAGGCTGGAACATTTTAACACAGTTGCTTACTGAAGAAGGTGGTAGAGAGGAAGACAAGAAACGAGAAAGGAAAAGATGGTAGAATAATATAAATTAAAAGAGAACACAGTTCAGCTGTAGCTAACATAATTCCCAAATGAGCAGCATAACTCAGTTATGGCAAGCTTAGCCCCACACAGCAAGGATGAGTTTCAGCCTTCTTGTGAGCTGCTACTGCAGCCACCCATGGCTTTAAATACCACACTCAAGGTCTTGGGATAGCCAGTTTTGTCCCATATGTATTCCAAGATGGAGAGTTATATTTGGGTCCTCAGAAGTGGCCACATTAAACAGTATTGTTATCTGACATGAACAAGCTTGGCAATTCCATTATTATGATGGATTGGGCAGAGAACTGAGACAGTTTATATGCAGTTTAACCCTTTTCTGTGTCCTCAAAAGCCACTGTATTATCCAGTAGCTCTCAACCTGCATCATTGGCAGGGTTTGGAAAGCATTGTGGGGTTCTGTTTCCGCAACCACTGTGTTCTGGCCCAACTTTGGGGCTTTTATTTGAAAAGCCATCCCCAAGCTGCAAAAGCCCTCTCGCACATGGAGCTTCCTGCTGTGACTTGCTGTAGCCTCTGGTGTTGCCCAAAAAGTTGGGAGAAACTCTTGTTCTAGCCTGGGGCTGAATATGCTGGCTTCAACAAATCTCGCACTCAGGAAGCACCTGAATAACCATCTGTACAGCAGAATTACCTCTGTACTTTAGCTGCCCTTCATTACCACTTCTTCATCACTCTTGCCATTGCCACAGCTTCCTGATGCAGAATGAGGGATCTGCTCCCTAGCAATGTAGGGGTTAGCACTGCTCTTCAAATCCCAAGTCAGAGGATGGAGTGGACAGGTTCTTGAATCAAAGTGCAAACCAGGCAGTGCTATGGAAAAGATCTTTTACAAAATACAGGGATTTTGTATCCAGCTGCAAACTGACTACTTTGACAATGGAGTGGTGGCATGCACCAGCAGGTTTTGTTGAACTTTTAGGGCTATGGCTTCTCTTGTGGAAATGGGTGTTTTGGAGTGCTTTCTCACTGGGATAACCTGTCCCAGATGTCCTGTTGGGTCTTAATAATTAGAAGAGGCTGAATAGTAAAACAAAGTGAGGAAGTCCAGCAAATACTTGTCTTTCTCCTGCCTTTTCTCTCTCCCCTCCCCGCCCCCCCCCCTTCCTTTCTTTTTAACTTGTCCTTCATCTTCTGAAGTCTCCCAGCACTGGGAATTCACTGCTTGATTATTTTGCAGCTCTTCAGGCATTTTCTAGAATGTGCCTCTCAGCAAGGCTGGTGAGATGTGGCAACATGCTATCGAAAGCAGAAGAAGTAAGGAAAGGATGTAACCCAGGGAAGCATCAGCTGTGTTCTATGTGTGTAAGCAGTGAGCACTGTCACTGATGTTACGGCCTATACAACAAAGCCATGGTGCCTAATTCTGTGGCACAAGAGTCCAGGAGAGATTATTTGTTTTTAGTTCCTAAAAACATTTCAGACTCACCAGTTCCTCTGATTTTTGCATGGTAATAATCCTCCATAAGTTTTCTGACTGCAGTTTACACTCCAGCTGGCAATGCATGCAGGATTTCAGTCCAATTTTCATATGGCTCTTCCTGCCTATCCACTGTTAGCACAAAGCCCTTCTCAGAAGAGCTGAAGCCAGATCCCCTAATGGGGAAGGTTCCCCTTTGGTCTGCTGCTTCAAGCAAACCTTTGGTCTCTTACACTAGCCCAGAGGTTGGCCTGTGCCATGCTATAACAGCTTTCTGTTGGGTACTCTCCTCTTTGCAGATAAAAGCTCCCTTCTCCAACCCCTTCCCAAAGCCTTTGGGAGCATTGCATTTGACATTTGGATGAAGCACAACATGCCTGTCAAGGTAGAAGCATGCTCCAGGCACTCCATGTGGAATCAATGCTCCCTCGGCTGATGCCTCCCCAGTCAGGCTTAGCCAAGTCACAGCACTTGCCTGTGCCTCTTCACTCCTGCTTGTACACTGGAGTGCTTCCTGAGTGCATGGGAGCAGCATAGTGCTGTAAGCCTCTGTAATTGTAAGGCTGGAAGAAATCCTTAGAAGAAAATCACTGTAGAAACACAGCATTATTCTAATGGCCATTATTTTTTCTCATGAGACAACTAAAGCCTGCAAAAGTAGCTTCTTTCTGAAAGGTGCTATTGCCATGACTAAGTGCAGAAACACACGGTGCACCCGGATAGATGGGTATATATGGATACATGGGGGAGAGACAGCAGTGACAGCAAGCGCGCACGAAGCTTTTAGCAAGCACTAGTGCAGAACCTCTCAGCCCAAGAGCTGTCGTGATCCCAGAGAGAGGCATGGCACGATATCCTGTCTCCAGGAGAACCTAGGATTCCTACAAGCTCTGGAACGGATGGCTTTTCAGTATCTCCTCCCAGCCGCCTTATTGCAGCAGGAGACACTGGGGAGGGAGTGACATTTCCATTCCAGTAATGAAATCTTGGCATTGCTCCAGTCCCCTAGGAATTCCTATCAGAAATGTAAATGACTTGGGGGAGGGAGGAGTGCAGATTAGAGTTTGCAATGGAATTATGTGAGCTTGTCCTGCCTCAGTTTCTCCTTTCCCCTCTTGGGGATAAGGCAGTTTGCCTGCACTCCTCTGTTTAGCCAGTTTTCCACAGTATTGCAGGAGCTGTTGGCAGGTGCGGCTCACCGGTGATTGTGAGAGAGCCGAAAGCTGCATCGCGTTGTAACGATATTGCTCCTTATGGCGCCTTTCAACCCAGATTTTCACCGTAACTCCTACGAAAAGGCAGAGCCAGATTTTTTTTTAAACTGTAGGTGACTTTTTCCACGCCGTGCTAGTAATCCTGTGGCAGCAGAGATCTCCCTCCTCAGCTCTCTCCCTACTTTTCCACTAGCGGAAAAGAGGGCAGGGCCCAGCCGATCCTGCTCGAAGGGCGCGGGTGGATCTCTTCACCTTGCCGGTGCTCCACCACAGGTCAGGGGTGGTCCGCAGGGGTGGCCGGTATCCCCAGAGCCAGGGTCCGAACGGTGAGGGGAGCGTGGCCGGGGGAAGGAGCCGGAGAGGGCCGGCCGGGGGAGGTGGGGCTGGAGGTGCTGTGCGCATGAGGCGGGGTGCCGCTCATCCCGGCAGAGCCTTGGTTTTGGGGGGGGCTGAGCCCCGGTGGTGGCCCCAAGCCCTTCTCCCCTGGGGGGCTGGAGAGTGCGCGGGGGGTCCTGAGGGGCGAGGGTGGCCTCCTGATTCTGCAGGTAGGTAGAGAGATAACCGGTGCCCCGGCAGCTCTCGCGTATGTGGGTCACCCCCACCCTGCGCTCTGGAAACCAGGCCGCCCTGTGGGGCAGCCCTCGGGGGGCGCCGCCTCCAGACACCTCCTTGGCCCTCTGCCGCTCCCGCCCCGGCCCGTCCCACCCTGCCGGGGGCTCCGAGCCCTGGGGCCGTCCCGGGGCGGCGGGGCGGGGGCGGCGGGCGCCGTGATTCGCCGCTTGGGGGGCGGTGGGCGCCCGCCTCATGCATATTCATGAGCGTGATGTCAGAGGGGGAGCACAACGCGCGGTGACCGCTCGAGAGCGCCATTTCCTGGAGGAGGCGGCGGCCGCTGAGTAGGGACTGACGGACGGACTGACGGACGGACGTGCCGAGTGGCGCCGCGGTGGCTGCGCGCCGACAGGGGGAGATCGCCCGGCGGTGGCGACCGGACCGGAGCGGACCTGACCCGACCCCACGGACCCCCGCCGTCGCCCCGCGGCGGGTTCTCCTGCGGCTCGTTTCGGCCGGAGCCGCAGCCAGAAGTTTGAGAGTCCCTGTAGCCTCCCGGGCGAGCCCGGTGTCGGGCGGCGACGCGGGGCTTCCCCAGCTGCTGTCGCCGCCACCGCCGCCTGCACGGGCGGTGGGAGCCCCCCGCGGCGCCGGGAGCAGGGGGGAGGATGGTGGTGCGGGAGCGATGGAGCTGAAGCGGAGCATGGCGATCCCACGGCTCCTCGTGCTGGGACTCTGGGCTGCGGCGCTCCGGGACATCGCTGCCGTGGCAGGTGAGCAGGGCTGACAGCCCGCCGGCGGCGGAGGTGGCGGCGGGGCAGTGCCCCTCGAGGTCTCTGGGCGCTGCAGGAGGTGCTGCGGGGCACGGCTTCTGCTGCTGACAGGGTCCCCCGGCGGGCAGCCCCCGCCTCGACGCCTGTACAGGTGTGGGCAGGGGCTGAGGGCGAGCGCGGGTTCGCCCGCCAAAGCGGCCGGATGCCTGGGGGCCGGTCGCCGCGGTGCGGGGTGCGCTCGATGCGGCGTTCGCGGGGCCTCGGGCAGCCACAGGTGGTGGTCGGGGCCGGCCCGGTTTGCCCCTCCCGGCCGGGCGCGGCGGCTCCGCCGTGTTCGTGGGGCCAGCGGCGGGGCCAGCGACGTGGCGCTCGGGAGCCCGCGGTGCCGGCGGGGAGCCCGGGCTGTGCGAGCCTCGCCCGCCTGCGAGTAGAGCGGCGAGCTTGGAGCCCGAGTAATCCTCCGTGTGTGCGGAGGCACTGCTCTGGTATGTGCCTGGCGCGGGTCGTCGCCGAGGAAAGCCGGGCGCTAGCGCATTCCTGAGTGGCTTTTGTTGTTTTTCGCCTCCTGAACTATTACGAAGTTTCACCTCCGAGTCGCAGGGAAAGGTAGCGTGTTGGAGCGTCTCGGCGCCCCGGCCAACCTCCTCCCGCCTTCACCGGGAGTTTAGCTCCGCGCTGCATGTGGAGCGATGTGCGTGCAGTGACACGGAGCTGAGGGGGCTGTGGCACAGGTTGGACCGCTAGATCAGTGTCCTAAGGAATCTGAGCGAAAAGCCTTTACTTTGGCGTGCATGAGTAGATGTCTTTCTCTCCAGTCCCAATATAACTTCACATAAAACACATTCTGTTCCCAGGAATGAAAATATTCGGAGGTAGCAAGTTTAAAAAACAAACAAACGTATATGTCATGTATTTTGACAACAAATTTGTTCTCTTGCTGTCAATTCTGACAACTGCCTGGTAAGAAATTTAATTCAGTTTGTTTCCTATTTATACATTTCAAGACCTGCAGCTCTTACAGGTAGGCTTGGCAGAACCTATTTGGATGAGGTTATTTCTTGCACGGTCAAGAATGTTGTCAGATGAGAAATTGTGACTGGGAAAATAGAAGGAGGAATAGGTGAAAATTAAAATCCCGATTTGGCTTTTATGTGATTTTCCCTGATACCTACAGAAAGAGATGCTGCAGCCAAAACTGCATTTTTATCATGTGAATTTATTAAAAATTCCCAACATGTAATTCTTCATTTTGGTTGATATTGATGGAAGGATTATACCTGGTGAACACTTGTACTGTCTGTTATTTTCCTACATCAATAATGTCTATGCAAAATGAAAACCATAAAGGCTCTTTAACAACATTTCTTTGTTTAATTTGTGACTAACTCTTTCAGCAGGGCAGTCTGAAGGAAGCTGAGTAGTTTGGTATTCCATGAAGGCACACGTAATGAAAGTGTCTGTCAGGTCGTGCATGTGTTCAGCAGCCTGGCTACATTAGTTTTCTGTAACACAGAGAGAGCTGCTATGAAGCTTTCATGTTATATTCCACTATCATGAGGGGTGAAAGGGAGGATACTTTCTGGCCTGCACTGGGACATGTTGTTTGTGTTACATTTGAGTTAAGTAATGTGAGGTTAGATCGTCCTCACCCAAGGTGATTAAATCCTTAGCCCAGCAAACAAGCTGTAGCAACTAAACTAAAATGATCAGCTTGTCTGGTTTCCAGTGCTGTGAATTTGCTAAATTAATAACAGCAGATAGAAAGGCAAAAGACTGAGTATGGGAAACCAGCTGTTAGCAGGCTGGGGGATCTCATTAAGGAAAGGAATAAAGACCTTGTGCCTGTGTTCTGCATTTGGTCCCAGACCGCTGGTACTTATCTGGGTAGGGGCTGCTTGTGGCAGAGCAGTGGCTGGTCCCACAGTGTTGGTTCCTCTTCTCCCAGCTGTTACAACCACACTGTGGGTTCCTCTGCTACTGCACTGCCCTATGAGGTGGTGCCCTCATGACTGTGGGAGGGTGGCATTTTGGCAAGAAGGAAAGGGACACACCAGAAATCTGTGTTGGATTACTGATAAGGCTGTAACAGAGTTTGAGAGGAACAGGGCTGCTCTGGATTTCACTACTGTTGTTTTTCTGTCTGGCTCTGGGGGCTAGCAAGGCATCCTGTGAGAAGCTGACCAGCCAGTGAACTGGGAGAAGTTGTGATGTATGGGATATATATATATATATATATATATATATATATATATATATATAGCTGGGCAAGAGTGATGGAGTAATTTTTTTCTGACAGATGTGAAGTACACTGCCAGGGGGTAATATTGAATTAGGCTAGACCTGTTCTGGTCTGTCATTCCTGTGCCACTGCATAGGAAATGGCCACTCTCCCTAACAAAACTAACTTTACATTTATTCTCTGCCTTCCTGCTTTCCCACGGTCTCCTTTGATCTTCTAGTTCCTCCTTTATATGCCTTTCTTTCTTAAATGCACTTAGATAGTTGGCTTCCATGTCTTCTCATGGTAACAAATTCCATATATTCGCTTCTGCTTGAGGGAAACACTCCCCATCCACCCACACATGTAACAGTGCTTCAGGCCAAATTCTGATCACTTCTGTGTCAATATAAACCTGAGCAGCTCCACCAACTCTGACCCTGCTGCTTTGGAGTCGCAGTGGTATAGCTCTGGGTGCAATGTGGTCCTTTGGCTGGACTGGAGGGTCCTCCAGGGAGGCTCATTTGAGCACACACCCACATCATGCAACACAAATATCTGTTCTTTAAACAGTTCTGCTCCTCAGCAAGGTATGCTGTGGAATAGGTTTTGCTTTCATGGGTTTTGCAAATTGCAGAGAAGCTCTCTGTAATGCAGGGAAGCAGTGTACACTGAATAACAAGACATAATTGATTCTTTCTCATATCCAAGCTCTTTGCAAATGCATACAGTGGAGCAAGCACGATGATTTCTTAGCAGCACAAGAGCACCGTAGCTTAAATTCAAGCCTGTGGAAAAGGGGGGGGTGTGGTAGCCTATTGAATGAATGCAGTTAGCCCTGCTGGATCACTGACACGGCAAACCTCCAGCATTTCTGTCTGTCTCTGCTTGGGCACTGCTCTGCAGATCCTCACCCTGCTGTTACACGAGTTGGAAAAATCCCTATGTATACACTGAACCACCACTTTTCTCCAGCAATTTTGCTTTCAGTGCTTGCATTTGACTATTGCTTAGCAGACTTAGTAGAGCAGTACTGAAACTAACACACTGTCTCAGCGTGTGCTGGTAGGGTATGTAATTCCAGACCACCAACCTAGAGTAATTTGCTGTACTCCAACCCCCCTTCTTCTGGGGGTGGGGCGGAGTAGTATTTTTTTTTTAGGTATGAAATTTACAGGACCTCCAATCAAATTAAAGGTGTCCCAGGGTCAACCCGTGAAACTAAATTGCAGCCTCGAGGGAATGGAAGATCCCGAGATGTTGTGGATCAAGGACGGAGCAGTGGTGCAAAGCGTAGACCAGGTGTACATTCCAGTAGATGAAGAACACTGGATCGGCTTCCTCAGGTACAACAGATGCAGAGAAGGAAGAATAACATGGAAACTATTGCACAGTTTTCTGCTGTCAGCTATATCTATGCAACTGCAGTGCACTCAGTGGGGCAGGGTCCTTAGGTCTGCAATTCAGTGTGTGACAAGGGCATAACTGAGAGCAGAATTGAAAGCACTGAGCACTGAGATTTTATGCACTAGAACCATATTGGTTTCCTGACTTCTGTGGGGACAGATGCTTTGCTAATGCCTGTGATGCTTGGTGACTTCAAGGTGAAAAGGATGTTCTTGCCTTGTTTGTTCATCTTGTTCTGCCATGCAGCAGTATAAATAGGTTTTCTCTATCATACTCATTCTGTTCTCTTACTCTCTCTTTTGAGCTGTCAGTCTGCCTAAAGGGTTAGGATTGTTAATTGAAATGAGACTCCCAGGACCACATCCGCTTCCTTTCTTTGGGTAGGTGTGTTTGTCACCTGAACCATTCCTGATTCATTTTGCAATGAATCCTAATTTGTTCCTTGTACATTTACACCACGTGGTATTGGTCCTGCCCCATTCAGAGGAACAGAAACTGTTCTTCAAAGCAGGTCTCTGTACCTTTATTTCAGCAGAAGAGGCATGTCAGCTAATTCTGGAAGTACTGAGTTAAACAAGACCCAAAGTTCTGCTCTGCCTTTTTTGTGCATTAAGAGAGCTTGTGCAAGCAAACGTGCCATCACCATGAGAGCTCAAAACTCTTGACTGACTGAGAATCACTCTTCCCTGAGCTCTGGCTTAGTCTGCTGTTAGGTTTCTTAGATTGACATTGCACAGAGTCTCCGATTCCACCAACCAAAAGTTCTGTGTTAAAGCTTGTCTGTAAGAAACATTTTGATAGGAAAAAACATCTGTGCAGAGTAAAACTATTGCATAACATTGTGTTGTGGATACAGTTTATCTTGAAACTATACTGTTTACTTCCCTGCTGTTTCACTAGTTAACTCTGCCCCTCAGTCTCTTGGTCTGTTCTCCTTTCTTGCCTCTTGTTCTCCTCTACTGAGAACTGTCTGCAGCACCACAGATAAGTTCGGATGCTAAAGCTGGATGTGTTTGTATCTTTTCTCCTTTTTCCTTTCTTCTCCTAAAGTGACCATTTCTGTCACCCACTGTGTGGTGCAATCCCTGTGTTGCAGAACATGTGGCTGGATGGGCAGGAGAGCTGAAGGTCCAGCTCTGAAAATCAGGCTGCAGTGGGTCCATTTTGTGCATTTTGGCAAACACTTTTCTTTTTGTCTTCCTTCCTGAGATGTTCTTTTCTTTCTCCAAGGAGGACAGCTAGTGTTAGAAACGTGGGCATCAAATCTGTGGAAGAGCCCTGCATGGCAGCAGACACATGGCTGCACATCCCATGGGGAGCAGTCAACACTGACAGGCACTCAGAATCATACTGATGCCTTTGGTAGCTGAGGCCTTGTTGTTTTGTGACCAAATTCTGCCTTTGCTCACCATGCACTGGAGCAGGCCAGCATAGCCCCTTGAAATCACAAACAGAGGCCCAAGGAGCTTTGCAACTCTTGGGTTGAGAATAGCACCGAGTGCAGTTTAGGTGAGGGGGGCTCTTTTCTGACCCATCTGTTCCTTTATGAAGCTGTTGCCAGTCCTGTCACCTAGGCTTTTTGGAGGCTTGCAGTTTGGAGTTTCCTTCTAGCTCAGTGTTGTATGCCAAGCTGTTGCTCTTGAAGGCTAGCTAGGGTCATGATTCAGGCTTGAGATGACCAACCCTTCCTATCCTGAGAGGACACAGATGACTGGTTTTCTGCGAGGTTGTTTTGGCGGAAGGCTGTCTGCTCTGCTGAGGACTCTCTCCACCCACTTTAGAGGGGAGCCTCCCATCTCCGCTGTTTTGCCACATGCTTTGTGCTGGCTGGCTGTTGATCTCCTCCCCAGAACTGGCTGTGTCTCAGTGGGTGTTTTCCATGTATCTGGTTTGCCAAACAGTGAAGGGTCCTTTGGGGCAAAAACATGCTTTATCCACATAAAATATCGATATGGCTTTTGACTTTTTTCAGCTTGAAATCCGTCGAGCGGACAGATTCTGGGAAGTACTGGTGCCAGGTTGAGAACGGGGGGAAGAAGGAAGAATCACAGCAAGTGTGGCTCATAGTGGAAGGTAAGGAGTAGTAGTAGTGCTGGTTTCCTTTCAGGGCTGACCCACCAATATGCTCTAGGTTGAAGTGGTGAGAGCAGATTGCTCCAGTGACAGGCTTCTTGGCTCTGAACCATTGCTGCTAACTGCAGTGAAATTGCTACAGAGCAGGAGTAAGAAATAGGAGAATTGCATCAAGGAGCAGAGCTGTCAGTTCATTGCCTTCTGGTTTTATTTTGGCATGTTAGGAAACAAGATTCTTTTCATGCACACACATTTCTTTCCAGCTCCTAAATCCATTGTTGTGTTCATCTCTAAATACTTTGTAGAATTGAAAGAGATCCTTGGGCTCATCTGGCCCAACCGACTTCTTAAAGCAGGGTCACAGCCCAGCTCGGTGTATCGGCCAAACAGGTCTTTGAGGGCAAGGTACAGTTTTAGCCCAGTGCTGAGTTCTGGGAGAAGTGCTGTACAGCAGTGCTTTATAGCTGTGACTGTTCCATGTGGCACTGTTTTGTCCAGGGTTTTTTGATACGAACAGCTTCTATATGATTGTCCAAAAATAACCCAAGGCAGTGTGGATTGGTGGCTTCTTACTGTCTCTAGTTTCATTTCCCTGAGCCATGATTCTGTTAGGTCCTCAGAAGCCAGTAGTCATAGGATGGCTTAATATTTGGTGAAGAAGTTGACAAGAACAGTGCATTGGCAGCAAGAAGTGGCTTTTTGGATGTATTTGGTAGCATTCTGAGCCAGAGCTGAATTGACAGTCTTAAAGAGGAGGGAGCAGGGAGTGTGTCATGGAAGGTGGTGTGGTCTGGGTGTTTTACAGCAAAGGTTTCACTGACTCAGAGCCATGGAAACATTCATAGCAGCTCTCACAGGAAAAGGAACACTTAAATTCTGCCTTCTGTAAATACCAGGCTTTAGTACACCTAAATTTTGAGGTGCAGTTTCAACTGGAGAACATTGTTTAGAGCTTAAAATGCTCTCTTTTGCAGAGGTTCTATTTCTATTCCAATTACCAGGGCCTGCTCCAGAGGTGGCTGCATCTGCATGGTGGGTGCATTAGGAGTGATTGGGTAGCTCAGTGTGCTAAGCTGTCTGACACAAACAAGATGCTCTTCTGGACAGCACAGGCAAAAAGTATCAAAGTCACAAAAACCAGCTGCAGCTCGGTACGGGGGAGTGTATTGAGAATAAAGGCCAAAGCTTAAAGCAGAAGCAAAAAAAAATGCAACCAGTCAGCTTTATGAGAAAGGCAGCATGGTAGAAGGTAGTTAAACTTGAACTGAGCGTGTAATCATGTGCAGAGGGAGTTGGGAGATAAAATTAAAGATTAACGAGTAGTGATAATGGGTGGGATTTTAAAAATGTGTCAGCTCTAAGCATAAGAAAACACCTGGTAATGCAAAAGCCTATCAGTCCCACCTTCACTGTTATCTGTATGTATTTTTTCCCTAGGTGTACCAGCTTTGCCTAGAAATGATTACTCTATTGTTAGCAATTGTTGTCCTCTTTGACTGAGAGAGGATTTTACCCTGGTGATTTTCAGCCTTCCGTGGGTGCTGACACCCTTCAGTGTGCCACACAAACAAGTGTGGACTGTTGTTGATCTAATCTAAAGTGAGCTTGACGGGATTTCTCTGCTGTATTATATCTGCTTTGAGATCTACTTAGG
This sequence comes from Lophotriccus pileatus, assembly GCA_035583135.1. Lineage (NCBI taxonomy): Eukaryota > Metazoa > Chordata > Aves > Passeriformes > Tyrannidae > Lophotriccus > Lophotriccus pileatus. The sequence continues at coordinate 25,445,642 of JAWWES010000168.1, forward strand.
TAGTCTGTATCTGCCAGAATTTGTAGCAGTGGCATTTGAACTGTCTTCATAATAGAAATGTTTGATCTTATGAAACACTCATTACAATTTACAGAAATGAAATTATTTTACAAGTGTTTTCTGGTTTAGAAACTAGACTCTGGCCTTGCCGAGAACATGATAGTGTTTGTTGCCCAGAGAGGTGATCTCAGAGGCACACTGTGGAGTGTTAAAAATACAGATTATGTTTCTTACAGAACTTTCCCTCTGAAATTACACCTCTGACCACGTGGCTGTTCCTGGGGTTGCTGGCCCCCATTGGCTACAGCCAGAGCCCAAGCCACACCTGTATGGACACATTCCCTGAATTGACACTGTCTAAAAACTGAGCTGTACGAAAAAGTCAGCCCCATAGGTTGGATTCTGGCTTGGAACAGGGAATAGGCAGGATCGTTTCCTTGCTTTGCTACTGATTTCCTGGCTGCTGGCTGCTCAGTGCCTCCACGGTGCATCTGTGAGAGGGGCGTGCTGGCACTTACCTCTTACCAGGAGCTGGGAGGCCAAATGTGTCGTGGAGAGTGAGCTGGCCAGGTAACATATATACAGTGCAGGTTCCTCAACTGGGTGAGTCGGCTGCACTCCCTAAGCTATGAGAGTTTTTAATTGTGGTCTTGTCTGATCTGTTTAGCTGCTCCCAAAGTGAGAAAACCTGCTGAGCTGGGCAGGATCCACCTGAAAGGTTACCTTGGGTGTCATGGCAAATGGACAGGAGGCAGGGATCCTGCTCACAGGTAGAGAAAAGGTGATTATTTTCCCTTCTAATCTTCCTTGGAGAAGGAGGGCAAAGCAGGCAGAGGTGTTACAGCTGGTATCTGGAAAGCTTATTCATTTTTATTGTTTATGTATGAATGCAATTTAAAAAATGAAATAAAATATGTAAACCAAACCAAACAGTAAGCCATGTTGATGGATATACCTGTCCTGAACATTAGCTTATGCGCAGATAGGCACCATTATTGCTCAAATGACCTCTTTTTAGATCTGTTTTAGTTTATTCATTTATTTGCCACTCTAAATGGAGTCAAGGAGGGCACAAAAGAACTGCCACCTGAAGGACTCAAACAGTGACTGGACAGTCAGTGAAAGACTGAGAGTATAACTTTGGGCTGTAGCTTAGGGGAAATGTCAAGCATTAGGTTTTTAAATCCCTATTTAGGTACCTCCATAAATTGTCTACTGGTGGAGATGCACAGCATCTGGCACAGCAGCTGAAGCCCCTGGCCTGCCGTCTTTGGCCAGGGACAGACAGTGTAATTTCAGCATGTGAACGCTCGGTGTTTTTGGTTCCTCTGTTCCTGCAAGGCAACAAATCAGCAGTTTCCAAAACACACTTTTTCCAGCTGAGAATACCTGATTTAGGGGGAGATGCAGTCATTAGCAGCTGTGCTTGACACCTAGAGATTTTAATATAAAAGGGAACTGAACGTTTCTCTGGGCTCTTCCACCAACTACCAGAAGTACGTGCTGGCTGTCCTACACGGTCAGCACTAGTGCTGATGGCTGGTGAAGTTTGTGTTACTGGTTTGGAGCACTGAAACCACAAGAGTTTTGGTATTGCCCATAAGAGGAACCACATCTCTTGATGTGTTGAATTACACTCGACTATTGCCACTTAGATGACCTGAGGTAGTTAGCATTGCAGCTGCATTTTGCTCCCTATGGGCCTGTTGTACCAAGCAGGAGTCTTTCCATGGTGGGGAGCAGATAGTTACCAAGAGAGCTGTGTCCATGTTTCAGAGCCTTCAGCTCTGAAACAAATTACCCCTGACTTCAAGACAGCCTGGTTGTGGTGGTGTTAGAGCATGCTGGAAGGCATCTCCAGTCAATTAAGCTTCAGAGAGAGCATTGCAAATGATCTCAGTCTCTCACCAGGGGGTTTCTTCCTCATTCATGGTTTTGTTAAAGCCACTAGTTCAACACGTTCTCAAGCTTCAGGTTTCAATGCATGGCAAGAAGTATCTGCAGCTGGATTAGCTGTCTTTTAAAGTGGTGGCTGCACTGCTAAAGGTATTGACTGTTGCCTCTTTAAATTCCAATCTCTCCAGCTGAAAAGCTGATCAAATACTACCACTAAAAGCTGCTTCATAGGGGAGTCTTGAAGGAGTCTCAGTGAAAGTGGTTTTCAAAGGCATTTTGGGAAGCAAGCACTCTTTCTCTCTGACTTCTAGTGTTAGCATTTAGACATTCATGCCCTGAGGTCATCCAGCATATCTGACCCTTGGTTTTTATAATGGGCTTAGAGGGCATCGGATTAGGCATAGCGGCTGGGCAGACGGATGTCCAGTCTTCGGCACTGGTATTAGTGGAAATAAACAGTGGAAAGAGTGTCTCCAGTTATTGTCACTTGTCTGTTGCTCTTCTAGGTGTGCCCTACTTTACTGTGGAACCTGAGGATGTGTCCGTGTCCCCTAATGCCCCGTTTCATATGGCCTGTGCTGCTGTTGGTCCCCCTGAACCTGTGACAATTGTCTGGTGGATGGGAGACTCTAGAGTGGGGCTTCCAGACATCTCCCCCTCCATCTTAAATGTGTCAGGTAAGGCTGCTGCCAATGCAGGGGATCAACTTGAAGCATCAGAAGAGGAGAGCTCTCTTCTGATCATGCCTAGTGGCACTGGGTAGCCACATAGTGTGAGAATGGTGTTTGACTCTACATTAAGGGTTGAGGGGCCATGACCGCCAGATCGATCATCTCTCGGGGTGGTGGTTGCTCAGTGTACTTTCTGCTGGCTTGAGGCACACAGGCTCTTACAGAGTTTGCGTGTGGCTGGCACTCTGTTAAAGGTGCTACTGAACAGATGATGCACTGGGTGCCTCTTTCGTTCCACCTCATGGAGGGTGTTCATGGTTATATTCAGAGACTCTTGGTGCCATTTGGCTTGTAACTCTCCAAGCATTCACATGTAACAACTGACATCTCCTGTGCACAGCCACGCCATGCACTACTTTCCCCTCTCTTCCCTGCCCCTGTCTCTGGTCAAATTCCCTCATCATTAAAACCTGACTGCCTCTTGTAATTGTTTGTCACTTAGAGTGGTTGTGAAGGTGCTGAAGTGGGCTGGTTGATATCCTTTAAGACCAAGGTTTGCCCCAGAGCAGGCATGGTGGTACAGCAGCAGCATCAGCAGAAGAACTTGCAAGCCAATAGGTGTTTGGGCCTCTCTTCAGACCACTTTCAGGGAAGGGTGATATATCTCTACCAGGAACTGTCTGCAGCTATTCTTGTAGGTACAAGAGAAGGTTCTTGCCTTCTCTTAAAAGTAACTTTATTCTAGTTAGTTGTCCTACAGCTTTGTGTTATGTCTTCTCTTTGCTGCTGTTTTATTATTCTCAGCATCCCTGAGCCAAAGTTGAACTAACTATTTAGAAAGAAAAGTTTTCACAACTAAGAGTCATCTCTGGGGCTTCATCAGTGTTAATACAGTTACACCCAGGTTGAGTTTCTTTTTGTACATCATGGGCCATCCTTTGAGCTATCCAATCCTGTTCAGACTTCCCTTACAACCTAATAAAAATAAGTCACCCTTCCTCCACTAAAAACATCCCATGGTGCCTCACAAAATTTTTGTCATTGTGGGGCAGTGGCATGGAGATGTGAAGAAGGACATCTACTCCTAGTGATTCTTCAAAAGAATTGCTGTTGTATATATTCATCAACAGCACCTTTCTTTGCTTTTGATGTTCGTTGGGATGGCCCTTGCGCAGGTCTTGTCTTTGCAACCGAAAAAATGTATCAGGATACAACCTGCACGGTCAGATTACCAAAGCATCTTGAAAAAGACAGTTAGTTGGTAAGAAAACGGGCACTGCTAGCTGAAGAAAGTATAGAATTCTGAAGAAAATAGTGATGAAGTACTGGATAGAAAGCAAACATTTAGAAGGTTTAGCAGTGTTGTATTTGGAAAGCAGTGCTGGCATGGTGTTAGAGAACAAGCAGTTCTTGGTTTGTGGTGTGTTTTGTATTTTCCTCGGGGCAGAGCTGTGTTTGCTTCTTTCTTGGGACATGCCTGCCATGTCAGGTGCTGCTCTGCTCTGCTGCCTGGCCTTTAGCCTGCTGGCAGCATTTTCTTCTGGTTCAGGGGAATGAGTGGAAGAAGCCTAAAATACTCTGTTCTTTGATTTTATAACACTCCCTCCTCTCTTACTTTACACCGTCTTTGTAATGCCATTAATCTCAGGCTTGGGAGATGAGTCAAAGGGCAAAGACATGGTGCAAACTGCTCTGTGCAGCTCTGAAATATTTTTCCTTCCTAAAATGTATGCCCGTAATGTGCCAATCCTTGACTTTTCTCAGATACAGCCCCGCAAGGCAACTGAGGGCCAAGTCCATTGAAAATAGATGCTGGACACAGTTCTCCAGCAGCTTTGCAAATTTATCTCAATTCTGATTAATTTGCTATACCTATATGCTTTCTGGAGCAGCCAGACATCAGTATGATGCCATGTTCAGGCCCTGTGGGATGGATGGATGCTGATAAAAGACAGGGAGCCTTATTCTTAGTTGTATCACCCCTGGAAAGTGCTTCAGTGCTGATGTAATAGCATTTAAATTCCACTTCCTTTGTGTGTCTTCAAAAGTCTGATGCAAAGTGAGGGACACGTGGGCATTAACTTGAAATAGGCAGCATCTGGATGGAAGTTTGCCTGGGCTTATAGCCCAGTTAGAAGATGGCTGTTGCTCAGGTGCAGGCTGAGGTCCAAAGCATTGGGCATTGTATAAGCTCATGGTTCATCGCAATCCTTGCTCCAAAGATGCTCACCAGAATTTGAGAAGTGGACATCTATTAAGCGAGCTCTGTGAGCTGCGGCCCTGACAGATTCTTCCTTCTTTTCCAGTGCTTTCTGAAGCTCCTGTGAAAGCTTTTCTACATTACCACAGTCTTGCCATTAAAAATGTGCTTAGCATGTTAATTACATGTAAATCCACATTCCTTTGATTGGCACCCAGCTCAGCCCTGCAACTGCCTGTACAGATTGAGCTGGGTGTCACAAATAATTGAAATTCTCCTGAAGGTTGAAGCTGGATTATATTTGTGTATTATATTTGTGTTTGTGTTTTCTTTCCTTTCCTTGGCTGATTTCCAGGTATTAATCAAAGCACAGTTTTCTCCTGCGAAGCTCACAACATAAAGGGATTGTCTTCATCTCGGACAGCTACTGTTCAAATTAAAGGTGAGAGAGTGCAAGAGACTGGGCACGGGACTCGGGTTTGCTCTCTGGGGAGGGAAAGTAGGGCTCCTTAATGCAAGGGGTTGCCTCAAAGCTGCTGGCAGCCAGCAGCAGTTTTAGCTCTTGGCAGTCAAAACAATGCTTTGCGCTCCAACAGCAGTTCCCACTTCCTATGCAGGGCCGTATCCCAGACTGTTGAAAATAAACCACATCTGATTGAGGAGTGGAAATATGATGTCAAATAACAGTTTCTCCTTGAAAAGGAGAGAGCCGGGGCGGTCAAATTGTTTGTGAGAGATGAAGCTGATGTAAATCTGTAGCTGGGGAAATCTTTCCTTCTTGGAGATAGATGGGTCTTGTTAGAGCTAAAGAGGCCACTAATTCTGCTTGCTTCTGCTATTATCACATTTGATGCTGAAAAAGGTTAAGGAAGGTGGCCACCAGTGGCCAGTAAGGTCTGTTCATCCACACTGATTTTATGGATTTTATTTTTTTTAATTCTTTGCTCTTTAAAAGCTTATTGAAAACGAATAGTTCCTAGCCTGTGCATGACCAGTTGCCATTGGAAGTGTCCAGATTGATGTGACGTTTCCTCTGTTCCTCCAGGTGACTGAAACGAGGATAATCAGAGCAATTAGTTCTAGCCCTCCTCCTCACATTGAGATGCTTTTGCATTTGAATTTTTAGTCATGGTTTAATACACATTTAATTAGACAATCATCAGTTTCAGGAAAGGCATGGCACAAAAATCATTTGTTCCATATTGCTCAGCACAAGTAAGAGCAAGTATTTATGTCTGTATAAGTATCAGAACTCATAGTTGTAGATGCTAATATTCATTAAAGGACATCTTAAAATCCAGCTGTAATCTACCACTCCTACACTGTGTTTTTCTTCAGGACATTGTGGTTACTGCTATGCCAAGAATGCAGTGTGCTGAACTAGTAAGATTTATAACTTAATTTGAAACCATTTGGAGTTGTTGCCTTAAAGGCTTGTCTACACAGGGGAGTTAGTTATTGTGGAATATATCTATGGATATTTTTATCCTGGGATAGAATTTAGTTCATAAAGTTATTAAGCTTTAAAAAAATCTCATCAAGCCGTAATTTGAAAAAACATTTAGCATAAACAAGCTTTGTTATTTTTTGAATGTTAACATAGGTTATTATTATTATTATTAACCAAGATGAGGGGGTAAAGACCTCAGAATTTCCAGCAATTATATGTAGTCAAAAAGTGCTCTACAGGGGTCAATCACCAGCTAACGGATTCTGGGAGGGGCATGTGTCTGTCACACGCTTTTGTCACAGACACACACGTTTTAGAGCTGAGAAAGGGCATTCGTAAGTGATTCAACAAATGTTGCACCAGTATGTGGCATGTCCTAGAGACAAAAATCAGGTTTTAAACAGCAAATCCAGTGCTGTAGTCATAAAAGTTCCTACTGTAATACCTTAAAGATATATCTAAAAGCATAATTCTGAACTTACCTACATGGTGAGGGTTTTCTAAATAAAAAAAGTTTGAAGATTCTAGTACAGCCCCTGTTAAAATTAAAGCAAAGCTCCTAACAAGGGCATCAGCAGAAATAGGAACAGGTCCAAATAATGTTTAGTCCTTGATCCTATGAACATGCAGAATTCAATGAAATTACTCCTGGAAGTATTTGTCTCTAGACATGCATGTTCAGGGCCTTCCTCTCTTGCACAAATCCATCTGCTAATGAGGACTCTTAAGTCTTTCTACCATTTATTAAACAATTAGTTTCTTCTGTGTTTCCAGAGGCAAATATTTTTGCTAGGACATTTACAAACTGTTAACATTTCTTCCTATTTGTTGCTGTTGTTCATTATCTATTCTCTGTAGTGCCCACAATGTGCTGGGTGTACTCCAAGCAGAAAATTACTGTTATTGTAGCCCACAGTCCCCAGTCGTGTACAAAGCTCCATTGTTCCAGCCACTCTCCAAGCACAGAGGAAGTTAACTCTCATTATGTTAACACTCAAGGTCCTGTTTTCAGACAGGCTTTGCTCTTCTTTATATGTGGAGCTAACACTTTCAGGGTCGTATCCCATGTTTCAGACCACAACAGGAAACAGCCGCCCACAGTTTTTTCCCAAGACACCATGGGGAAATGCAACTGGCCCTTCTACAAATTGTGGAGTTCAGGGAAAGGTGCTAGCGAGCCAAGCCCTCAGCAGCTGTCCCCGTTACATACGGGGTGTTAGCAGCCAATTATTTGTTCTCGCTGCTGGCATAGCCCAATCCTCCCTTGGGCCTAACATCCAGTGTTGAAATTGCGTGTTGCTAAACCCAAAAGTTACAGTGTGTCTACAAAAGACTCGAGCTATGTTTCAACAATACCCACCTCAGCAGTGAAAGCAAGCTTTTTTCTCCCCGAAGAGCTTACAAACCTGAACACCAACATTAAAACAAAGACGCAGTAAAGTCTAAGTTAACTCACAAAGAACTGCCCATCTTCCATCTCAGAGCCTTGTTCTGCTGCCTCACCTCCCACCCATTCACCTGGCTCTTATCTATGTGGCAGCCCCCTGCCCTGTGTCCCGGTAACTAGTTAACCAGACAACAAAGGCTCTGTAGGGTTAATCTGTGTCACCATCTATTCCCTGCCCCATCCTCTTCTCTAGGCCCTCTGTAGAGACCTGGGAGGGGACTTCGGGTTATGCATTTCTCCTGCAAGATGGTCCTGTGGAGATGGTGAAAGCAGTGGTATTGTGGTTGTCCTTGGTGCAGTGAAAGTCAAAGGTGCTCTGGCAGAGCAGAAGATGCAGCTGGAGGAATCCTGATTTGCAATTACTTGTCCACTGCTGCTTTCCACTACATACAGCTCAGGAGAGGTGGAAAATTCGATCTACAGGCAGAGCCTTGTACTGAGGACTGCTGGGTTTTTGAGGGAGGACTCCTGAGGGTACAGTTTGTTGAGGTACTACAGGAGAAAAGTCACTCATGGCAGCAGTGTAGAATTTTTTAAAATTAGAAAAGGATTAGGGAGAGGTTAGCATTCATGAAGCTGATAATTTTTTCAGGATTGAGGTGACTGAATGAAAACAGTGACTCAGGGGTAAAAAAGAGATGGTGAGGGGTATATTGGGAAGAATAGGAAGTAACTATGTGGAATTATATGTGAGGAAAAGAGAAGTTAAAGGGAAGCATCAAGGATCCTAAAATGAAGCCAAGCATTCTGGTGTTGTGCTGCGGTGGTAGGAAGCACAAATATCTGATTAAATGTCCACTCTGGGAATCCTGATTTTGTTCCTGGCTGTGCCCTTAATTTGTAGAGTGATATCAGCCATGTGACAGGCACATCCCAACCCTGAGGAGGCAGTTTTTGGTTCAGGCTCCATCCCAGGGAGTTTCAGTAGGAGTTTGCAATGGACACCTGGAGGCAGCGCTTTCACAAAGAGGTCTGGGCATCAGCTGCAGGGGATTCGGGTCACTACAGCTAACCACCCTTCGCCTGGTGCTAGCAGAGCTGGTGTTGGAGACTGGACTGAAGACTGGGGATGGGACTTTAAAGCCCTGATTTGGTTCACAGTGTAGGTCCACAGGCAATTGTATGCGCAGTGCTGAGTCATGCATTGTGACGGAGGGGGCAGGGAAGAGGGCTGAGTAGGGAAGGTGTAAACATCACACGTTGGCATTACTACCAAAGAGATCAACTGCTGCCTGTATGCACTGAGCAAGTATGCCAGGCAATGAAAGAATGGCTGCCAATAGCTTGTTCTATGTTAAAATAATAGTTTCATTCACAACTGTCAGGGACACTCTCTAAAGATGTGATGTTGTACCATTTCTGTTAGTGATTTCGTTGCATAATTTCTAGCCTCAAGCCTCTTCCATTTCCCTGTGAATACCTGCTCAGTCCTGTGTATACTGAAAGGTTTCTTTGTTTCTTTTATAGCCATGCCTCTCCCGCCTCTCAATGTAACTGTAAGCCAAGTCACCAGCAGCAATGCCAGCGTGGTCTGGGTACCAGGATTTGATGGCCGCGCACCCCTCCATTCTTGCACTCTTCAGGTATGGCTTCTCTGGATTGTGCCCTGCCCTGCGTGAATAACAGACTCTACTGAGCCAGGTCATTTCCTGGGCCATCTTTTGCTCTCACAACTTATTTGTAGCAATGTTTGAATTCTTTTCACAGCATTAAAACATAAAAACTTAACAGGGTGCAACTTGGGGCATATATAAGTGCCAAAGAGCAGGTCACAAACTTCATGCTCAAAAGTTAAGAATTAGAGACTGGCCCCGTTCTCCCTCACGGCACGTTATCACATCAGTTGCTTCCATAATTCCAGTAATCTGTACAGATTATTACATTGCAGCACACATGAAGCACCACAGCACTCTATGGGAAGTGCCCATGAGTAGCTGTAGCTGCAGGGTGCTCACCCCTCCTGCTAGCATGGAGCAGCTGCCCCATAGTAACTTGTTCAGATGCAGGTGCTTGTGATTCCCATGCCAGCTGAGCCCTGTGCTTTGCAGCGCCAGAGGAAATGCAGGAATCCAGATATACCAGTGAGTCCAAAGGATAAGGAGCTTGCAAAGTATAGGATGTGGTACAGGAAGGGTAGCAATGATCGAGGCAGGAGATAGATTGGGCTTTTTGGTACAAGGTCAGGCCTATTAGCATGTTTCAGAGTAATTTTAAACCCTGCCTCTAAATCTTGATTTGTTTTCCATTGTCAGAGACCAATTCTACCTAGAAAATCAAGGGTGACAATATCTTCTAGCTCTACAGTACTCCACATCTCTTGGACTGCTTCTTAAGGTCCAACAGTACGTGTCTGACTTCAGGCAGAGTTAATTTCTACCATTGCACATTTAACTGTAGAATCAGACCAAAGAGCAGGTAACCAAATGTCTAAAAGAAATGGTGATTCCCAAAGTGGGCTGTGCAAACACAGCTAGGCACAATCCCCATGGATTTATCTGCCAGCTGTCAATATTAGACCCCTATGCTTTCCCTACCTGATTACAGCAGCATTTTGAGCTGGAGTGGAATTTCTATGGGGGGGTTGCCAACTATGTAGAGGAGGATTATAAACTCAAGGTAATGCTGGAAGCAGTCTAGCTAATTTAATTGCAGTCCACTTTTTATTTGGAGAGGAAACCAGAGATTTCATGCTTTGATGTTTATTCTCTTTCATAAGTAAAAGAAACCATCATGTTGATTTAACTCACTGGCAGAAAGAACTCCTGAATATAACTGGCCCTGGTCTCTGGGTTTTGTTGCTGCTTCTGGTTTTGTCCGAAGTCAAAAATGGTTTTCTTCCTCTGTTTTACAATGCCAGTTATCTCCGCTTGGAACAGCCTATTCTCTCTGGCTTGCTCGCTGCAATGCTAATCACCCTGGGGTTTAAGTTCCCCCTCTCAGTTTTGGCAGGGTCAGGGGTGGGGGATGGGACATGGAAAAGCGTCTGAAGCAGAGCAGCTCAGTTTCTGTCCACTCAGCAGTCTCTCACCCCTTTTCTAAGCCTTTTCTGTTCGGTTTGGGGAGGACAAAGTTCCTGCGTTTGAGTCTGGGAGCAGAGTAACTTGGCAGTAAGCCTCCACTGTCAGAAAACCATGCTTTCTCTGACTCCCACATTGAGAGATTTTTTGTGTGACATTGACCCACATCTCCAGTGAAAGTGCACATGTTCCTGGCTCCTCATGATTGCCTTCTGCTCTGAGTCTCCCATAAGAAGAGGAATTGGAACTTTGCTGTGTTTTTCTGGCACTCAGGAATTGCAGCGGATGCCCCAAGAGCACCACTTTCAGATAGGCAGGTTGCTTCAGGGATCAGGGCAGGGAATAACAGTTTTTGTTGTTAACACGAGCCATGTTCCAGGGTATGAAAGGGAAAGATGCAAGAGCACCAGCTCTTGAGACTGTTGAACAGAAACACATCACCAAATGGACACGGTTTTACACAGAAGTCAGATTGGTTTTTTCCTGCTTTGGATGACGCTGATAATGACAACAATGTGCTTCTTGATTCAGGAAATTTGAGATTCTTCCTTTTTATTAGCCAAATAAATCGGTGTGCCAAAATTGTACAGTGAGCAGAAGGGTGGTGAGAAAGAGAAAAATGGTGCTGCATAAAGAATATAGAGTCCATATGACTGTTTCACTTTTGTCAATACACCCTGATTTGACTGTTTCACTTTTGTCAATACACCCTGATTTTACACCCTGAATTAGCTTTGCTATTTCATACGCACTTGAAAAGAAAGTCTGAGCCTAGGAGCAATGCAGTGATTTCTTCTGTACAAAAGTAGGAACATTGAACCTTTCTGTGCCATAACATTTGTGCTGCTTAAAAGCTCAGATTTGGGGAAAAAAAAAAAAAGAAGGGTTGCAGGAGTGGCAGAAAGTTTCTTTCCAGTTTAATTTGAAACAGTTTAGTTAAACCAAGCCACCAGTGCCTACCATGTCTCTAATCCACTAAAAAAATTGAAAATATACAAAATTCTGAAAAAAAAAGAGTTCATCAAAAGGTGACAGTAGGCAACAGGAAAGTTGATCTACCAGTTTTCATTACCCAAATTTAAACAAGCCTCAGAAGCCAGCCACTAGCAGAAGCCAGAAGCCAGCTGCAAACAACAAGGATGTTTCGTTTTCTTTAAAGGAAAAATAATCAACTGTAGAATCTGTAACACAGGTGAGGAAACGCTTTCAAATATGGAACCAAATTTTCAGCTGGTGGAAAGTTATTGTACTGCCAGGGTTAGAGTGATGTCACTTCATGATTCTTAGTTTGACAACTCCCTTTTCAGTATTTTAAGCACCACTGGTACTATATGTATTTTTACACATTCCTAAACTGACAATTAAATGGATTCTTATCCGTATGGACCTGTTGGTCATTTTGCTTATGGTAACTGTCATCTCTATGTCACTCTTGGCACAGGTAGCTGAGTCACCAGATGGTGAGGAGGTCTCCACTGAAATCACCCCAGTGCCACCCTTTGCCTATGGAGTGCAAGGCCTGAAGCATTCCACCAACTACAGTGTTCGTGTGCAGTGCAGCAATGAGATGGGCAGCTCCCCTTTCACTGACAGGGTTTATTTCCAGACCCTGGAACTTGGTAAGAAATAGCAAACTAGAACAGGAAAGCAGCTCTGAATCTGAAAAGGAGATGATGATGATAAACTTCATTAACTCCTTGGTAATTCTGAAATACAGGAAATGTTATGCTGTCAGATTGCTTGTCCACTTTAAGGGACTCCTAGAACAAAATAATATACAGTCAAATGCAGTTAACAGCAATGATGCACAATACAGAAATTGATCCAGCCATGAGGCTTCTGCATGCTGATCCTATTAGCTCTCTGAGATTCTTGGGATCTGTGAGAGAAATGAGAGATGCTGACCAACCTATCCTCTCCATTTGAAGCAAACAAAATGCTGGTGGCTTGCAGAAGTTGTTCTCTCCCCTCACACCCTCTCTCTTCCGGCTGATCTCAGGGGAGAGGATGAAACTGCCATTTTCAGGATGGACAGTGCATTGTTTTCCTGCACAGAGTGATTGTGTTCTGTCCTCTGCTTTCAGCTCCAAGCAGCACCCCTCAAAATATCCATGTTATTCAAAGAGATCCTGGTCTGATTTTGGAGTGGGAAGGTGTGGCTCCCGATGTGCTGAAAGAAAATGTCCTGGGATACAGACTGGAATGGATTCAGGATAATGTAACTCAGGTAACAGATCAAGAAAGTAGCTAGACACAGAGTTGGAGAATGTTCATACTAAATTTTGTAAGCATTAGGGTCCCTCGTTCATACCAAGGAACTAGATTACTGGCATTGCTTTTGTATAAATGGATCTATTCTGATTTGAGAGAATGCCTCACTATTTAGCCTCAAGATTTAGGGCCATTTCTTCCTTCCTGGCATATTCAGAATTCCTTCACTTAAATGTTCATCTGCAGGTAGACCAGTTCTCTAAAGTTCCTTGTATGAGGAGGACAACATAGAGAGAATCCACTTTGCCCTTTTCTAGTACTGTCCCAAAGGCAGCTCAGACAGTGCAGGATCTGGGCTTTCTCTCTCCTGTGACTGGGCCTTGCCTTTCCCAGTCATAGCAGCAAAGATGTATTTAACAAGTGAATGAGTTATGCTGTAAGTCACAGAAAGAAGTTATGGATTCTTTTGTTTAATTTACGAAACAGAGGGAGTTGAAAGGACCCTGGCAGGCTGCAAGGCCTTTCATTTGTTCTTCAGCATTGACCTTTCCCAGGTATCTATCAGCCTTTGAAGTTCACAGCATTTTTTATGGTTTCTAGCTTCCCAATAGGTATTTACCCAGAGCTTATTAATGATGAACAAGCCTGTAATAATAGACAGCTAGAGGGAAAAGAGACTTATTTCCTTTCTTGCATGACCCATTTCATACTAGGTCAGCGTCATTGAGTGACAGTATTTTGAGTTCCCATTGAATTTACATTGTGTCTGTGGTAGCAGCCAAATCTTCATGGGTTTACTGCAAACTGTGTATGAAGAAGATCCACAAAACTCCTGAAAATATGTGGGCCTTGCAATACAAAGTGAAAATTTACCATGAAATTCAGAAGCCATTTGGGATTTGGTCAACAAGTTAGAACAGAGAGACAGACTCCTCCCTTAGATTAAAACTGTCAGATGCTTTACAGTGTGTTAGCACATCTTTGTGTTTAGACCACAAGAAGGAGGTATATCTTTTAGCAGCAGAAAAACCCACATTTCTGTAGGAAGTTGCATGGAAGGACCTCAAAGGAAGAAATCATTAAACCTCATATTTTCCTTATGCCCTGGGAAACTATTAGCTATTTTTGGGAAGAGAATCCCAAGATGATAGCCCAAATTAGTGGCCAAACAGAGGTAAGAATCCAGGAGTTCTTACCGAAGAAGTACACGGTGATGTTTTGGTTTAGTTTTAAAAGTGAAGTTTTGCACTGGATTCCTTTTAAGACAGTTTACAGTTTGTGGTCATTTGCACTCAGGGGGAGATGATCGTGCAGGATACAAAAGCTAATCTCACAACGTGGAATCCTCTCAAAGACCTGATTATCAGGGTGTGTGTGCTGAACTCTGCAGGATGTGGGCCCTGGAGTGACCTCTTCCTGCTTGAAGCCCAAGAAGTCATGGGTGAGTGTTTACTACCTTTCCTTCACTTTGGAGAAAAAGTCGAAAGTGCTGGGACTGCTGTTCTCTCTTGCCCTTTTTCTTTCAGTGTTTACCGCTGACTGGAACACATAGCTTTGTACAACAGCACACTTCATCAAGCAGATTAGAAATTCAATAATCTTTAAAGAGCTGGTGTAAATAAAACAGCTTCTGGTCACTACTGTGTCTTCTTTAACAGGGTTTTGCTGTGCTTAATGCAGAACAAGAGAAGGACAGACACAAAAGAAAAGGTGCAAATGAAGGTTTGAAATCCTTAATTTAGGCTTAAGCCACACAAGGGTAAATGTGACAGAAAACTCCTCTAACGCAAGTTCTCCTCTCTGATTTAATTTGAAGCCATTCCTGCCTAGTTTCAGTGGAGCCTGATTCAAACCATGGCCACGTGGGGGTTTGTAACGATTTTACTGAACATGTGTGTATTAAACAGTTCAGCTGTCTCCATGGAATAGCTGAGCTACTGGTAGAGAAGGAAGATGATGGTACAGACACTGTACCATGCTATCTGAACTATGTGGAAGGATTTGTTGGGATCAAAGAACATGCATGTGTGGAGTGCATTCCCAGTGATGAAGGTCAGTTAGACTCACCTGTGGTGATTTGCTTGCTGCTTGTATTTCACAGTGAATGGGCAATGGGAGTCAAGCTATGAAGAGGGGCAGGATGTTTTATAGGGAAATGGATAGAAGGGGAAGAATGCTGCTGCTTGAGAAGGAAACTGTGAAACAACAAAGAGGAAGATATTCCGAATAAAGATACGGATTGGTGATAAGAAGAGGGGAGATCATACAAAAATCCCAGTCTCCTGTGGCCTGATGATCATCTCTGATGATGGTCTATTGCTGCTTTCTTCCCACTCCACATATCTTTGAGGAACCATTGATTTCTTCTGATCCCTTCACACTTATGGATGGCAGAGGGACTCTAGAGTGGAGTTCCCAGGCAAGCAGGAGGTGGGGGGTAGAGGCAGAGTAACTAATAGAGAATTGTAGCCTTACTTGCAGTAGTGCATCTAATGATGGTCTTAACATGCATGTTACTCAGGTCATTTGTCAGCTCAGTTCCTGTGATGAATTCAGCACTGATGGTTATTTGTGAGCACACAGGCACTATGGGATCAAAGCCCTCAAATTATTTAAAGCAGAATGAAGGGGTGTGGAGGTCCAGAGCTGACCCCATGGAAGTTGGTCATTGACTCCATCAATTTTTTTCCTCCTGCTCTATGGTCAGGTTTTTTCTGTGGCAGCCAAACACAGAGAAAAGTATCTGAAAGGACAAGGAGTTCCCTTTGGAAAATGGCCAGCACTGGCAAGAAGCCCCAGGGAATGTATAGGGTTTGCAATTTACAGGGAGCTGGAGTGGGACAATCCTGAAGGCACTATATGCTGTTGTTTGGTTGTTTTTATTTACAAACCACTTAAAAAAAAAGTAGCGTCAGGAGTGGTGCTTGTTTTGGCCAAATACTTTCTGAAAGCGTGTATGTTTCTTCTCAAGCGTAACAGGCTGGAAGTAAAGGTTCACTGTGGAAACACTGACAGGCCTTAAACAGCAGAGCTGCAGGAAGACTGCAGTTTTGTGTCAGGCCTGGTAGAAAATATAAGTAGCTTCCTTTCCTAAAATAGAAAACTGGCACTGCTTGCTTTCTGTGAGAAATGCCAGGGGTGGTTTCTGACCAGCTCCCATTGCGGCAATAAGGATGACTAAGCTTGTATAAACTTTAAGTCGAATTTGTCATCACAGCAAAGCTAGTGGGAGCTCCACCCTGCTTATGCACAGATCTTGTGTGCTATTAACAAACATTGTTTTAATATTTCAGAAACATTCTCAATAGAAACCTCTCTCTTTCATTGCAGAGCGAAGAACAGAATGGTCTAATAGCTTTTTCCTATCTGTAGTCTTCATGATTGTAGGCAGGAAAAGACTCTTGGAATATGTTCTTTGCTCACGTTTGAGATATAAACTTGCTATGAAATAAAAGAGCTCTCATTATCAAAGGGCTCCTAAGTACTCTTTTAAACTCATCAAATAGTACTGTCTTCTCTCTGCCTTATGCAGTCTTAAGGCATATCCTGGTTAAAAAAGGGGATAGAGGAGATGGGAGAGAGACAGACTTGAGAGAAGAGGGGCAGCTTGGTTTTTACTTGGGCTGCAGCCATTTTCTCAAGCTCAGTGACATGAGTGGGAAGCAATGATTTGTGGGCTGGAGGAGGAGAAGCAGCGAATTTCAGCATTCATTCCTGTTTCTGACACATTTCCTATAAACTGTGGGATCGGAAAATAATTTAGTTTTGTTTTGTTTTCATCCACGCTCCTTTTGGAAGGACTCCCTGGAAGTTGACCTAAATCCCTGTTCTCTCACCACGCCAGCTAACAGAGACTAGAAAAATAAGCTGAGAGAGGCTTGTCTAGCCATAGGGAGAAGGAAACCTTATCATTAACTATCAGAGAGGACTTTTTACCTCAGTGCTGTTAGTTGTTTCTGCCCTGATTGTTTGGCAGACACAGCCCAAGTGATTGGCTTGGGAATTGTGGAGAGGGTTCGAGTTACCTTTATTGTGTTTGAGAAATACAGCTTCTGTTTCTGATCTCTCCCTCCTCATAAGCAGCCTTGAAGTTGCAGCAAGAGGGAGTATCATAAAACCCAGAGCCTATAAAGCCTTCTGGGTAAGAAAAGTATGTGAGTCACTGAAGGAGATAAGATGTTGGAAAATAAGTACTAAAGAGCTGATAATTTGCTTCAAGTGGAGAAGTACTATCTGCTTTCTCAGTGGTCCACAATTCTGTTTCATTAAGCTCTACCTGTTTTTTAGACTAGTATTACTTCTTTAAAAATTTGGATAAGGTTCATCAATATAACTGGTAATCAAGCCTTAGAAGCCTCTTGCCTGCCAGGACTCTGCCAGTAAAGATGTCTGACTCCTTTTTGTATACATCTGTCCAGAGATTTGTCCAAATCTCATCCCATCAACCTAACATTTCTTGTAGGGATAGGTTTGCTTATACTATCATGACTTATAATAGGATTACTTACATCATCAGAGATGATTCTTCCCTACCTTCTGCTAAAGCACAGTCAGCTGCTGACGGTGAGCAAGTGAACTTGAAGATGGAGGTGCTCAGGGATCTGTTACCATTTCTTGTTTGCTCTTAAATTATTTGGAGATATGAGAGCTATCCTAGATTTTAATAAACCCATTCAAATTCACATTTAAGGTTTAGTAATTGTATTTGGAGAAGAAGTCTCTCAGGGAATTAGATTAATTTATCAGTTTTTTTGCCAGGCATAGATCATATTCCTTTTATTCTTAATTATATTGCTTAGTTTCCTTGCCTGGAGCTTACTCAGATTGACAGCATCTCCATTTCTTCTGTAGGCAGTTTGTAGTCAAAAGTATACATATTCTGGGAGCAAATATTAGTTCAGAATTGGAACCTGTAGGCTCACTAACTTATTTTTTGACTCACGGGGCACTTTTTAAAATTCACCTTTTCTTTGGAGAGAGACATTGAGAAGTTGCACTGAACCAAAAAGCATTGTGAAGTTATAGCTAATACCAAATCCCTTAGGGTGCTTCTCTTTGTGGGAGGAGTTAGAGGAGAAATGTAAATATTTTTAACCAGATTGCCATGAGGCAATTGTCTTTCTCTATTGTCTTTCAAAATGTTATCTTGCTGACATTCAGGGAGTACTGTGTAGCCTGGTTAAGATTCTGATGACTGCCTCAAGCAGGACAAGGTGAAACCTGCTCAGAGAATGCTCCAATTAAGCAACTTTTTCATCCTGAAACTCCAGCTTAAAGCACTGCAGATCATGAGCTTATGCAAAGTAGTGGTGTATCGCCTTTTACTTTCTTAAGGCTCAGAACTAAGAATAGTTTCTGATAACTAGATGCATCTGCTCTGCCTTTGCTGTGTGTAACAGCTATTTTTCCTGATGATTGACTGAGCAGCTGTTCATGCCAAATTCCAGAAGGATCCACTGTAAACACCAGGTCCAGCAGCATGGCTTTTCCACTTAAAAGCAAAAAGAAGAAATTGGTCTGTTTATCATTTATCATTTATTATTGACAGTCTTCTATTTCCTGACTGGTGTTTTCTCTATCATCTAGGTGGCCAGAGACAACCTCCTTATGGGACATCCTGGGTTCCTGTGGCATTAGGCATTCTCACAGCTCTGGTCACGGCTGTTGCCCTGGCTCTTATTCTCCTTCGGAAAAGAAGGAAGGAAACTCGGTTTGGGTAAGGGAGGCTCTCCTTGTGTTGGTTAGAGAGATCTCTGCGTTCTCTTCTAGTGTGGTTTCTGATTCAATTATTTTTCAAAAAGCATTATTGATGGAGTACTTTGGACACTTTCTTTGCATAACTGTATTGATTGGATTTTTTTCTGGGGGGGTGGGCTGTTGGTTTTTTTTCCACAATTTTGGCAGTGTCTATCTTTTCTTCAAAATAAGAACATCAAAAATACAGTAGAAAAAATGTTATGTTAATAGCTAGGTTATATTAGACTATAGAAATACAAACTAGATCGAGATAATTCTTAACACTGCTACTTAAGAGATTCAAAGAGAAAAGACTCACTGATGAAACATTCTTATGGGCTGAGCTCTTTATCCCATGCTGATTTTCAGTGTAGCAGCTGATTGTAACTTCCTGACTGCCCAGAACCCCTTGGATCCCAAGTAAAGTTTCCTTTCCATCACCTCTGACACTTGGCTGCTTGGCTGTGGATTGCTCCGTGCTGCAAGCAGGGTTCCCATTCTTTTCAATCTTTCAGACCTCCCTCTCACAGCAGCATCTCTGTTTATATGACTCCTGCAACCTGCCCCAACTTGCAGCTTCTCCCAGCAATGGGGAGCACTGATTCCCCTTGCAGCTTCTCCCAGCAATGGGGAGCACTGATTCCCTTGTTTTGGAAGGCTCTCACCCCCTCTAGGTGAGTTAGCGAGGCAGCATAAACCCATTGTTCCTCTTCTCCAGCTACACCCTCTTTAACAAAACAGTCTGTAGTATTTGTATGTCAAGGGGTGAGAAATCATCCATACTGTCCACTACACCCTTTTAGAAGTAAATGGTCCATATAATCATGGCCCTGTGTGTCTTTTCTGCCTTGTAGACATGCCTTTGGCAGTGTGGTTGGCAGAGGGGATCCAGCAGTCCATTTCAGAGCTGCCAGGTCTTTCAACAGGGAGGGCCCAGAGCTCATTGAAGCAACACGTAAGTAAAATGACCTGAATGATTCTGCCTGGGAAGTGTGTTCGTGCATGTACTATGTTCCCTCTGTTTTTACTGAAACTGATGGTTTTTTATCAAAAACATGGGATTAATTTAGAAGGAGGCTTAGGCCTTATGAATTGCAGAGATGAAAGGCCAGAATTTCTGTTGCCATACCAATTACGTAGCACTTGCTAATTACAGCTACAGTCATTGTGTATATTAGAGCAAGGCATGAATTCACCACTCCTCTGCCCCAGTTTCACGTTACAGGAACTTCTTCCACTGGAATATTATACAATTGTGAGATAAATACAGCTCAAGAATATTAGCAGTATGCTTTAAACTCAGTATGCTGAGCTGTGCTACAAGCAAGAACCAATTAATCAGTCTTTGAAAGCCAGGAATTAGTAACTTATCAAATAGGAGACTGAGTAACAGTAATGGCCAAGTTAAGGTGATCCATTTCTGTCTCCTGGTTCATCAAGGGCATGGTTCTCTGTAGCAGCGCTGCATAACTGGGTTAGGACAAGCCTTCAACTTTGCTCCCCTGGATTTAGAGATCTCTCCATTAAATCTAGTGACCATAAATTTTTTGATATTACACTACCTTCTCAGCCAGGTGCTGTGAGACTTACATTGTACTTGAAATAGTCTGAGAGCCAGTCACTGAAAAATGGTGCAACTCCATCAACTTAAATTAAGCTGTATGAACCATTGTCTGTCCATGGCCATTCTGATTGGATTTTGTCTTCTCAGAGTTATTTACATTAGTTCTATGTTCCTGTTGCTCTTGGTGTGTTTGAGAGTGGTATTATCACACCCTCTCCCTTTAAGTACTGTTGGTACATTTTCTTGTGGTCGGAAGTTACTGGCCTCTTGTGAGGCTGGAGGACATGCTAGGGAACTGTCTTTTTCAGGTTTCCTGCTTCCTGTATGGGAATCAGATTGGAGATGGAGATTAGAACAGGTGATACTTGATGTTGTGACAGAATATGTAGGTATCCTTATTAATTCTTCATTTTTATATTTTGATTTCTTTTCCAGTGGAGAGTGTAGGGATAAGTGATGAGTTGAAGACAAAACTCAAAGATGTCTTAATCCAGGAACAGCAGTTCACCTTGGGAAGAATGTTGGGCAAGGGTAAGAACCAAAACTGAACAAGGCTTTACACTGAAAATCCTGCTTGTATTAACTTTACTGTTGGATAAGGGGAAGCAATTCTAAGCAGCCTGTTTTCTCTCCTTCTTGTGGCAATTTTCTCTCCTCCTTAAATGGCAATTAAAATGGAGCTATCCCTTCCACTGGGATAAAGCATTTCAGAGGTTTAGCATAACTAAGAGGATATTGGCTAAGCCATTCCTATAATATGGCTCTACACAGTCATGAACTGCAGTCTGTGCTCAGCTTTCTGAAGTACTGTTGATTCACTGGTGTGTGAATTTCTTTCAGAGATTTAAACAAAGGAATATTCAATTAAACTTCTGCTCTTTCTAATGACAAAATGGTGCTATAGAATTCCTTCCATTTATATAAGCATGCATGAGGTATTAAGCAGGCGGAGACAATACAGAGACAGAGATGATATAACTCAAACATTCCAATCCCTCAAAGAAAGTTGATTCAGTTTCAGGTATTCTCAGTGTCTGGGGCGGTTTTCTTCCAGATTTTAATTTGGGCTCTTCGGGAGGAACAGTACCTTTGGAACAGGTACTGAATTTTGCTGACATTTGTACTCTTTAGTTCAAGTCCTTTGGAATGCTTCTGACTGTGGATCTCCCGCTGGATCTCATACACAGGTGCTCCTAATATTTCTCAGAGATCTTCAGATGAGGAGGGGTTGTCAGAGCATAAGTGGGATGCTTCTCACTTAACTTTAGTTGAGAGATTGGCCTAGAAACTCTGTGAAAAGATGGATTTGAATTTAGATTTCCCAAATGGCAGACCAGTGTGCTAACTGTTGAATCATCCTTCCCTGCTTCTCAGTCTGAAGGCAGTCTTTAGAAATAGGTGAAAATGTGTAAGGATAAAGCCAATAACTAAGAGAAGAGCATGTCAGGGTCATAAGCAAAGGGAAGCTGAAGTGTTTTGCTTCCTTTTTCTTTATAAGACTAGTTGTATTGCAGTTTTCTTTGACCCTTTTCCACTGGGAGCATTCTTCCACTCCATCCCTCTTAGAACAAATGCGATTCTTTCAAAGCAGGAAGATGACCTTCCTGCAGAAGTGGTCTCAGAGGGCTTAACAATGCTAAGTAATTAAACAGCTGTGTCATCTCTTTGTGAGTATCAGCTGTTGGCCAGTTTCTGGGATCCTGCTTCAACCCTTCTGGGCCGTCTCCATGGCAGGTAACAAACTGAAATCAGCTGCAGTGGGGCCCCAGGGCATGGCCTTGCTGGGAGAATGCCAGCTGACAGGATCTGATCTGTGTTGTCAACCCCACTGCTGCAACCCCACACTCAGCACACAGGTTGTAAGATGGCATGTCTGCATTACCTTGGGCTCTGCTGACTCTACAGCTGAGCAACAGCTCCATAGTATGGAAGCAGTATGAAATGCCTTTGCTCCTTCCCATTGTCCTCTTTTGTGGTCAGATCCACTGCTTGTGGTTATCGTGTAGTAAGCATGTACCATACAGTAGTGAAGGACACTGGTGAAAAGCTAGTGAAAAGATATTGATTCCAGGGGTGGATGTCCTCAGTGCCATATTTTGCTTCCTTCTCTTCAGTACCAAAGTTCCTCATACTAATGCATTTTGGGTGGAGTAGGCAATTAGAAAAATTAGGGAGAGCAAATCTATAGCCAGATCTAATGCAAAGGGGCCTGTTAGGTTGTGGTATAAAGCCTCTTCAGGCCAAAATAATTTGAAGAGGTTTTGGCCTGTTGCATTGCCTCTTATCTCCCTTAGAGAATACACCAGAGTAGACACTGCCTCCTGTGAACCAGCATATCACTCACACACAAGTAGGTGGTCTGTGTTCTCTCTGGTCGACTGTGATTCATAGAAGTCATTCCCTGAGTTTTGAGAGATAAGGCTGACTGTGTTTCAAATGGTTTAGTCTGAAACCATCACTCAACTCTGGTGGCTATTAATACTGAGAGCCTCAGCCAACCCGTCCACTTGCTGCTCAGCTAATAGCCTCCTCTCTGACCAGAACCTTGCTCAGACTCGTCCTTCATGATATGGCTTCCCCAGAAATGTCTGCCTACAATCCCAGCTTAAACTCTGTCTCTGCATCATCTATCTGGTTGGGGATTGCTTTTTTTTCCCTCTTGTTTTCCTTTGCCTTCTGGACTGCCAGCATAGTGATCTCTGGCTACTGGTAGTGCTACATGTGCTGAAAGTTGGTGTCTGGAACTGCAGAATGAAAAATGAAGCATTGCTTGTGGTTATTCAGCTTCTTTCCCGGTAACCCCTGAAGGGAATCTGCTGTGAATCGTACTTTCTTCACAAGAAGCTGTTCCCTCATTGCCTGCTCTGGTCATTTCACAGGGGAGTTTGGGTCAGTTCGAGAGGCACTACTAAAGCTAGAGGATGGCTCTTTCCAGAAAGTTGCAGTGAAGATGCTGAAAGGTAAGTGAGAGCAGGGCTACCTGAATTACTTAAGAAAAGAAAGCTTGAAAGGATTAAATGTTGTCTGTTTTGCTCAGCAAACTTCTCATGCTCTTTACTCCTCTCTGAGCTTCCAACTCAGCCACTCTATCCATGTTGTCTCCCATCCCTTTCATGTCAGTCTTTTTGTAGTGGGAGCTTAGCACCTAGCACATGGTGAGTGCAATCAAAACCACTGTATCATGTGGCACAGACAGCTCAAACAGGTCTATGTCTGCCCTAATAATTCAACAGTGAAAGACAGTATTCCTCCAAGCACATATCCTGGAATAAACAGAAGAGTGTTTGGGCTGAATGCATGACAAGCTAACTCATCGCAGTCAGGCACATTTGACTATGTAGTCTCACTCCCTTCTGATTTGTGATTTGATGAGTATACATAACAAGGGCAACTAACATGTTCATCAGGCAGAAGTCTGTAACAAGAAAAACAATTGATAGGTATAAATCAAAGCAAGTATGTGCATATATGTGTGCTTATATAGGTTATTTCATCCTTGCTGCCTGTAAGGCAAAAATTAACTGAGACTGACTGAAAGCAGGGTCACACTCCCTTACTTCTGAAGCTCAGTTTGCTGTCACAGAATACCAGCTTGTACTAAATATACTAGTGTCACACTAGTGTGAGTTGTATCAATTTAATCCAGCTTCAGCAGTAATTCTAGTCAGTTTGCAAGCTTTTGTCTAGTCAGACTGTCTACCTTCAGGCATCTAACTTAGGAACAATCTGTCAGCCTCCAGAGGCACCTTCCTTTCTCTATTGACTGTAA
Organism: Lophotriccus pileatus; assembly: GCA_035583135.1. Lineage (NCBI taxonomy): Eukaryota > Metazoa > Chordata > Aves > Passeriformes > Tyrannidae > Lophotriccus > Lophotriccus pileatus. Next base: position 25,469,603 of record JAWWES010000168.1, read on the forward strand.
AAAGGGAATATGCTTTTGTCATCTGAATCATATTGAAATTACTTGCCTAAAGCAGATAATATGAATACTCCCCTACAGGTCTGAGTCTGATCTTGCAACAGGACAGGAGGACTCCTGCTAAAATGCAGCTACAGAAGTGGGGGAAGTAGTTGACTGGGCTAATTCTTCATTATATTGATAAATTTCCATAAATCTGGAGTAATAGCAATGAGTAATAATTTACTCCAAATTTATGCTGACGTATGTCACTGCTGAATTTGGTCCATGCTCTCCAGTAGTGTGGTTATTAAAGAAATCTTACCTCTAGCACCTTAGAAGACTCAGGTATGCTAAGAGACAGAGAACCACTGATCTTTCATGCCATCCTTATCAGAGATGAATTGGGGTCTGCTGTGTCAGCCAGGGTCTCTTGGCCATCTCCTCAGTTTCAACATTTTCTTTCATTTGTGTGACGTCTCCTCTCTGTGAGGTTGTAGTTTAAGTTCTTTTACCTAATTAATTCTTACACCTTTAACCCTCACATGGTTTGTACAGCTTCCAAGGAAAGTTCTTACTGAGAAAAAAGCTGCCAATCAGCAGGTCTTTACTCTGCCAAGAACCAGTTTACCAGATGTCTCTGATGTGTGCTTACTGCTGCCCATCCCAGGGGAGAGTGTCAGGCTCTGCTTTGTTGTAAAATGGCTTATGTAGCTATATGTCTGAGAGGATGTGCTGTGCCACAAAGAACAAGCTTCTGATAATCATTATTTGTAAAGTCCCCTGGAGCCACCCACAAAGGAAGAAAACTTACAGTCCCTTTTTCCAGCGGACATCTTTACGTCGACTGACATTGAGGAGTTCCTGCGAGAGGCTGCGTGTATGAAGGAATTTGACCACCCGCATGTCACTAAACTGATTGGTAAGCCAGCATTGCTGCTTGTGCCACAGAGCACCTCCTGTTCCTGCACAATCCCACACAGCCTCACTCCCCACTGCTGTCCAACAGCAGTGCTAGCGCAGCCAGCTCTGTGCTGCCTGGAGGCCTGCATAGATCAGCACTGCTCCTTCACCGGGCCCAGTGTGTGTAAGTGCTCTCAACACTTGCCCTCATACACCAGTAATAAGCATCTCTTATTTAAGCCATTTCTTTGTTTCTTGCAAATTAGATCAGGGAGACTTTGGCTGGCTATGTCTACACTGCCATGAAATGTGGATGGGAGTGTTGGTAGACTATAGAGAGAGGGAAGATTACTTTCCAAAGTACCGAGTAAGAAGCAAGACATTTGTGGGTGGGCACTGCTGAACACAGGCAATTTCCAGAATGTGTAGATTCTACTGCAAAGCCTGGGGTTTGGGGCTGTCTGGTCTGGAGTCATCCTGGAAACATTTATAGCAGGTCCTGCAAGAAGAGCTGAGAGGCGCTAGGCACTTAATAATGCCTCTGAAACAAACAGGCTTAGAGGTACATTAACACCTCCTGGCGTGAAGTCATGGAAAGGGGCCTGGAGCATGGAATCTACCTGTCAAAACTGCACATTTTCCTCCAGATTTGTAAGGGAAAGGCACAGCAACCTTTAAGATTCCACTTGGGAGTGATCTGTTTGCTAACATCCCTTTGCTGTCTGTGTCCTCTTCAGGAGTCAGTCTGCGGAGCCGTCCCAAAGGCCGTCTCCCAATTCCCATGGTGATCCTGCCCTTCATGAAGCATGGAGACCTCCATGCTTTTCTGCTGATGTCACGGATTGGGGAAAACCCTTTTGTAAGTCTGTCTTACAGTAGAATTCCTTCTGGAAGGGTATGGATTTTCAGAGAATGTACTCAGAGAGCTTCAGGATTGATCTCCCAAAGGCACTGGCAGCTGACTGTTTTTAATACCAGAGAAGGTTGTGAGATGTGATGTTGAAGAATTTAATTCCATGCATGTTGAGGACCAGCTCTCCATTCCATTCCATCCCCTCCCTATATTCCCCATCTCTGCTCTTTAAACTAGCAGCAAATTTTGCAGTTTTGCCATATGTGTTGAAAGCTTCGAGGAACAGAACTTAAACTGTTATTTCTTACAGAACTTGCCTGTTCAGACACTCCTCAAGTTCATGATTGACATTGCCAGTGGGATGGAGTACCTGAGCTCAAAAAATTTCATACACAGGGACCTTGCAGCTCGGAACTGCATGTAAGTGACCCACGAGTTTTTAGAGAAAAAAAAGACCAGAGTGGGTGAGGGAGGGAGAGAAAACTTCTGCATGACAGAAGTGGGGAGAGGTTCTATCAGAGAATAATGATCCTTGCATTTGAGTGACAGTAGACATAGGGGAGCCATGGCCAGAGTAATGGGGTGTGTGGTGGTGGTGCTTGGGGCAGGGAGCAACTCCTGAAGTCCCACTGAGCTTTAAATAAACCTTTTTTATAAGGAACTTTTCCATCCTTGGTCTGCACATATAGCTTCATAGAGTTGATTACAACATATGTTTGTAATTAGAAGCTACTCTAGTGTCTGTGTGTCAGCATAGGCTCTTTGTTCCACAATATAATGTGACCAACAGGAGAGAATGGGTTTGGCTGTGTTAGATAAGAACTTTCATTGTAGCCTGAAGTCTGTATTTCTTGTATCTATTTTGAGGACTTGGTTATCACAATATAAGAAATGTAGTTTCCTTGAAAGCTAGTGGAGAATGCCTTTAAAAATGGTGAACACACAGTGTGATCTTACCTCACTGTTCTTGACCCCAAACTAACTTGACTGCTTTGAGTGGTAGAAAAGTCCTCTTTCTTCTTTCCACTCTACTTTTTCCCTAAGAATGGTGTAAGGAACAAGCCATTCTGACAGGCAGAACTCTGCCTCTGAACAAAACCACAACAATCGATAAAATCCACAGTGAGACACAGATATCCAAAGACATTTGAATGTCCAGATGTACAGCCCAGTAGTCATAATGAAAAATGATAGGTTAGCCTGCTTTGACATTTACAAGAAAACCCATGCTGATTTCCTATTTTTGCAGACTTCCTCCAGAGGAAGCTGAATGCATGTTTCAGCACATCTTCTGGGGATAGCAGTGAGTCCTTTAGGAGGCCTGGGAGCATGAAATCTTTGTGGGCTTTACTTGCATTGCCTACCAGTGTGTCTAGGTGTGAGTGGGTGGGTGACGGCAATTCAGACCATTCACCAGGCCTTGGTGGTAGCACTGAGCACTGCAGATGTCCTGTGATAATCTTGGAAACTACAGAGAGTATCTAAGTTTTCTTTGTGTAACAGAGTTGACCATCTGAGCATAGCCATTTCTTGATCATTCCTGAAGGAACTGATTTAAGACCACTAAACTGTTTCACATAGATCATCAAGTAGATGAAATCATTATCTTCTTGGGTAATACTTGGTGAACTATATACCTCAGTTCCCTGAACATTGGTTTTTTTGGTTTGTTTTTGTGTTTTTTTTCTTGCCTGACGTAGCCAAAAAGTGCATTCCTTTCCTCAGTCATGAAAACTTTCCCATAGGTTGGATGAGAACATGAATGTGAGTGTTGCAGACTTTGGACTTTCTAAGAAAATCTACAGTGGAGACTACTACCGTCAGGGTTGTGCCTCCAAGCTGCCAGTGAAGTGGCTTGCTCTGGAAAGTCTGGCGGATAATCTGTACACAACGCACAGCGATGTGGTGAGTTTTGCTCTGGTGCGTTTGGGGACCACTTGTATTCCTGCTGAAGTGGAGGAATCTTTCTGTATCCAGTGAATGTGGGAAAAGGCCTTGGTGATGGGAAAGGGAGTTTGCCTTGGGTTTGAGGGATGGTGCTACCTCTGCCTTCAGTGTTGTCAGAACTCAAAACTAAAAATATGTGAGAGTGGCTTATGGCAGAAGACATCAACCCTCTTCCTCTTCCTGTCCTTTTGTCCTTTATTTTTCAGTGCTTATCCCCATCCTCTTCTTCACCTTTCCCCTGCTCCTCTTCCTTTTCCTTTTTCTTTATGCAGTTTCTTCTTTCTTATTCTTTTTGCTTTCTCTTCTCCATGACAGTTTGAAGGTGACATTTGAAGTGCACGTAACCCACACACTTATGTGTAAGTGCAGCAAAGGTTCTCTGTGCTACAGGAGGCATTGGTGGAACTTCATAGATCTGAATACATCAGTGCTTAGACACTTCCCGTAACTTTGCCTCTGGGAAGCAAAGCTAAACCCATTCATCTGAAATTGATGCATATTTTCCCTTTGTTTTTTTTGGTTGTTCTTTTTTTTTTTTGATACTATCTCCTCTCTTCCTTGCTGCCTTTTGTCTGTTTTCACATTGGTTTTGTCCTTCAGTCCTGTGGATTTGCCTTTCCCGTTATCCGTGTCACAGTGTACCTGGAGAGTGCCTTGTAATGTGGCTGCTGTGTTGCTCAGTGATTGTTGTAACAACTGTAGACAGTGTTTAGTGATTGGTGATCACTAGTTCAGCCAGTTTACAATAGATACTGGACAGGGGTTTGCTTATGAAAATAATAATTTTTAGCACCTAACAAACCTTGCAGTTGAATTGTACGAGTATGACTGTTGCAGTGCAGGGCAGCAATGAAGGTGAGCCGTAAATGGTTTGTTCCTTGATCTGCTTATTGGCTAAACTCTGCTTTCACTTGTGCCTGTACATTACTAGAAGCTCAGAATCTGGTTCAGTGAATTAAGAAACTGATTTGTGAGCCCCAAACCAAAATCTTCTTATAGCTGGGAGCCACAAAACCAGTACTGCATACCTTAAAGAACCATGAGTAGGAAATGCTTGTGAGAGATCTGCAGGTGGGAGACAGCAGCAGCTCCCAAATTTTCCCTTGCTCCACTGCAGAATGGGACCAGAAAAGGCCTTCAGCCATCTCCTAAGACAATATGTCAGCATCAGCTGCATCTGATGGGTCATTTCTGTTGTCTAGCTAGAGTTTGGATAGTCCTTGCATCGCTGCTGTTCACATGACATTACCCCAGACTGGGAGGGTCAGCACAGCCTGATCGTACTGAAACCCCGCCCCAGTGAGCAGGGAACTGTCTGTACACTTGTTCTGTGTGCTGTTCTCTTTCAGTGGGCATTCGGGGTGACCATGTGGGAGATTGTGACCAGAGGGCAAACCCCTTATGCTGGCATTGAGAATGCAGAAATCTACAACTACCTCATCAGTGGGAACAGGCTGAAACAGCCACCGGAGTGCCTGGAGGATGTGTGAGTACTTCCTCACCCTGCTGACATATGATTACTTGAGAAGTTTGGCTCGCTGGAAGGAAACAGAGGCATCTGGCTGGAATGCTGATCTGAATCTATCCACTTTCTAGTACACAGAGGCATTCACTAGAAAGTCTCTGGGTTAGCTACCAGATATTCTCTGCTGGCAGAGCTCCCAGGATCCTGTGGTAACTACACAAGCAGCTAACTTGGCTCAAGGGTTTGAACAGTGTCAACATTAGCAGCTCTTGGCTTTGTGGAGACTATATATAACTGCTATATAGAAACTACTCCTTGCCTTCTCAACATCTGAGCAAAGGGATGAGTTTCATGGCACACCCTGAAGGCTGAACAGAAGGCAATCTAGCAAGACTACAAGGAAACTGGGTTACAGAGGCAGTGGCCTGCATGTGTCTTTCAAAGCTTGGCTCAGTCTTCAAAATTGGATCTACTAGTCTCAGAAATAGCAGGTTGAAAGAGAAAAGAGCAGATAGGTGAATCTGAAGTTCTGTAGGTCAGTGTCCTACTGTAAATTACAGGTGGAAACAAAAACAGGACAATCTTGCAGATACTGGTTTCAGACATTTACAGACTTACAGGAAGGACTCAGATGGTCCTCGGGGCATCAGACAGCCACATGCTGCAGCCTGTGCTCCTGCCTTAGTCCTGCAACCAAAGCACCATTCTTAGGCAGCATGTTATGTGAAATATTTGCTCAGGAACCCTTGCTCCATGGGTGGTGGCTGGAGTTTCCTGGACTCCACACGTGGGGCTGAGATCTCTCAGGGAGTGTCACCATAACTTATCCCAGGGTAAAAGCTTGCCTTGTCTGGACAAGGTGAAATAATTTCACTGAGGGCCCAAGCAAGTCTGTTTTCTCTGTGTTGTGCCTAAAGCAAGAGATAACTATGAGCACTGACTTTAGTGGTCTTTTCAAGCAGTTCCTTGTATGTAAAATGGACAACATGAAGTCCTCTATTGTTCCTCTTCCCTCCTGCTTTGATGGTGGATTATTTCATGAGGTTCCTTTCTCCTTTTTTTTTTTTTTCATGGGGAATAATCTGTACTCTTGTTACTAAAGCTGTACACTTTTATCTTCTCAGCAGTTCATTTTAACTGTTACTGAGTTTAAATGAAAGCATTGTTATATCACTGCTTAAATTCATTATGTGTCTACATCTTTATTGCTGTGAGTAGCTTTGATTCCAAGTTGTGGAGGTCGTGGCTATAGAATGTTATAGATGCAGAAGGTGGTAGAGAAGAGATTCAAAAAACTTTTAGGTAGGCATTAGAGTAAAATCCATCAAAAACTACTGAAAAGGTACAATCACCATTTTGCAAGGCCCTTGAGGTACAGGTTATTGAGAGCTGAGAGAATATACCAGAAAGATCTCATTACACACCCACCTTCTGCTTATGTGCTTTCCCTAAGAATTGCTACTGGACATGGTCAGAAGTAAGGTACTGGGGAAATGGAGTTTTGGAGTTGATTCAGTACAGCCAGTAGTTTTCTACCTTCCTTTCAAACGAATTTCTGCTGACTGACAGTGAGGGGAAAAGAAAGTGTTTAATTTGGTGCCGCAGAATAGGAAGTTTGTGTTTTATCTGGAGCATTTAGAATTATTTCTACTGTTTGTGAAGGATTAATCAGGATTAAGGCAACTGAACCATAGAAGCTTTCTGTAAGAGTAGTGTGAGATCAAAAACAGTTTTGTAAATCTGATAGCAAGCAAGGAACAGAAAAAGTAAAATAAAACCCATCATTAAATGCTTCATTTCCCAGTAAAGGCCATATCAGATTTTTTCCATTTACAAGTTTAACTGAGGTTCATTTGTATGCAGTGTTTTTCAGTGCCAGCACTGTGCTTTGTTACTGTTCCCTGCAAAACTGGCAACAATAGCACCATAGGAATGCAGCTGCCAGTCTTGTGGGTGATGCACAAAGAGGAGGACAATGGCTCTGGCCGTGCTCCAGCCAGAGGCCTGGCTGGTGGGAGGTCAGCCAGCATGAACACTGAGCTGGGAAAGCAGCCACAGGGGAGCAGATCTTCTCACCCTTGCACAAGCACAGGCCATTGGAACCAGTGGTGTCTCCTCATGCTGGCCCTTGTTCAACCAGAGCTGAGGTGGCTCACAGGAAAGGGGAGAAATGCTGCAGGATGGGGCCTGAGGCACTGAACAAATCTTCGGCATAGCAGTGGTGCCTTTGGAGTGGAATGGCCATTTCGGCATCCCTCTTCCAGCAGTGAAACTGTTGTCCATTCTTTAACAGTCCTCTGATAGACAAACCCCATGTGCTCTTTTCCAGTCCTGCTGACAACCTGTCAGGCAGAAACTGCAGCACACCTCAGTTACTCCAGGAGCACTGAGTTAACACAGTGTGAATACTCTGCACATAATTTGTGCCTCCCACAGTTCAATATTTGTTTTCTTCTTGTGATTTATCTGCTCTTGAACTAGAATAGGAGGGATGGCTTCAGATATGGCAGAGGTTGTGAGGATACTTTTTGTGAATAAATTCAAAAGCTATGGGTGATGTCACATCATCCTATTTTAGCTCCCTAGACACAGCAAAACAAGGGTCTTATCAAGAAATTCAGCATGTGTTGATAGGACTTTTGGGGTTTTTGATACTGTCTAAATAACTATTTTGACCAAAGTGAGAATGCCTCTGAAAATGGGAACAAGAAATTAGATCCATAATGGCCGTCCGCATGCGGTATCACCTGTGCAAGGCCAGAGTTGATAGGTTTTGGGAAAAGCATCTGTGCTTTGTAAGCTGCACTGCCCAAAGCCCCTGTTCACAGGTGCAGGGCATGGCTGCTCTGCTTCTCAAGGCTCTTGTGTTCCTCTATTTTGCAGCTACGATCTCATGTGTAGATGTTGGCATCCTGATCCCAAGCTACGCCCCAGCTTTGGAATGCTCCGGTCCCAGCTGGAAATGATTCGTGGGAGGATGTCCACACTCTCTTCCAGTCAAGATCCTCTCTATGTCAACATTGGGAAGGACAAAGAGGCATCTGCAAGTGACCCTGCCCTGCATGCCTCCTTTGGAAATATGGATGCTGAAGAGACTGTTGCTGGGGCAGCTGCTGCTGTCACTAGTGACTATCGCTACATCATGAGTCCCTTGTGCCTTGGAGATGATGCTGAGGGTGAAAGGCATCCAGATGGGCAGGAGGGGGAGGACAAAAGCCTGTTGTATGAGCTAGAGACAGGAGGAGGGAAAAGTTGTTAGCCTGTACATAGCAGTGACATTCTGCTTTCCTGGGACTGGTTGTGTGCAGCACGATGCCATGTCGCCTGGGGCTCTGATGCTGGATCTGGAATGGCTTTGAACAGAACTGGCCAGAGCTCTTGGGCAGCTTTTGTAGCTTTCACCACCTATGTGGGCTGCAGTGGCAAACAGCTTGGAAGAACCGCAACCCCAACAACCCCTTGGATTTGGGGGTGAAGGGCAGTAAGATTACAGGTTGATGACATCCTGCCAAAAGGAGTTCAGAGCTAAGGTGGCAGTCAGAGTCTGTGCTCTGCTCCTTCTCACTGAATGCTGGAGCAGAACTGAATACACCTTCTGTTCAGTCAGTGCTTGCTCTTGTGTAGATGGTGTCTTCAATCCTGGCTGCATGACTTTGGGACTGGTACCTCTGAAAACACTAGTGGATATTTACACTGTCATTCAGGACAAGAGGGCAAGATTCCCCTCGTGTTCACTCAGCAGTACTGCCTAGACTTGTTGCCTACCTCAGTGGTTCTCAAACTGATCAGCAGATCTGCTTCTACCCAGCACTGAATTTGAGCATCTGGCTTACTTCATGCAGTGACATTTGCCGCTTCTTCGGTCTGGGGCTGTTTTAGGAGTTTCAGATGTTTTGATGGCAAGAAAATTAGAAAAAAAAAAAAAAAAAAAAAGAAAATCCAGCATTCCTTTTCATCCTACATACCTTTTTTATGTCTTTTCTTTTCTTACGTTCGATGCCAGTTCAGGCCTGACTAGACTTGCAGCTGACGTTAAAATGCAAAGGGAAGGAGAGCAACTGGCATGTGTGAGGGCAGAATCCAACTTCAAAGGAATGGAAAGGAAACAGTGTAGAGAGAACTTAACACAATATGGAGAAACACTGCCAATTAATGGAAAGTGCTGCCCTCCAGGAGAGGAAGGAGGTGGCTGAGATACAGAATGGCAGACTTTCTTCAGTTTCAGCAGGAACAGGTTCCAGCATTTGCTTCAAAATCAGATTTGTTTAATCATTCTCTTTATTAGTCCTATGACTTCTTCAAATAACCAAGTACTGTAGCTGCTATAGTGACGGTCTGAAATCAGCTTTGAGAAGATGTGTGAGTTGGGGGAAGGGATGAACTGGGAGATCTCTGAAGAGAGAGGCCTCGTGATGAAAAAGCTTGAGAACCACTGGCCTTCCTATTTAGGAGGTTTTCTGGTATGCTGTAAAAGTCACATAAAACATAGACTAGTATCACTACAGCCTTCCAGACAGGGCAAAATTAATGGTTTTGCTCTTTGGGTTTTGTTTTGTTTTCCAATCAGCATGTCTGACTCACTGTAACTGCAAATGCTTGTGTGGTTTTTAATAATTTAATATTTTACTGTAAATCAGCCTTTGTTTTGTGCAGTGGTTCCCAGCAAGGACGTGCAGTTACATCTTGCTCTACTTATTCTAAATATTTGCTAGATCTTAATTTCTTTTATTTTCACTGTGCCGAAAACTCGGCAGTACCACAAGACTAAGGATTCCACATTGCACTTCCTCAGACACAAGTACCACAAACGTCAGCATTTGCTGAGTTGGCAAAGGTGGGACCAATGAGTCAAATGAGATTGCAGATTTGGTATCGGAACACTCAATCCTTTGATGCCCAGTATTTGCCTGTACAAAATTCAGGTCCAGTTTCAGCCCTTAGTGACAACTCTTCCTAGGGAAGGGGAATTTCAGCCTGCTACCTGGGCATAGGTCCTTTCTGTAAAGTTTCCTACTGAACAGAGATGTCCTAGAGATGTCTCTAGAAGTTCAGTATGGTTTCTCAGTCACAGATACAAACTGCACCATCTTACACCCCAGGCAGTACAGGGTTTTCTCTTCATTTGGCTGGAATGCTGTAAGTGCAGGTGAGAACACCTAACAAATGGTAACAAACACCTGTGCAATGCATGTTTGCAGGGAGGGCAGAAGACTAAGCTCCCTGCAGCTGCCTGAGAAGCGCAGATGTACATATAGACTCTAACTCTGGGAAGCATGTCTTTAGTTTTTATGCATTTTTTAATAATAAAACATGTACTGTGTTTAAGTCCCAGCCTCTTATGTGTGGCAGAGCTTGTGTGATGCTTACTAACTATGTGGGGCCACGGCAAATGGCAGCCCCAGCTGAAAGCCATCTTTTTCCCTTCACCAAGAAATTGGGCTAGAGGACGTGTTTGGCCTCCCCAGATGACTACTCTTCATTGCTCCAACTTTGAGACTGTGAAGGCCAAAATCTGATGAGCACAGGCCAGTGGTTCCACAAAGAGACAGAGCCTGCAGCCACCGCTGAGCAGGAACCTGGGGAGAAGCCTGTAGTGGGACATGCTGCATCCTACCTGGGAATGCAAAACCTCTGTGTCAGTTCCTCCTTGAAAACTGTTGTGTGCACCCATCCAACTACTGGCAGTGCTCTCAGCAGAAGAGAGGTTTGGAGGCGGTGGATAGAATTCAGCTGCTGAGTCAAATGTTCCAAGCACAACATAAAAGAACCCCTGGATTTCCAGCTCGCCCAGAAGAAAAGGTGTACCTCGTGCTTTTATTCTTCATCAGCAAACAGCACGCTGCACGCCCTCTGCCTGCAACTCACACAGAGAGGAAGAGTGAGGGTAAACAGTACTAGCACTCACCCCCCATCTGCAGTGCAGGAAAAATTACTTCCAAAGCACAAAGTTGCTGATATTGTTAATATTTTAAGATTCCAGTGCCCAGTGATCTCCCTTGGATTTGTTTCAAATGATGATTTAATCCTTTCACACGAAAGTTTGGACAGACCAGGTACAAATGAAGCTGTGTTGTGGATAGGAAAAGCGACACCAGAAGAGCTAGTGAGAAAAGAGGGAGGGAAGGAGATTTTAAAATGGGGACAAATGGGACAAGCTGTCAAGACAACAAACAAGGGAGTCAGAAGGCAGAGATGCGGAATTTTATGTGACGTCCCAGAACAGAGAAGGCATTGCCTCAGCTGGGACCAGGCAAGAGTCTGAGGTGGGGGCTGGCTGTGTGTTTTGTTAAAGGATGAGATGCTCTGGTCCAGCCCAAGTGCCCTGCAGTGTGTTGCTCTTAAATCACAAAGAGGCTGTACACAGATGGCCTGGCCCTTCATCTGCTTGGAGACAGTGCTGTGATCCTGACCTCAGGGAAGCTTCAGCCTAACAGTTCTGATTTAGGAACTAGCCTGGCACAAATTAAACAAAGTGTTTACCCCCCAACCACCCTTTTTTTCCATCACCCTAGTACAACAGTGCAGTCCCTCCCATCCTCCCAATCAGCAGCAGTTTCCCTATCCATTGCAGTGAGAAGGCCAAGGGACACTGCTTGTTTATGCTGAAGCAACTTCTCTCCCATACAGGTAAGCCTGACCACACTCCTCCTCCATCCACATTTCCCTGAGCATGGGGTATGGTCTCCTTTTTAACAGAGGCTTAAGCCATTTGGGGCAGTTACCAACTCAGTTGTGAGGCAGCATGATCCCACAGTGCTTAGCAAGAGCACAGCAGAAGCTCACAGTATCATTTCTGTTGTGTAGGAGTAGTAAATGCATGAGGAGACCTACCTCTCTCAGCTCCAGTGCCAGGGCTGGCTGATGGGCCCTAGCCTGCAGATATGGGGATATTCCAGCCTAATCCAGTACTTAATCAGTGTGGAGAATTGCTGAAAGTGTTCAAGGTTGATGGCTCAGCAAACATTTCCAGTGCATGGATATACCTTGGAGCACAGCTACCCTGGGACCAGCCACCTTCCTTCTTGACTTGTGTTTGGAGGGAAGTGTTGCACTCTTGACTCCATAAAAAACATTCTCTTGAAGTGAAATGCAATTAATTTTGAATAAATATTTGAGTCTGGATGACCAGAGAAAGGAACAATATTTGCACATAGATATTTTCCTGATTTACATTCTGTACATGGCTGGCAGTATTCATTCTCCCCTGATGCACAGCAACTACCAAATTTTGTAAATCCTCATATTTTTTACCAGGGATTTCTGTGAAGGACCCTCAACACACAGTCCTAATTTTATACTGATTTGTTATTTCACACCTGTTGTGCTCCCTTAAAATAGCAAGTTGTTATACAAACACTGGATTCAGGTGGATTTGCATCCCGTGGGTGATTGCAAACTGTGGGCGAAGTTGCCCCTGGTTAAGGTACTTACAAGACTTTTTCCCTTGGCAGAGTTTCTAGTGTCCAATATGAGCTCATTGAATTTCCATCTGCAGTGAAGGTACCGATGTGACACTAACAGGGTCTGCAACATGCAGCCTGTTTTCAGAAAACTTGTAGAAACTTAATTATCCTTCGGACCTCAATCTTGCCATCGCATTTGGCTGAAATAAATCAGTGGATTCAAAAGCTATTAGGGCCAACACGTGCAGCTGGTGATCAGAGAGCCTTGTTACCATGGGAAACAAGAGCTAAAAATCAGTTACTTTGTCCAAGAATAGAAAGGACTGGTGGACATGGGTTTGGATTGCATTTGCTCTGTCATATAAAAGGAACTGGAGATCAGTATGAATAAGACCTCGGTCACTGCACTGAGGTCTAGCAACAAAGCAAAGATGATCAACTCCTCATTTACTAATTACTCCATGGATCCTCCAGCTTGAAATGTGTGACCCCAGGAAATAAATGGCCCTTGCTGATTTAAGCTTTGCTCAGTTCAGTATAGGTTTTTTGGGACTGGATGAGTTTCCAGAAGAGTCTCTATAGGAGCTGGCTCTTGCCAGCCTGCAGCGTGAGGAAACGGGAATTTGTGGTGAGGAAAGAGGGCTTGCATGCATAAACAATCTAATTGGGAGTATAAGATACTGCACCATATGCTGATAAATATACAATGCCAGTAAAGGTGAAAAAAATGGGGAGCTGAAAGAAATGGCGGGTCATTGGAGAGAAGCACACTCTGTACACTGCAACATGGCAGTTAGTGCTGCAAATTCAAAAGGTCGCTGCTTTCTTAATTAATATATAAGACAACGATCCTGACTGCTACCCTGTCATTAGCTGAGCTGCGTGGGAGACTGCTGCTGCCTCTTCACTTCCATTCTGCCAATGAATGCCTCTGCAAGAGCCACTTTGCTTATGCAACACGGTGCTAGCGAGAGCAGAGAGCCCTTTGGTCACTCCCTGCTGCCTCTTATTGTTTCTTCTTTTTAAATTACCTAAAAGAAGATAAAAATCCCCAAGATTCACATTGCTAGATGAGTAAAGCAGCATGTGCTCCCAACATCAGGTAAGGTTCAGACCTAATTGATTTGTTTCCTGGTATTATTTGTCTATAGTATCTCACTATAATATCTCACTATAGCACTATATCTCAGTATAGTATCTCACACTAAGAGAAAGAGGAGCAGAAATACTGTGCAGGCATGTGGCTGGGCGTACGAGGAGGGACTGAGCTTTAATAACTCTTGGTCACCATGAACCTTGTACCCAAGCTGCAGGGTGTAAGGACAAAAGAAGAAGCAGAGTTGGGGCTTTTACAGGGGGCCCAAACCATGCCCCAGAACAAAGCAGGCTGTTGCCAGAACCCCTGCTAAGTAAAAAAAACTCTGTCAAATCCAAATTTCAAGGCTTGGCCTTAACTCAGCACACAGCTGTGGCAGTTTAAGACCCCTCTTCCCAATATTTGTTTGCTCCCCCTCTGCTAAAATTGGGGTTCCCAGCAGCTGGGGCCAGCAGTGCTGGAGCTGCTGAAGGTAGCAAAGATAGATGATGCATAGAAAAGCATGAAGCACAGGCACATGTTTCTACCAGCACTGCTGTGGGGGTGGAAATCTCTGGCAGAGCAAACAGCCGGTGACTTCTCACACTCCCTCCCCCCTGTCTGATTCACTCCAGTTAGTCTGCCAACACTCTCAATTACGCCAATGCGCGTTCATTGAAGCTGAATATGCTGGGCTGTACCTGAGGCAATGATTGGGCTCACTATGTGAAATCTTTCCCATATTTTGCACCTGTTGATGAAGTCTCTCTGGGTCACCACTGAAATTGCTCAGGGCTGCTGCCCTGCCAGCAGGCCAGCTTTGTCTGCAGGCATCATCAGACAAGGATCCAAATGAGAGGAGCTGAATCTATTTATTTATAGCAGAAATAAACATGGCTCAATATTCCTCTGTTTTTTCTCTTGATATACTCCAGGAAATATTGCCAGTCTGCTGAGCTCTGTCAAGCTGTAGGTAGCAAGCTGGAACTGAAGATACAGCTGGCCCATGGGGATGTTATTTGGGGATTTATGCTCATACACTCAAGCACTGTCTCAGTGGAACAGACCTCATCCCAGAGGCCTCCTGCACCACAGATCTGAACCGCCCATTGCTGATGCGGGTGTAAATCGCTCTGAAAGGCACCAGGATCACTGAAACTTGGTTTTCTGGAAATACACCCAGCCTGCCCATATACCATGCCCTGACCTCTTCTGGGTGAAGATGGTCTGCTGGGATGACGTCGGTTCTCTTCCTTGTGCCTGTTCAGCTGCTGAAGCATTATTTAGCACTGCTGAGCTCTGATGCTGATCTCACAGCAGGGGCACTGCGCAGCAGCTCACGGAAGTCCAGGGGATGATGCCGTCACAAGGCTGGCAAGAATTCAACATTGTGCTTTACAGCTTGCCTGTTTATCACAAACCTGTGAACGGAGAAAATCTGTACTTTTCCAGAAAGGCTCTAAACTTTCATAAGAAAAAAATTAATGGATTTATTTTCTCACTAAATATCTTACAAATTCTCTGGGCAACAGAGCATCACTGACACTGAGCTTGGCAAATAAAGAAAATATGTTCTCAGCTCAAGAGTAGTGAGAATGGGTGTAAAATCCTAAAGAAGACAAGGCTTTCTGTGGTCTTGCCATGCAGTAGCAGGGTGAGGTGTATCTCTGTCTACCCCACAGCTCTTTTCTGGACCTGCTGTCACAGGTGAAAACAAGGCAACATACAATAGTATGGTGGGAGAGCACAAGATGCCTTTCCCTCAGTGCAGATGAACCCACAGACTGTGGGTGACTGTTACCATGGTTTCTTCCCATTTGAACCCTTGCTTGCAGGGAGGATGCTGGAAACAGGAGCTGAGATGGCTGCAGGCATTGGTGGTGAGATCCCTCCGGAGATGCCAGATGCACAGAAAAGCTCCAGGGCAGCCTGAAGTGAGCAAGCTTTTATCCTGAGGAAGTTTGGGGATCAGTTTAGTTTTGCACCCCCAGGGCCAGCTGCAGAGGGCTAGCCAGCAAGCCAGTGGTGTCTGCTTCAGCAGAGAGCCAGGAAAGCTCAGAGAGGGCAGTGGTGGGATAATGTGCCAGTCGGGGACATTTTGTCCTCTGTGGTATGACATTTCTATGTCTCAGCAATGCCACTCTTCTCTCCTACAGCAGGAATTGGAGCTGCTCTAGGGAGTCATCTGATAGCAGACTTTGCCTCAGTTTTTAAAATCCCTCACTCTCACTCTTTATGATCTTCAGAAGATCCATAAAGGCAGTTGAATGTGGACCCTTCAGAAAGCTGAGAAGAGTCATTTAATGACCTGTAGATCTGTAGGAGAAAGCCTTCTCAGAAGGTCCTGTTTCCCTCGCGGCTCTTATTCCAGCCTGCCCTCCTGCCTGCTCAGATGTGAAATCCTATTTTGCATCTTACAGATGCAATTTCAATACCTCTCTTCGGCCACACTCTCCTTCCTGTTCTTACCCCAACTAGGATAGAGAGCAGCCATCCTGCTTGACACAGCAACCCCTGATCCCCGGTAGGACTGCCACCCACAAGGACGCTGTGCATGCCCAGCTGGATCCTTCACGTTGTCGACAAATTCAGGACCTTTGCCATCATGCCACAATGAACTGTCCTGTGTGTCTGAGGCAGCAGGCACACTCCTTCAGACAGCCTCAGCGCTCTACTCTGCTTAGTGGCCTTGCTGGTGGACAGTGAAGAGTAATCTTGCTTATGTTTCTGAATGTATATTTTAACGTGATTCAGCTGGTGAGAGGGAGTAGTAGATTGCTGAGTGAGAGAAAATTCAGTTCTCTGGGTCCATGCAGTCTAACAGTTCGGAGATTTTCTTGGCCAGACTTTAATCCTGCAAAACTACAGGAAGCAACTGAAATGAGAATTTGGCCCCAAAGTAGTAATTTTTGCTTTGCATTGACATTCGGTGTTCAAAACCTGATGAAATTTCTGGGTGTAGAGTTGGTGAGCTGCCCTGTGAAGATGGCTTGGGAGAGATGCAGAAGCACCTTCAAGTGCCAGCTCTCAGTCTGCACAGAGTTCGTTGCTTGTTTGCTCCCGAGGCGGCTTATGCAGTTTTGTGATGTGGTTACATTGTTTATCAGCAGCATCTATGAAGAAAGTGCTTTGTGTGTTTGATGATTGCCTTGTCTGTGCCATTTTTGTAGTTTCTCTTGATGCATTTCAGTGAAATACATAACGTGTACATAACATTATTGGCTTTAAGTAGACACCTTAGCATGTCCTTGCTTTAGATAAGGATGCTGCATTCATAGTGAATGTCCTGACAGTTCCTCCTCACCCTGCCTTGGGGAGTTTTGAAGCCTTGCTGGGACATGGGCTGTGGGAATGCACCTTCTGCTCACAGGCTGGCCAAGGGTTGCAAGTTCCTAGGCCTGGTGAGGAGCTGGACTGAGGTAACCATTCCTGCCCCAAATGGATACAGCACAAGCGGTAGGTTGCTAATGCCAACTGCTTTGGTCTGTGACCATGCTCTGACTGCACTGCTCCCTGAGGAAGCTGTAGCTTTTGAGCAAGTTTCCTTGCCTCAGGCCAGACTGTGAGGGCTGGTGCTCTGCTGCCAGGTGCCTGAGCTGGTTTCTGGGTTGCATGTCTCCCTCAGAAGATTTATTTTTCTTTTGTGTCAGCCTCAGAGGAGGACATTAGTAGCAGACAAGTGCTTAGGGCAACGAGTTGCTTTGAGTGGCAAAACTGTCCATCTTGCTGCTTAGCTCTGCCAGGGCAGCAGTGCTGAGGCTGAGAGACAGGGAAGGTGAGAGGGTGCCCCCATGCACAAGTGGGACAGCTGATGCCTTGTGGTCCCCTTGCCTGTTGTTGTCCACTCAGACACCCTTGAGGAGGGCAAAATTTTTGCATATGTGTGGAAGCCTCTAGATAGTCTGCAATGGTCTGAAAATGGTTTCCAACCCATCCAGCAAACCTGTACCCACACTGCTTCCCCTTTATGAAATATACCGTTCCCTTTCCCCTACTCTGCTCTCTCCCTTTTCCTTCCTCCCTGTTAGCCCCGGGGTAGGCCTCCTGCTTTAGGGCCTTGCCTCAGTGTGCCAGTGGCAGTCTGGGCTGCAGGGGCAGAGCTCTGCTCCTTGCAGGAGAGATGAGCTGTGCCTGCTTTCACTGTGTCCTTGCATCGGGAGAGGCTGCAGGGCACGGATAGAGTCTGGCTGTTAGATCTTTAATATCGTTTGGGGCTCTCAAAGCTGCTTGAAATGAGGATGTTGCAGCATGAGAACTACTGTCTCCACATATCTGAGAAATCACCAGCACTTCCAGCTTAAACGAAAATAATTCTAGGAGCCAGCCAGCGTCTTGGGCACTGTCGGGAAGATGAGCCAGGAGCGCTGGCATAGGGTGCCTCCACGCCGCAGCTTCTTTCGCACTGCTGCTGGCAGAGGCGTGCAAGGGGTTTGCAGCTGCTGCTTCCCGACGGGGCTCCAGGGGAGCTCCCGCTCACGTGGATCTGAGCGATCGGCGTTTGTGTTCCCGCGGCTGGTGCGCGGTGGCGGAGGAGCCCTGGGCCGCGGGGGATGGAGGCACCGCGCCCGCCATCCGCTCTCCCGCGCGGGGGGACCCTGCGGAGGCCGGGCCCGACGGCAGCCCCGCGCCCCCCTCCCAGCACACTTAAGGCACGTTTGTCCCCCAGCCGATCACTGATGCATTTCCAGGAGGTTTCTGCCTTTAAATACCGTGCCCGGAGCGAACTACAGGGAGACGCATCGGAGCCAGCAGCTTCCTTGCTGCGGGTGCTGCCTGTAGAAAGATTGAGGCTGAAGGGCTGAAGTGCATCCCTGTTTCAGCCCTGCATTCTTCGGGCTGGGGAGATCAATGGTTTGGGAATTCAGAGGTCACAACTGTCCCTGGTCCCTGTGGAGGGAAGCTGGGACAAGAAAATCCCCGTAGAGGACTTGGCCACCTTGCAGTCTTCTGCAAAGAGAGAGCAGGAGCCCAGAATTGGAAGCACAGATTCCCACTTGTGTCTAGAGATAGAGAAGGCCTCATCATCACTGACCAGAAAGACATAGGGAAGACGGCTGCAAGTGGGGAGCGGTCTGGAGTCCTCAGTGAGTTCTGGTAGGGCTTTATCACATCAGTGAAACAAAACCAGCAATACAGCTAGGGTCAGGCCTCCTACTTTGCCTGCTATTTTTCCTTCTAGAATTACTTAAGAAAACCTCGACAGGCTTTTCTCCCAAACTTACCTCTCCAGTCTCAGTGCCTGATTCCTGGCCTCAGGCTTTGGAAAGAACATTTCTTGATGTACAGTTACACTGCTACCTTTGCAGCTCTGGTGCTGGATATAAAGGGAAGGTTCGGGCTTAAATTGTGAAGAGGATGGACAATAGCAGTGGCTCCAAGTGTAACCAAGACAACTCATCTTTATTAAACTTTGCCCAACAAAAACAACATTAGGGAAACTCTTAGAAAGCAACCATCATCAATGAACCCTTTCCATCTATTCAGATAAGAAAGTCCTTATTTGGGATGCAAAATTCATGCTAGAAAGCTAGTAAATGCCAGCTTCACAATTATCTCAGCAATCTTTATCTGGCTCCCATGTGTCTAATGCTGAATTAATGAAAAATTCACACATTATTTTCTTCATATGATCCTGACTCACTCAGTGCCCAGGAAGTTGCATCCTTAGTCCTGACATTTTGCAGACTTTGAATGATTGATTAAAGCATTTAAATAACATACTTCAAACATAAGGGGGGTGATGGTTGTTAAATGTAATTATTGTTGTTTAAATGTAATTATTTTTACATTTTGGCTAATTATAAATGAATATTATTAATGGAAGAACAAAACTTGTTTATCGGTGTTTGAACTCTGCAGTCATCAGGAACAAACACAGCAGGTAATGAGTTTGGCAATAAAATGCCAGCCTTCAGTATAGACCAGATTTAGCACCACCCTTTCTCTTTGTATCACACTTCCTTCCTCCCACGAGCTCAGCCCACTCAAAACCTGTGTAATTTCTTCCTTTAAAAGGATGTGCCTGTTCTGCTCAGTTTTCTAAAACCTTTATTTCCTAAATATGTTCCTCAGTGGGAACACTCATATTGGATTCACAGGCCCATTTTATCACTCTTGCTAGGATGGGTGGGGATGGAAGAACTGAAAAGGCTGGGGTTATTTGATTTACCGTGAAGGGAAGAGGCCCACAGAGAACAATCTGTGAACAGGAGAGCAGAGAGAAGTGGGATAGGGAGTGGGAGACTCTGGGTAAACTGATGTTATAGAAGAGCAGTGTGGTCTCTGGGCAAACATGCCCATGGAGGAACAGGTACTGAATGTTCTTCCTCCAGTTTCCCTTTTTAAATATTTTATTCAGAAAGGAAAGGAGTGAGGGAAGAGGATTATTCTTCTCCTCACTTATTTAAGCTCCCTGAATCTCTAATGAATAATAATAATAAAAAAAAACAAAAACAAAACCACACAAAACCAAAACAAAACAACCCAACAAAACAAACAAACAAACAAAAAAACAACAAAACAATCAAACAAAAAAACCCCACAAAAATACCAAACAAACAAAACCAAGCAAGAAACCCCAAAGAGTACCCAACAAACAGAATAATTTTTCTGCAAAATCTCACCATGTAATAAGGGCATCTCTACATATCTTCAAATGATATGCACATTTTCAAAATTAAGACTTCTAAATCTGACTTGCATAGGAATTGATGTAGCAGAGTAGTCATGAGATCTGCTTCTCCCAGATAAAGGACGGTTTTTGCACTTAGAGACCAAAACACCACCTTTTTATTTATTTATTTAAGCTGTATCATGCAGTTGGGTCATTTCTGTGATATTCATAAACACCATCAGGTTTTCTTTAAAAATGCTCCAGTGCTCCAGTCAAAGTGTCATTTCCCCTGAGAAATTATCAATGACCTACTTCCCCTCTAGGTGTTATTTTTCATTTGTCCAAAGCTCCAGCATCTTTCATTGCCTTGGCATTACTTTATCCTTTCCTGGGTTTGCAACATCATCACATTTAGTGTCAAATGGTGAATTTTATTTGTATGATGTCCTCTGCATCCTGCACCTGGGAATTGGGCACCACATCCCTTATAGTAGCAGGAATTTCAAAGAAACCATCTCTTGATCTGCTTAGGAACTCCAAAAAGATGAGAGGGTCCACCACTGCCATCTGTGCTGACACCCAAACTCTTCCAAGCTTTGGCCCTAAGATTGAAAAAGCCCTACAAAGATTATGCACTGGTTAATACATTTGTAACCTTTGTATAAAGATTCCTCAAAAATACTTATCTAAGATGTGAGAGATTATATTTTTGAGCTTCTCAGTGATCTGGGAACCAACCACTCAAATCAGCATCAATTCAAAAGGAAGTTCAATTTTACAAAAGTATAAATTCATGCCTAATTAGGCACCTCCCTTTTTACATCCCTCGTGGACTCCCCAGCCATAGTCACACATTCTCAGTAGCATTACCGTGCGTGGGGGATGCTGACTGCTGCCGTGACTGAGCACCTTTCGAGGCCAAGATCTCCAACATAGAAATTTCAGCCTAGGGCTACCGTATGGTGCTGGTTACCATCACCTTTTGTTTACATTTTTAATGAGGTTCCATTCCATCTGATCTGCCTTTGTCCAAGTCAACCTGAAATTATTTTTCAAGACTGCACAAAAGGCTCGGCCTTCTTCATTGACATAGTTACCACCCTCGATTGGTTACAACTGCCATTTAATTCTTCTAGGCTCACCTACCTGTACATGCCCATGCTGCCCAGAGCACGGAGGGGGGGGGTGTTTACATATTTTTTTTTCCCATTCAACATTTGTTAAATTATTTCACTGTGGGCCCAATATAGACTTTCCGGATACTACTCTCCAGAATCACCTTTTGTGATTTTAAAGCTCTTTTAAATGTAGAGGTATTAGTGAATATATGCCCATGCTGGAGGGCCACACAGCCTTTATTTAACTCTTGCAGCTCATACATAACCTCAGGTAGCTTCCAGGTAACTCGGGAATTGATGAGAGCGCAGTCCGTGGGGGTTTAACAACCACGCTTGTCCCGGGCGCCCCGCAGGGTACAGGACCCTTGTGCGAGCGGCGGCAGCATCCACAACGCGCGGAGATGCTCACGAACCGCGGCACCGCGCCGTCGGCGTTCGCTCGGAGCTCCGGGTGCCGCCGAGACATCGCACCCCGCCGCACACGAGCGCCCGTCCCGTGACTGACAAACGCCGCCGGGCGGAGGGCGGTGCCGCGGC
>JAWWES010000168.1:25499673-25540289 GCA_035583135.1 Lophotriccus pileatus
CTGCTGGCCACGCGAGGCGCCGCTGCGCGCGGACCGCCTCGGGAGCGCCGGCAGAGCCCGCCCCGCCGGGCAGGGCCGCGCCGGGTGGCGGCCAAGGGCGGCGCGGTTTCCACACGTGCGCTGGTCCCGCTGCGCTCCGGCGGCCGGTGCGGGCGGTGGTTCCGGCCCCCGGCGCTCCCGGGCAGCCGCCGCACGCGGCGGCGGCCGCCCCCCGGCCCTGGGCTTCTGGTTGGGGCCCGTCCGGCAGGGAGGGGGCGGGGGGGTGGAGAGCGTTCAGAGCGACAACCGCGGCGCTCGACCCGCGGCTGTGACTCCACCTGCCCCGGGCGGGGCGCGCTCGCCTCTCGCCGCCGCGCCCGGGGCGGCCCCTGCGGGTGCTGGATCGCTCGGTCGGTGGGGGGTGCTGAACGGGAGCGCCGCGCGCGGTGCCCGCTGCCACCGGGCGCGCGTCACGGGGCTGGCGGCGGGCGGGGCCGCCCCGGGGCTCGCGCGCTGCCGCCGGTCCCCTTCCCGCAGTGCCTCCCGGCACCTCCCGGCCCGGAGCGACGAGCGGGGCCGCGGTCCCGTGTGTGGTTTTGTTTGTGTGTGTGTGTTTGTTTGTTGAGACGGACGTTCTCACGTCTGATTGTCCCGCTTTGAGCGGGTCTTGGTGGGACTTGGAGCGTGTTTGGCCGCTGCTGTCTGGCTGGGTGCTGCTTCTCTAGTACAGGGTCTGCGTGTAGAGAAGGAAAATACTTGAAGCTGTTTAGAACTTCGGTTTCAACAACTACACTCATTTTTCCTGGAATACTAGATTAAAGTCTATGTGCTATAACAAAATAGGCCAGTGTGTGTGACCGAGTGTAAAAAATTTGTGAAATATCTCGTGTAGTAGACCGTGTTGGCAGTGAAGTAACATACGTTTTGGCTACTCTACTACACATAATCACTTTGTAACCACACACATCTTTGACTGACTTGATACTGTGTGTGGCACTTGTGGCAGAAACAACTGTAACAGGGCAACATAAGAACTTTAAACTGTTGCTCAGTAGGGCTTTATAGGCATAGTATTTTTGCTGAGTACATGGTTGTTGAGCTTTTTTTTTGTTAGGTGTAAGTTCTGCCTCAAGTAGATTTAAAGGTACAGGCATTCTGCATATCTTGAAATCACCTTAGGAGTGTGTTTCCTTCATAAGCCAATATATTTGTGGTATGTATTGCAGAGAATAATGTGAACTCACTCCGTGACTGTAAATTCACTATACATTTGAAAGCGTTGTATGTGTATATAGAAAGGATAAGTTGATGGAAAACCACGTACAACTTAGGCTGTGATTTCTTTCTCCTTGCACCGTATATTTGAGATTTATTTTTCAATTGTGCTTGTATAGGTGAAAATGAAAAAGATTATTTTAGGGATAGCTTTCTGTGTTGCTGGGACTTAATATGTGATCCACTGAAAAAACAGAGCCACATTCTTAAATTAGAAAATATGAAAGTGATTTTGAACAGCTATTTCATTTTGTGTTCTAGACTCTATTAAGGAGTTCTCAGTGGGTAGGCGGTTGTGGATATGTCTGTGGGGAAGAATTTCCTCTGCAAACTAAAACTGGAAACCAAATCTTGTAACTTCACCGGTACCAAAATCTATGCAGAACAGTTTTAGTTTATTTCCTCTGATTTAACTTTTACATTGACTTTTAAAGTGTGAAATGTAAAGGGTGCAAATAAATCTCTCCTATTTCCTAGGTGTCCAGAACACATATCATGGGGTATAAATTGCCTCCTGAGTTTGAAGTCATTTGCCACATCAATGTGACAGCTGGTTTGCACAGAGGAGTGTTTCCTCTTAGTGTACCCCAGTCCTAACAAAGTAAACATTTTTTACTAAATATCCAGTTCATTTAAAACTCGTAAATTTAATTCTCTGGAAAAAAATATGATTGTTTTCCAGCAGCTAACTTATAGAATTGTAGAACGGTTGGGGCTGGAAGGAATCTTAAGGGTCACTGAGACCCAACTTTCCTGCCAGAGACACCTTCTACTAGACCAAGTTGCTCTGAGCCCCATCGAGCCTGGTGTTGAACACTTCCAGGGATGGCATCAACAGTTTCTTTGAGTAATCTGTTCCAGTGCCTCACCACCTTCACAGTAAAGAATGTCTTTGTAATATCCAAACTAAATCTATTGTCTTTCATTTTGAAGCCGTTCCCCCTTGTCCTATCACTGCATGCTTTTGAAAACAGTTCCTCTCCAGATTTTTTCTAGTCACCCTTAGGTACTGAAAGGCTCCCCAGAGCTTCCTCCAGACTGAACAACCCCATCTCTTTCAGCATGTCTTCACAGGAGAGGTGCTGCAGCCCTCTGAACATCTTGGTAACCTCCTCCGGACTCACTCCCAAAGGCTGATGTCCTTCCTGTGTGGGAATGACCCCAGAGCTGGATGCAACACTCCAAGTTGGGGTCTCAGCAGAGCAGAGGGGTGGAATCCCCTTGCTCAACCTGCTGGCCACGCTGCTTTTGGTGCAGCCCTGGATTGCCTGCTCATTTCCAGCTTCTCATCTACCAGCACCCTCAGGTCCTTCTCAGCAGGGCTCCTCTCCATCTGTTCATCCCCCAGCCTGGATTGATATGGGGGATTGCCCTGTCCCAGGAGCAGCATCTTGCACTTGGTCTTTTTGAACCACTTCTCTTGAGTGTTTATTCATCCAGGTCGCTTTGGATGGCATCCCATCATTTAGGCCTGTTAGCTTCACCACTCATCTTTCTAATATGGACCCCTAGGGGATACCACTTGTCCTGACGTCCATCTGCACACTGAGCCATTTACCACTACCGTCTGGATGTGACCATCCAGCCAATTTCTCATCCACCAAACAGTCCACCTACCAAATCCATTTCTCTCCAGTTAAAAGTAGTGTGTCACAGGGAACTGTGTCAAAGGCTTTATGGAAGTCCAGATAGACAACATCCGTAACTCCTCCCTTGTCCACCAATGTAGTCACTTCTTCTTGGCAGACCACTAGGTTGGTCAGGCAGGACTTGCCCTTGGTGAAGCTGTGCTGGCTGTCCCAAATCGCGTGTCCTCCATGTGGCTTGGCACAGCTTCTAGGATCTTCCCAGGCATAGAGTTGAGCCAGACAGGTTGGTAGTTCCCAGGATCCTCCTTTCTACCCTTTTTAAAAAACAGGTGCAGTATTTCCTTTTTTCCAGTCACATGAGGCTTCACTGGACTGTCATGACATTTTGAATGTTATGGAGAGAGGCTTGGCACATCAGCCAGTTCCCTCAGGATCCTGGGATGCATCTCAGCTTCTAGCGATGGTGATTTACTGTGGTCTCTGATTCCCAGCAACTAGACTTGATACAAGAATCAATCGTTTTTTGTCAGTATTGTATTCCACATGTAATAAGGATCAAAATGCAAACATCTGGATGTGGGAATAGCATTCTTGCGGTTACCAGAAGTGCTTGTTTTAAATCTTCACACAGAGAAATCTACAAGCTATTTGAAAAAGGAAGTAGTTTATGATCTTTTCTCGTGTGTTGACATAATCCTTAACCTAGGAGGTAGATACACAAAAATGGAATTGTGTATAGGCAGATAAAAGTAATGTTTTTAGCTCCCTAAACAGTGATTATACTAATCATAACAGTACAAATGTTTCTTGTTTGATTTAAATTATTTCCAGAATTCAGAAGATAAAGGTAGCTGAGGCCTGGTGCTTCATATTAATCTATTTAATCTTAGCTCTATGGCCTTTTGGAGGGTAGTTTATCTTTTTCCAAAGCTTATCCATTTGAACTATTTTTTCCCTTCTTTTTGTCTCTGCCTTTGACAGATAAGTGGAAGTTCTCGAGGTGGGGAGAGGTGTAAGGAAAGAAATTCCAACCACACAAGCTTAGTTGTTTACAATAAAGAAATTCAGCAAAAATATTTTTAACATTTCTTTTTCTTTTCTTTCTTTAAATTTTTGGGAAGTTTTAGACCTCAGGGAACTCCTCCTTTCTGGCAAGACTTTTGCCTTTACATCAGAAATGTGTCATTTGCTGTCCTGAAAACTTTCGGCTAATGTTGTTAAGCAAATGATCTGAAGAGTTGAGGCAATGTCAGAAAAAAGAGCACTTTGAAATACCAAGCAAACCAAGATACTCTGTTGTGACAAAGCATATAGGAAAATGCAATTTAAAGGTGTCCTGGCCCCCGGTGTCTCAAAGGTGGAAATTACATACACGCATGCAACCTTGATTTGTTACATCCTAATTGTGCTCTATTTTATAGTGCTGGTTATCTTCCAAGTTTTTAATGTGAACTGTTACAAAAAGGGTATCTCACAAGACTTAATTACTTTCTTCGACTGTATTGGAATATTTGTAACTGTGTTTTCCTTTCTTCCAGAATGTTGAACATACATAAAAGATTATGAGAATCGTGTAGAATTTGCATTTGATTTGAGCTCGTGAGAGTGCTCATCATGGAGAAACAGCAAATAGTCTTGGCTAGCCGGGATGGTGGGACTGTGTCTGGTGCAGCACCTGCTTTTTTTGTCATCTTGAAACAACAGCAGGGAAATGGAAAAGCTGACCAAGGAATCCTGGTAGCAAACCGTGATGCTTGTGCTCTCGCCAGCAGTGTATCAACTCCAGTAAAACCCAGAGTCAAGACCTGCCTCCCAGCTGACTGTGTCTCAGGGGGCATTACTGTCACCCTGGATAACAACAGCATGTGGAATGAATTCTACCATCGCAACACAGAGATGATCCTGACGAAGCAGGGGAGGCGCATGTTCCCATATTGCCGATACTGGATTACAGGTCTGAATTCCAGTCAAAAGTACATCCTAGTCATGGACATATCCCCTGTGGATAATCACCGATACAAATGGAATGGCCGTTGGTGGGAGCCCAGTGGGAAGGCAGAACCACATGTTCTTGGGCGAGTGTTTATTCATCCAGAATCACCTTCCACTGGCCAGTTTTGGATGCACCAGCCGGTGTCCTTCTACAAACTTAAACTTACCAACAATACCCTGGACCAGGAGGGTCACATAATCTTGCATTCTATGCACCGTTATCTACCACGACTTCACTTGGTGCCTGCAAACAAAGCCACAGAAGTCATTCAGCTTAATGGCCCTGATGTCCATACATTTACCTTTCCACAGACAGAATTCTTCGCAGTTACAGCCTACCAGAACATCCAGATTACCCAGCTGAAAATAGATTACAATCCGTTTGCTAAAGGATTCAGAGATGATGGGTTGAATAGTCGACCTCAGCGTGATGTGAAACAGAACAGTAACTTGGAATTGGAGGGAGGTGACGTTTTTGGTGCTGCTGGCATTTGTGGTCGCCCTGCTGAAGTTGATGCATTAGAGGTGCATCAGAGAAGTTTAGATTCTTCACTGATTGGCCAAAACCCATCAGACATTGAGCTTAACAAAGAGTCCTTTAATGCAGAAGGAGACTTTCTGGGTCTCCTGGACACTGACCTGTCTTCAGGTGTTATGCCAAAGCTAAAACAAGAAGTCTCTGAAAGGTGGGTTAACACTGCATTTTTAGTACAAATACTGTTTGAGTGGGATGTTTGGTAAACAAATAACAGGATGCTCAGTGTACAGATTTACAGGTAAAGGTTGCGTGACCTGAAATGGAAGAACACTTAGTATTAGTAAAAGCTTTTCTTTGCTCGAACAATCGTTTATCAGTCTGGGCTTTATAAGGTGTTTGAGGAGTGCAAGAGTTCAATATTATTTTCTGTGTTGCTTTAGCTGCCTTTGTTAAGAAGTGCTGAGGGATTTCTCTTAACCCTCTTAGCATTTTAGAAGGCTAAATTTATTTTTTCAGAGTTTTAAGTAGCACATTGCAGTCATCAAAACACTGCCTTTCCTTTTTGGGTTGCTTGCCACAGTGACGTGCTGTCTGTGTAGCTTCAGTTTGCATTAATGGATGGTGTGTGGTGTGTGGGTGTTCAGGTTGGGTATATGTAGGGATTGCTGCGAGGCAGTTGTAATTGACAGCACACTACTGTTCTGTCAATAACTGCTTGGTGTGAATTCTTTTATTCCACAAAGTAGTGTGAGGTAGCCTGCCTGTTGGTAGTCAGTTGCCTCATGTTTGCTGTGAGGTAAGCGAATCTGCGCCCAGGGAAGTACTTCAGAGTAACTTCTTTTGCTAAAGCAGGCCTGGCAAAACCTATTACTTTACTGCCCTTTCACTTGGTTTCCAAAATCTAAGCAATAGAACAGACCAGACAGTGAATAGTTAATAGTGTCAACAGATACTATAGGTACTTTGAATGTGAAGAAATAAAAGAGGTTTCTATGTTGCCTCATGTCACTTCGTCACTTCAAATTACAAAATTCTCCATACTTTGACAGTTTATTGAATTTAATTGTAATAATTCTTGAATGCTAGAATTGTTTTGAGATCTAGAGTGCCCTAACCTTTCTTCTGCAGTATTTTCCACTGTCAGTCTGTTAGAAAGAAGAACATCTGAACTTCTTATATTCCCCAAAAACTGTGTTGTAATGCACTTTAAAGACTGAAAGTACACTCGTTACAGAGAGAATGGGCTTTCTTTAGTTCCTAAGAATACAGCATGGAGAAGTGTTTAGATGACTTTGTATATTGGAAGTAAAACTCAGAAAATAATTATTGACAGATTTATTTTGCCTTCATAGCGATACTTTCTTTTCCTGGAGAGGGTCATTGAAGCAGATTATTTGGAGAACTGTTTATTTCTAAGGAATGAAAACCATTGTTTTAAGGACTCAAGGACCTTCCTAAAAAATATATGATGCAAATTGGCGGACTTTATTTCTTTTGGTCCAGAGCTTGTTAGATGCCTTCTTTGGTTTTGCCTCCAAGACATTTTATCTCTGAAATGTGCTAAAAGCTGCGCAGACAGGAGAAGACTGCAAAGCATCTTTCTGTTGTCTAGGTTTGGAAGCACCTGCCATTTGATGAATAATTGTTAGCACCATCCTAGAACTACCTTTAAGCATTGTCCAGCTTTTTGTTTTAGGTTTTTGTAATCTGTGTGAAAAAAGTAAAATTCAGTACTTGGAAAGAGAAAATTGATCTTATCCAAGAAATAGCAGAACTGTCTTTGTGCTGGAGTTTTTCAGAACATTAGTTCTCCTTCTTTCTGATCTGTTCACAGTCTTTTCATGCCATGTAATTAAGTTTATAAATATGTCAGCCTTCCAAGAATGGCATTGAGCCTGTGGCATTTTTATTTATCAAACTAAGCACATTAATATTTACGTATTAATGAAGACTGGGCAATAGTTTTTTGTGGCAGGCAAGCTCTCAGTAGTAGTTGATAGGCTCTATCTTGCTTTTATGCAAGGTATTGATTTCTGCTGAGTTTAAGTTTGATGAGAGGCAGAAGTTGGGAACTGCTACCTCTCAGATAAAAGAAGTGGAACTCCTAATGCTGTAGAGCACGATACTTTCCACCAGTACTCAATTCTTCTGACATTTTTGAGAATGGAACTATGTAAAAGGTTGCATATACCTGAGAGTAATTTTAATCCTGAGTTATTAGAGGACTTTAGAAGTAGAAGACTATTTCTCTTCTGTGGTCTGATAGTATGTTTAGTTTAATCAGGTGTGTTCTAAAGAAAGTAAACATTTAATTCAAATTGTGGACTGAATTCCAGGCTTATGCCTGGAAACACTCAGATGTTTGGGCCATAGAAGGAACCACAAATGAAATTTACTGGGTCTTAAGTTTTTCAGGCTAATGTACCCTTTCTCCCTTCCAAGGTCTTTTAGATTTCTTGCTTCAAAAATAAAAATTCTGTGGGATTTTTAATTTTCCATTAGTCTCGGTTTTCTGATTTAGTTGTCTTGTGTTTACTCTTTACAGTTTCCTTTTCTTGCTTCTTTGCCTTTCTTTTGGGAGAGAAAGGCAAGCGATCATCCTTCAAACCGCTGCCACAGGTTGCTAGATTAATTCCACAAGACATCAGATTTCCCCCCCTACTCCTCTGGTATATTTTGAAATAATGTACCTAAAAAAAAAATTATATGTTTTGGTACTTTCAAAAAATGAGTAGCTTTATGGTTTTTAATTTGGCAAAATGCAAGAAGGCAATTTCTCTGCTGTTACTCTTCTATTGCGAGGGTGCCAAATGCATTACTTGGGCTATAAGGAAGATGGTTTGAATATGAGCATTGTTCCATATCAGCAAAAGAAAGAGCTATTTAAGACATTATTTCACTGTTTTATCAGATCTTGGAATAAGCTGAAAATTTTGAGAGGACAGACTTCCTTGCCCATAGATGAGAGAAGAGAAGTTTGTGACTACTTATGTTGGACATAACTTCACAAACTAAGGGCCAAATGAAGTTACTTTAGTGCTAAGAAGCAACGTTTTTTATTCTTTAAGAAGTTGATCATTGCATCAGAATTTTAAAGCAGAAAAATGCTACTCAGGATTTGTGCAAATACTTTATATTCTCATGCATATGTACATGTGGGTTATTCCTCACTCTTGTCACCATCTGGCTTGGTTTCAATATGCAGAATAAAACAATATTTGTGTCTAGAAGTTTCAGTTTTACATCTGGGCTTGTTTGGATACCATCCAGATCCCTTATAGAAAGGTAATCCTTAGCTTACATATACACACCTTGGAGTGGATAAAGGAAAATTACGAGGGAAGTCCAGGCTTTACTGGGCTTCCAACTGGAAACAATAGAACTCGGGTGAAAAATTTATTCCTGGCCTGTCAGTTTTTTAGGGTCTTTTGTCTCTTTATTTTCCAGAATTTTAAGATAGAGGAGTATATATATTCACTTTTAATTGTGGATCAGCTGTACTGAATCAACCTCTGGCTGTAACGTGACAGGATTTGCAGTTGCCAATATAAGTGGTTTGTCTTTGAATTTCTTTGACAGTTAACTCACTGAAGAAAAAGGGGTTTTAATCTTACAAGGACTTTTTAATCTTACGTTTGGCATTATTAATTAAATGAAAGCTAGATACTTTCTAATGGGAAACTCGTTGTCCAGAGAAGACAGTAGACAAAATAAGACAGTAGACAAAACTGCTGCTGCCTGCTATTCCCTCACAAGGCAGGTTTTTCTTCAAGCTTAAGCTGGTTACTTAATGTCCTTCTGAATTGCAGAAAGTTTTTTAGATAGCTTCCCTCTCGTTCTTTAGGATTTTATATGTAAATATATAAATCTGTATTTCGATAGTCAGCTCCCTGTTTTAATGCTGCAGTCTTTCTTCTCAAGGTGAAGACTCCCAGCTCCATGTTACGACTCTTGTGCATCACAGCTTTTCTCCCTAAAGTATGTCCTCCATCTGCAGAAGGAGGAAGCAGCCTCTTCATCCACTTGTTTTCCCCTTCCTCAATCCCAGCTGTGGGTTCAACTGAGCATAGTCATTCTTTAAAGGGGTACGGATGGATAATATTAATAATAAAATAGACACACGTACGAATATACAACCAAGATATGTAAAGCAACATTCACTCTCTATATAATTTAGCGTTATTACAATTATGTTAAATTATATTTGACATTGTTATAATTAAGTATTCTTTTTAATAACATTTTAATAACAAAGTTGAAAATTTGAATAATAATTTAATATAATTAAAATTCTGTGTAATGTCTCATAAAATATATAGATAAAGAGAGCATTGGAATACCAGGTCATACGTTTAGTAAAAAAGTTCAGACTTTTTTCTGAGGTTCACTGTGAATATGAGTTTCTGATTTCATACCATAGCTGTTTTCTCTTATGATGAGGAGCCAGCTTCTGATGCGCTTTAAAAAACTGCTGATTGCAGTTTTTTGACTGACGTGTCTGGCATTCAAGAAGCCCATCATCAGAGTGTAACTGCCTGCACTGTTCGTGTTCTGTATCTAATGCATGGTATATCAAATTCTGGTTAGTCAGTACTCAGATTTGGTGAAAATAGAGCCAGATTCACCAGGATAGTAACATTCTGTGTGTTCAAACAACAGTTGAACTTAGGAATTGTCTGTATGTGGTTTCAGGGTGAATTAACTAAAATTTCAGTGCATTAAACACTCACTTGGCTTCTTATTTGCAAGCACAATGGCTTTAGTGTCTTAAGATACACGTCAAACTAAGGCCACTTCTGAGCATTTCAAACATGACAGCTTAGCAGAAGTTCATGCTGAGTGAAAGAGGAAAAAATGTCACCCTGATATTAGTAGGGAAGGAAGTTGTGCTGCTGCCTTCAGATAAGAAATTGAATTGTTCTTAATGATGGCAATTTCTTAGGGTTTTTCAAGTGCTTACTTCTAAAAATGTAAATGACAGCTAATTTGGCAGACCCACATCTGGGAGCATTTTGGAAGACTTTTACAATATGTAACCAAGGATTATGTGAGATGATGGAATTTCAGTAAAGGAAGAGATTTGATAAAGATCTTATGCTGTATTTTGGTTTTGTCCCCTCCCTTCCACCCCAGTCCCATTGCTAGCAGTTACGAAAGTGCTTCTCGTGTGGCGTCTCCGTTGGACCCAAATGGACACTTTAATGTAGTCATTAAAGAGGAACCAGCAGATGACTATGACTATGAGTCAAATATTTGCATACAAGGTATAACTGTGAAACAGGAAGACACGGATGAAGAAACTGATGAGTATTCCAACACTGATGATGATGATCCCATCGTACAGAAACACCTCATGAGACGCCGTGAAACAGATGGAACTGATGGAGAATGCAAGTCTAGGAAGCGTATGCTGACCAGTCCTTCAGGTGTTGCCAAAGCAAAAATGTTAAAACTGGATAGTGGTAAAATGCCTGTGGTCTATTTAGAACCTTGTGCAGTAACAAAGAGCACAGTGAAGATATCTGAGCTGCCACAGACCATGCTTTCCTCTTGCAAGAAGGATAAATCCCCTTTGAGTGCAATTCTGGATACTTTGCCTGTGTGTTTTGAAAATCACAAAGACTCTTACTCAGGCACTGCCACTGAGGAGCTGGTTATGAAAAAAGAATCTCCTGCGAGTAAAATGTCACAGAAATACTCTTCAATTGGAGAGGCCCAGTGGGCTCTATCCAAATCACCTAATCTTAATCTCAGGGGCTCAGTAAGTTGTGACTTTTCAGACAAAGAGATCTGTAGCAGAAGGAGGCCTGGTATACTGAAGAATCCGATGTCCCTCAAAGGCTCTGGTAACAATCAAACCACCCTATCAACAGTTACAACTAAAAGAGGAAGGCCACGCAAACTGAAAATTTCCAAGGCTGGTCGACCACCTAAAGGTATAGGGAAAACTGTAATAACAAGCAAGAATGCCTCTCTGGGGCCTGGGAGTATCGTTCCAGATGTTAAACCAGACCTTGAGGATGTTGATGGTGTCCTTTTTGTGTCCTTTGCATCAAAGGTAAAACCTTACTGTTGTGAGTAAAATTGAAAAGCTTTTTTAATAATGTCTCATTTTTAAGCCCTTTTTGCTTGCAAGCTGGAGGTATATTTTGTTTTAAACTGAGTTTGGAGATTTATGGCCTCTTTCCAAATCTGTCCTTATATTGTGCCTATGTTATTGATAACATTTCCTTACTTTTTGGCAGCTTAGGGAAAATTAGTGGGATCTAGTTCTGTATAAAAGAACTCATACTTGTTTATTAATCAGTCTCAAGTTTTGAATAATTGGTGACAATTTGATGTGTCCTAGTTTGCATCTAAGTATTTTAAGGTATCTTGCGCTTACTCAAGCCTCTCTATTTATCTAGGAAGCTCTTGACATTAACACTGTTGATAGAGCTGGAGGAGAAGAGTCACAGAATCTTCAGGCTCCTCTATTGACTTCAAGTGATCCAGGTACATTTTTCTATTTTTTTGTAAGTAGCTTTTCCCTGCAATAAGGGAATTTGTAAAGACACACTGAAAAATTAAGTAAATTTTTTGCGTGGTAAGTTTTTTTATATATTCTCTCTTTCTTGTTTTTTGAGCAGATTGTCAAGCAAGAATACATGTACTGGAAAAGGAATTGATGGAAGAGCTGAAGACCTTGAGGCATAAGCAAGTAATACATCCTAGCCTTCAGGAAGGTAAGCAGGTGGTGTACATGCTGTTGCACCTGGTTGATTATTATACTTAATCATACTGAGCTGATGACTTCCTACTGGTTGCAATACTGTATATGCCTAATCCATCTGGGATTTAGGTTTTCATTTTCACACATTTTTGTTGCAAACTAGAAAATGTGGAGATGGCATGAATCACCAACAGGAGAGCAGGAGTCTGCATGTTATGTGACTCTTGCAGAAGTCGCTGAGCCTTCAGACTTCAGACAGTGCCTGTTTTGTAATGAGCTAAATCTGGTTGAGAGCAGATGGAGTTGATTTTACTCCTTCATTAAAATAGATATTTCCTGATACTAGAGGAGCTAGAGATCCAGCAACACTTAACTAAGAACTGCATTTGTTATATTTGAGTCCATATTTCTTTGAGCCCTTGTAGATCCAGATTCACTAGCTACATAGAAGGTCCAAGCAAGATACTTGTATTTTGTGATCTTTTATTTATATAGAATATTATTCTGAGATAGATGGGAGAAAGTCAAGGATCCTCAGAGCAGAACTTAATCATCTTTCCACTGATGACGTTGAAAGACTTCAGCAATAGTAGTCCTGAGACCAGTGACATTAACATAGTCATCAGAGCAGGTGATGAAATTATTGATCCTGATGGAAGTGTTGCACCTCACCTTCCTGAGGCTCTGGCCCTGAACATGTAACTAATACTGTAGGGACTGAGACTCCAAATACTGATGCTCTGATATGAGCTGTTCTGACTCCTCAAAGAGCTTCTGTGGTGAAGAACGCTGGATTATCTGGAGTGGTTTGTGTATGAGGTACGATGACTACTAGCCCGTCATCTTTTTGCAATCATTTAAAGGGATGTCTTCACCTTTTTCTAGCATGGAGCTGCCGTTTCTGTCTTTAAACTTTGCAAAATGATCATAAGAGGGGATACAGAGTTCTTAGATCTGTGTCCCAAATGTGGTGAGAATAAAACACGATAGCTCGTCTCTAGCCAAGTTGTACCCCGGTGATACAGCATCAGTGTTGGCAGTTGTATCATGAAAATGGAGTTTTCCCTTGCCATGATGCCAGAAATAGGCACCCCTGTTGTCTAGTGACCTCACTGGCCAACCTCCCCTAACAGGTCCCTGTGTGTTGTCATGCATTACATTATGTTACCACCATGTTTTTAAAAAGGGGGGCAGAATCCCTTTTGTGGTCAGCTGCTGGGAGTGCTAGCTACAGCACATCACAAATGTTACAGTAACGTTAAGCCTTCTTGTAGACCTCCTAGATATTATCTTTACCCAAGAAAAGTATCATAAAATTACAGTATTTTGGCAACCATGTAGTACGTTGGCAACTACAGAACTAGGGAGGACTGTTTTACTCAGGAGGCGATCCTGCAGCTGAGAATGTGTACAACCCACATGCTTCTTCCTCCAGCTTCTGGAGTGGTGTGAAGTGTGTAGTTGAGAAGCTTAAGATTCTTTTTGAGATTCACTGATGAAATGTTGGAGCTGTACCTGAACCCCACAATTGCTGTTGATTTGTAAAGTTTAAAACATGGTGATTGAGGCTGTCTAGATATTAGAAGCACCAGAGCTGCAGGAAGATGCTTCATTAAGAAGGGAATCCAACTTAAGCATGTTAGAAGGAAAGCTTCTGCTGGAGTACTGCAATGCTATGGGATGCCTCTTCTATCTTAGCTAATTTGAATCTCGTATTATATTCCTGAAAATCGAAGGCACTGTTGCCATGCCTTGTATTTCAGATTTGTTAACTGCCACTGATGGAAAAGAGAAAGTTCTTAAGGCTTTCATTTGCTACTATTTGACTACAGCAACTGAAATGTAGCAATATGATGGAGATGATAGAAAGTTGTAAAGGTGATAGTTCACCTGTCATGTAGGGGGAAGTCCATAGTGACATAATACTTAACTGTTACTATCTCTTCTCTTCTGTCTGCCTGTGTGCATTTCATGTTACTCTTGGAATCATCCTCTTGTTTTTTGTCTGGGTGATCCTGAACTGAAATAATAGATATTGTGCATGGCTGATATTTTTTTTTTTTTTTTCAGTTTTAAACAAAGATTGGCTTGCTTTTGGACGTGACAGAATGGAGTGTCAAGAAAAATAAACTCTGTACTCTTATCCATTTTATTTGAAATAGAGTTTGAAAATAAATAGGTGGCATCTTGACATTTGGCAGTTGACACATTTTTATGCAAAATGCCAGATTGACTTGCTTGCTTCTCATTTTCCCTATGTAGATATGAAAATTATATCTCATTAGACTGTCTTTGATAACAGTATCTGTTTAAACAACCATGTTTGAGGTTTGTTCCATGTTGATTGTTTCCAGGCTGACTGTAATCTGGTCACTGTGTTGCCACTTATTAACATAAATGTGTACCATCAACACTGAGATATCTATGCAAATACTGCTTTATGTTTTTTGAGCATTGCCAAGTCATTTTCAGTTTCAAAACTCACACGTTTAATGTATTAATTTTAGACATGTTGGCAACAGGAACAACATTTGTAGATTTCTATAGCTAAAAACTAAAATAGATGTTCTCAGCTCCCAACTGTGAGCTGAATTTGATTGACAACAGTAATTTTTGGAATTCAGTGTGACAATATTTTCTGATGCAAAGTGAAATTTCCTAGCTTCTGCTTTTCTCAGCATTTCTGTATCTATAACTGTTTTGTCATGGATAAAGATAGCTTTTGTAACCAAGTAAATATTTCAATTTGAGTATTTGGAGGCAGTTAATGAAGGAACGTGTTTTAGGCAGTTAAGTATTTATGGGGGCATCACCAACATGGATTGTTTAGTTTCTTTATAGCCATTTTTCCCCCTGCTTCAGGGGGAAAAAAAGTGGGTTTTTTTGCAAATTGCCAAGTCCAGGGAAAAAAGTAACATACTGAGGCTGGGATCATTTGATGAACTAAGTTCTGATATCAGTCTAAATACAAGTTTGTATCATAACAAATGTACATTTTTCAGAGCTAAAATGTGCATTGTTCTTCTCTCTTCTGGTTGAAACTGATGTGTGTGGTGTATGTTCTTGCACAACATTAGCTTTCAGTACAGAAGGGGATGTAAGTACCACTGGCAGGGCTGATAATTTAGGTAGTGATATGAAACGTCAGTCAGCTTTGTTGGGTTCAGAAAGTAACTCTAGTCTTCAAGAATGTAGACAGTGCTGACTTCTTCAGAAAAAACAAGCAAAAGCTTTATTGTGACGTTTATTACAACACTAGCACCGTGGTTAATAAATTTTTGTGAAAACTTAAGTAGTAATCAAGATAACTATGAAAAGTAATGCAGTCTTTTTTCCCTTTATTTCCTATTACATAAAATGCTCTTTAATTCATACCTGTTGTAAATCCAGTATAAGTAACAGTTATAGGCGCTAATGCTGTTTTTTCAAGTCTCATAAAATGCTAGAAAAGCCTGTGTATAACTTAGTGGTTTGTCTTTTAGTAAATAGCTTGACTTTCTTGTAGTGGGATTGAAGTTGAATTCTGTGGACCCAACAATGAGCATCGACTTGAAATATTTGGGTGTGCAGCTTCCTCTTTCCTACTCAAATTACTCTTTGTGGAGCTATCCAGGAACTAATCCCAATTCTCCAGGTGGGTAGAATATGAATTCGATGAAATCCAGAGTATTACCTTTTTATTATCAATGATGAGAAGAAGAGAATGGCCATTTAGTTCAGCTTAATATCTTAAAGAGATTAAAGTGGTATTAAAAGGACAAAGTATGAGAACTTCCTTGAATCATTATGTGTTTACTGGCTAAGGAGTCCTGAGTAACTGTGGCTGGACTGTCTTCAGCCTTCCTGTTTTGTGATGGCTGTGATACCTAGTTTATTTTATACTGACCTCTCAAATTGCTCAGAAAAAGCCTAAGCAATCTAAATTTGTCTAATGTTACTCACATGCAAAACAAAAAAAAATTGTCTTTTACAGAGCTGAGTATTAGAATTTTCCAGAAGAGCTTGAGATGCCACTTGGGAGCCTCCGTGTAGCTTCTTAATAATTATTTATTACAAAAGTGCTGACTGAGTGTGCTTTTTTAAACTTACTTAGTATCCCAACAAGTGCATTTCTCATTATACTGTGAATGTGATTCTAATACTGTTGATAGGTACTGTTTTTAATGATGGATAAAGTATAGCTTAGTTTATATGCTTATCTTTCCCCTACTTAACTTTTTCTCACATTTTAGTATTCTGATTACTGTGTCTTTCTTAATCTGCTTTTGGGAGCTGGTAAAGGCAGACATTGAATCTCAATTTTGTTTACGCTGCAAGAGAGGCGGATTCAATTCAGAAGACCTCTGTCAGCTTGGTGTCAAGTGCAATTATTTCTACGTTAGTAATACCTGAAATGGCCACACAGATCCCTGTTCGTATTTTTACATTCTAACTTAGCTCTCAAAGCTGATGGATAACTTGTTAGAGATGTCACTGTTTGCCTTTCGTGGTTATTTCTTGTCCCTGCCCCTAACTGATGCACATCTGAATTTAACAGAACACCAAACATTAAATAAAGTTTCTACAGGTCTTATAAAAACCATTGGCTCAATGCAGGGGAGAGAATCAAATTACTTGTCTTGCTGAGCAAGGATGTAGAATCAGATCAAAACCTTCCTGTTCCATTTTAGCCTACTAATTAGTTGATTGACCCACTAGAGTTTTGGAATCAACTGCTTGCATCATTGTTAAGGAGACTAAAACAGAAAATACAGGAGAAGACTCTTTTTGTATGGGATAACAGATGCATGACCATACAGCAGAACTCTACAGGAAGCTTGTATTTGTTAGTATTCTGTTAACTGGAAAAAAAAAAAGTAAAAATAAAAAGTAAAAATCAAGTTGCTTCAAACTTTTTGATTTTCTGCTGTTCGTCTGTTTCCTGAAAAGGAAAAAGCAATAGAATGAAACTAGGTTCATAAATTAAAGCTAGCTTTCTTCTTTTCCAGATACTGGATTTCCTTTTGTTTCCAGGACAGGAAAAACAAATGATTTCACAAAAATCAAAGGCTGGCGAGGGAAGCTTCATGGTGCTTCTAGAAATGAAGGTAAAAAAAAAAAAGTAAACTGAGAAAAATTGGGGTACATATTTCCAACATGTGGCCTTTTTCTTGACCATCCATATATATTGCAGTTTGGTATTTGTGTGTGTCTTGATAAGAATTTTTTTTTATGTATTGAAACTGTTATGATTAAAGAATTTTCTAGTACTGGTTCCATAGTCAGAATGGAGGTTTATGAGGGAAGAGAGAAATGTACTCTGAGTAAGATAAAAATACATGTCTTCTGTTCTGTACAGAAGGCTTGAGTGAAGATCAAAGCTGTAATAGTTTTGTTTTGTTTGTCAGTTTTGATTTTACATGAAAGTAAGTTAATTCCAGAATTATGTTGCCTCAGGGACCCTAATGAACTAGAGTAATTTTCATTTATATTGATGTATTTTTAACTCTAGTTAGAGCAGGTATTCCTGACATATTTGATTACTTCACCATACTTTAGGGAGAAATGGATCACTGGTAATATGCCAATTTTTTACTTTATATTTAGCTTAAGTATTTATATTGTACCTTCTGCACTTTTGTGGAATAGTCCACATGTGTTGTGATGTACCAGATAGTTCAGGTGTTTAGGACAAGCAAAGTAAGAAGAGAAACACAGAAGCCCTGCCTCTTGAAGGCTTGTTTTTGTGAGTGCTGTGTGGCATCTGGCTGAGATGAAGCTCATTTCCCCATAGCAGCCCTCACAATGCTGTGCACTGCATTGGTAGCTGGAAAGGTGTTGATAACACAGCAGTGTTTTGGCTACTGCTGAGCAGTGCTGGCACAGCACCAAGGCTGCCTCTCCAACATTCCCCCCTCAGCAGTAGGCTGGTGGGTGGGCATGATCTTGGGAGGGGACATAGAACAGCTGACTCAAAATGATCAAAGGGATATTCCATGCTGTATGTCTACTCAACAATAAAAGCTTAAGAGAAAGGAGAAAGAGTGGGGGTAATTGATATTCGTGACGTTTGTCTTCTGGAGTATCTGATGCTTGTACTGAAGCCCTGTTTCCCAGGAAGTGCCTGGACATCACCTGCTGATGGGGGGTAGAGAATAAATCTTTATGTTTTCCTTTGCTTCCACACATGGCTTTGCTTTATTAAATTACTTTTATCTTAACCCATGAGGTTTTTTGCAGCTTACTTTCAATCCCCCACATCTGCTGAGAAGGGGAGCGATAGAGTGGCTTGGTGGGCACTTGGAGTCCAGCCAGGGTCAACCCACAACAAATACACATGTGAGATCTCCACAAAAACAGTTGTTCAGGCCACTGGTTATGTTTCAGAGTGGATTATATTTGGTGTACCTACATTTTTTAAGAGATGTATTTACCTATTCTATAGTGTTTAATTATTATAACTTTTGTCAGCGTGTTTTTCCAGGGGTTAAAGTACTCTTTATTTATTTAGGTGGCAGTTCGGAAGGTTCATTGAAGAATCGCTCAGCATTCTGTAGTGACAAGCTGGATGAATACCTTGAAAATGAAGGGAAGTTGATGGAAACAAGTATGGGGTTCTCTTCTAACACTCCCACTTCTCCTGTGGTGTATCAGCTTCCCACTAAGAGCACTAGCTATGTACGAACACTTGACAGTGTTTTAAAGAAGCAGTCCACTGTAATTCCATCAACATCTTTCACGTTCAAGCCTGTTCCTTCATCATCTACCTCTAGGAAGACAAAGACTCAAACCAGACAGACGAACAGTAGAGTAAGGTCATCTTACAAGCCTATTCTGCCTTCACCTTTTCCTGCAAAGCAGAAACAAAACTCATCAGTGTCAGGGGAAAAGGCTTCTAAGTCTGCTAACAGTTTGAGTAACCAGGCAGATGGTTTTGTGCTGCCAGCTGTGGATGAAAATACATTTCCAAAACAGATTAATTTGCGTCAAACACCACAACATCAACAAGCAGCTCGTCCACCAGGTTTGTCTAAATCTCAAGTGAAGTTAATGGACTTAGAAGACTGTGCTCTCTGGGATGGGAAACCACGTACCTATATTACAGAAGAGCGAGCAGACATCTCTTTGGCAACCCTGCTTACAGCTCAGGTAGATCAGTAATTGTTTCTTTCCTTTCTGTACTGTTGCTTTTTTTAATCTGCCCATTTACTGATGGTGCATAGACATGCAGAAAAATAAGGCTGAAGCTATGCTAAGGAGCATGACAAAACATGAGGTTACTTTGTGGTGTAGTCTTCGCAGTGAAAGTTGAGGAGTGCTGACTTAGCAGTATGTGAAAATACTAATTGTGATAATAGCATGGTAATACAAATGATGAATAATTTGAGTTATCTAAAATTTTCACTATTAAAAATTCTGTTAATACAATTGTTGTTCAGGAACTGCATTTCCTTGCTCTTTGTCACTTTTATTTTTTCAGTTAAGCTAACTGCAAGACAATCACGGTCATGTAACTTGGTTGTCACATGGTAACTTCTTCTGCTTTTTCCCCATCTTACTTATTACCAAGATGGTTTTGCTGTGTCAGATTGACTCTCAGAAGACTTCAGATGCAAACTCTTCTCTGTTTTGGGGGATTTTCTTAGGTATAGATGACAAATTTTTCTGTGTAAACAGTGTAGTTGAAAGGGTTATTCTAAATGAACTTTGAATAGCATTTTGCATATGCTTGATTTAATTTTAGTAAAATATTCCTCTTACTAAAATTTGAGGTTTATATTTCTTTAAAACTTTTTTTTAGGCATCTCTTAAAAACAAACCTATCCACAAAATAATAAGACGGCGAGCACCTCCTTGCAATAATGATTTCTGTCGACTGGGTTGTGTATGTGCCAGTCTAGCGCTGGAGAAACGTCAGCCTACCCACTGCCGCAGGCCAGACTGTATGTTTGGTTGTACTTGCTTGAAGAGAAGAGTCTTGCTGGTGAAGGGAGGATCAAAACATAAGAAAATGATGAAAAAGGCTGTACGTGGAAATCTTGTGCTGTACGGAACACAAGGACAACAGCAAGAGACTGAAGATGTGGAAGAAGAGGGTGATGGGGAAGAAGAAGAGCTGAAACAGAAAGATAAGAAGAAGAGAAAAAGGGTGGAATACAGTGAGTATTGGTGGGAAATTCATATATGCTTTTGTATAACTGACTATCAGGAAATAACACCTTTTCCTTTTTTTTTTTTTTTTTTTTAATTCTTACTTACCTGATCAGCATTTTGGGCACTATGTAGTTGTTTATTGCAATCAAATAGCTGGAGTTTCTTTTTGATAATTTAAACTCTTGCTCAAATCTCCAAATATATCTAAAGACTATGGATATGAGATAATTACTGCTATCACTGTGGGCAATATTCAACAGTGATAATGCAGTTATCTTTCCCTGTTACCAGGTGAGTATCTAGATCTGTATTTTCAGTTGCCATATATAGCTACATAGTTCATTGGCTTCAGTGAAAATACAGTGATTTATGGCAGTTTCAGATCTGACCTAAGGTACGCTCAGGAAAACAAATAGGTAGAAATTGTCTACGAATTTACATTTTCATTTTCTTGCTAGTATTACCTTTAGCAATAGCTGAAAGTGAGCATAGTGTTCTCTGATGTTCTACCAGACTAAATTAATTTGTCCAAAGAGCTGTGATATACAAGTCTGGGGGTTTTTTTGGTGTTTTGTAATTTTTCAGTACACAGCATCAGTGAGGGTCACTAATTTTCAGTGCTATCACAGTACAAGTGAGCAATCATTATTGTAGAATCATTTAATTATCATTTCCTCTTTCTCGTGGACAAATCCCAGTCACTTTTGGCTATAATTTCTATAATTTGAGGCAAGAAAAACAACCAGTAATATGTCTGGCAGTACGAACTAGTGATTGCTGCATGGCTAGGTCTCAAGCTCAAACAAAAAGTTCTGTTACTGCTGTTTTAGATGGAGGTTCGTTTGTAAGTTATATTTGGTTTTATTCTTTTCTTTCAGCTATCTGTGACTCAGAGCCAGAACAACCTGTTAGGAATTGTCCATTGTGGGTGAAAGTAGAAGGTGAAATAGATCCAGAGCCAATTTATGTCCCAACACCATCTGTTATTGAACCAGTTAAATCTACGGCACTGCCCAACCCAGAGGTCTTGCTCTCTAGTAAGAACAGATCTTCCAGTGGAATAAAACCAGGCAGAGTGTATACTCCTAAACCCAATCCAGTGGTAAGAGAGGAAGAGATGCATGTTTTTCTTTGTACTGAAAATTAAAACAAAATACTGCCAAAAGTTCTGTGCTAGGCAATTTTAGAGAATTTTGAGGTGAAAGCCTGAGATTGACTGCTGATAAGTACGTTGATAAGCAAGAATTAGTTGAACGTATATAAGTCTTTAACTATGTCCATTTATGTTGAGAATTTACTGTAGCAGTACGCAGATGGTGAAAGGTGATTATGATTCACTAATAGCCTCATTTAAAAATGCAGTAGTATATGGTATTTTTGTCAAAATGACTGCTAGTCCTGTAATGTGTATGTAAGTTATTAGCTACATAATATAGTCTATCCAAGTAATGAATTACTTGCAAAAAAAGTTGGGATACAGACACACAGTGTTCAGTGAAGTTCGGGGTTTTTTTCGGATCTTTCTTGTGGTTTCACTGCTGATGTTGGAAGAATCTGTCGTTGCCTCTCCCCTCACCTTAGTATCTAACAAAAGCAGCAACAGCAGTAGAGTTGAGTATAGTTGTGTCTTAAGGAAAAAGATACCAGAGTTGCTGTATAACGCATACCAGATAATGTTGCAAATACATGACATGATTTCTTTCCCCACTTAGAAGAATATCTGAATGGGTTTGAGTTTTTTGGAGTGGTGGTGGTAGACTGGACTGTGTGATACTAAGAGGGCAGATTTAGCTTTAAATGCTAGACTTTTCTAGCAAAGCAGTTTTTTGAATCTACTGTGCATCTAGAGTGGAGAGGTGTGGGGTTGTTTGGGTTTTTTTTTTAGATTCGAGAGGAGGACAAGGATCCTGTCTACATGTACTTTGAAAGTTTGATGACTTGTGCAAGGGTGCGAGTATATGAATACAAAAGAGAGGAGAAAAAGCAGCAAAAAGACAAAAGTGATTCACAGAGTTGTAGTGTAAAGGTAAGAAGTCACACTGTAACTAGCGTGTATCATAAAACAGGCAAAAATATTGAAAATGTTGAAGTAATTATTTCCCCAGAAACTCCTACATGACAACAGGGCTGGACTTGCATTTGGTGGTGGTAGGGCTTTGGAATCTGGAGCCTGAATCATATACCGGTGTTAGTAAACTTACCCTGTTACTGTGACATACATTGTCTTGTCTGAGGAAGTTCCTGGCTGCCAGGTGCACTATCATGTAAGGATTAAACGTGCACTGTTAAAAGAGCTGTTTTAAGACAAAAACTGTAATGTTGTCAAACACAGCATATGTCTTATGATTTGGGGTGAATTAGATAATTTTATGATGTGACTTTTAGTGTGAAAGTGAGATATATAGGATGAATATTTTTCTTGCATTTCTTTCCTCCAGCAGGAGCATGAACCAGAGCTTCAGTCTCCTCAGAAGCCAACCTGTGAGGTAGACAAAGACACTAAAAAACCAGGAGGTAAGAGTCTTGAGTATAATTTGACCTCTTTGGAAGTTACATGTTTTTGTGGGATTTTTAAGGAAAGTTGCAGCTATTGCTAAAAAAGTCCATTTGCTGGGGGAGTTACTACATTTGTCAATAAAAATCTAATGATGTGCTTACAAGTTTCCTGTTTTCTTAAGCAGCTGTGTATGTGTGGGTCACATGGGAGATACGAGCTTTAAAATGAGATATATACTGGAGGCATTGTGTCATCCACTAAT
Organism: Lophotriccus pileatus; assembly: GCA_035583135.1. Lineage (NCBI taxonomy): Eukaryota > Metazoa > Chordata > Aves > Passeriformes > Tyrannidae > Lophotriccus > Lophotriccus pileatus. The sequence goes on from JAWWES010000168.1 coordinate 25,522,591, forward strand.
GAAATATAGCTACCTTTTTGATCTGATTTTTTTTCACTGTTTAATGTATACAACAGCACACTCTACTTTTAAGCATGGGAATGGAAAAATAATACAACTAGTTGAAAATGCTGGTGCATTGGTAGGTGAAATTAAAATGGCCAGGACACAGGGCTCAACATCCTTACAGTTTTGCCACAAGGGACGTTTTATCTCTAATGACAACAAAAGATCATGCCTGTGTTTACACACCTTCTGCAAAAGACAGTTCTGCTAGCATCACGTTTGCCCCTCGTGCTATTATAGGACAGTGGTCCTTTTCTGACTCCAAGAGAAAAGTACCATCTCTTGAATAACCAGTGATGCCCTCTACTGTATGTTGGTGGTGTTTGTATTGAAACAACCCAGCTTTGTTTAGCTTGTGATGCAATGGGATACAACCTGACGTGGTATGGCTGCAGGGAATGAACCATGAGAAATAGTTACATTAGTTTTGCTGTGAGTTTTTGCTTGCTTGTGGAGCTCTGCAAGGGGAAGTGATGCTTTGAACAGTTCTTTTACTTGTTGCCCTGCAGATGAGCTGAGGCAAGGGTGGAGGTGTGGGCAGAATGAAACTGTTTGACTATCCAGGTGATTAAAATATCATAGTATTGCAGAAACCTATTTCAATTCTTTCTCAGAGAAAAGCTGGTGTTCTTCCCGTAGTGAGGGGGACTCTTTCTCCACCTCCTATGTACATCACACCACTCAAGGTGAACCAACCAAACTTATTGAGATTATCTCTGACTGCAACTTGGAGGAAGATCACAATAAGATCTTGACCATCTTATCACAGCATATCAACAGTAACGTGCCACAGTGCCTCAAAGTGGGTAGCTTCTTTATTGAATTGGCTTCGGAACACAAGGCCCAGGATGAGAACCACCCTCCTGTCTGCTCCTCCAGAGTGAAAATTTCAGTGCCGTCCTGCGAGGACAAGGATGAGAAGCCTGAGATACCTGTCTTGGAGACTCCTGATAGCGCAGTGTCGTCATGCAATAACTCAGAAAATGTAAAGGTCATGCGGGCAGGCCCAATGGACAAACTGCGGGAGAAGTTGCATTGGGGCAAAGGCTTGCCTTTTTATGCAGGGGTTTCTCCTGCAGGAAAGCTGGTTGTCTACAAATGCAAAGCTAATATGAGCCCCTCAGGCTTGATTCAGGTGGGTCCCTCTGCCTTTACTGTGGACATTAGATGCAGTTTCATCCAGTATCCCAGAACTCCATGAAGGGAAGAACACTCTTTTATTTGTCTACCTAGTCTTTTGTCTGTTCAGACAAGAATTCTTAGTATCTGGTGGCATTCTTCCCTCTCCATAACTTCGTCCCTTAAGAAATCTGATTGGAATTCTGATGGTTTAGCATGTCTTTTTGGCTACTTGGGTCTTGCTGACCCAAGTATGGAATCTTTCTCAAGATCTTTTTGGTGCTTTGAAAACCCCCTGAAGATGCATTTGACAGATAATACTTCTAAATGAGTGACTGTTAGAGTCCACAAGAAGAACATTTTCTGAGGAAGTATACACTGGGACAAAACTTGAAAATGAAAATATAAATATTAAATTGCTTTTTGCTACAGCTTACTGTTAGTCATCACTAATAGCCTGCATCCTCATTGTGGAATATATGTTTCGCATCAAGAGAATTCGTAATCCTAAATTCAAAGTGGGTCTTGCCCTGCCATTCTGTGTTGCCGACTTGGTATTAAAAATTGGTGGTAGGAACTGTAGGGCTAGGATGAAGATCTTTTCCTTCATAGGTATTTATGGTTATAATAAAATCACTTTCAGGGAAGGCACGTGAATTGGAAAATGAGAGTAAAACATATTTTGCATGACACTTTGCAGATATGGCACTCTCAAAAAGAGAAGTGAGCAGAGAGAGAAAATTTAGGAGGAGATTTCTTATCTTTTATAAAAGTTGATCAATAGGAAGAGTCTGGACCTTATTTAGTAGTGTGTTAAATATATTTGGCTTTTAGAAGTTATTATTGAACAACCTGAAAGTAAAGTGCAACACTACCAAAACTTCCCGTTGTCCAGTACGCATAAGGCCTGACATTTGGAAAGATACTCTGTTTTTCTCCTGTGCAGTCAGTTACCACTGCAACTTTGAATTTGAAGTTAGTCAACTCATCATACTTAAATTACAGTATCAAATGACAGTATGGATAAGAAAAAAAGCTGATAAAGCTTTTACAAGCTCTTTAGAGTTTTGTCTCAATGTATATATCATCAGTATTCTTGTTTTGTGATGCTAGGTCTTAAGTAGCTTTGAGAACTTTATCCAAAATTTTCCTTGAATTTGGGAACCCATTTTTATTCAGGGCTATATGATAAGTAAGGGACAGAAAAAATAGGTGCTAGCTTCACTCTATCTAATTTCACATGTTCCTTGGACTCTGTGGGTTTATGTGAGAGTCTGAGCAGCATTTAAAATCTGTATTACAAAGATATAACGAGAGTTTGAAGTTTTCCTGGGCAGTAAGGAAATGAGGAATTCCCATTCTGAATTGCAATGGTTTTTTGAAAAGACATTTAGAAGTCCCATGGAGTGAAACGCCTCTCCAGAAGTGGTGAATTAGCGTTCTTTTCACAAAATTTCCCTTTTCCACTTTTTTCAGGTTAATGATAAAAGGTATCCTCAGGCCAAACTGCTTTTGGGACAGATGGGGGCATTGCATCCTGCCAATCGGCTAGCAGCTTATATCACAGGCAGGCTGCAGCCCACAGTACTTGATATCGCAGCCCTCAGTACTGTGATCTCCAAGGTAGCATCCAGTGCTAAAACACCTGCTTCTGGGACACCATCAGTCCAGGGCCCCACAACATCAGCTCCTAAAACTACATCTTCCACCAGCACTACTTCAACCCCCACTGTGACGACTCTGAAAACCCATGTCCCAGCACAGAGACAGATAGGTAGGTTGGAACTTATTACTGTGTTTTAAACTGCGTGAAGCTGAAGTACAGAGTGAGTGTACAGCATTGATGTTGATTTCTGTGCAACAGTGCATGCTGCCTTTGGCTGCATTGCCTACCTAAACTGCTTCTGCAATAAATAACCTCTTTAAAGCAGAAACTTTGATTTTGACTTCAGAGTAAGATTACAGATGTTGACTATTAGTTGTTTTTATTATTGCTACTAGAACATATTTTCAAGAGACAAAAAAGAGTGGATGGAGACATGCTAAATGTTAACTTGGATTTTTGTTTGGCGAGTTTTGTTACTATAATTTTTAATTGTGTTTCATCAAACACAGATTTAACTTAAGTATAGCTCTAATACGTGGTTCTTCGCTGTTAGATTTTCTGCTGATGTTGCATTCATAATTCTTGTGACCACCAAAGATATGTGAAGCCGCAGTGAAAGACAAGATGGTCCAAATCTGGATTAGAGAAACAAGTGTGCAGCCAATAACCACGCCAGCCTCTAATCTCATTGGATTTCACAAGCTAAACAGAGTCGGATTTAGTCAGCACCTTGAGTTTGGGGGGATTAAAAAAAAAAAAAAGAGCACTGGAAGATGCATGGTGTACTTGTATCTGAGTTGATACTGAAATGGTTACCTCAGGATGGCAAGAGAGGAAGTTGCCCAACTTCCTCAAAAAAATCTAGTGCCCACCCACATGTTCCCGCACTTTAAATGAAGATCTGAAGAAGCTTTGCAAGAGAAAAGGATGTTACCTGTGTCCTGGCAAAACTGTAATTTCTGATTGATTATTTTGTTTCTTTCTGCCTAAATTTTCTTTGCCGCATCAATGGTTGTGTTGTTTTTCTTGTCCTGTAATAAAACTTGTTGTTTTCTGTGTTTATGCAATATGAAAGAGCTGACTACATTTCATTGATGGGTGAAGTCATTGTTGCGTATATGATTTAAGTGTTTTGGCATAGTCTGGGTTAAAAATGCTATGTGCATAAATAACTACAATGTTTAAGTTGGGCTTGCTACATAATCTATGTGCTGTTGTACTCATCTGTAGACATCCAGTGGTGTAGATGCAGTGGTCTGATCCCTTGGAGAGCAAGGGGTGAGATAAAGGATCTTCCCACCAGTGATTACTTTCCACTAGTTAGATTTGTTCCATCAAGTCCTCATTTGCATGAACGTCACTGCAACTAGAAGGGAACATGGCAAACGCTTATAACCTTCCTGTCCCTTTCCCCTGTGCCTATGTAAGATGAATACAGTAGAAGGGGGATGAAAATCAAGAAGCAATAAAAAGAGGAAGATTACACAAGCTGTTACAGGAAGAATTTGAGGTTTAGAAAACAGCTCAAGGTCATTATTTCACTTAGGTGTTTGTTTTCCTTTACTGTAGTTAGGATTGTCCATAGTTTCACAATGAAGAACAACCGTTCAAGACCTGATTCTTTTGCATGTCCAGGAAGAAATGCAATAAAAAGCTACAAGTGGAATAAGGCAGACATATTTCCAAAATGTAAGACATATTCAGGACTTCCATAATGATTTCAATTTAATTATAAGGTACAAAGAAAATGGAGGCTGAAATTCATGCTGAAATTACAGTTGTAGCACCTCATGAAAGGCAAAGAGGAAATCTATTAAAATTTTGACCTGCAAGTTTTTATTTGCAGCTGCCCGACCCTCCCCTGGTGGTATGTTTGCCCAGTTTGTGATAAACAAAGACGGAACTCTAGAGCAGAAGATTCCTGCAGTGAGCATACGCCAGCCTGCGTCAGGGCCACGGTTGCTCAGTATCAAGCCTACACCGATCAGGGTTGCTCCTGTTGTTCCTTCAACACCATCTCCAGCTCAATGCATAGTCTCTCCTGGGGACACTACAGCCACCACCACTTCTTCAGTTACTGTGGAAAGTACCAGTGTAGCAGCATCTACTGTGACCACTCCTATCCAGACAAAAGCTAGTGAACCTGCCTGCTCTCCTGCAATTACAGTCACAGCTGCTCCTGCAACACCTGGAATCAACACCTGTACTGCTCCCTCATCCGCCACTCCTACTGCTACTGTAAACATAACAAAAACAACAGGGATTGTTGCAGCAGTAGCAACTATGTCATTCCCTAAAACTGTAGTGACACCACCAACTATTACTTGTCCTGTTGTCACAACATCTGCTTCTACAGTTGTACTAACAACAGCTGCAGCAGCTACACCTGTGGTGACCACACTAACTTCCTCTGCTCTCTCTGTTCCGATGATACTGTCAGGAATTAATTCAAGTCCTCCACAGAATCCAAAAAGAGGTAATGCCTGGATGCTTTGGGTTATTACTGCAAACACTTAGTTTTTTAGTTCTGCCTCTTTCATAGCTGTAATACAGTCTGCAACTGGACTAAATTTATGTATGGATTCACTTGTCTCGCCACTCTTACCAAAATAGGATAAGAAATACAGTCTCTTACATTGTTTTTTTGTATTCCAGCCTGAGCTGGTAGAGAAGGGAAAAAAATGTAAGTATCTGGTCAGTGATTGGTATGAAGTGAGCTGAAAGCCTCACATTCATTGCTTGGCCCATATAAATGTATAGCACAGTTACGACTGCTAGAAATTCATGGTTGGCATTGAGTTCAAGACGTAGGTAGGGAATTACTCTCCTGTGTCGTGACTGAGAAATGTTAGTGGAACTACATGGGGAAAAAAACAAAGTGTTCTGGTCTGTTTGGTTCTGTGAATATTCTGTGAATAAAAAGAAAAAAAATGCTTTCAAACAAATTTAAAAGAGATCCAGTTGTTTCTAAAATATTAGTGCTAGTATTTATTAAGAATAATGCTGGTTTGTAGACTGCTCTCTTAAGTTGATTTTTGTACAACTTTTTAAATGTTTCAGAAGATGCTACTCCACAAGCTGCAAGTAAGACTCCCCCGAAGATATCTCCTGGAACAGACAAACGTGTCGGACCTCGGTTGTTGCTGATCCCAGTGCATCAGACACCTTCTGCTTTGCGACCGCTAAACAACACGCAGCTTGCGCAGAGGCAGAGGATGGTCCTTCAGCCTCTCAGGAGCCCTGGTGCTGTCAACCTGTTCAGACACCCTAATGGGCAGATCATTCAGCTTGTTCCCCTGCAGCAGGTTCGAACTGCAGGTGCCCAGCCCAGTGTGCAGCCAGTGATGCTCCGCAATCCAGGTACAAAGTCCAGTGTTTCTTTCTTTCTTGATTGGTGTGTTGCTTGGAAATGTAGTAAATGAGTCTGTGATGCTCCTTTCCCCTGCTGGAAGTAACTGAACAGAGTTTAATTTGGTTCTGCCTGAGCAGTTGAAAAACATAGTGTAATTATTCAGATGCAATACAACTTAAATACCATGTGTCTAAAATACACCAAGTGCAGTTAATAGCTAAGTCACCAATATTTAGGAGTTGTGTGCAGCAAGTAAAAGGCTCTGTGTGTGTGTATGGCAGTGGAGTCATGTCCATTGTACTGTCACAACTTAAAAGAAACTCTGTTGATCTGTTGATTCAAAAATAATTCTTGTTGGAGATTCTCTTAAAAAGAATGAGCTGTTACCCATGTTTCACTGAATGTGCTACTCTGCTTTTGTTAGGTTTCCAAGTTTGTTAACATGTTTACAGAAGATACTCAGATGAAATCTTAAACTACAGTACAAAATTGTCAGGGTTTTTTCTTCCTTAAGAGTGGGAGAAGAAAAATAAGTGTGATTTTCAGCTGTTTCTCTGGTACACAGTTGAAGGCAGGGTTGGAGGAGTTAGAAATTGCAGGTATCTGACAGAAAATAGGTAGAATGCCTGTTGAGCATGCTATTGTATATATTTGTAAGTTATAAACAATGTACTTTAAATGGCATGTTTACAGTATGACTTTTTTTTTTGTTCTTCCTTTATCAAAAAGCATCTTGAAGAAAGGGAAATAGAGTGGTGTGGAAGGGAGAGGTGAGAGCAAGCACAGCAGATAAAACTGTGAAGAGAAGAGAAAACAATGCTCTGTGCCTTAGTTGAGGTTTGAGCATGAGTTGTAGCAAAGAATCAGTCAAAGAGTTCATTTAGTTCTTCTCTGTTTTGGGGCTTTTGCTGAAACTACTTGCCCGTGGTAGTATTTTTTACTTCTTGTTTTATGGAGTATTGAAATGCTGCAGAAGATTTCATTAAGGTGAAAAAGATTGTGTAATTTTAACATAGTTTTTCCATGTGGAAGTCTTTTTCTTGAGGGGGAGGGAAGATTTTTTTTTTTAATTAAACAAAATCCCACTTTCCCTGTTTTGCAATAAATAGGAAAGTAAAATGCAGAGGACTTTCAATGCAGTGCCTTTTCTGATGAAAAAGCTTAATGATAAAACTTACAGTTAAGTCTGTTAATTTTAGAGTGGCCACCTCATGTGTTTTATTGGGGTGCTCCTTAAAAAAATTCAAGTTTATATGTCTCTATGCAGGACCAACTCTTTCACTGAGAACTTGTGATCAAATACCTGATTACACTGATCCTTGAGAATGCCATCTGCTTCTAGTACAGCATCAAATACTAAAACTGAAAGAAAAAAGGTTTTTTGAGAAAGTGTGAGTTGATGTTTTGTTTCCCTCACAGGATCGGTTGTAGGAATCCGGTTGCCTGCACCTTCTAAGCCTCCTGAGTCACCTGTGTCTCCCACTTCCTCTATGTCTTCCACTTCTCATGCCACAAATTCAGCTGTACAAACTTCAGTACCCAAGTTATCCCCTCCATCTAACCCAGCCACTCAAACATCTTCTCTTCTTCCTTCAGTAACAAGTTTTGTGTCACAGGCAGGCACTCTGACTCTGAGGATCTCTTCCTCTGGTGCTAGCAACATCACAAATCAAACAGCCTCTGAGTCTAAAGTAACCTGCAGCTCAGGTGGTCTGCCAGCTACCACCGCTAATTTCATACCTTTACAGTCCGGTAGTTTCGCTTTACTTCAGCTCCCAGGACAGAAGACTGTGCCAAACTCCATTCTTCACCATTTTGCATCTCTTCAGAGGAAGAAGAATTACAGGAAAATATGCAAGAAGGAGGACTCAGGTGCTGCTCAGGAGAAGGAGAACGGGAAGGCTCCACGCTCAGATGACATTGAAGTTACAGAGTCTGAGGTCACAGTTTCGAATGGGAAGCAAGAAGAAAATGAGTCGATTAACCAGCTAAATACTGCTGAAGAGTCAGCATCTGGCACAGTCACACTTAGTGGTGATAGAAATTCTACTGCATTAGAGATGGTGGAGAACTCAAGGGTGCTAGAGAGTTCTTGTGATGATAGCTTTTCTTCTCAGCATGATGTTTCTGCAGATGTTGTGTCATCTGACCATTCGTACATCAGTGAGAAGCCGAGTGATGAAGAAGAAAAAGGGCCATCTGAGGAGAAAGAGGAGGCTGTTTCAACTAATTCTGAAACTCTTTGTGGGTCATCAGATCAGACTTCAGTTGCTCCTCTGGATAACACACATCCACAGAGTCTTGAGAATCGGGAAACCGCCGTGTTGAAGAACCATGGGAATGAACAAATAAATGCTGAACAGGAAGTGAAAACAGTAAAAGAGCAGGAAGGAGATGCACAGACACAGATGAAGAAAGACAAGAAAGCAAGTTCTGGGCAGTCACAGAGTCAACCAGAGCAAGATACACAGCTGGAGAACAAGGATGAACAAAGAGGGACTGAACTGTCTCAGAACAAACAAGAATGCCAGGATGAAGCTGCACAGCCAGATATGGAAAGGAAAGAGTACAAGGGCTCTACAAAAGCAGAAAGCATAGGAGAGAGAACAGGAAGTAAGTCTGAATTCAGTTCTGCAGAAGAGCAGGATAACGCTTCAGGAAAAGAACATACAGTCAATACTGAGGAAGGCAAAGGAAACCTAGCTAGGCAGGAAGGCAGTAACAACAAAGAACAAAATGCTTTTGATTCTCCAGAAGAAATAAAAACAGGTCATGAAATTGTAACACATGTCAACAGTTCTTGGAGCAAAATATCTAGCATTGTACCCCCTTTAGAAAATAGAAGTGAGGTGGGTAACAGAGCTGATACATCAGAGGAAAGTGACTTCATGACACCACCAGAACAGAGGGCACACAAAAAGGGTTACATGCCCACTATTGATATAACTGCTGATGATATGGAAGAGGATGAAGAGGAAGATGAGGAGGAGGAAGAAGAAGATGAAAAAACTGATGATTCTGCTGATGAGATGCTGGATGGTGCTTCTGACTTCCCAAGTGAAGAGGAAATAGATGTTGAAAAAGTGGTAAGCATTTAACTATTTATGAAAGGATATATATCTTTTTTAATTGACCAACTAACATGTAATAACCCATGGTTTCAAAAGAGTATGATGTTTGTGTTTTGGACTTCGGTTTCTTTAGAAAGTCTAAATTGGGGTTCCAAGTGGGAATGTCTTTTATTTCTTCTTAGTTGCATGCTTTCTTATAGGTGGCAGGGTAGTGGCCTTTTAGAAATTGTCCATTTTTCAGATAAAAGAAGTTATATTGAGCAATCTGTAATAGAACTGTTGCAGGTTGTCTTCCTCCAGTATTTACTCAAGTAACTTGGTTCCTTGTAATATGACTTACGATCCAAAAGTGTAGCAGGTAATCTAGTGTGTCTGTTATTTTAAGCTGCTTCCTTCTACTTAGTTTTTGTAGCCTTAGTTAACATTTATTTCTGGAAGGAATGTTTAAATCCCTCCTTAAATTCCTTTTGAGATTTAGTAATACATTTAAATAGTATATGAAAGCTGTCATTCCCTATTTGATAGAAAACAAATTACTCCAAAAGTCAGAGAATAAGGGTAAAGCTTTGTGGTTAGTGTAGTTAAGATACATTTATGTTTTAATGCTCATAGAATTTCCATCAAATTTAACAAAAAAAAATTCAAATAAAGCAATCCAATCATAACTCCTTAATACATTTTCTATATATCACTGTGTGACTTTAAAAGTGCATTATTACTTAAAATTTATCAAGGTGTGATTTTGTAAGTCAGTCAAATGAACATAAGAAATAAGATAGCCTGTTTTTGGTGAGATACAAATGGAGAGAGGTTAAACTGTAAGAGAATTGAATAACAGAAAAAGAGGACAGATCATGTTAGTTTCTTCAGGAATTTGAAAGTATAGAATTCTTTTAGTCCTTTTGTTTTAATGTAGTCCTCTTGCAGTTGAAAATCTAAGTAGAGTTCTTTGTCTTCTAACCTCACAGCTGGTACAAACAGGTCCAGAAGATTCCTAAAATACCTGGGCAATAACTTGGTACAGGTACTGCAGGAGTCAGCTGGGAAAGGTGCCCTCCTTCCTTGATCCATTACTCTTGAGTGAAATGGCAATTGGTGGCCATCTTGGCCACACAAACCATGAAACAATCAAATTTAAAATCTTTCATGACAGGAGGAAAAGTGCCAGCAAAACTTCAACCCTGGATATGAGGAGAGCAGACTTCAGGCTGCTCAGACAACAAGTTAGTAAGATCCCCAAGGAAAATGCTTTTGAAGGTGCTGGGGTCCATCAGTGCTGGTCACTTTTTAAGTACCACCTCGTAAGAGCACAGGATCAGGCAATTCCAAAATCTGAAGTCAGGGAGACAATGCAGAAGGTCAGCTTGGTTAAGCAGGTATTTTCTGGAGCTAAGGTGAAAAAAGAAAGTGTGTGGCGGGGGGAGGCAAGGTCGTGTGACATGAGAAGACTACAAGGGGTGTTGCTCACCACTGCAGGGAGAAAATCTTTGCAGCCAAAGATCAATTGGAGTGGAAGCTGGGCAGCACCGCAGGGGTCAATAAACAGTTTTTAAAATATGTTAATGGCAGAAGGCAGATCATAAATAACATCGGCCCATTACAGGATGAGGATGGTCACCTCACAAACAGAGACATAGACAAGGCAGAGGTGTTTGATGTTTTCTTTGTCTACAACACTGATGATGAGCCCCAGAACCCTGAGCTGGGTGACTGTGACTGCAAGAATGTTAAACTCCCTGCCAACCTTGAACTTGTGCAGGATTTGCTGCTCCAGCTGGATCCCTATAAGCCTATGGGGTCTGGTGGGATTAATTTGAGGGTACTCAGAGAGCTGAGTGATGTCATCACAAGACCTCTTTCAATGATTTTTTGAATGGTCTTGGGGATATAGAGAGGTCCCAGTCAACTGGAAGCTGGCAAACATTGTCTCAGTTTTTAAGAAGGGCAGAAGGAGTGACCCTGTTTACCACAGGCCTGTCAGTGTCACTTCAGTGACTGGTAAAATTATAAAGAAAAGTATTCTGGGAAGTACTGAAAAACACATAAAAGGCAATGCTATAATCAGTCACAGCCAGCATGGCTTCATGAGAGGAAAGGCCTGCTTATCAAAGCTGATTTCCTTCTATGACAAGGTAACCCACCTAGTTGACCAAGGAAAGCTAGTTGATGTAATCTGTATGGATTTCAGTAAAGCTTTTGATACTGTTTTTCACAGGATCCTTCTGCACAAAGTGTGTGAGCAATTGGCTCACAGGTCGAGCACAGAGGGTAATAGTGAATGGGGGAACATCAGACTGGTGACCTGTCACTAGTGAGGTTCTGCAGGGTTCCATCTTGGGCCCTGTGCTCTTCAGCATCTTCATAAATGACTTGGATGCAGGACTTGAAGGCATAGTAAGTAAATTTGCCAAGAACATTGAACTGAGACTAGCTGTTGACTCTCTCAAAGGTAGAGGGGCCCTGCAGAGAGACCTTGAATGGACCTTGACCAATTAGAGGATTGGGCAATCACCAACCATATGAAGTTCAACAAGGGAAAGTGCCGGATTCTGTACCTGGGATGGGGCAACCCTGGATGTACAAACAGACTGATGAATGAGATGTTGGAAAGCAGTGCAGTGGAAAGGGATCTGGGGATCCTGGTCGATGGCAAGTTGAATCTGAGTCAGCAGTGCCCTGACAGCCAGAAGGGCCAACCGTGTCCTGGGGGGCATCAGGCAAAGCATCGCCAGTTGGTCAAGGGAGGGGATTGTCCCGCTCTGCTCTGCACTGGTGTGGCCTCACCTTGAATATTGTGTGCAGTTTTGGGCACTGCAATGTAAGAAAGATATTAAGCTCTTGGAGAGTATCCAAAGGAGGGCAACAGAGATGGTGAAAAGTCTGTAGGGAAAGCCAGCTGAGGTCACTTGGTCTGTTCATCCTGGAGAAGAGGAGACTGAGAGGAGACCTCATGGCAGTCTACAACTCCTTGTGAGGGGAAGAGTGGTGACCAGTGAAAGGGCCTGATGGAATGGCATAAAGCTGTGTCAGGGGAGGTTTAGGTTGGATTATTAGGAAAATGTTCTTCACTCAGAGAAGTGCAACAGGCTCCCCATGGAAGTGGTCACAGTACCAAGCCTGAGAGAGTTCAAGATGCAGTTGGACAGTACTCTCAGACACATGTAGTTCTTGGTGTGGTCCGCAGGGCCAGGAATTGGAGTTCGATGATCCTTGTGGGTCACTTCTCACTCAGGAAATTCTATTACTCTGTGACAGCCATATCCAGAGTAACTCGATTAAGTCAGCAACTGACGTTTAGAGAATCTGTTTAACTTCCAGAAAAAATTACTAATGAGTTCATATTCCAGCTTGCTATTCTCAGACAAGATGATAGCATCTCAATTGCATGAAGGTGAGCAAACTGAAAGCAGATGTTATTTTTGGGAGTTCTTTCAAGCTGAAAACTGAATTGTTGCTGTCTTGTCTTCACTTGGGTGGTGATCGTTTAATAAGTCCTGTATCCTTCAATAACTTGAGAAGAGTTATCATCAAGTTTTGAGAACCGTGGTTAATTCTTTGCCTAATTCTTTGATACCAGATAGGCTTTACAGATGTGATAGTCTTAGGAATTTGTTTGTAAACCAACAATAATATTTAGGTCATGGAGTAGTCTGTTACCAACGTTGGTGTTTTAAAACTGTATTTTCTTGTGTCCTGCAAAAGGATGATGAAACAAAAAAGTAATTATTAGAGATTGTAAGAAATGTTTGTTTTGGAAGAAACTTACTGTGCAGGTTTTGACTAATAAGGTTTGGGAAGCCATCTAAGGGTATGTCTTCACCACAAGCTCACACAAACACAAGTAAGCTAGCCTTGGTTATAGAGCAGTAAAGCTGAGGAATGAGATCTCAGAGGACTGTAAAAACCTGCCTGGAATTTGGGTTTGTTAGTCTGTACTACCTGCAAGTTGAGTTAGCATGCCAATGCCTAATGGAGACTTCAGTTTTGAATCTAAATGTGTATTATTTTTCACTGGGATGTACTCTTAGTGGAGTGCTTACAAGACAGGCAGAGCTACTATTGTTTGTCAGACTGGGTGAAGTCACATGGTGTAAACAGGCTAGTAGAGGATGTTTATTCCTTTCATTAAGCTCATGGAAAATAGAAGCAGAGAGTACAGGCATGTCCACTAAGAGTTTTGTTTAGTGGAAATACTTACGACAGCTCTTTCTCTACTAGTTTAGAATGTTTTAGTTGCAGAGGAAATGGCCATTTAAAACCTCAGAAAACTGTGAGAAACTGTCAAGTCATGGTGATTGCTACTTTCCTGCAGTAACTGTTACTTTCTTAGTACATTTTTTCACACTGTTTCTCATTGTAAAGACTTCATTGTTCTTAATTTTGTGTATCAATGCCCTTCGTATTGCCTACTTACCTTGTGCTGACTTGGAGTCTTTGACTTAAGAGACTCTTAGTCTCCTCTACTCAACAGAAAGAAAGATGCTTCCTGAGATGGTATATTTGCCCTTTTGCTTCTCCTACCCTGAACTGCATCAAGAGAGGCTTAGGAGGGTTAATCATTGTGGATTTGGTAATATGAATAAAACCTTCTGAGAGTATCTATAGAAGCAAACTAATCAGTGTCAGGACTTGTTGTCTGAACAAATTCAAGTGCGATAGTTGAGGAGATGATGTTAAACTCTTGATCTCCAAGGCATGATGATTGCACACAAAGTTCCTGTTGAGGAGGGCTGCTTGGCCTAGGCTAAGACACAGACTGTGTCTCCCGATTGTTCACATGCGTTCTTGTTGGCCTAAGCCAAAACCACACCAGGGGTTGTTCTGATATTGTAATGCAACAAAGAAGAGTCCCGCAGTTTAGCATACTAAACACAGCTCTTATGCCTGGCAAGTTACCGTATTTTAAGTGTTATTTAAAAGTGATTTTCAGTCATTCTTGTTCTGTGGTGAACATTGAAATAATAAGGAACTATTATGAATTATTATAAAATAGTAGTTTAATAAAAAGTGAAAGTGACATCTTTTGTGGACAATTTAAGTTCTAACAATCTCTTGCATGTTCTCAGCTTTTAGTCCAGAAATTACGCATTTGCTTGGTTAATGTCTAACCTCCTTTCTCAGCACTGTCACTGACGATCCTCTACCATGAGGCAATTTGCTCTTTAGGAACCAGCAATGGGGGTTTAGGCTGCCAGGAACAGACAGAGAGGAATCAGGAGAGAGCTTAGAAACACACAATGAAAAGCAGAGAGGGAAAAGAGGTGTCATTTCCATACCAACTTTAGAACTTCTTTTGTAGGGTGGGGTTGCTCCTCTCCTGTCTTCATTCCTTGGGGTATTTTGTCCTTAGAAGCTCAAAGGCATTTAGAAATTATGTAACTACAGGAAGTAGTTTGGAAAGACTGAAAGCTGTGTGGAAAGACTGGTGCTAGAAAGGCAGGGCTTCCACAAGCACCTTCAAAAATTGTGCTAGGCTATGGATAGAGTTCAGCCTAACACAGGTTGGCAGTACTTACATAGGAATAGCTGTTCTTAATGTCAGAACTTAAGTGGACTTCTGCCGAAGTCATGATTCTTCTTCATGATTTTGGTACTTTTCCTGTTAGGAATATAGGCAATTCCTGCATTTCCTGAAAGATTTCCTGATTTACCAACCCAGAAGCATTTTTCCCTTTGAGGTTAGATGTAAGAATGAAAAAACTTATTGTTTTGCATATATTTACATGTAGAATGCTTAAACTTAAAAGATGTGAGGTTCTTAGTGGTCAGCAGTGTTTAATTCTTTTTTTTTTGCCCATCTTTTATGAAAAAGTTGCCGCATCTTGGGTTGTGAATACCATTTTTCTAATATGATAGCATGAAGAAAGTTCCAGTTCTAGAAGAGCTCTAGCTGGATAATTGCTATCATCCCTTTTATTAGCCCAGCGTAACTTATCAGCACTCAAAAGCTTTACCTTGACAGTGTTTCTATGGTAAGCTAATTTTTCGTAATTTTTTTCCCCCACCTTACTCTGGGTTGTATCATCTTTTGAACTACCCTGAATGACCAACTTCCTTGCAGTGTAATGATATCTAAATGTATTTTAGACAGAGTAGTTCTGCTCACTGAAGAAAAACAGTATGCATCTCTTGCATGTAGAGGTCAGAGAAATTATACTGTATAAAGTGGAGAAGCTTAGAGAAAGTATCAGAAGGCTTTCAGCATAAAAATGTCTTTATGAATGACTCAGGAGAGCAGGTAGGAATGAGAAGTGCTCTTTGTATAAAGAAATAGATCTGTGTTGCCTTGTACCTCTTTTACATGCAGTATTTTCAACATAATGGCAAGTATCTGATCTGTGATTTAAACAGTATCTTTATTTGAATAGTTTTTGTTTAGCCAGTTTTTTTAGAACTCTGGGTTTATGATACTTTTCCTTTTCTTGTCAGACTCTCAGGAGAATTAAAAAAAGGCTGTGCAAGCAGCTATGCTATAGGTTTATGTCACCTGTTTTAGTTCTACAGAAGGTCTGTCTGGGAGATATTGCAGTTTTGGTGTCTTAGAATCACATAATCATTAAGGCTGGAAAAGACCTTCAATATCACCGAGTCCAACCTTTGACTGAATACCACCTTGCCAACTAGACCATGGGACTAAGTGTCACATCCCGTTGCTCCTTTCACCTCCAGGGATGCCAACTCTACCACTTCCCTGGGCAGCCCATTACAACACTTGACAAACCTTACTGTGAAGAAATTCTTCCCAATGTTCTACCTGAACCTCCTCTGTCTCAGCTTGAGACCATTTCCTTTCATCTTGTCACTTGTTACGTGGGAGAAGGGGCCAACCCCCACCTTGCTACAACCTCCTTTCAGGTAGTTGTAGACAGAGATAAGGTCTCCCCTGAGCCTCCCTTTCTCCAGGCTAAACAACTCAGCTCTCTCAGCTGCTTCTCATAAGACTTGTGCCCCAGACCCTTTACGAGCTTCATTGCCCTTCTCTGGACATGCTCCAGCACCTCAGTGTCCTTTGCCTAGTGAGGGGCCCAAAATCAGACACAGGATTTGAGGTGTGGCCTCACCAGTGCTGAGGGCAGGGAGATCATCACTGCCCTGGTCCTGCTGGCCACACTATACTTGATACAGGTCAGGATGCCATTGGCCTTCATGGGCACCTGGGCATACTGCTGGCTCATGTTCAGCCACTGTTGGCCAGCACCCCCATGTCCTTTTCTGCTGGAGCTCTTTCCAGCCATTCCGCTCCCAGCCTTTAGAGATGCCTGGAATTGTTGTGACCAAAGGGCAGGACCTGGCTTCCAGCTTCTTTTCTTCTGCTTTCCCTGCCTTCCGTGCTTACCAGCTAGTAGACTTTCATTTCAGATTCAAGCTTGTATTCTTCTCCTCAGCCGAGGAATTTTTGGAGCAAGTGTGAGAAGGAGTTGTTGAAAAATTGCTGGCTGTTTGCATAAGCGATATTCTTCAAGTGAGATTTTTATATAGTAGAGCATAGATTTTTTTTTTAGGACTCTGTAAGCATATAGAGCCACTTCACAATCGTGAAACAACGCTGGCTACTGTTCGCAGGCAGTGTCTGAAAGCTGTTGAAATACTTCTGTTAAAATGCAGCACAGTCTTAACTCAGTCACAATTTCAGTAGCTCCTGCTACAGTGTTCCGGACCTAGACTGCAAGCAGTATTTGTTTGACCTCACCAATGTCCCAAGGACATGGTGTCTCCTTACTTTCATACTCCTGCTTGGGGAGCCAGTGGTGATGTGTAGCACCTGATCAGTATGTCAAGTTCCAAGTGATGTGCTGCTTCCTTGGTAAAGGCAGCTCATTTTCTCTGTGTTGTATTAGCACCAGGTGGTCCCAGTGCTAACAAGTCTTGCTGTGTGGAACAATGTTTACAAGATGGACCAAATTAGGATTTTGTGGGCTTTAATGCCCACAGTACCTCCTTAAGTGCCTGCCAGTACCAGCACCACACTTTCAGAGTCAGGTGAGAATTTCTTTTGCTTCCATGCTGCTCTTCATACTCATACAAAAACTGTCATGGCATAGCTGCTCTGAAGGAAAGCTACAAGAAACCCCAGAAGTTAGCAGTAGTAGAAAAAAAACGTATTTCCTTCCCAAATGCGGAACTCACCAGACATCAGAACTGCTTTCCCAGGAGGGAAGAATGGTGCCTTATAAGTCAGCATGTGTGGAAAGAGTTACCTAAGGCTAGTAAGGTCACTCTCCTTGCTCTTCTCTTCTTTTTCAAAAGATGTGACTTTCTACAAGCACAGAGATAGTAAGTAATGTGTGAGTATGCATAGCAGCTATAGCTCGTAAACCTGCTTTGCTTTGTTTCAGCAGTAATATCTTGATACTTCATAGTACGGAAAGAGATGTCAGCTCCTCTGCAATGAATAGTTTAGGAGTTTATACCTCTTTCTGCATTGAGTGTATAATGGCCCGTCTTCGTGAACGAAGAGCCGGGGAAGGTCCTTACCCGCATATGCAGATAAGGCCTTCGAGCCTGC
>JAWWES010000168.1:25540389-25555943 GCA_035583135.1 Lophotriccus pileatus
CATCTGCCCGGGGAGGTCCCTGACCGGGAATCAAACCCGCGGTCTCAAGGGTACCAGCCCTGCGTCTTAACCACTAGGCCACCGGGGGCTCCCTGCATTGAGTGTATATTGCCAACATTTTGTAGGACTACTCATGACCTGAATGGATGGTGATGGAAGACTTGGAATGTTTAAGAGTGGTTTTATGGGGGAGAGGATGCTGCATCTTAAAAGACTGGGAGATTCTACAGGCACTCTTGCATATGTGTGTGTAGATATATAGACACTAAAAGAAATGTACTGTATACACACACACACTTTTATGTATACGTATATTCCCTTAGGGTTTTTTTGTGATTAACTGTTTGCATCAATTTCAGGTAAGTATTCAGTTCAGAGAAGGAGATTGCAGCTCCACAAAAGGAAAGAAAAGAAGCACAAAGAGAATGAAGGAAGGAAATAATAGGAGGAGGGCAAGATTGGGATAGTTCAGGGAACTGGGTGAAATAAAGTACAGAATGAAAGTATAATTACGTTTTCTTGCTTGAGGAGAAAGAGTTCTTCATTCTGTAATCAGACCAAATATTATAATATAAAAAACTTCAGTAAAAACTGCAATACAAAAAAATTGGCTGAATAGGCATGTTTTCTTGGGGCCGGAGGGGTATCACCTGGTACTGCAAATGGCCACAAGAAAGATATTTAACTCTTGTAGTTGGTACAGCACTGCAGTTGTTCTCTGTCTTTACAGATGGTAGCAAGTTTTCTTGGTCAGGCAAGCATGGAGAAAAAGTACTCTTCAGAGTATCATAAATATTTAAAATAACAATTGAGCAGCATTTTGGAAAGAGCCAAAATCATACTCTTCATCACGTAAGCAGTTTACTTTATGACCCAAAGAAGCCTGATTGTATGTTGTTCTGACTTTTGCTGTCTCTTAAGTATGAGAGACCATTATTAAGGTGATAACTATCTCAACTTTTCTAAAGAAAAAGGTTAATTAGCAAGAGTCTACAGTAGTAGATTGTGTAAAGGAAGTTTAATCTTACTTGAAAATGGAGACAGGAAAGCTCTGCCATGTGAAAGCTTTTATCTCACACATAGTAAAATAATATATAGAGGTGGGTTCTGCCTTTACCAAAATTCGTTTTACAGAATTGCTAGTGGGAGGAATTCCTGGAGGCGACACACTTAAAGTAACCACCTGCTTAGCACATTTTATTGGCCAGTGTAGGTGGAGATGTTGATTCTTTAATGGTTCTAAATGTTATAATGTAATCTCATTTGAGACTGAAGTGAAACTGTGTTGGCCAGAGCGCCATTGCTAAGTAGATACTCATTTTAAAAAAACAAAACAAAAACTGTTCCAGGATGCGTGTGAATACAGAGAGGATGACGAGCAGGTGGACATTGAGACCGTGGAGGAGCTTTCAGAGAAGATTAACATTGCCCGTCTGAAGGCCACAGCTGCTAAAATCGAACCTTCCGAACAGAAGTAAGCATCCTTGGAGAGCACTGCATTCAGTTGTGTATTTTATTGATGAGCTGCCATCGAATGAACCCACTAAGCAACAGGTTTAATGTGATGACAAGATAAAGCAAGGTTTCTGTCAGGCCTTCCTGCGCACTGGTGCTTCCCAGTGTCTGTGAGGATGGTGCTGTCAGAACTCAGACTAGTTTCAAGGTATCTTAGCCTTTTTTTTCCCCCTCTAGTTAATTTAAGGGGATGTGTACCTAGTTATGTAAAATTATTGAGTGAATCGCCTCACTTTCTGCAGATTGAATATGAGCGGGGTCATCGTTGTTTTAAACGTGATTTTGCAAGCTTTGTTTTTCTTGCTGGTGGAATTTAGGCAGGAACAGTCATTGGGTTAATCCCTGACTCTGTAAATGAAAGCTTTGTCTTTAGGACCATTGGCTGAGCAAAGAAAGTATTTTCTTATTGACATATAGTCTGCTATGGCTGGATAGCTTGGCTTTATTTTTTTGGTGGTTTGTTTTTGTTACTGTTGCTGCCCTTGCATTTGTAGTGACAAATGCAAAGTAAAAACACGGCTTACTTGAGGTATGTAATGATAGTCATGGCTATTTCTCAGTTGCACCAGTGAATGGGGTGCACAAATGAATGGGGAATGTTTCATTTGATAGTCCTTTTTGTTTGAAGAATTTTTTTGTAGAAACTTTGAAAAAACTGGTTATGCTATATACGTCACAGATAGTTCCCTTCCCGCCCCCCCCCCCCTTCTAAAGATGCAGCTCCACTTTTATCCTTAGGTGGTGACTTTCCTTTAAATTGTGAAGACCTGTTAGTGATAGAGAGAAACAGATGTCACAACTTGTAAAAAATATTTTTAAAATGTGTGTGTTCTTTGTTTTCTTGCAGCTCCTGAGATATGAGGAAGCTGCTGTTATTATATATTAGGATAGTAATAAATGTGAGGATTTTTATGGTGGTTCTTGGTGGAGGAAGGATTCCTCTGCCATCTATATTAAAATCTGTTTTCTTAAAAAATGTGACTTACCAAAACATAATTAAAAAAATTATACAGCTAACAGTCACAGTCTGAATTTATTCTCTTTGGCATATAGTGAAATAGTTTGTCTTTAGCACTATGAGATAATTGCACAGCTTTCAAACAGTTCAGTTATTTCCAGGATAATGGCATTGGAGATAGAGTTCACTTTCTTGAGAAAGCTCAGCATTATCCTACTTTCATGCAGTTATACAAAGAAAAGTTAATTTCAAGGCATCAAAATGAGCAATTCTAGACTGTTGGAATGTAGTTAATGAGAATAGAGTATACAAGATGAGTAGTGTTGGGAAAAACTTTTTACCTTTCTTCCAGATACCATCCTCCTAATTCTTCGGATGAAACATTATCAGAAAAACATACGAAGGTATATTTTGCTCTTCTCTTTCCTTTTGGTATCACATCTCCATTTTAAAGATAAATTTTCATCTCAAGGGCAACTCTTAATGTGATTTATCTGCCTTCCAGATCCTTGTGATTAAATGCAAGAAACCAAACGTGTTTATGCAGGGAGGGTGCTCAGTCCACATCTTATTAAAGCTAAAGGACTGCTGCTGCCATCAGTGGGCTTCAGATTCAGCTTTATCTATGGGAGGAATATCTGCATTTAATTTATGACTGTGTTTGCTTAGGTTTTGTGTTCTTGACATAAGTAATTTTTACAGCATGCTAAAAATAATAAGAAATACTTTCATGTATAAGAAGACAGTATGTGGGATTATATAGGCATATAAAACGGGTGCAGCATTTCTGAAAACAGGAGTTTAAACAATATATATGGAGGGAAGTTAAAGATATCGCAGAATCCTTTCAAACCAAAACTCATTGCAATCCTTCAGAATTTTCTGCTGTATTTGAGGGTGGTTTTGAAGCCAGTTTTGCTAACTGTCCGTGGTAACTCTCTGTGATATATTTGATGTCAGCTCTAGAGCTACCTGCTGTGGTGGGGTGGGGCTTTGGGGTGTGGTGTGAACCTGGTGTATGTCTTATGTAATAGAGCAGACTGGTGTCTAAGTCTTTGCCTGAGACGAGATTGGTTCCAGGTTGCTCTGCTTGTCTCACCTTCTCCACGAATCCTCTCTACCCTTAAATTTACATTGTAAGGCCCTCCCGTCTAAGGAACCTGATGCCCAACACAGGGGCAGGTGCAGCCGTACTGTGCCCAAGTCTGTCTGTGAGGACAAAATGGATACTGAGAGACAGGTGTCGGGAGACAGTCTTCAGATTCCTTCTAAGGCCAGCAGGGTGAGGTTTGAAGCAGATCTGAAATTATCCAAAAACCTACCTTAATTACTTCCCCATTAAATAAATAGCATAATTCTACAGAACCTGTGAGAGTGATGGTGAAGCAACAAACTTTCAAATCCGTAGAGATTAGTAATTTTGCTTATTGTCTGTCAGTCTTTTTAAAAATTTGAGCAAATTCAAAACCAGAGCCTCTTTGCCATATTCTGTTTCTTGGTGGATGTCTGGGGTGATAATCAACGCCATCTTTGACATTCTTACTTACAATATCTCTTGGCTCCAACCCATATGAACCTATGAAAGATAATGGAAATCAAACTAGTTTAACTCCAGAGAAAAATTCAAGTCTTCTATATTCAGTGTGATTATTTCATTTGTTAGTAGACTTTCTTTGACAAGGACACAACAAAAAATATTTGGCTCAAACATGTATGATTTTGCTGTAATCCTGTGGTTCATCTAAGTAGCCTTGTATTGCAAAAAATAAAAGCTTATGAATAGAAGGGACTCATGATCTTTTCCTTCAGGGTTGATGTGATTTTGTTGGTCACTTCTTTGATCAGCATTTCATTTATTAGGTGTGCTTCTGACTCTGAACTTTCATGAAGACACAGTAGCAGGATAGCATGATACAGAAACTTCAGGTGTCTGTAGAAATGTTGTAAAACATGCACGCCTTTGAACATTATTTGCCATTATATTGCCTTTCTTATTTAAACTGGTCAATCTGGTTACTTCTCCAACAGAAACATCAGACCTGGAAAAGAAAGCTGAAGTCTCAGGCAGAAGCCTTTGCTCATTATCGCCAGACACACACAGCAAATGAACGTCGGCGACGCAATGAAATGAGAGGTCTCTTTGACAAGTTGAAGAGAGTTCTGGGGTTGCAGAACCTTCCCAAGGTCTCCAAATGCTACATTCTCAAGCAGGTAACATTTTGAAGCTTAATGAGGAAGTGAATCGTTTAATCTGGACAGAGTAATTATGGTAGTATGAACTTATGAAGAATAGAGAGCTTCTGTCCCTTCTGCAGGACTCTAGAATAAAACAACATCTGAAAGAATCTATATTCTTAAAAGCTTAATCTTGATGACACAGACGTGTGGTTTTGGATTAGCCCTCTACTTGTATTCCTTGTGAATAATGGAAGGTTAAGTCTTAATTCCTTAACAATTTGCTATGTATGTCAGAAAATTTTGAAACCTATTGAAGCCTTAGTTTTTTAATGCTGGAGAAGATAACATTCCATTAGGTATCATACTGACACTAAAAACTTAATTGTAAAGATGTAAATGACAGGAAACAAAAATATAAGCTATATATATATATATATATAATTATGCTTATCATCTGTAACTAGAAACTGTGGGATAAAAGTCGGGATTTTTTTCTTTAAAATTGTTAAACTTCGGAGAAGGGACAAATAAGATGATTATCACTCTCCAGTCTGCATTTAGGAAAGCTGGCATTCCATGGTACTTCACAGGCTTTCTCTGAATCCTGTTTTTTGGGGATTACAAAAATGTCTAAATAAATTTTGTAAAGATTTCTGGGAAGGAAGACTATTTTATTACTTTTTGTGTCACTGGTTTCTAAATCAGTTTGCTCATACTTTTCTAGGCCTTTGAAGAAATCCAAGGACTGACAGATCAGGCAGATAAGTTTATTGCACAGAAGAGCTTACTGACACGCAGACGTGATTGTCTGATTCGAAAAGTATCCACGCTTTCAGGTGAGAGTAGTTTTGGATATAAACTAGGTGTACTAATGAAAGAAAAGGCTTTTAGGAGTGGGAATGGGCGGAGTAATCTGTGGATCCAGGCGTGTCATTAGTTCACATAAAATTTAGACTCACTGCAAAACGAAGGTGTGCTAAGCCCTGACTCAGTGATAGGCTCTTCATGCTGATAAGAACTGCTTTTGTTTTTCATCATGCCCAAAGGAAGTGTAAACTTATCTTTGTGTTCGAGCCACGGGCTTGGGTTCCTTTGGAAGAGTGGGAGTGACAAGTGATGGTGTCAATTCATTCTGTCTTTGGTCAGTACTAAAACTTCTTATTCCTTTCAGAGCCCTGCAAATAACTTTCCTTGTACTGCTTTTCCAAGAACCAGTGCTGGTAGTGTCTAGGAGGCATCAGCTCTGTCCATAGAATAAAACTGCAGTAGAGTCTAAGCTGCTGCTCATCCAGGCATTTCAAGCAAAAACCGTGTTGTACTTACTGTGTCTTTCTGTTTCAGCCAGTGCCAAAGTGTGTGAACAAACAAAACATGATTCCTGTAACCTTCTTACAGTCTGGGAATATAAACAGGAGAATACCCATAAAGTTGAAATGAAAGATACCTAAATCTAGTGTGTTTATGTGAACCAGTTCATGTATATTTGAGGTACTTGACAAAGAAAAAAAAAAGTAAAAAGTGTCTTAGGGAAGTCTAGTAATACAAAAATGTATAAGAGGCCTTTTGGGCAGAGAATGAAAGCAAATAACTTTACAAAGTAGTTGTCTGATCTTTTGCATTCCTAGTGAAGTACCTCAAATTTGATGAGGAAAAAGTCCTCTCTCAGGAGAGTTAGTTAGTAATAGGCATAAATACTAAGCAGAAAACAAGCTAGTATAGTTACTTCAACTTTGGTTGTATTAAACTGTGTGCATCTGCAGAAAACAAATATAAAATTTGTGTGTTTGTCCAAGGTTAAAATTTTCATGGCGAGAGTAAACTATACATGAATTTGAATAACGGGGTCCATCAGTCCAAGAAATTTCCCCCTAGGTAAAGGGAACATTTTATCCAGTAGTCATACATTTGTCATTAGAGAGATGGGAGGATTTTTCATAGCTGAGTTTTCAAATAGTACTTGTTCAGCAAGAGCCTGTTCTTGTCCAAGCTGATTTCTGCTTATTGAAGTGACAAAATCTGAAATGTATTGATGTTTCTGAAGGAAAAAATTATACTGGAATAAATAGGTAATTGCTTTCACTCTGATACTTACAGTTGACGGGAAAGGTACAGAGACATATGCTACTGACCATTACGATCTGCAAAATGTCCGATTTATTGAGACAGATTATATACAGATTATATACCCTTCTTCACAGAGCATCAGACAGTGAGATACATTCAATTGGGTACAAGTTGTAAACAGGTACTACAGATAGCTTCTAATTGGACTAAGGCACTTTGTCAGCAGTAACGTGACCTTTGATGAAGGCAGTAAGGAATTTTTCTCCTAAAACTCCCACAGGTTTTCAACGCCATCTTTGCTGAACCAAATTACTATATTTATAAAGCTATATATAAAAATATAAGACACACGTAAAACATACAGAGCACATCAGGAATTGTTCACTCAAACTCAGTTTGTGTTCCCACAGATACTAAATATGCTATTTACTTGATGGGGATGGTGGTTATCTCTTAAATAGTAATTGTATGGTATCAATGGATTTTTAATTCTATCTTCAGTGGTTCAGTTTTGTAAAAAGTTTGAAGATAGGCTGACTCTGTGATAATTTTTCTGTAGGAAAGACAGAAGAGGTTGTCCTGAAGAAACTAGAATATATTTATGCCAAACAAAAAGCAATAGAAGCACAAAAAAAAAAGAAAGAACCCGAGCCAGAGAAACCTGCTGCAACTTCAACTGCTAGCACACAGCAAGAAGGATCCTCTGCTCCCCACAGAGAGCCAAGCCAGATAGCAATGACAAATAGAAGAGGCAAGCCACTGATACTTGCCAGAAGAGGAGTCCGTTCCACAGGTGGGCTAAAAGGGATGTATGTTTTGCATAAGGGGGAGCCAGGCATTGAAGCAGCACCCCCTGCAAGGGCGAAATGCCAGGTGGCTTGTGCAGGCAGCTTCACTCTTGAAACAGACTTGTGTGTAGGACCAGGAAGTTTCCATATGATAGGTGTGGAAACCACTTGCTTTCAGTAAGGATGAGACCAACGCTACTGAGATCTTCAGATGAACATGACTTTAAAGTTTCAACATGATGGGAAGTAAAATCTTGTTTATTAATTAATTCTTGTCCTTTGGTCTTGGGGAGTATCACTGTAATCTGGGAGTAATTTCTGAGAGTCAAAGGTGGTACTTTTTCGCTGACTCAAAACTTTAAGTTCAACTTTGAGAATGCTGGAGTTGCTAGAATTGATTCAGTTTTTAAAATCTCACTCCTCAAACAAGCTAGCTCTTGAGGTGGTGGAAACTTGCTCTTAAATTAAATGACAGAGTTGTCAGACACTTGAGAATTTTTTTGGAGCTGAGAATTGGTGGAGAAGTGTTCAGCATTTATGGAGACCTCCACACCATAAATATAGGAAAGAACAAAAGAAAATAGAAATCCAAACTTTTGTGGTAGTACCACTGTAATACTCTGTGGGTAATCTGGTGATGTGTCTTGTTTTGGAAATATTAAGTAGACCTTACTTGAAGTATTTTTTGGGCTTTTATGAAAAACTGGTCATTCTGGTTTACTAAGCTTAATGTTTGTCCAGTCCTGGGGAAGTTTGGTGTCAAAATTTGGATGTGATGAGAGAACTTACTTGCTTTCTTTGGACTGAACCAAGTCCCCTTTGTAATTTCAGCCAGACTGCTCTGATATTTGATCTGGATGCGAGTCTGGAGAGTTAGGATTGTTACACTACATGAAGAGATAGTACAAAGTGTCTCTAGCTGTGTAGGTGCAGTTCCTGGATGTAAAAAGTTTGAGCTATGGAGCCTCCATAGCTTCTGTAGCGCCTTTTATTCTGGGCTTTATAAACCTTCTAGCTGGCGTTGCTTCCACAACTGTACTTAATGCTGGACTGCAGGATGCTGTTTGCCATCAAGGGTGCTATGCAGAATAAGTCAGTGTTTTACAAACTTCCTTTTTTACAGAGGACTCCTCAGCCTCTCTTACCCTAACTGCTGCAAGCGTCGTGATGACTCCACAGGGGCAGGTGCTTACACTGAAGAGCCCCCTGGTCCCAGGACAGGTGGCAGCTGTTCCTTCCACGCTATTGCAAGCTGAGTTAAAGCCTCGAGCTGTCGGTACTACCATGACAGCACAGCCAGGTATGATCATGGGAGAACATGTTAATGAATATCAGTATAATGCTGTTCATGGATGTGCGTAGCAGTTTACAAAGTAATGTGTTACTTAATTTTGGCTTTAATTTTTTGGGGTTTTTTACAACTTAACTGACTGATGTATAACCTGGCTCTTATAAGAGAGATATGATGAAATTAATTCAGTTTATCAACAGGTAAGTAAAACGTGTTAAATTTTTGCTGTTCACAAACTAGGTAAACGTAGGGAAGAATTCCTAATTGCATCACCAGTCTGTATTTCTATTTTTATACTTCAAGGTATTATTATAATAAGTAAAGCCTTATAATAAGTGAAGTCTTGCCTAGAAGTGCACATATCTTATTTTCCAGGCTTAACTGAGTATTTGAAAGGCTCTTGTTTCCGCCTCACCCCCCTTCCCCTTTTCTTGCATAAGGTATTACTTCAGTGATGATTCAGCTGCCAGGATCAACTGTTCCTGTCCAAGTAAAAGGAATCCTTGCTAACTCTACCATTCCCATTACACTGTCAACCGTTGCTGGACATCCAGTGCCCTCAACAGCGGTGTCAGCTGCAGTGCCCCCTTCAGGTAAGCTCTTTGTGTTCATGGATCTCTGTGCTTGCATGCAGGGTACATTATCCTTGCATAACTGAGGTAAATTGTTTTCTCACTAGAAGTAATGATAAGTATTATTGTCTGGGCATTCAAAGAAAATCACTATTCAATGTTTTGAACTGTTTAGAGGGGCCTCTAGGAGATTATAGGTGAGAGCTTTTTAACTTTCCTTCACCTCACTGAGCCTCCTTGCCCTCAGCAAAGTCAGAATAAGGGGAGACTGAAATGTGTCCCTAGTGTAATGCATCCTCCTGGGGAAGCTGCAGTGCAGAGTGGTGGTGTGGCTGCTGAAAATCTCTGCCCATCCAGGCTCTTACTCTGGGACAACCGCTTCCCATACCTTGCCAGTTCTGCTGCCTGTGGGATGGCTGTTTTTCAAGACCCCATACTGGTAGGGGATCTAGGTGTGGGTAGGTTCCTGCCAGCAGTGTGCTGCTCTCTGTCTGTTCTGTTTAAATCAAGCCACCCACTTTCTGCTTCACTGTAGTCATTTGGTCACAATGAAAAAGGAAAGTTCATTTCAGAGTTGGGGCTGGGAAAAATCTGAATGCTATTAACAGAGAACTGCTTGGAGGCAGAAGATAAGTAATTGTTTAGTCCCTTTAGTGCACAAAACCAATACTGCAAGATGTGAGCATAAAAGTAAAGTATGAAGACAGTAAGAGGGAAAACTGTGATTCTGTTTTCCTTGTGCATCACCATCAGAACTTTAAGCATTAAAGTTACTTGCATTGTGCCAGGCTGTTGAAGGACAGGACTGGGCAGGAAGTGCTGTGGAGCTTGCTCTTGTTCTACAAGTTGAAAATTAAGCTGCTGTGTTAAAGCTTCACTTGACCAAACCTATGTAATCAGTTTAAATTGTGAATAGCAGTTTACTTGGGGAAGAGCTGAAAGTGAGCAGATTATGTTTAACTAGGAATTACCTTGCAGTTAACATGTATCCTGATGGATGCTGCTTTATGTGATTTTGCAGAAAGCGAAGATTCATTCATGATGCCAAAGATTGTTAATGTAACGTCACTGGCTGCTGAGGCAAGCATGAATCTAAACTCCAACCGAAACAAAAATTCTAATGTAACAGCTGCAGGTACTCCAACTTCTGAGAAATCTTTGGCTGTAGCCCCTCTTGAAACTAGGAAGAGTGATAGCATCCTTTCAGAAGAAACAGCCAAACCATGTCCGGGAGACAGTGGTGGAGATGGAAGAAATGCCACAGGTCCCACAAAAGTTTTCTTTGAAAATAAAGATGGCCTCCCACAACTCCGGAACATACCACGTGCAAAAGAGCCTTCAGAGTCGTTCAGCAAAAAGCTCTGCATTGGTGAGTTTGTAGGAAGCCAAGCCAGGAGGAAAGACGGTGATCCTGGAGGAGAAAGATTAAAATCTAAAGAATTGCCATTCCATAAGCTGCAGATCAAAGATTCCAGGATAGAAATGGAATTGAGGAAGGTAGCATCTGCAATGGAGGAAGCAGACCTGGATACAAGTGAGATACTGAGCGGCATTGAGGAGAATGATGACACTGATGAAACCCTCACTTCGCTGCTCAATGAGATCGCCTTCCTCAATCAGCAGCTGAACGACGATGCTTCAGCGATGTCAGAGCTGCCCACCACTCTCAACTCAGATTTCTCTCGTAAAGATGCAGAAGCTCGTCGGGGAACAGCCAGCGATCTCTCTGCTGCAGATGGTTCTTCCTTCCAGTTTGGCCATTTGGGAGGCAGTTTTAAGGACCTTTCTGACGTTTCAGAGGGTGGTGGCTCTTTAAGCCCTCTCCTGCTGCACCTGGAAGATGATGACCTCAGTGATGGGGACAAGACCTCTGGGGAGCCTTCAACTGAAGGAGATGTCTTAAAGATAGTGATAGGTGCTGAAATGAAGAATCCACTATCCAATCTCTCTGTAACCAGTGGTGGGAACGGCAAAACCGTAGATACCACTAATGTGACTCCACCAGTTTTGCAGATGAAAACTAATCCGGAAGCCAGTAATGCTGAAACTTCATGGCGGCCCATGCCCAAGCTGGCACCACTGGGTTTAAAAGTGGCAAATCTCCCAGTGGACTCAGAAGGGCAGAGTAATAAAGTGATGCCCTTATTGGCACCTGTAGTTGCAAAACTGGCACCTAGTGGGGTAAAAACTTCATCATCTGCAACTCTTCAAGAAGGACAGGATAACAAAGTGATGCCCACATTAGCACCTGTGGCTACAAAACTGAATACTACTGGGACTTTGCCTTCAAATTCAGCAGGCAAATAAATGAAGGTGTTTTTTATCAGAGACTGGAATGGAGATGTGGAGCAGTGTGAGCCGGTGTCATTGTTCAGCAGCCTCCATTGTCGGCAACACTTGTTTTCTGTATGGCATCAACACTCTGTTCATCTGAGGGGCAGGCCCCAAACTGAGAAATAAGTGTTATGAAACTTTAAGCATGTTGATGTGTTTTTACCTCACTGTTTCATTCTGGGTGTTCTCCTTCCCCTTCTCAAAACAAATAAGATGATCTATAACCATTGCTGGGCACATGGTATCCTCCCAAAATTGGATCCTCACAGAAATAGTTTTTCAGAGGACTGAGAAACTGAGGCTGTTGAAAGAGATTTTTTTTTTTTTCTCCCCCCAGTAGGGAGGCAGCTGACTTGTTGGGAAAAAAATCTGGGTTACTTGGTTTTGTACCAGGTAAATTATCTATGCAGAAATGGCATTGTTCACATTTTCTTGTTTTATTATTTGCAGAATATGATAAAGGTGCCGAAATCAGGTTGCAGTTACTCTCAAAGTTTTTAAGCGGAAGGGAAATCTGAGACTGTGCAGAGGGATGAAGTGCAAAGGATTTTTGTCTTTGGTGCTAGATAGTTCTGTAGCAGGTGTTATTTTTAGGAGCTTATGCACAGAAAATTTTAATAAACAACTATAACTCTCACTGCTTGGGGAAGAAAAATGTATTTTCCAGTGTAATTAGAAGTAGGACAGTATGTTAACTTTAATAAAACTGTCCTCGCTTTCACCTCCTGCTCCCAGACAAGTACTCCTTCCTCTGATGATTAGAGCATCTATAAGGAAAAATTACGGAGTTGAAAGAAAATGTGGGCACCCCATTGCTACGTCTTTAAATACATTGCTGAAGTAGTTTGAGTGTTTTCCCAGTTTCTGGTTTTTTTTTCCTTCTGTCATTCTTCAAGATGTATGTGGTGGCTTAAGAGTGTTGATACCAAGTGTTGCTTTGGAAAATTTCAGGACTGTTGTAGCCTAGCATAAGTGAGCAAGGTGTATATGTGAATGTATATATGAAAATATGTGTATAGCTTTCCAAACCTTTCATTTCTTTATGAATTCAGGAAAGGTACTCAGAGGTTTCTCACTGCATTTGCACAAGCTGTGTATAGCAAAAAAAGTCAACAAAAATGCTCATTACCAGGGAAATAGGGCAGTATTGAATCACGAGATGTATTTTTTATTCTTCTCTACCACTGCTTACTCAATAACCTGTAGATGCTCTTCACTGCTCAACTGTTGGATGTGAAGGGCCTTCAGACTGTAAAGATATTTATATTTTTGTACACAATTTCTGTTTTCATAATTTTCTTGACAAATGAAGTTTTCAGCCTAGGAGAGAAGATTTGTTAATGAGTGTAAACACAATCTTTTCCTATCAGGTTTGTAAATATAAGTTATGGTGTGCTTGCGGGGCTTCTTAACTGCTCCAAAAAGGTAAAAAATGTTGCCATGAAAATTGAAAATTATACAGAATATGATGGTACATTTTGCTTTAGGTTTAGGAATGTAATTTCATGTCTTACTGTTCCAGCAACAGCAGCTGGGTCCCCCTTGCCCTCCAAATGCCCCATCTTTGGTGATGCAGTAATACAGGAATTTCATCTTTCCAGCACTGAGGTTGTGCAGGTGTTGTGAGTGATGTTCTTCCACAGTTAGGGAGCAGTGTTTGTACGCAGAGCAAACATATGCCCTGTTCAGTAAGCTGCATTTTCCAGATCCGTGTCTACATTAGATCCATCAGGGAATACACGTATCTTGGGTGTTTCCTCATCTCTTTATTAGCTTATATAGGAGAGCTTATAGGAGAGAAGCCCTTCAAGCTCAATATGCATAAAGTTACTCCAGAGACTACATAAAAAAGGTTCTTCACTTGACCATTCTAAACAGTGTGTTATCAAGCAGTTACGTACAACTCTCTGTTGCCTTTTGCATATTTACTATTTTAATATTTGGTACAAGTCCTGTATTAGTGATTTGGAAAAGAGAGTTTAGGTCATTATGAGAGTCCTGCAGGGTCTTACAGTTGTCACTGAATGCCTTAGGAAAGGGGATTTACAATCCCAGGAAATACTTTGACATACGTTGCTTATTATTGAGGAATTTTAACCTTATTTTAAACCAGTAGAAATCTGGAGTAACTAAAGTAGTTTACTAGCACTACATCAGACTTAAATGTTATTTATTGGGGAATCTGGTTCTGAGCATTTCCAATAGGCTGCAGTTGCTTATTTTTTTACTAGCGGCAGTTTGTTTTGCCAGTAGATTTTATTCCTCCTGTGTGAGAAACAGCAACCAGACCTGTGCTGTGATTCCTTTTAAATTCCTAATCACTGACTCTTCTTTCTGTACCTCACCCTTTTGTGGTTGCAAATAGCTAATTTTAATTAGCACACAGAATTGTGTGCTTTCTCTGGGACAGAGAAGGCTGTAACTTACCATGATAATTGATCAAACACGATCTAAAATAAATGCTGTACTTTTGAGGATGTTCTTGTTCGTTATCACGTAGTGTGAAATTCCTGGATGTAATTTACTGCTTGGCATTGGGCAGTAAGAAATTTTACTGAAATAAAAATGTGCTATGTAAAGGTGACAGCAAAAATTTTTGGCCCCTGAATGTGAGTACTAAATTAACTAAGGAGAGCCCCCCAGTTTTGCTGCAAAAGGTGGTAGTTGCTGCAGTTCCAAGAAGGATCTATGATGGGTTCTTCCAGTCAACAAAGCATGTTCGAAATGCTCTCGGTTTTTGCTCATTTCACTGTCTCATGTGTTTTTTGCTATGAATATTTTGCTATGAATTTAAATGATGAGTTTCTTTTGCTCTTCCCTTAAGCTCCCAAACCTTTTAAAAATTGTATATGCTGTCATTTGTGGCAATAATCATAGAATATGACACCTATTGAGAAGATTTTGGAATCAAGAGAACAAAGGAAACCCCTTCAAGGTGCACGCTCTCACTAGACCAAGAGACCTGGAGATTTTCTTTGTTTTTTACACATCTGTAAATAGACTGGAATGTTTTTAAGAATATAATGAAATGTCAGATTTAGCTTTTTTCCTTTTATATATTAAAATATATCTTTCCCTTTTTTTTGCTTTTGAAAAATTGATATTTTTGTAGAAATCTAACAGTACAAGACTCTTAACTGTATGTGAGGGACAAAGTGTAAAACTAAAATAAACCAATCAAGGTCGACTAGAAACTGGCTTTGAAAGTTTGTTACAGGGAGGGAGAGGGAGCAGAAATGATGTGGTGGCATGTGCTGTTGGTGAGACGTGGCACTGGACCTGAGCAAGTGACACACACATGTGCTCTGCGGCAGAAGTTTTGGCAGCACAAACATCTGTGTTTTGATTCAAATGATCAAACAACTGGGAGGAGGTTTCTCCCTTAGTCTTGAGCAGTATGCAGGAAATACCATCATTTGTAAGAAGGGGTTTTGACTTGCTGAATGCAGAAAAGGTACTGAAGGGCTTTATTTTCACCGAGGTGCATCCTGAGCAGGAAGCCAAGGGGCTTAATGTTTGATCCTGCCATAAAAAGTAAAAAACCCCAACAGCTGAAAGATTAAATGCACATAAAAGCACTCTCCAGATGCCCTCCCTCAACCCCAAACTTGATTTTTTCTGTTGTATCTGTTTTCTTTAGAGAAGTGCAACACCAGAGCTGTCCTAATGGGAACAGGTCTGTAGATCTGCCTTCGAATGAAGTGTTAGAGGAGAAGCTTTATAAGAAGAAACAGATAAAATGCTTGTAATGAGTCACTGTCTATTGCTTTTATATCCATTAAATGGGAGATAACACACTTGGAAATGTGTGTGTGGGGGGTATTTTCTGTAGAGCATCTACCAGTGGGACGATC
>JAWWES010000168.1:25555953-25572079 GCA_035583135.1 Lophotriccus pileatus
GGGGGAGTTGTTTCGGGGGGGGGCTTGAGGTTTTTTTTTTTTAATTTTCTGTTCTGTAGTAAATGTCTATAAATGAGCAAGCCACAGACCTGAGGTCTGAGGTACAGACCTGAGAAGAGATACTGCAGAATTTATTGTTTTTTTAAAGAGCAAGGTCAGATCTCACAGGAGAGAATGAATAAAAATAGGTTTTGAAAACTTCTGATGAAAAAACCCTTCAGCAAGGCGGCATCCCACTACTTCGTATTTTAAGAGGTAAAGTTCCTTCTTGGAATAGAAAGGAATATAAGTGTAAGGTACATCCAGTCAGGTTTGCAATGTTAAAAATAAGCTCTGTCGACTACGAAAAGTTACAAGGAGCTTTGCAGTAACTGATTCTAAAGCCAGATTTGAGTCCATAAATTCAACCCAAAAATGTGCAGGCGTAGTTTGTCCATAATTAGCCATGAATGGAATCTAAACTAATTACTGTCATTTGGGGTCATGGTTTGGAGGAATTGTGATGCCATTTGTTGTCAGTTAAGCTCAGTGTCTACTTGCCCTTCTAACTGCTGCTACAGACTAAGAAGGCATCATTACACCACTGTATACTTGGTTATTCCTGTCAATTTGGATTTTGTGTTGCCTCAGATGGCAACAACCCTTGTCCATCTTAGTTGTTGGGGGGCCTGTGACAGGTGAGAGCTCTTTTGAAGGTATCCCCCTCGTCATTCTGAAACAGAATTCTACTCCCAGAAAGATTTAGAGTCTCCACTTGTCTGAGAGTTTTTTCTGATCAAGCTAAAAGCCTCAGTCTGTCCTCCTCACCAGGCTGCCAGCACAAACCTCCCATAGAGTATTTCAAGCAACTGGAAAGTCTTCTGCCCCAGGCTTCCAGCACATTCACAGCGTCCTGCAGCTTCCAGCACATTTATCAGTGCAAGCACATCCTGTCACCAGTGAGGCCTCCAGGACCTACAGCTGTGTCAGTAATCCACTTGTGCATCCATCCAGCAGCCTGGGGGGTGTGACCTGTGGTGGTGCAGGGATGCCCCTGCTGTCCCCTGTTTCGGTGGGGCTGCTCTCTAACAGCCCCTTGCTGGCAGCAGGGTTCCTGTGATACAAAGCACAAGCAGAGACCTCTCCTTGCTTTAATGATTCCATAACTGGAACCACTTATCTGGTTCATCTGGCTCTTGTGAGGGTTTCAGTTTTTGTAGAATGGGAGAGCTGTAGAGCTGTCAGTGTAGAGGACTCTGTTTCCTTGAGGTTACAGCTGTTGGCCCTGGCTCTCTGGTGAACTGCAGATGCTGGAAATCAAAGTGGAGGTGACATTTTAACCTGCACACTTTGCTCCTCAGCTCTCAGCATGGGAGTAACAGCCGGCTGCACCAGGATCCCTGCCTGAGATGTGGATGTGAAGGGGGTGCCTGTCAGTGGGCAGCCATGCATATCTGGCCCCATTCAAAGCTACGTGGGTGTGAACAGGGATCAGCTTGTCCTCTGCCAGCTCTGAGGAGGAGAAGAGGGGCTTTCCTGCCTCCTTTTGACTTCTTTTCCTCTCCCCAGCTAGCCCAGGGCTCCCTGTAGTTCTGCCGTGCAGCGCGGAGCGGTGCCCCTGGGAAGCACCGCAGCGTGTTGTGCCTCATGGGCTGAAACCAGGCAATTAAAGAGCAGCTAAAAAAAGATACGCAAACATGAGCTGTGTGCCATTTTTAGTGGCTTTCAGCAGCGATTAACTCCTTAGGCAACAGCTGTATGAAACAGCTTGCCTGGCTCTTCCCAATCAGTCCCTCTGGACAAATCTCTGGCCTGCTGAGGCAGATCTGCTCACTGCTGAGCAGGGAGACCTGCGGGACTGCAACTCTGCCCGGGCTTCTCCAGTGCACAGAGCTGTACAGGCACAAAGCTTTTAGGCAAGGTCTATAGGCTGGCGTGGATCTGCAGAGCTTATGTTGGCAATGGGCTCTGGTTCGCAGCTGAGGCTCCTGAGCACTGCAAGGATATAAAACACTTCAGGCTGCTGAGTTGCCACTGGACCTGGAAAATGAACTTTGGATCCCTGGACCTTGAGATCTAGTGATCTTTCATGTTACTAGACAAAAAATGTAAAATAACCCCAGTGTTATTATCAGTCATCTTGAAAAAAGGGGGCAATGTTTGTTTTCTAAATTATGCTGGATCCAATCTACAGAAAAAGCTAAAAGGGAGGATGAGTGCATGACACGAGCTCACTGGTTTATGGAATAGCACAATGTGTTTTCAGCCCATGGGAATGGGATGACTGATGATCCCTGCCCTTCCCCTGGACCTTCTGCAGTGTGAAAATATGATCAAGACTTGTTTGATTTGTAGCTACTTGACTGTTCTGTTTAACAAGAAGCCCAGTAATTAGCAGGACAGTAAGAGCTCTACAGGTGTTTTTAGAATAGCACACTGCTGTTCTGCTGCAGGACTGAGGACGGCTGTTGCAGCAGCACGTGCTGCAGAAGCCTCCAGTTCAATGCCTGGCCAGGATTTCCTGCAGCAGTAAGAGGAGAAGGGTGGGTCTGTGCTGGAGCTGACGGGGTAGTTTGGCAGAAGCAACTGGAGAAGCTGCTGCCAGCTCTTGCACCACCCATCCCTTGCTGCCTCCATGGTACCCTGTATGCCAGACCCCCCTTGCAGGAACTGCACAAGCTGCTCTTGGCCTGAGGCTCAGGTGTTCGTTCCTCTTTCTCCCCTTCTTCCATCAGTCCTTCTGCCTGCTCGGGCCTGGACCTCTGAGCCCCATCCTCTGTGTGAAGACAAGGGGCTCAGACCCTGCTTCCCACACTCCACCCTGGCCTGCCATGACACACACACACACCTGGGCACCTCAAAGCCCAGGCTGTGGCTACACTCACCTTATGACAGTAAGTCAACTGCTAAGCACATACTGGGTTTTCTCTTCTGAGAGCAAGACAGGGGCAGTTTCCCAGTGTGACAGGGCTACTGTTGCCCTGCTGGTCCTGGTGAGTGGAGATGTAGTTATCCAGTAAGCTGCAAACAGCATATCCACAGCACCAACCTCCTATGTATTCTGTATCTATCCAGCTATATCCTGGTTTCCTTCAGGAGCTGCCTAGTATGCCTCACTCTGCAGCAAGCAAATGCACATCACCCCCATTTGCATCTGCACAGTCAGAGCTCACCCAAGCAGCAGTGTAACACCAACCCCTCTGCTCCATTCTGCTTCCCTCTGGCTTGCTCTGCCCTCTGCATGGCTGAGGACTTGCCAGCTGTACTCTTTTATTCACACAACATCTTCCACCCTAAGGTGACTTAAAGCAGCAGTAAAATTTTTGAAGGGATCCTGGAATTCCTTGCTGAGTTGCTTTTCTTCTGAAGGAAAAAGCCTAATTGAGAGAAGGTGTCTGGTTTCTTTGGGTAAACAGCAGCTAAAGGTGCCTCTTCCTGCAGGAGCCGTGTGTTGCTTGGCACAGATGAAGCTGTGCTGTCCTTGGCCATGAGCCCTTGGCCCCCACCCCTTCCTCATGGGGGCACAGCTCTTGGTTAGATAGCTTTGTCTATCCCTGCCTAAGCCTGAGGCATAGACAGCACTGAGCTTTGAAAAGGTGTGAGCTAATGCTGTGCCTTATTTCTGAGACATGCTGGACCTGGACTTTACTATAAAACATTATGTAGCCAAAGTAAAACATGATTTGATCAACCATTAAGTGTCCCTGTGGGGCCTGGATGGAGCCATGTTTTGTGTGCTCAGCCTTGTAAAGGCAGCAGGGCCTGGACAAGGTTCCCCACATCGAGTCAGCCTTGTGTGGGAGCAGGATGCAGGGGTGGATGGAAGGCTGGTGGGAGCCCCCACAGCACAAGCCCCTTGGATGCAGGGGGAGGGCAGCTGCTGGCTTGGCTGAGGTTCACTGGGTTTGGGCTACGTGGGAGGCAGTGGTGGGGCCCACTGACCCCCACTAGGTCCTCCCTGATATGGAGACAGGTTATGAGGCTGGATAAACTCAGATGGGCCAAGCTTCAGCAGACTTAAAACACACGTGAACATTTCCACATAGGAGATGGATAACACAGCAGTAGGATTTTCCTGTTCTGGTTATCTTGATACCTTTTTTAATGATGTAGATCTTATGTGATCGGGTTTTAACTTGCGTTAAGGTGACTGGCTGCAAAAGCATGACAGGAAAAGGAAGTGTTGGCTTCTTTTGCTATAATAATGATTAACTTCTGCTCCCCAACCAGTGCTCTCACTTCTAGGTTACAATGACTCTTTGATTTTAAAAAATGGCTCAAGCAGACTTGCAGCTCATGACTGCTTTTTCTAAGCTTTGAATCTGCTTCCTCAGCTTTTGAATATCCATAGCAAAAAAAATCTCACCCCACAAATGTTTTGTGGTTCTGATATACGGGGGACAGGGCAGCTCATTCTTCAGGAAAAAATTAACAGCTCCCACCAGGCAAGCTGAACTGATGGCAGCCACAGTGGGAATTGTTACTACTGTGCTCCGCTGTAGACAAGGCCTCATTGTCTGGCTTTGACAGGGAAAATGTCCGGTTTCACAAACTTTGCTGAGCAAGGGAGAAAATAATTATATTGCAGATCAGCTTACAAGGGGCACATTCATGTTTGAAAGAAAACCTGATTTTCATAGGGTGAAGAAGAAAAGCATAACTGCCAAAGGGAAAAGCCAGCAGCTTTGGTGACCTACTAAAAGTGCATCAAGTCAGAAGTTATTCCTGGCTGCAGGTTGGTCCCAAGGGGCTGGATCCTTGACTCTGGCTGAGAGGCAGGCAGTGCAAGTGGAAAGCATGTGGGAAACCAAGCAGTCCTCTGCCTCTGGAGCTGGGCATGGCAGAAAGCAAAGCCCTGCTGTGGCTGGAGAGGGAGCCATCGCTGCTGCTGCATCGTGCTCCAGCCCTGCCCCCTCGTGTCTCCAAACTCCTGAGCGGGCATTTGCTGGGGCAGAAGCTGTGGTGGCAGAGGCACGCATCCCCATCCTCTGCCTGCCGACTCAGGAGGTGGCAGGGACTTTGGAGCAGGTTGGTGCAGTGCCGTGTGCCTCCCCTAAATCACAAACCCGTGTGGGCTCCCCGGCGCTGCTCGCTGGAGGGGTGATGTCGTGTCACAGGAGCCCCACTGCCTCGAACTTGCCTGTTTTCAACTCCCAGTTACAGCAGTTGAGATTTCATTTGCAGTATTTGAGCAAAACATTGGAAGCATTTTGTTTCATGTGCTTTTACTTAGGAAGACCACAGGGCAAATGGTGAAGGAACACGTTTTACATCCCTGGGCTGGCTGTGCTGAGCCACATGCAGCCGGCCTGGGCTGCTGACTGGCTGCCTCCCACCAGCACCGGGAATATTTGCTGAAGCCATTTTGGTTGTCTTCCCAAGGGGAAGGATGTAACTATCTTTCCTTTGCAAGATTGCGTATCATTTTTTCATCTCCATCTTAGAAAAAAAAACCTGAAAGGAAGCAGAAAGGAACAGTGCAACAAGCTGATAACCTATTAATTCCTCCATCAGATTGAAAGCAAAGTTTGAATAAATCTAGCACTATAAATCTTGGATTTTTTGTGAGCATTTGTCTCAAGGAAACGTGCACTCTCCTCTTTGCAGGAAGCTGCAACACCAGCATAAACCCAGTTTGTTGTCATGGCAATGTCAGTAGTTGCTTTCTCTGTATGCCAAATCATAGGCGCTCATAGGATCATAGGAAAATTTAGGTGGGAAGGGGCCTCTGGAGATCTGTAGTCCACTCTCCTGCCCAGGCACAGCCATTAATGACATCAAACCAGGCTGATCAGGTCTTTCTCCATCCAGGACTTTAAAAACCTCAAGGGATGGAGGTGGTGCCTCCTCCCTGGGCAACACTTCTAGTTGTTATTCCCAGCCTTCTAGCCTTCCTAATTCCATCATTCTGATTTGGGTTTCCTGTGTCTTTGATATTTATTCACTGTGTTTTCTCTTTTTCACCACTATGAGTGTATCCGAAAGACAAATTTCCCTCCAGCTTTAGTTTCTTTCTCTGACTGCAGGGTTGCTGCACTTTGCTTCACTGCTTATGAATATACCAGCTCAGACCACACCGCTATCTTGCACTCTCTTATCTGCTGAGGTTTTTGATGGCATGATGATAAGCTGATCAGGATGATGTCTGAGGAGTTTCTCCTGTGAACTTACGATCTGGCTATACTTTTATATATGCCTCTGAGTCAGCCATCTCGCCAGATGACTAACGGGCTGCGTTTTCTTGTACGTGACATTTGTTTTTGGCCACATTGGCATTGCTTTAGGAAAGCAGCCCTAGTCAGACCGGTATCTGCACATTAGCAATGGGAACAAACGTATCCATCCGCACAATTTAAACATGCGCTTGACTGCTCTTCGGTTACACTGACAAGCACACAAACCTTGCCATTAATCTCTGTCCTTCCTATTTGTTTTCATCTATGTAAAGTGCACTGGACTAAAGAAAGAAGAGAACACATGTGTTTGTGTGTGTCCTTGTCCTGAAGGGCACCCACTTGCCAATTCTCTTTTGACTGGATTGTTTTGTGAGTTTTGTGTTTCACTCTTCTCCTGCTGGTATCATATTTAGTATACCATGTCCTGTCCAAGGACCAACTGCTGTCCAAGGTTTGTCTGGTTTAATTGAATTATGGTTGCCATGGGTAGTGGAAAGGTCAGATTTCATTCTGCATGGTGAATTCTGCAAGCCGAGAAGGAGGAGGAAACCTGGTTCTCAAAGTCTGTGTCAAGGAGCCAGGGGTTGAACAGAAAGGGATTTTAAAAAAGCGGTGTATGGTAATCTGTAGCCCTACTTCCCAAGCAAATGAAGTTGGGGTTATGTACCAAATTTAGGCTTACTGGAAAACGGCAGCTCCACAACCAAGTGCCACATCTCTTTTTGTGCCTGTCTCCATGCCATCTCCTGCTTCATGAACAGAGTCTCCTCTGGGACAGAAATGTGCTTCACCTCTCACACCTACCAAATGCCTCTCAAGAGAGTCTCTCTAGGAAACTGAACACAAGCAAAGGGACTGATATCAACTGTGCACTTCTAGGTAGGGCTGGGCAGGATACCGGCAGTGGGTCAGGAAAAACACAAATAGATGCAGTGCCAGCATTTCTGTTATCGGGTTTCCAAACAACATGACATTAGTTTGCATTTCATCCCTTGGGCCTCCCTTCAGCGTCTCTGGGGTGAGAGGATGGAGCTTGGCACCCAGCAATGCCACAGTGCTGAGTTCTCCTCTGCCTGCCCCGTAACAACCCCTGGGGACTCGGCACTGACCTGTGTACCAATGTGACATACAGCCCCTGATGCAGCCCTGCCTGCAAAAGGGGGACGTAGAGATGGACACCCCAATGGGAAGCAGCAGAACATCTTCATGGGAGGATCTGGGACACAGCAGGAAGTTTT
This sequence comes from Lophotriccus pileatus, assembly GCA_035583135.1. Classification (NCBI taxonomy): domain Eukaryota; kingdom Metazoa; phylum Chordata; class Aves; order Passeriformes; family Tyrannidae; genus Lophotriccus; species Lophotriccus pileatus. The sequence goes on from JAWWES010000168.1 coordinate 25,563,347, forward strand.
GGAAAAAACTCCCTTGCAAAGTTTTGTTTTGATGTTTGCTTCTGACTTTTGAGGATGTAAAAGGCAAAAAGCAATGCAAGGAAAGGGAACGTTAATGAGATGTTACCCTCTAGGCAGGACTTCATGAGAACAGGTGGGGAAACTGAGGCAAAAGGTAGTGCCTGAAACCTGGCCAGCTGAGTGTTGCCCAAGAACATGAGAGAGAGTGTGATAACTTGCATGCTCTGATGCATTTGATTTTCCAGCATTCATACCTCAGATCTCATGACAGGAGGGGCAAATTAGAACATCATCAACGTGGTAAGTGCAATTGTGGAAGACACAGCGAGCAGCTGCGAAAACTGATACAAATGGGTGGATTTCATGGTTTGCAATATAACAGTTCGACATCACTTGTGATCAGAGGGACTCATGTACTTGCTCGCTTCCAGTTTTGCACTAGTTCTTTAATTTTGCTTACAGTAGTAATAATAAAAGGCATCTGTGGAGGCCAGACAGCTGTACAACACAGTCATGCTGTAAGATCTGTCATGCTGTCTTTTTCTCAGAGCAAGCCCCAAAGCTGGCTGAGTCCTGGTTTACACTGTCAGATTGCTGAGGGTCATCAAGAATAAGACTAACTCCAGGCAGGGCACTGCCTGCTCTGGGTTTGCAGAAGATATTCATGCCACAGTGTACTTATTAATTACTGCTCTCTGGAAACATAAGGCATGGGACAAAGGAGAACGAAACAAACAGGCTTATTTAGGTCAATTACAAAAGTACGGGCTAATTGCAAACAAAGTGGTAAAACAGGAGCAGTAGGGGCTCAGAGGAAAACAATGTCAACAGTGACCTACATACTCCTGGGGAGTGGGGGGAGGTTAGACAGCAGGCTGTCGGGAACACACAGCTCAGCACCAGAGGGGTTTGCGTACATCTCTTCTTTCAGATCCCTGGGCCAGAGACAGCCTGTGCCTGAATGCTGTCTGTGCAGTCCACAAAGAGCTGTCCTGAACACATAAGAACACTTAGGGAGACAGCAGCTCAGTGGTGCAGTGACATTGTTCCCATGTGATGTTTAGCCCCACAAAAAGCTGCAAGACCTCTTCTCCAAGCCTCAGGGCAGACCTCGAAAATAACAGCTCCCCGCTTTCCATTGCAGAATAGTCCTGGAGTGAAGATGGTACAGTTTGTATGCTCTTGGTTATGCTGCCAGAGGGAAGACAGGTGAAGGACAATCCGTTGCTTAGACACATGCCGGAAAACCTATCTTGTGATCTCTCTTGATCCTTTTCTGAAGGACTTCTCCCTAACCTAGGCTGGCCCAACATAACATAATCCAAACCAACCTTTCTACAGGAAACAGGGCCCTGGGTGACCTTAGAGCAGTCAAGCAGCAGCTTTCAGCCTCTGCTCAGTGCACCCTTGCAAGTACTTCTAAGATATTTGTGAAAAGCAGCTGTTCTCAACTACCTTTCACCAACCAACAGATTGAAGTGTCTAGGTGTCTGCATCCCCACTCACTGCAAAATGTTTACAGGCCCAAAACTGGGAAAAGTATAAAGTGACTGTTCTAAGAGAGACCTTTATCACTCCTCACAGAGTTCAATGGTAATTTCATCCTGTGCTTCCTATCTCCAGAGAGCAGTAATTAGGGAGAACAATGGAACACAAATAACTCCTACAAAAGAGAACAAGGATTTGGAATCCCTTATTTAAGTACCAGCTCAGTCAAATGCTTTCCTATCATGTGGTTTTCAGCTCTGGACTCCCCTTGCAAGCAGGATCTTCTGTATTCAACACTCAATCTCTGTGTGCCTGCCAGCCCTGGCACCTGGCCATTCAATGGGAGACAGCCCTCTCCTATCTGTGTGGCCCTGCTCTTGTCTCTACCCACATCTAAGGTCCCAGCTAACTGCTCCCTAGAAACGACAGAGCTCATGCAAGACTGCAGTTCCACTGTGGGCTTTTGAGACTGTCAAACCATTTGGTCCTGCATGAAAATGGGGCAAGACTCTGTTGGACCTAAGCTTAAAGAAACTCCCATGGATTAGCCTGGGTAACATGTCATGGCTTATCTGACCAGCCAAAGCTGTGATGGTGGGGAGTTCATCATTCCCAGGCAATGCCCAGATTGAGTTCTGTCTCAGTACTTGCTGTATATCCCCCCTCACAGCGTCCATGTAGCCAGCAGGAAGCACAACATGCTTACTAAAGAGGCACTACTGCACGGTATTCTGATCACCTGCCACTGAAAAATGGACAACAAAGACAGGTCTTGATTCAGGTGAGAATTTGATAGGGTTGTAACATTCTTACCTCCCTCCACAAGCTGGCTAATGCACATATGTGTGGGCCAGGCCATAGTTAGTGATAGGATAGGTGTTCACACATAGTAGTTGAGAAGCTGGAACAGAAGCAGCAGGAGCTGCGGCATTGCCCCCTGGGAGCCGCTGGCCCCAGCACTCCCTGACAAGTTTGTCTGCCCCTGCAGCATCCAGGTGCTGGCGAGGTTCTTTCCAGGACCATTCACCACACGTGCTGCTGAGGTGCTGTGGGAAGTCCAACAGCCATTCCTCCAGGCCCCAGTCACCAAGCCCAGGTTCTTTTTTTATCAGTCACATCTGCCACCTGACAGCAGGCTTGCAAACATACCTCGTTGCACATCGGACGCACACGTGCCTCGGGCATCAGGTGAGTCAGAACACAGCCTTGGCTTGACAGCTGAATGGAAACGTGTGCACTTTGCTAATTATGTTAAAAATAGTTTTAAATGGGGGCATGGTTTTTGTTGATCACTTGAAATGCAGGAGTGAGACATAAGTGGACCAGTTCACCTGTTATGATACCAGACCCAAAATTTAAATGGATTTGTAATTTTTTCCTTTGGTTTAGGGCACATTCTACTAATTTAGAAAAGAAAAAAAAGTGGGTGTAGCTGTGCCTGGGATTTTCAAGAACACCTGTGCACCTTTTGTCTTATTACAGAAACTATCCATTCCTGGTGCATGCAAGGATTTTTAAGCAGTAACTTCCTATCTTCAGCTGGACTTTCTATACTACATATTTTGTTTGTTCTGCCCATGGTTTCTCTTTATCAGCACAATTTCCTGGCAACCAGCTGAACGGCATTCATGCATGTATATTTTTCTTTTTTTAAAGCACAGCTGGGATCTGTGATATAAGCATATTCTCCCTGGATGCATTATGAACTGTAGATATCTACATGACTTTTCCATGGGAACACACGAAGAAAAGGTCCTGTGTAACTGCTGGCTGGAATCTCAACATTTCAAGTCAGGTACCAGGAGCCTGACAAAGAGACCCAGACTATGGTTGGAAACACTTTCCAGAAACTCATTCTGCTTATCCCTTGTAGCTGTGGCAATAAATGAGAGAGAGAGAGGGACAGAGCTCATTGCAGGAAAACAAGTCGACAAAAGCAACTAACTCTGTTTTGGTTTCATCACCTGACATGCTGTACGTTGAACTCTGGAGACCTCGTGTGTCTGAAACACAAGGGCATTTTGCCAGGGCAAACTCATATATAATTAAGAGGTAATAATGAAATTATTAAGCTCACAGTCATTTTCATAGTTGGAGAAAAATTAAATGTAGAATGCCCTCTATATACTGCATGGTAGCTGCTTTTCTTTTCTTACCCTCTACCTGTCTAGTTTCTCATGTAGTTATTTTTATTCTGGACTAGACCAAAGCTGTTATTCTTTCCTCCTCCACCCTCTCTCTGCGTCTCAGTGCCTGCTGTTCACTGTTTTAACAAGTCAACAGGTGGAAAAAGGTATAATGACCCTGCTGAATCAACATCCTGTGAGGCTTAGGATAGTCATTATCCTAACTGCAAAGCAGCACCATGGTCCTCTGGAGATATGGGGTAGGCAACTCTTACAGAACATTCTTACTGAATGCTTTTCTTTCAAGAGTTTCAAAGCTTGTGGGAAAAATGTGTTCTCTGCTCTGTGCTTGGCCTGAAAGCTGCTCAGGAACATAGCAAGGAGGGCGCGGAGCAAAATGTCTGGCCCCACTTTACTTGCAGACACATGTGAAGCAAGGTCAGCCTATGCTCTAAGCTGTGTGGAAGCTATGAATCTGCATGAGAGTGATGCAGGTCCCTGACTAACTCACCTGGTCTCTGAGCTGGCCTCAGTTGCTCATGCTGGCTGCCACAACTTCCAGTTTGGAGCTCTCTCTGGTACCAAGAGCGCAGGTCAGGTCCAGCATATTGGTGACTGAAAAAAATGAAATCCTTTCTCAGATCCGTTTCTCTGACTGAGAAAACATTTTTAAACAGGCAAAAACCAAGTTGATCAAACAACCACCCAAGGCATGGCTGCAGTGTTGTATCACCACATTGGGGTTTCAGAGGCACAGAGCAGCACCTTGCTGCCCCTGTCAGACAGTGCTTGGGCAACACTCAGATGATCCAGTGATGGGACTGCATCTGTCCTCAGCATGTCAGCACGGTTGTCTGGAGAGACACATCATGCTCCCTGCCTGGCTGCAGGTAGTGAGAAGAGCTTTGTGTGTAAGGAGAACAAGTTCAAGGAAAGGTTTAATATCACACTGAGAAGAGTCACGTATCACTTCCGCTCCATTGCTTTGTGTCTTCTTTTATCATGATATTTTTAACTAGGAAAATCATTTTGTTTAAAATCACCTCCATAATGTTCCTTTTACTTGGAGCCCTACAGGAACATAACAGAACTATTGCAAGATGTTATTTCTTAGAAAAACACAGAGGATTTCTGCAACAGGGAAAAAACATTTTCAGATACTTCATTACCTAATGCTTAAATGTACAGCATTTAATTTACTGAGCCATCTATTCTCTCTCATTATTTAAGGCATCCCTCAGAAGACCACTTTACGAACACATCATTCAAAACCAAATGCTGGAAATACCAAAGAAAAATGATATAATTTATTCATGGTTTATTGTCCCTTCTCTCAAGGAAGAATTCATGACCTCTAGAGTGAAGCTGAAAGTCCTGTTGCCTTCGCTGATCTCCTCCAGGTGCTGCCCTGCGGAGATGGGCCCTACAGGAATAAGCTTTGTTCTGAAGGTAATCTGTGGCAATAGAGAGGAGGCAATAGTGGCACAACAAAAGGAACAGCAGCAATCGGTGGGGTGGGTGAGCACAGGGAGAAGCTCACGCCCCAGCTCACGCCCCACATGTGCGAACCTTTAACGAGCTCGACAGAAGCAGCAGTGAGCGACTGGCCAGCAGATTAGCAGCTTGACTGCTTCCATGGGAGAGCTTATTTTGGACACCATGAGCAAGAGCAACATCAGGAGGCATGTCATGGAGCAGCAGGTTTACAGATTGTTTCTAGACGTGTCACTGGATGAAAAGTAGTTTCTTCATTTCAAGTGGCTTGGTATTTATTAAAGGATAGCACTGGTAGAACAGAAGCCGTGCAGGTGGGTTAACATCATCTACTCTGGTTTCACCCAAGCTAAGGCTCTAGTAGTGGTTGAGTCAGTGCAAGGATTTTTCACTAACTTTTCATGAATTTGGTATTACAATTCGAAAATTGAGCCCTTCTAAGGATTAAATAGGTGCGTGGTAAGACTTGTACTGCAATACCTACAGGAAGCTGGTGATTCCTGCCTGCTTCCCTTTTGTATTATGGAGATCAAAATAAAAAAAAGCAAGTCTTTGTATTAATAAAACTATACAAAAAGTTTCTTTAAAAATCGCTAGCAAGATCTTTCTCTTTAGGACAAACTGAAGAAACTGTGACATTTCAGCCCGCTTCAAAAATAACTAGAAAGATAGTGTGCTTTAGTCTGAAAATCAGAAACATCCGTTCCCTGTTCCAGTTCCTTTTCACTGAATTTAGAAGTCCAATGATGTTTCAGAGTTGGCCTGTCTCTTCAGTCAGAAGAGACAGCCAGTCTCTTCACAGACACAAAGAATTGTAATCACAAATCACATAATGCTGTGCTCAGCTTTCAACAAAAGAGGAACAATTCTAGTTGCATTTAAACAGTGTCTCCCAAGCACACATTTCATCTGTCCCTTGTTTTCAAAGACATCCCTCAGTTCTTTTGCAAATGTATGCGTGTTTCTCCCAAATGTGATGACTCTGATGTTTTACTGTTGCACAGCATAAATGTAAGAACTATCAACTGTATTTTTTTCCCCTGTGCAGTGCCAAGTCCCAGTCCTGTACAGGCTGGTGCATATTTTCAACTCCATGTCCACTGTGAGTAGTCCCATACACTAGAATTGATAGTCTGGATAAAGCTAAGCACATGTGTAAATCTTCATAGAAGAGGGATTTTATTTTTGCAGCAGCAGCAGCAGCTCTGGTTTCCTTCATTAATTTTTTCTCACCCTTAGCAACAAGGCACTGTTACTGAGCAATAGGACAATAGAGTTGGTAGGAATGGACAATATTCACATTTTTTAAAAGAATCTTTTTCTTATGTACCACTTCTTGGGTTGCAGGCCATGTGTGGGGCTGAAAGCTAAGATTCCTAAATGATTCCATGAGTCTACACTTTTATTCCTAGATCCATGGACTTCAATTCCTTTTATTTTTAAAACAATTGCAACATTACCAACTCTTGCAATTTTATTGTAAATCTCACAAAATTTGATATCTTTCGGAAAGCCACAGTTCCTGGAACCTTGTGATTTTTGACGCAGCAACAAGCACGGATTTCTCTATGGCATGTGCGTGTCAAAACAAAAGCCTATCAAAGGTTAGAAACGGACATTTTAAATTCACTTCCTGCACTGTTACTGTGACACGACTGGAGCTGACAGAGATTAGAATGATGTCCTGTTATGCCTCTGGGTGTTTTTATCTATATATGCAGGTTCCTGACCAGTCAAACCTTAAGATCTTAGTGCTGCTGAGCCCTTGTGCCTGCTCAGAACCCCACTTGGAATGCAAACAACCTTTTCCTGAAATTCAGGCAGTGCAGGTTCGCACAGTCACAAGCTGTGATGGTGGCAGTGTGCCGGCCACAGTGGGGAAGACCATATTCCATGCAGATTGCCTGCCATGGTAAATCTGTGCCTGAACTTCAGCAAATTTTCACGGACTGTATATTTTGAAGGATCATCTCCAACTGCTATGAATACTCCGGGTTTGAATTAGTGACTGAAGATGGAGCAGTCACCAAAGATGGGAAAGGGAGCAGGGTACCCACAAAGGAAATAGGGAGGACAGAGGACAGATTGCAAAAAAGGGCAGTGCACATTAAGGAAGAGGGAGCTAGCAGGGCTTTTCCACCCTAAGAAATGCTGGTTTCCTTTCTGCCCTTCAGGGCTTTGGTGTGACCAGTGTGGACATGCACACTCTGAACTCAGAGAGAGCACTAAGTCCTAAATGTATGCCCTCTGACAGCAATTGGTGGCTTGTGAAATCTGCCTCCCCACCTCTCTCTTGTGGTTTGTAGCTGCCATGGCATGGTAGGGCTGCTGTCTGTCTTCCCATTTGGAAGTATGGGAATAAGTGTAGTGGCTTCTGAACTCTGCCATGGGGAACAGCTATTAGACAGCTCCAGGGCAAAACCTTCTTGCTGGTCTGATGTATGTTTGCTTCTAGGGTCTCATCTGCTATGAGCCAATACACTACTGTCCAAGTTTCTGACTCCATGGGCATCTTGATGTGACAATGGGCTGCCAGACCCTTAGCAAAAACTCCAAAGGGCCGAGGAAAGAAGGAGCTCCAGGACCTCATCATAGTGGGAACCTACAGGAACCTATGCATCCCCATTGTAGGGCTGTGGAGTCCCATGGTTATCCAGGAATACCCAGCTCAGCTGCTTATGGGTTTGGCTTTGCCGGCAGTCTCCACACCAGCTAGCTCTGGGAACACTGTAGCCCCAGTAAAGGATCCACTCAAATGTGAAGTGTTAGAAGATGTGTCTCACCCGAGCCAGGCTGCCCTGGGGTGAGGTATCACTCAGTAACTTTTTCATCTCCATGGTGACATGCAGGACCCACATCTTTCCAGAAGCACCCTGAGCACTGTTGCTGTGCAGAAGACCCAGGCACAGTGTGACGACCCACCCTTAAGGGGAAGGAATTACCCAAGATTCATAAATGCTCATGGTTGAAAGGAACAACCGAAGTCAGACGGTCTGCAAACAATGTGGTTGATTTGTAGACCGAGTAATTTGTTTCAACAATTCAATGAGTTTGAGAGACCGAGATGCGTTAAATAACACCTGTTGGTGTCCTAGGTTTTTTGTCATGTATGGGCCAATTTCCCAAATTTCCGGTGTCATTGTCCAAGGGATGCTCGATGTTTGGTTAGCTGTTGTTGGTCGTGTCAGGGCAAGTGTAGTTCCGTAATTTTTGGGAACTGATATATTAAATTTGAATGTTAGGCCAACCTGGGTTCCATTTTGTCAGAAACACACTACGGCAACAGGTTCAACCAGGGTAAAGGCGGACAGGGCGACAGGGGGCGGTGGAGGGGAGGCACAACCACGAACCCTGAGGGGCGGCGGGCACGGCAGGAGAGGTCCTTAACGTGCCTCAACCTTCCTGCGGGTCTCACTTGGCTCTTGCGTCGCAGACGCACCCCCAGACCCCCCACGACAGGGCGCCGGACCCGGAGCAACGCCGGCCGCCTCTCCACACCCCGGCCCGCCGCAGCCGCCCCGGCCCGGCCGCCGATCCCTCCGCCAGCGCCGCCCGTCTCCCTCCGCCGCCCCCGGCGTGGCCCGCGCGAGCCGCCGTAGCGCTGCCGGGCCGGGCCGAGAGCGGC
>JAWWES010000168.1:25572154-25593024 GCA_035583135.1 Lophotriccus pileatus
CCCGCGCCTCCCCGGCACCCCGCACTGCGGAGCCGCCCCCTCGCTGCCGCAGCCGCCGCCGAGGGTACGGCCCCCGCCCCGCCCGCGGGGGCGGCCCGCGCCGCGGCCCCTCCTCGGGGCAGGCCGGCTGCATGGGCAGGAGCTGCGGGCACCGCGGGCGCCGCGCTCGCCGCTCCTGGGCGCCAGGTAGGAGAGGATCAGCGCGGCGGGGTGGGCTGGGGCGGGGGAGGAGGCGCGACCCCTCGCCCGCAGTGCGGCCGCCGCAGGGAGGGGGCTGGCGGCTGTGCCGGCTTGGACGTGTCTCTCTGCCTCTCCTCTCTCCCCCCTTCTCTCTCTTCCTCCCTCCCTCTCTCTCCCTCCCTCTCCCCCTCTCTCTCTCTCTCTTTCCCCCCCCGCCCCCATTTTGCACGGAAGCCCGGAGGATATCTCGCTGCAGGCTCTGATTGCATCTCTCTTTCCACCCCCCGGCCACCGCCGGCGCTCCGGGAAAGGTGAAGGTTTTGGCCGGGGGTCTGTAATCGCTGGCAGCAGCTCTAGTGCCTCCATAATTCATCTCATAAATAGGGGGTGGGGGGTTGTGGGAACATTATATGTCGTTATTATCTGGTATCACACATATATATTTGTGTGCAATTAAAGTGGAGATAAATTTGCGAGAGTTAAAAACTCCCTCGTGTGTATTCTCGGGGCGCTTCTGTGACTCGGCGTTTAATAGTCAAGTACAGTATTGTGCTTTCCAGCCTGACTGAAACATAAGGCGAAATGGATGAGTATGGAGCAAAAGCAAGGGGCTGGATAGACTCCGTTAATGGACTCCAACGGTGGGAATTCTTGTCTTTGTCAAAAGATGATACTGAAGTGTAAAACATCTAAATTTTTGATTTGGGAACTGTTTTAGCTGTGCTAATTGATGCTAAATGATTGATAATTTATGTGGAAGCCTCTGAAAATAATAATGTTGCATCCATCCTTATCATAAGCCGTTGCATTTAAATTTCTTGCAAAGACTGAGGCTAGAATTTATTGTGAGTGTTGTATTGACCCACGGGCGCATCTTTCAGTTTAGATTGCTGCTGATTTGATCCTCTGGAATCTGCGAAAGGAAAGTTTGCCAGCCTCTCTGAATAGCTTTGCAGAGTTAACAGGAGTGGAGTTCCCGAGCAGAATCGCTGAGAGATATGTGAACCAGTGTGAGCAAGGCTGAGGACATCAGTATTTCTGCTTCAAACCTGGGCTCATTCCCCAGGCACACTCTGCGTGTGGGGTGAATACCCTTGTGGCACCTGGAGATGATGTCGGTCGAAGGGTCTACGATAACAAGTCGAATCAAAAATCTACTTCGCTCACCTTCCATTAAGCTGAGGAGAAGCAAGCCTGGGAACAAGCGAGAGGATATAGGCAGCAAGGTGAGTGCTGTGTGTTGCAGCTACCATGGTTTAACTTTGTTGTCTCAGTTTCCATCTGTACTGACAGTGCTGCTTTGAGAGACCTGGTGTAACTGTAGAATGATATAGGGACACTGATCCGTGACTGGTATGTCTTTTAGTTGGGATCTTTGCTGTGCTGCAGATCCTTGCTAAAACCTGTGTTTCTCTTCTAAAACTCTTTTTGCTTGTGTGGTATGTACCCAGTCTGTATCAGAAAGCTTTTGGGATTTCCCAAGCTGTGGTGTGGAGAGCAGTTACAGATGACTGATAGGAGAAGTGTAATGCTGCCTCTCCCTCCATGTTACCAACTGCTAACCTGCATTACTGGCAGTTAGGGATACAGAAACTGTTCCATGTAAGCAATTGCTCTCACCCTGCAAAGGATGTTCTGTGAGCATGTGGGAGGGGAAGGATCATCTGCAAGATGAAGGATGCCTTGGAGGTGTCTGTTCTATTGGGGTCTGCATTCCAAAGGCCTGGATGTTCTTTCTGTGTTCAGCTATGCGCCTCAGACCACCTTCCTTGGGGACATTTTCTATGGGATATAATTGGTTCTATCAGAAAAATCCATCTCATTCTTGGTGGTGTGAGGAATTCCTGACAGACAGTCACTCACTGGGAATTGACTGGTGTCATGAGGAAAGACTTAAACCCAGGTTCAGGGAGAACAGGAGCTGAGTGGCATTGCCTTGCGCTGACAAGGCACCCGTGAGTCAGGGCATCTTGTTCTGTCCCTGCCACCGATTGACCTGTAACCCTGGGCAAATCACTCAGCCTTTGTGTAGCTCTCTCTCTCCATAAATAGAAAGCTTAATCCCTCCGCTTTTGAGAAGACTCACTAATAAATAAGAAGTGCTTGTAATCCATGTCTGCAAATTGCATTCATTGGTCTTAACACAGTAATGCTTCAAAATTTATCTCTTGAAGAGTGCCTGTAAAACTTCAGGGGAAATAAATGACACTGTACCTAAAAATGGTCTTTCCCCAGCATGAAATCCTGTTCTCAGTACTCTGGTTCAGGTCAGAGTTTCTCTTAGATAGCTCTTTAATACCAAGGAACACAATATTCTTGTCTTGCCATGCAAGGGCAAAACCTCCATGGCTTCCTCAAAGTTGTCTAGAGGAGAGCCCTTAGTGCTTGTGCCTGACCTCAGCGTGTGCAAGTGCTGCGTTTAATGCAGCCTGTGGACTGCCAGTGAAATGTGCTTTCTAGCCATTGCTGAAGAGTAGTTGGTTGGTCTGTATTCTGCAGAGACTTCCGTTGGAAGAGACAAAAGCCACCCATACCCCCCACGTGTGGTGGGAATTGGATTCTGGCTCTGTGATCTGCACACTCCTTTTCAGGGCCAGAACCTGCTGCTACACACCCTGGGTATGCTCTGGTACGTGTTTCATTTGGTTTTCCTTACATGTGCCTTTTGGAAGAGCTCCATTTTATCCCTTGTGCTGTCTCCCAGTGTGCTGTCAGGGCTGTCTGAGCCCCTGGAGATATCATGGATTCATTCCGCACCATCAAATTAGGGTTTCAGGGCTAGATTTTGTATACCTTACTAATAAGAGCAGTTAATCAGTGAGATGCAAAGGAACTACTGGGGAGTTTGCTGATGGAATCAATTTGTCATTATGAAGAGTTAGGTGCTGGTGTTGGTTTTCTGAAGTAATCTGCTCTGAATTAGCTCAGATGAGTTATGTTCTGCCTTCAGGGGGACAGGCAAAGGAGCAGGCAGGGCAAAAAGGAGTGGGCCCTTTACCAAAGATCTGATATATGTGGGTATTCCTCTGCAATGTGTGTGCTCCTCTGCTTTCCAAGGTGAGAAGCAGCTCTACTTTTCTAAAATAGCAGGAAACAGATCTCAGTATGCTATTTGGTGTGAGTGTGAATACTTGGGACTAAAACTGAGCATCATATGCTCCTGGGGAATCTTTTCTGACCTGCAGGGAGGAATTTTTCAGGCATCTTTGTCTCTTGGACTTTTTGAGAAATGACTGCTCCAAGAGAGGTATGTAACTGGTCACACGAAAGCATGAAAGGACCTGTGGAGTTGTTCATCTCTGCTGAGTGCTGCTTGGGTACATAGGATGGAGCTTTTATTGCGACGAGCTACTTAATTTAAGATGGACAAGCATCCTTAGTGGCACTGGCTAGACTTCTGTGTGCTGATTTTCCCCTCCAGTGAAAAGTGTCCCTGATGTCCCACTCTTTCCTTTGTCAGTGTGAGGCTTGCTGGGCTGTCTCAGTGGTTACGGACAGACCCCTTATGCAGTTTGTCATGTTGAAGAGAAGGCCTGTGAGAATTGCCTCCTTTCAGTGAAGCAGCTGTGTGGTGCTGGGCTGGACGTGGGCAGACTGTGGGAGGCTGGCTCTGCAGAGACCTGTTTGTGCATTGCTGTGAAAGGGGGAGTGTGGGTATATAGAGATATTTTGCATGTTGGCTCTGCAGGACATGCAGTGTGTTACTTGGGAGCTGTACAAGAGAGAACTTGTTTTGTGACTTTTATTAGGACTTATTTCTTGCTGTAATTAATGCATGGTTTTACTGCACAGCTCCAGGAGATCTCTACAGGAGTAAAACTAAGAAGCTAATCATGGGTATTAAAAATAATTAAAAGAAAGGGTCTGGAGGAGGAATGGAAGCTCTTAAATAAAACTTTTTGATAAATTTGAGGAAGTGTTTGGCTTTTTTGCTGCTTTTTGAAAATAACCTTTTTTTTTTTTTTTTTTAATGGGAGTCCTGATTTTTGTTGGCGCCTGACTAGTTTTATGTGTAGGCTTTTTTTTTTTTTTTGTCTTCTGATGTTCATGGCTTGAATCCAGTTTTTCTGTCCTCTCCAGATCTCCGTTTTTTTGTGTTGAACCAGTATAGACATAGAGTACTGTGACTTAAGAGTAGGCTTGTTGACTGTTGGGATTTGTAACGTGTCAGTGTGGCGGTTGGAATCTAAAATTTCCTCAGATAAGTTGGTTGGCCTGCATTCAATTTCTAGAGGATTACTGGCCCTGCCAGAAATCTGGACATGCATCTGGTCACCGTGCTTGTGATTCCAGGAGAGACATGGGGTTAAAAACTGGGCACTGAGAGCCTCTGAGTCACCCTTCATGAGCAGCACTATCGGGACAGTGGGGAAGCTAAGGGTTAAAATGTCCTGGTTGCTGTAGAACCCTTTGACTTGGCTACACAAGTCTCTCTCTGCTCACAGAAGTAATGTACCTAAGCAGGTACAGTTCCTCCAGGGGCTGTTTGTTTTGTTGAGCTCTACCACTTGTAAATATAAACCTCTTTTTAACTGATAAAGCTGTGCCTGTTTGGGGAGGGGGAGGAGGGAAGAGTGTATGTGTTCGGGTATCCTCAGTCAAACCAGATTACGAATGTCAGCTTAGAAACAAATTGCTACAAAACCTGCTACAGGCTTTCCCTAAAACGGTAAACCAGCGAATCAAAGAAACATATTTGGAATTTATGCTTGTTTCTTTGATCTCTCCTGTTTTTTTCTAAGCCAGAAATATTTCAAGTTGCCACTTTTAAAGAGTGCTTTGACTAAAACCTGACATTCCTCAGCAGGAAGTCATTCAGCACAGGAACTATTGTATTGTGGTCTCCCCCTTCTCCAAGTGGCATGTGAACATGTGCAGCTGGAGTGGCTGTTCTTGCCTTATGATACTGGGTTGGACTGGGTGGCTCTGCAGAACTTTTTTGAGAGCTTTTTTTCTGAAAATAAGCCCTGACTAAGTTGGTCCTACTGGGACAGGCTTTCCTGTCCTCCTTTGGTGAGGCATGGTCTGTTACTGCCAGCCAGCAGAAACAAGTATGTGTACCTCTGTGTCCTGCCAGTGAGCTTTCACAGATTTAAGAGGGAAGCAGATCCATGGAAGCTTGAGACCCCTTGTGTCTTGTTGTGCACCTTGTGTTCCCAGTGCAGCTCTCCAACTTCTTCATCCCCTGAGAAGCTGCAGGACTCAGCTAGGACCACAAGCTGTTCTGGACACAGGAGAGTGGAATAGTGTTTCTGGCCTGACTATAGCTTCCTGCCTTCAGTACACAGTCCTTCTTGTTTGAAAATATCGTGGCTTTCAACATGATTCAGTTTAGACTTAACTAGATCAGCTGAGAATTGCTGAACCTGAACTGTAACAGAACCAAAACCCACACGTTTAGTTCACTGATATAAATGCATCAAAAATCATCACTTCCTATTAAATCACGTAAGGTGGAGCTGAGGCTTGCTGCAGAGTGGGATTCTTTGTAAGTCTTTGGGAACAATTTGATCCTGCAGCAGCAGAGCCTCCTGAGTTCCTCGTGGGCAACATTTCCCGGGGAACTGGATGTGGGGCTGAGCAGCCTGACTGTGTGGGTGAGTTAGAGAGCAGCCTGTCTGATGCTGTCATAAGCTTTTGTTTTGGCAGGATTTGGAAGGGTCTTTTACATAATGATGGTGCTTCTGAGGAGCTGTTCAGTGCAGTATTGCCCCGTTGGCCTTCTTCCTTCCACTGCAGTCTGAGCAGTGCTCAGCCCACCATCCCTGTGACCAGTGCAGCCCAGGGACAAAGCTGAGGAGATGCATCTAACCCTTGTCTGGCTGTCTGCTGCTGTGCCTGTTCTGCTTCATCATCCATGAATGTTGCTTGGCCCCAGTTGATAGCTTGGGATCTTTCTCACAGCTCTGCACTGCATAATCTAAACACACCCAATTGCTTTAACAGCTTAGGGCCTGCTGTCCAGAGATAGGAGGGATTTCATGTCTGTCTCCAGTCAGACTTATAACAGTGTCCCTTAAAGCAGAGGGCAAAGGCTGGGTAGCTTCTCCATAGCCAGACCTGCATTTCAGTGGCGTGTCTGTATCTGTGGATAGAGTCAGTGGAACAATGGAGAGTGTCACAGCTCAGGGGGTGAATCCTTCCCTACTGGTCTGCTCTGGTCCCCCTTACTCCATCCTCAAATACATTGTGCTCAAGATGACTCTGTGTTTGTTAATAGTTTCACACATAGGGTTTCCTTGTTTCATTCTTCACTCTATGAATGTTATGCCTTGTCCTGAAAATACAGGGAGATCTGGCTAGCTCTCCTGGCCTGAACACGAGAGTTAAATGTGACTTACATACACAGAGCATACCAAAGCCAAAGTTTTTGTGCTGGGGAACTGCAATACCAATGGCTTTTGGTTCTTGGAGGATGGTGGATATAAAAGTATATAACAATTCAGCATATTTGGTTTTATAGTCTGCAACTGTATCCATGAACCATTGTGATCCTTCTTGCCAATCTTGAAACAAGGTTGCTAGGAAGGTGCACCCTTGTAGCCACCCCTAAATCATATGCTGTCTTTATTGTGAAAGACAGAGAGAAAGTCTCTCCCTGGCAGGGGAAATGTGGTGATGCATAAACAACAAACCAGGTCATTTGCCTAGTGGGTTTAAATGGTTCTTGCTTCCCCTGGGTGGTCATACCGTGCTTACCTAGATGGTCTTTTAGAGCTGCTGTGGTATTGGCTTGCATGTTGTTCTTCATCTCCCTCAGATGAGTTGGGTATTCTGAGAAGGCATGTGAGATTTAGCTAACCTGCCTGGAGATGCTTGTAAGCAGGTTTTATGCTGTCCTGCTGTGCTGGATAAGCTGTACACCTACAGACTGATGACCCCCTTTTGCTTGCGGGCTGTTCTGTGGTGGGCTGTGAAGTGTGTGGCGTTTGCCAAAGACTTGGCTGGGATAGGAAGGTGGCAGAGGTCAGGACTGGTCAGAGGTGTTGCAGGTGGTACGTTTGCTGCTTACCAGTCAGAGCTGTTGTTCACTGTGGTGCAGGGGGGGCTGGTGGAGAAAGGCATCTTCAGACACAGTGGAAAGAGTCCTCCTTCAGAGTGTACCATCTGTTTCACTAGCTGTGTGCCTGCTCCTTTCCTACCTGTGGTGTATTACCTCACTTGTTTCAGGAGGGCAGAACAGTTGAAGTGATGGTTGGAAGTCAGGCCACGCTGGGCCATAATCTGCTTTTGTGTCTTCAAGGGTCTGCAAGCACCTGTAAAAGGACTTGTATGTTGTTTTACTTTCCTTTGTGTCTAGTGGAACGTAACTGCAGGGCACCACCTCCTTTTCTGGCTGAGAAAGTGGCGGTCAGCATTTTGAAGGCCTGACAAATTGGAGTAGATATTTTGTTTCCTGTTGTTCGGATCTTAGGGAGAAGTTGCTTGATTAGCATTGGTACAGTTTTCTGTGGGAGTGTGAAAGCAATGCCGTGTACTAGCTAGTCTTTGGCTTTTTTGAAAGGTCTCTTGTCTTGATCTTTGGTGCCAGGAGTGGCACTCAAACAGAGCTTAGGCCTGACATTAATGCTGAATGATCCCAGCTAAGATTTGAATAACTATCACCAAGGCCAGCTTCAGTTACTCCAGGCTTCTCTTTTTGCCTGATGTACCTGCCTCCGCACAGCTGGAAGTTTCTGAGGACTGTGGTACATGCGTAGCAGGGTTATGACATGCTCCCTGCTCCGGTTTCCAGCTCCAGATGTGGGCTGGTTCCTCTGCCTGAAACCCTGTGGGCTCTGCTGAGGCTGCATCCACCAAAGGGTGGCTACTGCAATTCAGAAAAACCTTCTACTATTTCCTTTCACCACAGCCTTGCCCTGAGCATGTGCCTGTGTGCCGTGCAAGGAAAATACAACTGAGGGCTGCAGCTCTTGTAATCAGCTGTGCTGTGTGATCTGTATTCAAAAATATTGGTGTCAAGGCGAGTCATTTCTAGTATTTGTATGTTTATAGACGTGGTTCCAAACTCCCACAGGAAGACTGAGGCTGACCTAAACACTGAATCTTGATACTCTAAGGCCAAATCTTAGCCTTAGTCACAAAGCTCAACCTTTTGCAGATTACCAGGGATGTTTATTACCTCTCCCATGTGAGGAGAACTTGTATTCATTTAAGATTATTTGCTTAAAAGTCCCCAAACTGTGCTGTTATAAGTACTGACTTGGTTCCATTGTCACTAGTGATTTCAGTGGCTCTGGTGATGATGACTTTCCAACAGGCTCAAGCAGATTAAGCACCATAAGAATTAGAGCTGTGGAAACCCCAGTAAGCCTTGTAAATTTGCTCGTGTCCCAGGAGACCAGTACTGTTGTTAGTTACTGTGAGGAAACTGATTGAAAATAGTACTGTAGAAGACTATGAACTGCTGGTGTATTCAGAGTTTCCAAGTCAATAGCAATAAAAGCCAGACCTGCTTGTTCTCCCAAATACAGTATTAAAATTCACAATTGGTTAAGAAGACTAATGTGATGTAACAACTAATAGGAGGTTTCTTATTTGATGAAATTTTAACAGTGACATTCCTTCCTTACAGTGATACTTCTGTAATTTCTACATCTCCTGGACACTTTGCATAGTTAGGCTGAAATTTCCCCCATCATGGATCCAAAAGAGACTCCTTCCTCTGGAGGAAAGAAGATTATCAGAGGTTGCTCAGTAGTAGAGAGTCATAATATTAACAAATGGCTTTAGAGCAGGCAGATGGAGAAGCTTCTGAAAGAAGGAGAAAGCAGCATCATTGCAGTGTCAATGGATTCAAGGATACAGACTTGTAAAGCTCTCTGCTCCTGTTTTCTCCCAAATAGGCAGTGCAGAAAACAGTGCTGCCTGTTCAGAAACCCTCCCCTGTCAGCAGGCAGCATAGGGCAATTGTTTGAAGTGCTAGTATTGAAGTGTTAGCTGCTCTCCTGTGCTCAACAGTGGTAGCCTTTGAGCTCTCCCAAGGGTTTTGAAATTGGTTGCTCACCTTTGAGTAGTGTATAAGAGGCTGCTTGCCTTTGAAGTCTTGTTTGCTTTCATTTGCAAAACAAAAAAGATAAAAAATCCAACCGTTGCACAGACCAGGCTTTGCACAAAAGGAGCTTGAGTTCATTGCTCAGTCCCTAATGCAATCTAGATGCTAGAGTTGCTAAAACATTGAATAGGACTGAGGATGAAAGGAGTGTGTGCAAGACCTGCCTCCTTATTTGGTGACATCTCCTGGTGTTCAGAACTTGCTGTGCTCTGTGCTTCAGCCATGGCCATGCTGTGGGGCCATGACTGGGACCATAGGGGATAGAGATGGTGTCGGGGGTCTCCTGAGTGGGCATGAGTCAGGGTGTACTTGGCTAAGCACTTGCCTAATGCTAGAAACAATTAGCAAGCTGAGCTCCCACAGCTGGTGACACTGCATCAGAAGAGTCTGTTGAATGATCCTGTCTTCCAAAGAAACAAACTATACCAGTGGAAGGGCTTCTTTCTGCCAGTTACATTGCATCAATATTAGCCTTTTCTTCAAGAGCTTTGTGTGGGCTAAGAGTGATGTTTTTCATGCTCCTAACCAATGCTTCTCTGCTGTTGAACTGTATAAAGAAAGAGTGAACCTTGAAACAGCTGTGGTGCTTTTTGTAATTTTTTTTTATACAGTTAAAGGTTTTGGGTTCTGTGTTCCGCTCTTCAAGCTGTGTCTGAGCCTTTTTTTCCCCTCAGTGTAAAACAGACAGGATACTTTTCCACTTACTGCAAAGTGTCCCAGTGTCCAGGGCTTTGCAACAACTGCATAACTCTTTGTGTTTGGCTTATCTCCCAGTTTTGAACTAGATGTAGTGGTCGTAAGCGCAGTTGTTTTAAACCTGTTTTGGGGGTGTCATCCTCCTTGAGCAGCTGGATCCAAAAGCATTGCTGACTGTAAACTGGAACTGACAAATTTGGGATCTGCTTTTTTTGCTTAAGCCCATCTTGTCCCAACTCATCTAATTTTGAATCATAACCAGACATGCTTTAAAAATGGTGTATCTTACCCAACTGTGAGGGCTAGCTGGTGGAGAGTGTTTGCCTAGCCTGTGCCCCAAACTCTGCTATGGGAGGGGTGGTTGAAGGGAATGGGGACAAGAAGACATAAAATGCTCGAAATGAAATGTATTAACAAATATTTCTGATGAGTCTGTGGTGGCCGTCAATGGATGTAGCTGTTTCTAAAAGCCTGACCTGCTTTTGAGGCTGAAATTGGGATTCCACCTTCCTCTGCACCGGGAGGATAATCCTCCTCCGTGATAATCCATGGTTTGTGCTGCCTGTCTCTTCAGGCTTCTCAAGCTAAGCTGTTGAGATATATTTACACGCAATCAGCTGCGTGAGTAACTGGTGCTGGGGGAGGACGAGGGTGAGGAACTGTGGGAGAGAGGCAGCTTTCTTTGCCTTCCTCACCACTGACAACTTTGGCTGTAACTTCTGAAAGAGTGGCTCTCCTGCATCCCTACTGTGGTGGGTGGGTTATGGATATTTGCTTTGTGAAGCATTTTGTGTTCTTGGCCTGTTTTCTGTAGCAGGGCAGCAAGTAAGCTTTTTGTTGTCTGAGACCTGCGATAAATAGTTTTTAGTTGGATCCATGAGTGGAAAACTGAGTGTGGTGGTGGGGGAGAAGATGCAGCACCTGGACTGTCTCTGCTGTGTGTTGGAGCTGCTCTAGGACCTTGGAATGAGCATTTCTGCACAGGAGCGTCAGTGTGTAAACATGGCCATTGATAAAATGGCCGGGGGCTGATTTATGGCACAGCCTGCTGAAACAAGAGCCAGTGGGCCCCCCAACACCCAGGATGCAGTTGCACAGCCTGGCCCACCTGCTCGCTGCTTGCTGGGAACTTCACAGCTTCTGCCCAGGCTTCTTCTGGGTGCTGTGGCCTCCCGTGGCCATGGAGATGCTGTGGCGATGCTTGTGGAGGGGCATCCTAACTCTGCCTCTGGTGCTGTGGGTACCTGGTGCCTGGGGAGGCCCTGCCCTGCCTAGGGGACTGTGACTCTGGATCAGCCCGTGCTGCTTAGTTTAAACACATTTGGAAAAAAGCAGACAAACCAAGCTCCCAGTCTAAGACAAACTTTCTATAATATGCTCAGAGTCTGCATTGTCTTCAGACGGTGTCTGGACCTTTGTGGTGGAACTCCGGTGACCAAGGTTCCAGGCTGACCAGCACGTCTGGGAGAGACCACCAGGTTGCCCTGAGCAGTAACACTGCCCTCTGTAGCAGAGGATATGGTGCCTGAGATGCACTGGGCAGCTTTCAGCTCTGCATCTCCACCAAAGGAACTGAATTGTGTCATTAGTTTGGGAAAATTTGCCTCTTTGGTGAAAGAAAAGTGTTTTACAGGGCACCTGGGGAACTCTGAGGTCACCAAGAGTGAAGAAATACTGCTCACCGTGGAGAGTCCTGTGATGTTCCACTGGGAAAAGGAGAGTGCTCACTGTGAATAAGGCATTTAGTTTTGCTGTCAGTGCTTTCCAGAGGTTTAAAACAATTGGGAACACTCATCACCTACTGCCTAAAGGTTTGTTAGCAGGCAACAGAATCTCTCTATACTCCTGTTTTTTTCTGGCACTTAAGCCTTTTGTACTGGGAGGAGCAACGCGGCCATCCTTAGTCAGCAGCCCTGACTGAGGAAGGGAGGAGGCTGTGTAAAGAGTGCTGTAACTGTCCAGACAGAGGGAAGCTGGTATTCCTGCCGTGGGCTCTTTGGAAGGGAGTTGTGGGCCTGAAGCATGTTTGTGTAGCATTTGGAATTAGTTTAGTTAAGGAGCGCTCATGCTGAGGAGATGGCAGAACTGTAAATCATCAGTGATCGATGTAGCTGCAGACGCAGTTAGGGCAGAAGGAAGGGCTTAGAAGCAAAATCCATTATAAAATATCAAAGTGGGTGGTTTCCCTTGCTGGGGAGGGAGTCTCCTCTCTGGGCAACAGAGGGAACAGAGGGATTGCCTATGCAATGTGGCTAGCCCTCTGAAAGAGGAATTTGCATCCAGGTCTGCTGCCTGGGTTCTGTCCCATATCCTGCTCTCCTGCTCTCTAGAGTGATTTCATTTGTATGCTTTTCTCAGATGCCCAGAAAGGAAAGTACTGTAAACAGCTGCCAAGCAGGATTTTGCATTGTAGAGCATACTTAAATGCTGGGGCCTGCTTAGATGATGGTATGTTTCTATTTTTCTCTGTGTGTGTGTGTTTTTAGTAGGAAGAACATATTCTGTTCTTGTTGAGGGTATGTTAGTTTTCTTAGTGTGCCTGTTAGTACAGTAACTCAGTGCCCACTCTTTCCCCCTGCTTATAACACTGGTATTGTGTTTCAGGTGTAATGTACATAGTCTTGCACAACTCTTTGTAACACTTTTAGAGTCGTGGTGACCTTGAAGGTTTTAAAAGAAAACTGAATGCAAACTCTGGCACCATTCCTGTGGACATTTAAGCATGTGCTTAATTTTGTGTGAGGTAGTATGAGCGTGAGTAGTTCCATTTCACCCAAAGGATGTAAAGATAAGTGCCTCTGTGGCTGATTGCAGGATCAGAGTCTGTGTGTGATGATTCATTTAATGCACATAACTGTATCTGTGTGCATACCTTATTTGTATATCATGCAGTTGTATTCGTGTTGTTTTGACCAGCTCAGCTGGTTAAATTGTCCATTAATCCACGTTTCCTGAATATGTTGCTAACCAGTTCTGAGAAGCCTGGAACAGAGACTGTTTCTCTTTCCCTCTTTCACACACGAAATAAACAGTTAACCAGAGAAATTCCATTTTTATTTCGTACTCCTGTTATCATCTGCAAAATTGGTTTCCTCCTCTCTTCCCACCTAGAAGCTCCCTGACAGAGCCTCCAAACAAAATGCTGATCTGACATGTTCAGGAAGGGCAGTTTCATCTCTGAACTTACAAACAGGTTTATGCAGCAATAAAGCTGGGTTATTTATACCCCAGGGGAAGAGATGCCCGTCTTTGCAGAGACCTGGGATGGTGGTCATTAACTTTTCCACATCACATAACCAAAGGTGCCATGCCTTTCTAGATACTTCTGAGGTGTTGGTTATGCTTTCCTGTTCTTTAAAGTTCAGTCCTATTTGATTCAGGCATAAGAAAAGGAATGCTTCTTTTAAGAATGAACATGTTAATCACATACCCGTTCCCCCTCCACCCTCTGGCTTTAGCTGTTGCAGAGAAGAATGTGATGAAAGGTTGTTTTAATGTATACTGGAAAGACTGACAGAGCTGTGTTTGAAGCCAATGAGAGAGACAATCTGGTGAAAGGCATGGTAACTATCATCTGGTGCTTGTCTACATGTGGTAGTGGAAGGACCCCTCTTTAGGAGAGGGAATATAGCAGACACCCCATCTCCTTGTGGGCTGCTGCTTGCAGTTTGGCTTACCGGAGGTCATGTTAAAACCTCAGCCTAGCACTGGGATCAGTATCCTGTGGGATTCCTCACAGGCGCCTTTCTCATGTACGTGTCACTGAGGTCCCTGCAACCAGTGCTAGATTAAGTACTCTTTGGATGTTGGGCCAGGGTTCCTGCTCCTTGCCGTGCTTCTTTCTTTTCAGTGTGTGAGTTTATGGGTACTGGACTAAGGTCAGACTCATTAAAATATGGTAGCATTACTAATATTTTCAGTACAGAGTTTGCAAATAGAGCTGTGCAAATCTGTCTCCTATTTGTCCACTCTTAAGGTTATAAGATTACTTTAAAATCCAAGTGGATACGGGCAGGTGCTCTGTGTACTGCATGCCTGCCCTTATGCTGGCCCACACCCTGGTCACCTCCACATGGTCTGTTGGCAGTCAGACACTACATCTTGATATGACAAGAGCTGGCTGTTAACTTACAGCTATAAATCTGCTGGGGCTATAGTGGAAGTCTGTCAGTGCCGTGCAGGTGGCAACTGGCTTACTTGGCTTCTGGGTGGATAACTTTTAAATTTTTTTTCCCCCTATCACAGCTTGTATTTCTGCAGTGGCAGAGCCTGTTCTGGTCACAGTGGAGCAGCAGTTAACAGAGTTTATGGGACATTCTTTCCAATTGCTGTGGTCTAAACATATGTACACCAGCATTGAGTTACTTCTGCCTGGAAATAAGCCACAGAGCTATATATAAAATATGTTTGGACTGTTGCAGTAATGTTGTTGGTATAAATAGAAGAAGTGGTACACCCAGGGCTTCCCTTCCTTAGAGCTGATTCAAGAAGACTTCCCAGATACTCTATCTCCAGTGGAAAAGGCTTTAGAAGGTGGCTGAAAGCAATAACAAAATGCCATACAGCTAGCCCCCAGGGAAGAGCTTAAGTACTTGGGTCTGGAGCATTGGATTCCTGCTTGAAGGTTGCTCAGCTTTTTTCTCTTGTGGTGGAACATGTGTCAGAAATCCCACAGGGTTCAGTTTGCAGCAACCAGGTCCACCAATGCCACAGAGTTTTGTCTATGACCGTCTCTTAGTGTCTTGTGACTGAATTTTCTTGAACTTTTGTCAGACGTTTTCCTACTCAAGCTATTAGACAAGTAGTCGAGGTACTTGTGGAGCTGCTGTTATCATCATGTTGTGACATATTGGCTGCTGTAGAAGATTGTGCCAATTTCTGTGGTCCTTTCTGTCACTAATAGATTTTTATCTCACCTAAAAAGAAATGTAGGAAGTGACCTCTATAGAAATAGCAGAAAGTGCTGATAAGCACTGAGCAGCAGGTTGCAGCTTGTGGTTCATGCTAATTCCATCTTTAAACTCCTGATGCTTCTTTGGCTAATTTGTAAACAGACCCTTCCAGAATATTGTCTAAGTGCTCTATTGCAGGTATCAACCTGTGATATTTGAAGACTTGAGAGGCAAAGTTTGCAGGTGGAAGTAGTGTCTTCTCTTAAACAGACTGATGCAATTAGAAGAAGGGAGGCAAGACTGGGGACAGGTGGAGACATTCTTGGGGTTCAGTGCTCCATGAGTAATTCTCTACAGTCATTTCCTTGTGCATTGTTTTTATGAGTCCAAATCATCAGCTGTGTTCTTTCAATTCTGACAGGCCATCAGCTCCATTTCATCCAACACCTCTTCTCTGGTCAGTGATGGGAATTGCAGCTTGGCTTCACATAGGAGCTAGTTCTAGTGCAGGGTGACAGTAAACTTGTATCCAATAGTTGCCTGCTACCTAGATGCCAGTGCACCGCAGCAGGGAGTGGACACAAGCTGCATAGAAGCTTTACAGATCTCTTTTTGCTGGAGGCCATGAAATACAGTTTGAGCTGGGTTATCATAGAGGCTCAGTACAAGTGTCTGTCTATAGGTATGTTCTGACTCTTAGGAGTTGCTTTGCTGTTCAGTCTTACTGCTTGCCCTTCAAGTGTTTGCCTGCTTATTATGTCTTCAGTTTAAACTGCAGAAATGTACTTAGGACTGTAGTTCAGGTATTTCTGAATTACATGTGTCACTCAAAGTTATTTCTTAACCAGACAGATTCTGCTAGATTCTTCTGAGTAGGTGAATGCACCTGAAACTATTTACCAGAAAGTTATAAGAGCAGTGACTCTCTGCTGGAGACTGGAGTTCCGTAATCTGTGGTCTGCTTTTTACAGCAGCAATTTTTGCTGAGAACTAAACATGTAAAAACAGCAGTACTTTGTGAAGTGTTGAAGGAACAGAAGTTGGTTGTGTGCCTGGATCTAGGGCTTTCTGAATTTCTAAACAAGGGCAGCAAAGATATGGTGGTTATTGTAATGGTTTGCTTTCTTGAAGTACAGCAGGAGCCATGTGGTAACAAAAAGAAAGTATTTTTTATGTCTGTGTATAGAAATTGTTTCCTCTGAGTGTGGTTTTACTTCCTCAGTTCTCATATTTGATAATTCTACCAGTTACCCATTCTCCTGAGCCTAAACATAAACTAGAGGAGACTTCTTTTCCAGTGTTACTCCCTCTGTTTCAGGGTTTTAAGGCACTCAGATGCCAGCCTATTCCCTTTTTCTTTCTGGTAAGTCACCTTTAAGGAACTCCTCAACTAAGTCAGCTTATGTTGGACTACTGTACCCCTTGTTTACAGACTTTGTTTCCTACAGGAAAAGAAACTGAAAAGGTACTTGGGAAAAATCACAGGAGGAAGTGATTAAGGGCAGCGTATGTGAAGAAGGAAAGTGGGCTGAATGAATGACTTAATGAATTTGTTTAGGATTGCTTTGTAGTTATCTTTATAACCTTTTGTCTCTCTGTGGTTTATTGTCTAGTGGTGGTTTCCTCTGTGTGTGTATGTGCGCAAAAGAGAGAGGATTGATGGTGTTTCTTGCTGCTGACTTGCAGGGGGAGTTATCCAGGTCTTTGGGGTGCTGGGTCTAGGTCGTCAAACTTGTAAAAAGAATGAACTGTTTGGAAAAGACTGATGTGAGTTCTGCATCTGCTGTGACTGTGGACAATGATTGCCTCTCCCACAGTACCAGTTTGCATCTTCGAAGCAGAACGATGGCTCCGTGGTGCATACCTGAGCGAGCACGCGTGGGTTGTTGGAGTTGTCTGTGTTGGAGGCTGAGCAGCAGGTGCAGCGATGGGGTTGCTGTATTACTGGTGAAGGACTTTAAGCTGTACTGGAATGGAAGGAAGTGGTATCAAAGTTGTTGAAGAGGTGATGGAAGTCAGTGATTGTGCTGTTCTCTTAAGGTTGTTTTCTCAATCTTTGGCCCATGTTCCTACGTATTGCTTCTCCTGGGGAATGTGGTCTCCTTTCTGGCTGACAGGATGAATCTCTTGGGTGCTTGGTATGCATGTTGATGGACAGATGCAAAGAGCTTCTTAATTCTGGGATGCACAAAGGGCAAGATGATAAAGGCTATTCTGTAAGAAGCTTATCCTTCGGGGCAGAGGACAGGGAAGAGTACAGGAAGGGATTGCCTAGAGCCTGGCAGTCAATGTTGGCTGGGGGTGGGCAGGAAGCTCAAGTGGCTCCTTCTGTATATCCTGATTGGTTTGAGCAAAATAAAGAAATCTCTCATGCTTTCCTTTGATTAATTTTTAAGCATTCTTTAAAAATATTGTCCCTGGCCTTAAGCAGGAGTGAGATACAGCAATGGTGCAGCTTGGTCCACCGGGTAGCTGCTGGCAATTGGGAGTGAGGTAATGTTATTTCCAATTCTGCTGCTAATTTTTTGCATGACCATGATCAAGACATTTTACCTCAATGTTTGTGGGATATTGCCACCTAGTCCTCTTATACCTGGTTATAGATTGCAAGCTGTCTGAGAGTACAAGTTGCTGCCTGCTGTAAGTACAAGAGGAGTTCTTTGTTGGGACTTCTTGTAAGTGCTGTGAAACAGATATTAAATAGTCCAGGCAATTTTTAGGAAGAGATGGAATACAAATCTCTTTACCTTCTGCCTCCTTCCGTAGGGATGTCGTCTGTGTGATAAATGCTGTATGCTCACTCTGCCCCTCCTGTTATATTTATTCCAATCTTAGCATCTTTTAAATTGCTGGTATGTATTTTTTTAAATATGATTTAAATCGGCTTACATCAAAACCATTTTTTCATTCCCTGAGAATGAAAGTATGTACTTTCCCCCATGGCATCACAGCAGTCTTAGAGAGATGAATGAATAGGAGGACAAGATGTCTTGTCATGGAGCAGTTCAGTGTTACAGGAAAGATCCTTCGGGAATCAGGAGAGGTGAACTTTCTGACCTCCAGTGGTAGGGACAGATACCTACTCTGTGTAAGGAATTTGGGCATAAAAAGATGAAGCTTTTACATACAGTCTCTTTAACAGATTTACAGTCTCTTAAAGACACTTTTTTAAGACACTGCTCTTCTCTAGAAGATGTGGTTACCTTCCTGGCAATAGGGTCTGGGTAAGTAGGTATGAGAGCTTAGGGAAATGATTTAAAAAGGGTAGTCATAGACTTTTAGGGCAGAATGGCTGTGTAAATCACTGGTGAAGGATAAAAATGGATTGATTCAGCATAGGGTTATGGTTAAATAAAGAAATCACAAATGAATTACGAGTGTTGCCTCAGGCAAACTGATCAAAAGGCTTTTCTTCATCCTGCATAGCTCTAGTTCGTGTGCTTTTACTCTTGGACTTAAGGTAGACCACTAAATTCCCCTCCCTAAGCCTTGTCAAACAGTGCACAGATCTGTTCATACCAAGAATAAGCCCCAGTGTGAAGAAATTAAGGGGAAGGGGATTGTAACATGATGCTTTTCTTGAAGTGCTGAGATGTGGCTTTCCTTCTGTAGTTTCCCTCAGCAGAGTTAGCTGTGGGGCAGGCTTTCTGCTCCCTCTCCTTTAGTCTGTCTTCCCCATGTCCAAGTTTAGTTTGAGCATATGTGTTGTTTATAGAGTTCAGCAGGAGGTGATTTAGGACGGAGCTCCTCACCATGGCAGTATCAGTGTTACAAGTGCTGTGTTATGGCCCCTGTGTTTGACTGCTCCAGAGTCAGGAGTTATGTGGTGCTGCCATGGTTTCCTTGGAGTGGATGCCCACAAAGCTGTGGACTTTTAACCTTTGGCTGTTTGCATTTAGGAGCAGGCTCAGCTCAGGATCAGGACTGAGAGGAAGGACTTTTTCAGAGCTGCAGAGGGAGCAGCTTTGCCAGCCTGTGCCCACATCCCTGTTTGGCTCTTTTCCTTGTTCTTGTCTCTTGCTTCTTGTGAGTGCTAAAACCTGGGCAAAACAGAGGGGAAAGAGCCTTTCCTGTCTGGGAACTGATGATTAACTTATGCTGAGAGAACCATTTGTTCCTGCTTGATTTCAAACCCTTATATGAGTAACTGAAACGCTGCCCAAGGAAACTGTATTTACTTTTTTTTTCATTTCTTTTTTTTTTTTTTCTTCTTCTTCTGTTTCTTCTCACTGAAGCACTTTCTTTGCCTGTATTCAGGCCCTGTGCATGGATTTGGGGGAGACTGATATGTAACACAGACAGATTAGGGGAGTGTTGCAAGTTCTTCCATGTATCTAATCCTTGTATAGGTAGTTCTTGGTGCAGGGAAAAGTGAATTGATTCTATATTCTACTACAAAGAAAAAAAAAAAATCACTGGACAAATTGCCAATGTGGGAGGGCAAAAGCACCCCCTATGTAAAGTCTGGTGTCTTGTCTGTTCTCTTTCCTTATGAAAAAATAATGCACATTTGCAAAGTGGAAAAATCTGGTTCTTGCGAAGAAGTGATCCTGCACAACTCCAGGTCCCAGGAGCTCAAGGAAGGGTTTCTTTGAACCCTGCTCACACAGATGTGTCTCTCTGTTGTGTTCCACAGGGCTCGACTGCCTGTGGAGCTGCTCTGACTCCATGTGCAGATGCTTAGTCTGGAATAAATCAGGATTGACTCTTATGTGCCAGCAATACCTGTAGCCTGTTTAATGTTGCTTTTTCTTTTTTCATTAATTTCATGCATTCATCACACAGTCTTCACAAATTTTGTTCACATCAACAAAAAAAATTTCCCACACCAAAGTGAAAATAGCATCATCACAATTGACTCTCATTCCACCCATTGTCCCTTCACCACCCATGTATCTCTGGAGCTCAGATATTCTGAAGGTTTTGTGAAATCTCATGAAAGTCTGAGGTGGAGTTGCTTTTATGGTGAGAATTAAGACTGAATGGGAGAAGGAGGAGAAACCACTGCTTGCCATGCCTTTAACCAAGGCTGGTAAGGTTAGATGGGCCTCTCCTCATTCCTGCAGTACTTAAGAAGAAATTGGACCTTGGTGTGTTCGTGGGGAAGAGGAAATTGGTGGACCAGGCTGGTGTTAAGTGAAGAAACAGTAGGTAATTATTTAATGATGGCAGGTTGTGCTACAGGAGCTGATAGAAAATTAACCCTCTACATATCGTGTTTTGCAGGACATGGAGACACTTGCAGATGTGTGTGGCTGTCAGTTATAAGTTCCCTCACTATGGTTCCCGGTAGAGGTGCTTTTAATAGCCTCCCACCCATTCCCCAGGGCTATGCAACGGTATTTATGGCCTCTCTGGGACTGCCTTTCTCCAGGTGCATGAGGAAGAAGGGAGAGTGCAGATTCAGCACGTAGCCCCTGACAGCTGGGGCTGACGGGTCAGGAATGCAGTCCTGACAGCTGGAATCATGGCTGAAAGCGGCCAGCACGGTGGGGAGGCCAGGAGGGGAGAGCAGGCAGGAGAGGTTCTGTGGGGAGGTGGACAAATGCACGCACACATGATGTGGAAAGACAGCCTGCAGGGACCCTGGGTTGCTTGTGTTTCCTTTCTCCCTGATTTGTTCACTGTTCTTCCAGCTGTCTGGCTAATTTTTAATTAATGTGTGCACACCCCTGTGCAACCATTATAGTGACACCTGGCAGAGCCATTAGAGCTGAGGGCCAGCATTCCCATTGGACTACCCCCCATCCCACCTCTGCTTTTATGCAGGTTTACAAATGAAATGTACTGCTTCCCATAACTCAGACATTCAAAACCTTTGGGAAAGTTGGTTTCTACCCACACTATTCTTGTGCCAAGGAGTGCCATTCATAACTCACATTGTGGGAGATTGTTCCCTGATGTTCTTAAAGTGGTTAACTTGAAATCAAATTGCATAGAACTGGCAACTGCTTGTTGCAGATTATGATGTTCCGGTCAGGTGTTTTTTTTTGTTTTGTTCCCCCTCCCTTTTTTTTTTTTTTTTTTTTTTTTTTTTTAAATATTTG